>CAWUFW010001476.1:1987500-2587500 GCA_963921515.1 Calotriton arnoldi | reverse complement strand
AAGATGAAGAAAATGCCTGTATTTAGCTTCCTTGTATTAGGGTGCACGCGCTCTTGCTACATCTCTGGTCTTAGGGGCTCATGTAAGGTTTGGCGGGCTGTATACTGTGCTGCCAAGGCATGTGCTGTGCTGCCATGGTGAACTACATCCCACCATATTTAGAGGTGTCTGCCTGTCTGTCAGGGATTTCTGTGCCTTCAGAGGACCGGCTTCCACGGCAGCTCCTCTGAAACTACTATGAAGATAGTAATAGCCATTTTACATGCGGCCACTCTGGAAACAGAAGTTTGCTTTTAAAAAACAAGGCACTAATTTTCCTGACACTCACTTTAATTGTGATTAGATACATGTTACGTTCTGCACCTCCCAGGATGTGTCAGGGTAATTCATTTTTTACTGTTCGGGATTGCCTGCCTTTCCCTGACTGTCCTGAAAAAGAAAAAACTATTATTTAAAGAAGGTATGCAGTTCCTATGTGATAGGGTGGGGGTTGGGAGGACAGGCAGTGGAGGGAGAAAGACAGGTCTATCATCGTGTTTCCCTCACACACCCCGAGAGGTGTCATGCTTCATCATAGGGCGATTGCCCCTCGTCAGGCCGGCGCTGCAATGCCTGACGGGCTCCCGAAACCGGGGCTCTTTATCGGGGATCTTTTAAAGAGGAAGCCGTTAGGTGCGTGCGGGTGTGGGGTGGGGTAGTGCACAATAAGAAATGAAATAAAATAGGTATAGAGCAGTCCTCTAAAGTCAAATTTTTAATAAAAAGGTTGCTCTAGCCTAGATAAAAACAAGAGTGAGCCCCTGTAAGGATGTTGATGTTCCTAAGGGGCGATCTAAGTGTGTAAGGTCGACATGGGGGGCCCTGGAGCCAGGGTAGGATTTTAGCAAGTTGCTTCCTTGAAGCCATTACCAGAGTAACTACGTGCTCTGCCTATCCCCGTCGGCCCAGTACGGTTGCCTAGGGGTCTACCTAGCCCCTAGTTAACGTCAACTAGGGTTTCTACCGTCCCTGGTAATTTACATCCACTAATTGAATACCAGGCGGTAGTGCACGCATCTATTTTTAGCACGGTCCTGAAGAAGTGCCAATTGACCCGTTGGGGGCAAATAGAGGCACGAAACATGTCGACCTTACACACTTAGATCGCCCCTTAGGAACATCAACATCCTCACAGGGGCTCACTCTTGTTTTTATCTAGGCTAGAGCAACCTTTTTATTAAAAATTTGACTTTAGAGGACTGCTCTATACCTATTTTATTTCATTTCTTATTGTGCACTACCCCGCCCCCACACCCGCACGCACATAACGGCTTCCTCTTTAAAAGATCCTCGATAAAGAGCCCCGGTTTCGGGAGCCCATCAGGCATTGCAGCGCCGGCCTGACGAGGGGCAATCGCCCTATGATGAAGCATGACACCTCTCGGGGTGTGTGAGGGCAACACGATGATAGACCTGTCTTTCTCCCTCCACTGCCTTTCCTCCCAACCCCCACCTTATCACATAGGAACTGCATACCTTCTTTAAATACTAGTCTCTTTTGGGAGCAAGTGTGCAGGACCTCATAACCCAGCTCTCAGTCCCTCTTTTGGATATAAGAAAAAACTATGTCAGAACGACCCCTTAAATTGGGCGGGTGGCCTGAGGTACTTAGACCGATGGCCTGAAGTCCATGAGGTTTTCGGTCTTAGGTGTCCTCTGTCAGTTGCCCTGTGACTTTAGTGGGCTGAGTACTCCGTCACGTTTGTAGCGGAGAAGCATGTCCACCAACACCAAGGTCCATGCATGTTACATAACATATGCAAATGTTTACACATGTCCGAACCAATCTGCCTTTACATTAATACACATTTCTCGCTTTAAAAAAAAAAAAATATTTACCATTTTCAAACAGTCAACACCAAACAATACCACATTTCATGACATGATATACAGCTTGTTACGACGTCACCGTAGGCAGAGACAATGCATAGTAAACTCCGCCATAGGAATCGGAAAGTGAAAACGACACCTGCCCCAGACATGTTCGTGGGGACGAGGAGCAATAAAACATCCCTCCTCAAAAGCAGCAGTGTCAGCGCCAGGGGATATTGCGCACATATCCTAGCCGCGCAGTAGAGCTGTACAAAAATATCCTACCAGAAGGAGTGAACGTGCGGGCACGTCTATGCCAAGTGGAAAAAATCTGCCTCAGCAACACTGCACTTGGGGCATGCGGATGAGCGGGACGAGTCCACCCTGGCCATAAGCCTGGGAGTCATGTAGGCTCACATGAGAAAATTAAAGTGTATTAACTTGTGCTTGTGATTGAGAAAGACCAGTGTGGTTTGGAGGCAGCTATAGTACCAAACGTCATCCGGTAGCGGGTGTTGTAGGTCCGCCGACCATGCCCGCTGCAGCCCAGCGCCGACACAGGCGCCAGGTCCAGGCACTTATGGTAGAGCCTCGAGGTCAAATGCACACTCCTATCTTCGGTGATGAGAAAGGAAAGAGGTGGAAAGTCATCTTGGGCGAGAGGATAGGAGGGTATTTGGGCAAGGAGGGTGTTCTGGATGTAATGTAGGATAAACCTGCCGAGAGGCGTAGCCATAGCAAATCGAGTACCCTTGGCCCAGGTAATGACATGTCCGTCAGGAAAGAAGTCCCCTGCAGTGGACAGTGTGTAGCGAGCAAGAGTGCGCTTGACCATCGCCTCAGTTATGAGGGAGAGCCAATGGTTATCAGCAAGGGGTATAGCGGGGGAGTACAGTCATCCCCAGCCCAGCAAGCACATCAGGCGACGGCACGCCCAGCATGTTGTGGCTAATGGCTTTATGCCCTTGGGGTCCAGTGGGACACCCACTGGGAGAACAGCGCTTAAAGGCCCACTCCCCGTCAGGTCCCGGGAGACGCAGGTATAAGGTAGACGGGCGTCATCATGGTACCAGTGGTACGTATACTGGCACTGGGTCACCAAATAATACAGCTGAAAATGTGGTACACCGAAGCTGCCCCTGGCATAGGGAAGCGTCAGCACCCTTCACCGAATCCGTGGCCTGCGACCCGCCCAGATCAGACGCAGCAATAGACCCCCTGAGAGTAACAAAAAAAGCATTGGTAAGTGGGATGGGGATGTTGAGAAATAAATAGAGAACTTGGGGAAGCACAACCATTTTAATAATGGCCATGTGCCCAGCCAGGGACAGTGGCAGTTTAATACAGTTCTATATAGATGTGGCTAGCTTACTGATTGCTGGGCCGTAATTCAGGCGGACAACCTGCTCCCAGTCACGGTGTAAATGGATACCAAGGTACTTGACTGTATCAGTGCACCACTGCAGCTGAAACTCAGACTGAAACTGGTGCGTGGCATCTGTAAGTGGGAAAAGTTGTGACGGGAAACTGACCAAACTTCTGAATTTCGCGCACTACAGGAGGGAAGTTCTCCAACGGGTGCCTAGGAAAGAGCAAAATATCATCCACATAAATTGAAAGCAGTAAGTGGCCAGTAGGGAGCTGCAGCCCCTTCCAAAGAAGCCTCTCCTGCAAATGCCGCACCAGGGAATCCATGGCAATGAGAAAGAGAAGTGGGGAGAGAGGACAGCCCTGTCTGGTGCCCCTTGCAAGCATAAACGGGGGGGGGGGTCAAAGAGCCGTTGGCCCGGATACGGGCCACGGGTTGAGCGAACAGGAGTTTGATCAGGGCGGTGAACCCTAGTGGGAACCCGAGCTTGTGCAGAGCGGCGAATAGAAAGGGCCACTCAAGTGAATCGAAAGCCTTTTCTGCGACGAGTAGTGCCACCGTCACCGGCATTTCCGGGGATATCCTGGGTGAAACTGAAAACAGCATGCTCAAATGTATGGATGTGGAACGACTGGGGACAAACCCAGATTGGAGGGGGGAAATGATGGTCTCCATCAGGAGGGACAGTCAAGTGGTAATGATTTTGGCTAGGATCTTGCTATCTATCGAAATTTAACAAGGATAATGGTCTGTAGGGCTGGCACCGTATCCTTCCTGGGTTTCGGCAATAAAACAATGAATACCTCCCAGAGGGAGGGCTCCAGCCTCCAGGGATTTGGCATAGAGTTCTAGGAGATTCGGGCCAGCACTTGTTTGTATGACTTATAAAACTGCCCTGTAAGGCCGTCAGAACCGAGGACCTTGGACCGATCCATGGCATCTATCGCAGCTTCAATCTCATCATCCGTGATGAGCTCACACAAAAACTGCTGCTGGGGGTAGACAACCAGACTATAGCCACCTCCACGAGGTAGTCTGCCAGAGCCCCACAGTCCCTCGCACCCCAGGAAGAGTAGAGCCCGGCATAAAAGCAGTGCAATTCCTCCAGTATCAGGCCATAATTGAAGGTCCGGGTGCCATCCTCCAGCAGGAGCTCCGTGATATAATCAGACCCCCGCTGCGGGCGAAGCAGTCTCGCCAGTGTGCGGTCAGGGCACTCGCGGCGAGCCACTGCATACTTTCCCAAGAAGTGCACTTCGCGGTCAGCAAGTTTGCGGATCTCGCCCATAGCGAGGGCACAAGGATGGAGCAGATCGTCCTGGGGGACCGTCGCCATGGAGGCATCTATGCGCCGGAGAGTTGCCTCTACCAGCACAAGTGAGTCACTGATATCACGCAAGATTACACTGTGTTTTGCCACAACCTCCCCTCGAATACAGGTCTTGAAGCTTCCCACAGTGTCGCCTGTGTCGTTACTGACCAGTGTTCAGGTCGAAGTATTCAGTAATGGCTATACAAAGTTGGTCGCTGAAAACTGGGTCAAGCAGCGCATAGCAGGGGAACTTCCAGCCCCGGGCTCCACCACCCGGATGAGGGAAGCTTATGCATACCGGGAAATGGTACGACAAGGTGCAGGGAAGGCATTCAACCTCTCCAAGCCAGGAAAGTAGGGAGGCTCACAGAAACCAGTAATCTAATCTCGACCATGTACCGTGCGATGCAGAATAGAAGGTGTGACCCAGGACCTGGGCATGTTGGAAACGCCACGCATCTTTGAGACAAAGGTTGTTGCATATGTCGTGCAGTATCAGTGTCGCCCGGGGCTTGCCCCAAGCGCCCGACGCCATGGAGTCCAGACCCGGGATGAGACATAGATTGAGGTCTCCCACCAACTATTACATGATCGGTATCCGTCCAACCAAATAGATGAGACAAAGTGTTGAAAAAATCGGGGGAATCAGTAGTAGGGGCATACATGTTCAACAGCAGGATAGAGTGGCCTGCCAAGCGACCAATCACTGCCACGTAACAACCCTCAGCATCAATCATATTGGACAAAAATGGGAAGGGGATTGAACGGTGGATCAGAATGCCCACCCCCGGGAATAAGAACTGCAATTTGAAAAGTATCTAAGCGGGCCCCAGGATGAGGCCGTGCCAGGGGGCAGATGAGTCTCCTGCAGAAATGAAATTTTTATCCCATGCCGCACTAGGTACTGCAGCACTAGCTTTCCCTTCCAGGGGTTATTGATGCCTCTGATATTCCAGTACATAAAGGGAATCACTAAGCCACCGGTACGTGGGCTATGATTCGGGGGTGCATCATGCAATATCAGTGTTTCGGGGTAACGGAGTGTATTGGAGTAGTTGGTTGCGCAGTGTGGTGTGAACATAAAAACATGAGTAACAACCTGTTCCCAGACCTTTCCCCCACCCAGCTTGGGCATTCCCAAACCCAAAGGCAACCCATCGATATACTAAACGAAACTAACATCAAATACAAACAGGTGAATATGATTTTAAACACCATGGGGAGAGGCAACGCTTCGCCAGCAGCTCCCGTTAGCACATTCTTACAATCACTGGGAATCATGATTCAACGCAATTTTCAGAAATTGATAGGTGACGCAGAAAGGAGGGTACCCCCCCCCCCCCAGGCAGATGCCCGCTGCGGGAGAAAACAGAACCACTGGATGTAAGGCAGTCCCCGAAAAGCACAAGAGCACTGGGGAAGGAGTACCCTCTCTGAAACATGACAGCAGCTGAAGACAGCACGAATGGAAACCTCCAGAAATGAACACTGATTCAGAAGGGAGCCTAGCTGGAGGATCAGCTCTCCTAACATTCACCCCTGCTGTTCTACTTACTGGTGCCAACCTTTTGTTTTCCTTGTACAGCGTTCTGCTGCTTTTAGGAGGTGCCTGGCTCCACTGAAATTCAGGCACCATATTGGAGGCTGTGCCCTCCATTTGTTTTAGTTTATGTGTTTTACCTATCTCACTTTTAAGTTAGCTCATATTGATTTTCCAACAGACTTATCATACCTTTGAGGGTAAGTAGCAGTAGCTGATCTCCTAGTTGTATTTTATTTTAATCCACCCTGTTCTTTGCCTGGCCTGTCGCATCATGTCTGTAACCATGCCCCTTTCTGTGGCAGAGTTTTTAAACACAAGAGGAGCGCATTTGAGCAGCCTCTAGCTTGGTTGGAGGGTCGGCCTCGCTAACATTCACCTATGCTGCTCTACTTACATAGTGCCATCATGTTGTTTTCCTTGTACAGCATTCTACTGCTTTTAGGAGGTGCCTCGCGTCACTGAAATTGGGCTACAATATTGGAGGATCCTCCCTCCATTTAGTTTATTTTATGAGTTTTACCAATCTCACTTTTAAGTTAGTTAGTGTTGATTATCCAGTAGACTTACCTTAAAGGGTAGTCTATGAGGGCAAGCAGGAGTAGCTAGACTCCTAGTTGTACTTTATTTTAATCCCCCTCCCCCGTTCTTTGCCTAATGCGTCACATCACAGCTGAAACCACTCCCCTTTCTATGGTGGGATCTTTAAACACAAGAAGAGCATGACCGCACAGCAGAGACACGCAGTAGGTACGATAAAGGCAAGCCTGTATGCACCCATCTGCATCCACAGAGCACCAAGCACAATGACCTCTGGCTCCCAGAATCCAGTCTCTCTGACACAGATTATTTATTCTAAACAAGCCCTTTCCGAGCTGAGCAGCTGTGGTAAGTTTAAAGCATGCCGTTGTGCTATTGATCCTGAAAATAATCAGAATACAGAATGTAAAATCTGTGGGTTCCATTTTAACTGCTCCCCAGCAATGGAATGGGCTTCTGATATTACTCCACTTGCCCAAATATAGTGCATCCAAGTGTGCAAACTCCTCTAGTTTGGTTAAAAATCAAGAAGCTTTCTCATGCGTTCTCTTGTGGACCTGGTCCTCTCTGTAGGGTCACCCCCAAACCTTTTGCCTTCACCGCTCCTATTTTGCTGAATTTGTTGGCTTTAGGACTCTGTGCACTTCGCTACTGCTAACCAGTGTTAAAGTGCTTGTGCTCTCTCCTTTAAACATTGTGAAATTGTCTTACACAATTGGCACATTTAATGTACTTGTATGTCCCTAGTAAAGTGATACTACGTGTACCCAAGGCCTGTAAATTAAATGCTTATTGTGGGCCTGCAACACTTATTGTGCCACTCACTTAAGTAGCCTTTTCAAACATGTCTCAGGTCTGACATTGCAGCCTGTGGGTGCAGTTTTAAATTGCCTTTTGACCTTCTATAATAAACTTTTTGCCAAGCCTAAACCTTCCTTCTTAATACACATAAGTCAGCACTAGCGTAGGCCCAAGATAGCCCAGAGGGGCGGGTGCAATGTATTTAAAAAGTAGCACATGTAGTTTTAAGTTTTACCTGTCCTGTAGTGAAAAACTCTCTACTCACTGTTGCAAGGCCTACCTCTCCCATAGGATAACATTGGGTTACCTTATAACATTTAATAAGTGACAACCGTTTTTGGAGAGTAGGTAGGAATGTCATGTTTGGTGTCTGAGGAATTGTAATTTAACAACCTCTATAATGGTAAAGTCAGATTTTAAGTCACAATTCTGAAAATGTAACTTT
Source organism: Calotriton arnoldi (assembly GCA_963921515.1). NCBI lineage: Eukaryota > Metazoa > Chordata > Amphibia > Caudata > Salamandridae > Calotriton > Calotriton arnoldi. Next base: position 2,579,642 of record CAWUFW010001476.1, on the reverse strand, counting down.
TTTAGAAAGTTAACATTTTCTTGTCCTAACTATTTGGCGTCTGCAGCCTGCTTCCTGGGTCACATGGCTATGTGCAGTTGGCATTTGGACTTTGTGCAGTTCTCTCAGACAGCCACAAAATAGAGGATCTGGGTGTTGGCAGGATGGCCCATCCAGAGTTAATGAGGGGGGGCAAAGGTGTCACCCGTCACAGTTGCATTTCAGAGGCACTACCTCAGCTCACTCATAAAGGGTTTCACACTATCCTATTGTGCCTACAGACAAACTGGAACCAGGGCAAGGAGGCAGAAAATTCCAAACACCTTTGTAGGGGGAAGACTCCAGAGTTTCTTCCACTTTAAAGTGGGCACTAGGTATAAAAAAGGGACACTCAGGCCCACTGTTCAGTATGCTCCTGGACCTGAGGATACTTCAGAAGGACCGTCCTGCTGCTAGAGGGCTACCCTGCTGCTTGAGGCCTGCCCTCCTGGCTGAGAAGGAAGATTGGTTGGCCACCCTTCATCCCAGGCTGAAGTGACTCCAAGGGTCATCCAACTGACCTCCTGTTCTGAGTTACAGGGGCACAATAAGCTCCAGAGGTCTCCCTGTGACAGCTCTGCTGACCTACTGCACAGGACCTGTCTGGACTACAACTGGACCTGTCTGTGTCCTACTGGCCTCTGCTGGAGTGAGTTCTTGATCCCCAAAACATGCCTCCCAGGTCCTGAACCCTTGGTGTGGCATCAATTGGACTCCTCCAAGAAGAGAAGGCGAAATCATGAAGTTTTGGGCTCTTTGCGATTGCGAACTGGCCCATTAGTGCCAAGAACTTGCCATCCACACTGACCACAAATGTAAAGCTCCAATGAACGTGACTGTTCATGCTGCAGAAACAGCCAGCGATGACCAGCACTGCAAGAACCGCAATTCGTGCTACAGCATTGACAGTCTGCGGTTATCGCTGACATAAAGCTCCAGCAATGACCGACTGCGACACCCAACAGGATCTTCGCGCTACAGTGACGACCATCCGCAACAGCCAGTCTGCTCTTCGCGCTACAGCGGGGACTATCGACAACACTGTCCCTGCATCTCACAGCCTTCTCCACCACGAATGGAACTTTTCATGCTGGACCTCAGAAGGTAACTTTTTCACCTGGACTAACCTGATCCTTGTATCCGGCCTGAACTCATCGACCTGAACTTCTGACTTTCACCTGGGTTTGCATGACCAGATAACTGCAATTGGCGCTTTGTGCTTTTAGGCGCTATACTTACCTTAAATTCCTGAATTTCATAGTTCTGGTTCTACTGATTGAATTTTTGTCATTTTACTGTTAACTCATTTCTTAAATTTTACTCTAAATTTCGAAATTCGTGTGGGATTTTCCTTGTGTTATGTTTTCACTTTATTACTGTTTAAGTGCTGCATAAATACTTTTACACATTGCGTCTTGGTTAAGCCCAAATGCTTTTGTGCCAAGCTACCAGAGGGTTAAGCACAGGTTGGTTTAGTTACTTTTTGTGGTTCACCCTGACAGGGATTGTGGCTGTTTCTTGAGTAAGGTTTCACCCCTCAATTAACAACCCAATTACTCACACTGTACATAATAGTGTAAACGTTACATTGATCTAATTTCAATGTGAATGGTCAGCACACAAAACCACCAGGATACGTTGGTCCTTCCTCAGTGACCATGAAGAGTAGTGGAGATTAAGTAGATATGGTAGGTAGCATTAACATCTTTCTCAAAATGCTGCTCTTTGTTACTTCTTGCTCCAGCTCTAGAACCGAGTAGATTGATGCATATGTGCATTTGCAAACCCGTTCATGCCAGCCTCTGTCTGCGAAGTCCACACCCCCTTCCATGACCAGAATGTTTGTTGTCAGGAGATTAATCTAATTGTTTGCATCAAGCTAATAACAAAGCCCCCACCAACTTCCGTGAGCTGAATGCTTGTGCCCTGGTGTTTGATTTACTTGCTTGTGTCAAACTTAGATAGTGGCACCACATGCTGCTTCCTCAACGGTGGTGAGCGTGGTTTGACTGCTGAGAACAAAGTCCACTTTTTGTTTTTTGTACAAATAATGTCTTTTGCTGCTTTACTTCCCCAAATACCACCCGGATCCCTGCTGTGTAAGCGCAATGCTCTGAGAGTTCTTTAGAGAAGCGTATCGTCGAAACTCAACTGGCTTCAATTTACAAATCCTTCTTACATGTTCACTCTTACGAGATAGAGATACTATAGGAAGGCGTGTGTCACTAACATTGGTGCGATGTAGGCCACCAACAATGTAAAATAGAAAGTAGGTTTATTGAAAAGAAGAAGTACAACCAATACACCAGGTGCCCAGGATCAACTGGTTCCCAGGAACAAATAGCATAATTCATGAACACATCACAGTGTTCCATGACACATCATGGCTTCAACATTCTGCTTAGTTTCATGAAACTGCTTAAATCACCATAGTATGATAGTGCTGTTACTTTGTTTACTGCTGAGATTGTAGGTGAAGGGAATATTCATTTCAGATGAAGACTTCAGTCTTATTTTACATGTTCTCCATGCATACGATAATACTTGTTGGTAGACTTCTCTAACTTCTCTAATCTATATTGAACAACAACAACAAAAGACTTGGGCCCTAACTTTGAATCAGGCAGCATGGAATTCCTGCATGGAATTTCGCTCTGTCGGATACAGAGTGAGTTAATTATTCCACACCCTTTTTTCAGGGGGTGGTAGAACAATGCTTGATTTTTTCAGCAGGTAATTCTGGTTGGAAAAATCGCATGAGGCTTTGGCTGCAGCAGCAACAAAGAGGTAAGTATACAATGCCCCTTCCTGGCAGAAAATAAATCTTCTTTTCCCTCCCCTACTACTCCCACTCTCATCGCCACCCACATATTCCTGCATTCAGCCACCACTTGTTTTCAGCAAATGGTAAATGTATGCATTAAACCCAATGAAACTGTGAATTCCGTTTAGTTATACAACTGGAAAAATCAGCCCCATTGGGGTTTAACTATAACTGAACGGTACTAGTGAAGATTTACTGCACGGTAGTGCTAAATCAATGTTGTCTCAGTACTGTGCAACTTGTAATGAGGACCAAACTGGTTTTCTCTATTCAACCTTCTCTGGTGTACCACTATTAGATTTCCTTACTACAATACAAAAGTATTATGTTTAAGTTGAGAATATTCAATGTTGTGATTATTTTTTCCAATTCGTATTTTTTTATTCTTCAGACATTCAGTATAACATTACGTTAATAACAAAAATATTCCTGAACATTTTAGTGATTAACTATAGGTTCCTGCTTTTGTTTGATAGGTCCATGCAGCATTCAGAATTTTTAAAGCATGTATCTCTTAGACAATCACTCCATCCATTATTTGGCTACTAAGTAGACCCTTAACAAGGTTTGGTTACAAACATCCTTCTCGGGTCATTACATTTTGGAAAGCTGTTTTGTAATTGGCAAACATTTTGTTGCAGAAAGATAAAATAATGCAAGGGAAACGAACACATATTTAAGGACTTATAATTCGTTCCTGACAGTCAAAGAGAGAGTACAAAAAGAATACACACAAATTCAGATCGCCAATAACAAGATCATGGTCCAGTATTCACAGGATCTTCAATTAATCTCATGGCAGTACAGGTTACAGCAGCGTCCACCTGTGTGAAAACATGATGTGTACAAATGTGCAGGATCTTCAATTTTGTGACTGCCATATGGATGCTTTGAATTTTATATGCTTCATTTCTTTTCAGGTTGCACATGTATGGCACCGGAGCCATTCATGGAGAATATTCTTTCTTTAGGTGGTTTTGGTCAGCCTCCTTCAGTCATTGGCTTCTTTTGCCCTGGATTTTTTTGCAATTGGCAGCAGGCACTGCCAATCCAATCTTAGATCAGCCAATAGAAGCATTTTAGTTTCACTTCCTCTCCTGTGGGACTTTTTTACTTTGGAAATCAGTTCATGAGGAGCCATCCAATAGCACTGGTAAGCGAGTGCTGACAAAAACATCTGAAAAATGATGTATTTTCTGAGGCATTTATTTTTTAGATGCTTTTGCATCTGCTTGATCCCCTTTGTTGCTGGGCAAACAAGTATTGGCAAAGCTAATAAGTTTGACTTTCGTATGGTAGGCGCACTCACAATTTGTATGCCATACAAATGTCAAACCTACTGACTTTGCCATTGTTTTTTCATTTGCAGTAGTTGTCTTCATTGAATAGCTTGGCCACAGCAGGGAGAAATGAAGATCTTCAAACATTTCATGGTATCACTCCTCTTCTTTTCAGCTTCAGTTAAAATCACAGCACCTTCCTTGAAGCTGCTCAGCAGAGCCATTCTGTACTTTTGAATTCTGAAGACCCCTTTATACCTCTGGCTGGAAGTTTCAGGCTTTGCAAAGAGTTATCCTAGAAAAGGAGCCACTTGACAGGTTCTCTCCCTACAGTGATCTTCAGTTCTTTTTTCCGAAGTCCTCCAGCCACCTCAGGAGAAGTAGGGAAAAGCTGCAGGTGAATATGTGCAGCCCTGATGATGCAAGTATTTAAAAAATCATAATATACGACACATTTACTGATTAGAGACATGAAAAGTTGAAAGTGCATTTGGCACACATTAGGCACAATAACACATGAAACTGAGACAAGTGTAGTAGCAGCACCATACAAGTGTGCTTTAAAAAGTGTGGTGCAGCGGCCAGGGCAGCTGACTTCGGAGCACAGGGTTCACGGTTCAATCCCCGGCTCCGGCGGCAGCTCAGCTCAGCACCATGTGACTCTGGGCAATAGCTCACTTAATTTCCACAACGGCCCCCAGCGCCTTGAGACCCGTAAGGGTGAGTAGCTGCGCTATATAAAAACGGACTTACATTTTTATATATATACATACAAAGTAATACAGATACATATAAACGAGTTGCATTAATGAGAATTTCTTATGGCCATATTGTTTATTGACATTTGCTGATGAAATGTTTGCTATTAATAAAGTGGCTTAGTGTTTCTAATGCCTTCAGTTAGAATGTACCATTTAGAAAAGTTGGTGCAAAAATGTGTTGAAATTAGGTACGATCTTGAAAATTCCCATAATAATTCTAGAGATTCCATAGTTTATGAAAAGTGAAAAACAAATTTTGTAGTGTACATTTAGAAAATTATATACTTATATGAATATTGAGAAAAATTTGTGATAGTAGGGTATTTCGAATGTTAGCTATTTCCTTGTAATAATCGCTGGTGAAAGTTCTACATATTCCCTATTTGAATTGATTTTATTACACTATATTTGCTATTGATTTAGAGTTTATTTCATTTAAAATGTTTAATGCCAATTTAAAGTTTTTTTCGAAAATGCTTTTTTTCTAATGCTGACCCTTCCTCTGACTTAATACAACTAGTGAAATGTTGCTTTATTTGTTTTGTACATGTGTAACTTTCGACATTCCTAAATGTTTCTTCAACGTTCACAGTGAATTCCTCTTGTGGGAACAGGATTTCAGCTCTTACTATAGACTGATACTTTGCATTTCTTTTTCACCGATGTTAGGTCTATGTGGACTTTCAAATCTTTCATTTCTCATGACTAGCATGGGAAAGCATCTTACTGGTGCGAGTGTCCTAGGTGACATTATGTGAATCTGAGCATTTGACAGTATTTTGATGGTGCTCTGATGCTACATCATTGGGACTGTATTAGAGACTTTATAAAAGAAGAAACCCCCTAAGGTTGGAAAATGCCATTGATTTTTACTTCTTGACAAATGCCATTGATTTTTACTTCTTGACAAATGCCATTCTGATTTTTCCTACTTTGAGAGCAACGCCATACTTTTTCTTTTTCCTTTGAGAGAGGACGCTATGCTAATCGATTTCTAAGAACTATCCTCTTACTTTGGACTGCTTTGCTGTTGCTACAGTCACTAGCTGATGGCCCTAAACCTTTTTTGCCACACCATTTCAATATCATTTTCCTTTATTTCTTTGTAATATGCTAATGGGCTAGCTCTTAATGTACTTTAAATCTGAACCTTTTCCCCTTCTTCATAGGACTTGAGCTGTTAGACAAACAAACTATCCTTCTGCCTTTAATGGTAGTAGGACTCTGTAACTCTGTAAAGTGATTTTTATAATAACTATCCAATAAAGGGCTGCCTAAATGTTTGGTGCTTTAATGACTGCTGTGATATTTTTAACTGAAACTCTCAGAATATTACTTATTGCTATGGATTTTGAATGTTTAATACAATAACTAAATGAATCTAATACCTGGCTGAGTCTATTATTGTGTCTTGTTGGTTCTTTCATTTAAACTGTGCTACTTTACTGATGACTTAAATGCATTGTAGGGAGAATCAGTGAGCTCTGACAGAACATCAAGTATTACTTCTTTTGTTCTGTGCTGCTGTTGCAGAGCTTTTGGTCTGCATAATTCTAGCCCAACTTACCTTCTTCAGGAGATTGGTTCTTCCCGTTGCTATTCTTTAGTTTTACTGCCTGGTCTTGAGAGTGGTGAACCTAAATCTGATCTCAAATTTTGGAGTTATCTGTCAATTAATGGTCCTCAAAGGACAGCTAACGTGGTGTTTTGGCCACCCCAATTGTCACACCTATTATCAGCGGAAAAAGATTCATCAGAGGATCATGGCCTCTGTGTTAAATGGAAATGCTGCAGATTGTCTCATTGTAAAGGGCCCACTATGGTTAGAGTAGTAAGAAGAGTAAGCATATAATAAAATGCAACAGCCCTCATTATAGTCTGCAAACTCCACTTGAGGATTAGTGTGGGGGCTCAGAGTGCTGGAAATTATGCTTCTCCTTACCTGCTGACAACAGCTCAAGGATCGACAACTACACTGTAGAAAGTCCTACAATCACAAGCTGCAGATCACACTAAATTGTTGACAACTTTTTATCTAGGGCTGCCAAGCTGACATCTATTGGGGTCATTTTCCTCTTAATTCCTGTTGTTTTGTAAATCCTGCTCTGGTGACTCTTTTTCTATTGGGTAGAGCTTTCTTCCATTGTTGTCTCCACATCTATCTTCTACACCTATATTTAGCAATGGTCTGCTGGGGCAAAAGTTCTTCTTTTCAAAATTTTCCTTTTTATGCCTTCCTTTGCCCTCTCTGGGGGTGATCATTGAATGTGTGGGCCTTCCTATTCTGGGTAATAAATATATAGTTTTGTATCTCTGTTGGAGTTCAGAAAGTCATTTCATTGGCAGCACCCATTCGTCAGCTAAGTCTAGCACATCATGCACTCCATTAGCTATGCCTCCTCTGTGTCTTCTGCCATTCCACAGACCATCAGCGGCAAGCTGGTTAAATAAGAAAATGGCTCCTATAAACCGTCATTCACTGAGTACGACACACTCCCCTCCACTGGATTTCTGTTCTCTGGATCCATCCATTGACATGTATTCTCCATCAGAGCACTCACCTCAATGACCCCTGGAACCCGGAAGCATCATTTTGTCTTCATGGATGCAAGGGGCAGTTTGTTTCTCTGTATCTCCAGTAGAAGCCTGCAGCACCCCTTGCACCTCCAGTAGCCCCCCAAAAGGGCATAACCGCCTCCTCTTGTCCATTTCATCTCACAGAACCGCCCTGAAATTTGGATGTTGATTAAATCTCCATGACATGGGGTTGATTTTATTTCCCGATTGTCAAGATGTGACTCATCCGCATTTTTTGACCCGATACAATAATCTGCTCTGGATCTCTAAGGTATTGGTTAATTCACCATACTGTTTTCGAGTCGACAAGTAGGCTCTCCTTCTACACTGAATTAAATAGCATTTTGAAGACCTACTTGGTGCCAAAGGTCCCCAAGTCAACTATTCTTAAGGGCCTTCTCCTTGTGGATACTCCATTTATGATTCAAAGAGAAAGCCCATTTTAGAGGCCGTACTTTCTGCTGACTTGTCCTGATGAGGACCCGTGGTGATGTTTGATCTGAGCACACAGCTTTATTGGGTCGAAACGTCGATGATTACTATAGGTGTTCCTTACCTGTGTTGAGCATATCCCACATGCAAATATTAAGGACATATGTTTGAATCTATATGAACTACTTTTGGACACTCCTTGGAGTAATTTTTTGTATTTTGTGTTAAATTATGTAATGTCTTGTGCATTTAAATGTTTTTAAGTTGTGATGCACTGTGTCGATATTGCATTTATTAGCTTTTCGTTTTTGTATATGTCAAGTAATGGTCCTGTGTACTATTGTGATACGTTAATATTTGCAATTTTCCACGGTATATGAGTGCTAATATACTCCGTCATACTTCAAAAATCCTTGGTGTCAATGATTTATTTCTCAGCTATTAACCCAATGTGTTATGCCACGCATGTGGCCATTTCTAGTTAAACAGGAAACAAAGAGGTTTATAAAAGTGATATTGTACTCCCCTACAGAACCAACTGTTGCTCCATACTAGTAGGGCTGCATCAGAGCTAGGCGGTAAGCCTGCTCCCCTTCACAACCCTTTTGAGGGGTTTAAGAGGACAGTGATATTTGGATGGGAATATGTGCAACCTACTTCAATGTTGTCTCCTTCCTTTTGCCTCAAACAACTTATGCGTTTCTGACTGTATACATATGTACAGGACAATGCAACACGAGTATAATAATACAATTAAATAATTGACTTTACACCTAAAGTCTCATCAGATTGATTTTTAAAGAGATTTTGGAATATTGATAGATTTCCCAGTACTTTAGCTGCACACCTTTTAGTATAAACAATGTAATTTCATTGTAAAAAGTGACTGATTTAACTAGAAAAGGCAAATGAAACCTTTCTTCCCGATTCACATTTAAAATGACACTTTTAGTAAAATCAAAGCAGGCTGTCTCTTGGAAAGTGCATAGCTTTAAGAAACAAACTCCTTTTCTCGGTTGCTGGATCAGCTTTTTTTGCATGCACCAGCTTGCCAGAATACAAGCTGTAGACATGTACGTCTGCGGTCCAGAAAACAAGAAATGACAGAAATGTGCTGTAAAGTGTATCCTCTCTGTTGGGAGGATTTTATTACATATACATTGTGTCCAGACAATGTTTAAATTACATTTCCACCTTGCATCGTTTTTGCATCAACAAATGTTTTAGATTATCTGTAAAGTGGGGAATGATTTATTCTTGTTATATTTAAAGGGGAATGGAATTTTAAATATATTTCGTTTATCATTAAAGGTGAGTTTATTCATTGTGTACATAAAAACATATTATTTTTAATCTGCGACTATTAAAGGTAACCTCGTCGGTGCTGATAAGCATTGCCCCCGCTAAACCCCTCCGAGCATCATACATAACATAGAAAAAACATAATATAGACACAGGGCATGAACAGAGACCATGCACTATTCACCTTACTAAACCGTGGCATATGTCCCAGTGCACATAAGTGAGATGCCTAGTGTGGGCCTCATAAATGGAAGTGGGCTACAGTCTCTATGCAACTTTTTGTTGCAAGAGCAATGCATGACTGAAGGGCATACCCGTTAGTGTAACGTCGGTCATGTGTCAGCCATTGTCCCAGAATTTTGCCTTTGGGGACATTACAGCTCACCTGCAGTCTTTAAGGGTCGGGGCCTACTGTGCAACTGAGTTCCGAGTTGAGGCTCCTGCTGACAGCCTCCGGCCTACCCATTTTGTGATCAGCTTCTCTGAGTGGGGGAAGGGCCGGCATTGTCAGTACTTCAAGAACTACCTCATGTCCTTTCAGCAGGAAGAAGGCTTTCACTTGTCTAAGGGCCTGCAGGAAAGTTTTAAGGACGCAAATTCCAGTCCTGGTTTTCCGGTACCTCCTTCTAGCTCCAAGATGGAGGTGTGCTATTTTTTGCATTTTCCTTTTCCCAATCTCCAACGGTTCTTTCCATTTGATTTCTTTGTCATTCCTTTTTCTTGCCCATATACTATTTAAGGACTCTTCCCTTTCATTGTGTTGCAACATAGCCATAGAATTTTAGGCATTCCTACGCTCCCCTGTTATGTAATCTTTGGCCTTGTTATTTTAGTGGACATTTTTGAGAATCTTCAGTTTGGTCTTGTCCTGTTGCCATCTTGTTTGCTGACTTTAAGGATCACAGTTTTCAGTCGTCCACCTCCTGGAGGTTTTTGTGCCACTAGCTTTTCCTCCAGTTGTGACCCTTCCGGCGGATACCTGTCTGTTAGACCTGGCATTTCTTGGCGTGGTTACCCCTGACTTTTTGCCTCTACCTCCTCTATTTTTGATGCTGTGATGGATTTCGTTTTACTGGCTTAGATGCTTTGGGCACTTTGCCACTGCTGATCAGTGTCAAAGTGCAAGTGCTCCCTGTATAAAGTGTTATGGTAATTGGTTGTCCATAATTGGTATGTTTGCCTTACTAGTGAAGTCCCTAGTAAAGTGCACTATGTGTGCCAGGGCTGGTAATGCAAATGCTACTAGTGGGCCCGCAGCACTAATTGTGCCACCCACACAAGTAGCCCTAAAGAGAGATCTTAGGCCTGCCACTGCAGTGCCTGCACACAGTTTGTTAACTGCCTTGTTGTCCTGACAAGTGCACCCACTTGCCAGGCCTTACCTTCCCTTTTTATGCACATCAGACACCCCTATAGTAGGCCCAAGGTACCCCCCTGAGCAGGGTGCAGTGTATGTGAAACGTAGGACATGTACTGAGGTGTGTACCATGTCCTGACAGTGAAATACTGCCAAATTCGTTTTTCACTGATGCAAGGCCATCTTGCCCATAGGACAGAATGGGGAATGCTGTGTCCCATGTTTTCAGCATATCTTCCCATAGGCTTAAGATGGAGAGTTGGAGTTTAGTGTGCCTGAACTCAGAATTTAATAACACATCTTTTTGTGGAGATGGTTTTTGAATTGTGTGTTTAGAAACCACGCTTTCAGAAGTGGCTGGTTTCCTGTCTTAAACCATCCTGTGTGCCTCTGCCTGGTTGTATATTGCCTGCCTGGGTTTAGACGTGACAGGGTCTGGGAAGTGTCCTGACCCCAGGGAGGAGAAGGTGAGACAGCAACAGGCTGGCCTGCATTTGATGTGGGGGGGAGGAGTAGCCCCCTGGATGTGAAGAGGGCTGTGTTGCTGCCACAAAAGGATGGCTCCACCTCCTGCTGAGCGTCTGGGCCCCAGACCCTGACTATCAAAGGAGGAGGGTGTGCACTGGCAGGAAGACACCCAGGTCTGGTTTGGACAGAGGTCAGAGCCCCCTGAACACAAAGACTTCAAAGGCATTTAGGGGTATAAATGTAAGAGCTGAAACACCTGAACTCAAGACTGAAATCCATATTGAAAAACGATTGAACCTACTTGGTGATCAAGAGGAACCTCTGCCAAAGAAGAACCGCTGAAGAGACTGAATAGAAGGACTGCCCTTGCTGTGTGTTCTGGGGCTGGCCTGCAGTTTGCTGGTTTGACTAAGGAGAGGACAAGGGACTTTGCTGTGTGCTGTGTCCCCCTGCTTGTGAGGACTTTGATGTGTGCTGTGTCCTGAAGTAGCGTGTCTCCAAGGGCCCGAAGAGAGCTGGTCCCCGATTGTGGAAACTCAGGAACACAAAAGTTTCCAACTGTGTCTCAGCGATGCTGTGTGCGTGGTGCTCTTGCACGCCTGAGACTGCCGTGTGGTCCGTGGTACTGTTTACGAGGTGCCCCGTGATCACATTGCCCCCGCAGCATGAAACATCGTCCACGCTGCTGTATTGCTGTTTGTGGCCCGAGCCGTCATCGTAACTGAGGCTGTAAGTAAAGATCGCCGGCCGGAGCCGCAACGTGCTAACGGGGCACTTGAAACTGAGGGCTGTATCTCAGCGACGCTGTGTGCGTGGTGCTCTTGCACGCCTGAGACTGCTGTGTGGTCTGTGGTACTGTTTACAAGGTGCCCCGTGATCGCATTGCCCCCGCAGCGTGAAACATCGTCCACGCTGCTGTATTGCTGTTTGTGGCCCGAGCCGTCATCGTAACTGAGGCTGTGAGTAAGGATCACCGCTGCCGGCCCGAGCCGCAACGTGCTAAAGGATTTCTTGAAGCTAAGGAAGCTACAAGGTGAAAGGGATCGTGATCGTTGTTCGTCGAAAGGAATCTGCCCACGATCATCAACGACGGAGAAGGCCGCGCCGTAAACTGTCCGGCTACAGCGTCGCCTAGCAACAGAGCCGCAACGTGATCGGGATCGCCCAGCAGGACGTCCGACGAGCGGGGAGAGAGAGAGCGAGGCAGCGCACCCCCCCAGGTAAGGCTTGGACTCCGGTTGGGAGCCGCAAGCGTGTGTGGCCTGGGGAGGCATGCAGGAGGAGTACAGGAGTGCTCCGAGCTCTCTCCCGCTGCACCGCGTTAGACGCGCTAAGTCCCCGAGCGGCCCGGACCTGCCCAGCAGGACCGGGGCCGCCCCTGTAAGCCTATGACAGTTGTCTCTGCTGTTGGGGCCTAGTGGTGCCCGAGTTGACTGCGCAGATTGCATTACGAACCGCATTATTATTGCATTACGAATTGCCTGATTCTTGCATCACGAACCGCATTATTATTGCATTACGAACTGCCTGATTCTTGCATTACGAACCGCATTATTATTGCATTACGAACTGCCTGATTCTTGCATCACGAACCGCATTATTATTGCATTACGAACTGCCTGATTCTTGCATTACGAATCGCATTATTATTGCATTACAATTTGCATTATTATTGCATTACGAACTGCCTGATTCTTGCATTAAGGACTGTCCTAATATTACATTACGAGCTGCATTACGAACTGCACAGCATTGCATTAGGACTGCATTAGAGATCGTAAATTGCTCATTAATACCGCAAGAACCTACAAGTGATCGCTGGCCTAATAACCGGCCAAGTGAATTATTACGAATACGCATATGTTGGTTTTCTATCGTTTGGTCTCATTGTATTCCTTTTTATAAAGGTACTGCTATTTTTATGAAACCAGTGTGATGTCCATTTGTGGTGTTATCACTGTGTTACTGGGAGTGTGGTTGCAAATACTTTACACATTGCCTTGGAGATAAGCCTGGCTGCTTGTGCCAAACTACCAGGGGGTGAGCAGGGGTTATCTAAGGGTGTGTCCCTCCTTACCCTGACTAGAAGCAAGGGTTCCTATTTGGACTAAGGTACATACCTCAGCCAACTAGAGACCCCCAGTTCTAACATTGGTGGTCAGCGGTTGGGGATTTGAACGTGTATTTGCAACTGACTCACAGTGATTGGTGTACATCACTAGTTTAGCGCAGACCACGACGCAACCACATATTGTGTTTTGATTTTTGGTTCTATTTTTGAGTGACCTTTAAGCCACACATCATGTCTCAAAGGAGTCAAGTAGCCAGTGAGGCTGCAGAATTGGAATTCGACATTGAGGCATTGCTTACCTACAAAGTTGATCAATTGAGGCAATTCTGCAGAGCTTTGGGATGTCCCATGAAAAGTAGCGCCAAGAAGGAGGAGCTGCAAACAGCCTTGAGGGCCTGGTGGGAAGCCAAAGAGGCTCAGGAGACAGGTGATGATGATGTGGATGAGGATGACCCAGGGAATGGATTTGGTCCACAGGATTTGCCGGTGGAAGGACCAGCCACAGGGGCTGGTAGTAACCATTCAGAGGAGCTGGAGGAAAACCAAAGGGTCAGAGAGCATGAGTTGGAGGTTTTAAAACTTAAGGTTTAAGCAGAGGAGAAAAAGCTGCTCATTGAAAGTGAAAAGCGAGCAGAGGAGAGCAAGAACGCTCTCGCCTTGGAAGAGAAAAAGATTCTCTTAGCTCATGAGTTAAGCATGAGGGAACTGGTCATTAAGGCTAAACAGGTGGAGTCCAGTTCGTATGGTGGCAGCGCACAGCCAGTGCCAGCGGGTAAGGTGTACATTCCCAAAGACTTAGTGCGAGATTACCAGAGGGGTGATGATATTTATGCGTGGTTCACGGCATATGAGATCGCACTGAGGATGAATGAGGTGCCTGAGAAGCATTGGGGGGCAGGCCTATGGAAACACTTTGAGGCTTCTGGGAGGGATGTTTTACCACCCTTAGAGAGGGCGGGAACCCTGACCTACGCCAATATGAAGGAGGCTTTATGCCTCAGGTATGGGCTCACCCCTGAACAGTACAGGCAGAAATTCAGGAACTTCAAGAAACTGGAATCCAGTACTTGGGTGGAATGTGTGAATGTGTACTCGCGTGCACTAGATGGTTGGATGACAGGCAGCAAGGTAACTGATTTTAAGGGCTTATGCAATTTAATTAGTTGGGAGCACTTGAGTAGTCTGTGTGTTCCAGAGCTGCGCCAGCATCTTTTAGACAGTAAGCTGACTGATCCCGGTAAGCTTGCTGAGGAGGCGGACCGCTGGACCAGCACCAGGGTCCACAAGGGGATTGGGGGTACCACTGCCAAAGGTGTACAGGGTCCCCCGCAGAAGGTGGGGGAGGACAAGGGTAACCACAAGGAGTTCTCTAAAGGACCCCACAGAGGTTCCCAGGTAAAAGGGTCCCAGTCCCCCAAGGCTAAGAGGCCCTGGCCCCCTAAGGGCAAGCGGGACTACAGAGGTCCTCCTACTTGTTATTTCTGTAAAGAAGTGGGTCACATTGCCCCTAAATGCCCCAAGAAACCACCTGCACCCACTTGTGCTCCAACACCGGGTTTAGTGAGTGTAGCGTTGGGGGAAGAATTGAGTCCTTGGAATGGGGAGGAGCAAGCAGTTATGACCCTGGTCTCATTAGGAGATCGAGAGATGGTCCAGGAAGCCTCTCTGCCTGAGAATACTAAGAAGTACAGGCAGTGGGTGACCATCAATGGAAGGAGGGTGGAGGCTCTGAGAGACACCGGAGCCAGTTTGACATCTGTCAGGTGTCAGTGGGTGTCTGAGGAGCAGGTAATTCCCAATGTACTTCACCCTGTAGTTGCAGCAGACAACTCCGTGCACCTCTGCAAGGTGGCGCTAGTTCCCTTTGAGTGGGGGGGGTCTCAGGTTCCTTGAAGGTCGTTGTAAGTCCGTCCATGCCTGTAGACTGTCTGCTGAGGAATGACCTGGAGAGTTCCCCCTGGAAGGAGGTGGAGCACCAGGCGCATTTGGAGATGTTGGGTCTGCCTGAGTGGGCTTGTGTGACCACTCGGTCTATGGCAGCCAGTAAAGGTTACTAATGGAAATGGCAACAGGGTTTTCAGGAGGATTGCACTGCCCAGTCTAGTCACTACCCTTCTGGAATATTGCCCACCTCAGATGGCCAGCTGCCACTTGACCATAAAGTTAAACATTCATACAAGGGGTATGAGAGGCAACATGTATATACAGTACATTACAAGGTCTATGTTTTTAAAAAAAATGAGTCCACGTTGCTGTTTGTAGTCTTAGTATGTCTTTATTACAAAAATGCACGCCTGAGACTGCCGTGTGGTCCGTGGTACTGTTTACGAGGTGCCCCGTGATCGCTTTGCCCCCGCAGCGTGAAACATCGTCCACGCTGCTGTATTGCTGTTTGTGGCCCGAGCCGTCATCGTAACTGGGGCTGTGAGTAAAGCTCGCCGCCGCCGGCCCGAGCCGCAACGTGCTAACGGGGCACTTGAAACTGAGGACTGTGTCTCAGCGACGCTGTGTGCGTGGTGCTCTTGCACGCGTGAGACTGCCGTGTGGTCCGTGGTACTGTTTACGAGGTGCCCCGTGATCGCTTTGCCCCCGCAGCGTGAAACATCGTCTACGCTGCTGTATTGCTATTTGGGGCCCGAGCCGTCATCGTAACTGAGGCTGTGAGTAAGGATCACCGCTGCTGGCCCGAGCTGCACCATGCTAAAGGATTTCTTGAAGCTAAGGAAGCTACAAGGTGAAAGGGATCGTGATCGTTGTTCGTCGAAAGGAATCTGCCCACGATCATCAACGACGGAGAAGGCCGCGCCGTAACCTGTCCGGCTACAGCGTCGCCTAGCAACAGAGCCGCAACATGATCGGGATCGCCCAGCAGGACGTCCGACGAGCGGAGAGAGAGAGAGAGCAAGGCAGCGCACCCCCCAGGTAAGGCTTGGACTCCAGTCGGGAGCCGCACGCGTGTGTGGCCTGGGGAGGCATGCAGGAGGAGTACAGCAGTGCTCTGAGCTCTCTCCCGCTGCACCGCGTTAGACGCGCTGAGTCCCCGAGCGGCCCGAACCTGCCCAGCAGGACCGGGTCAGCCCCTGTAAGCCTATGACCGTTGTCTCTGCTGTTGGGGCCTAGTGGTGCCCGAGTTGACCGCGCAGATTGCATTACGAACCGCATTATTATTGCATTACGAACTGCCTGATTCTTGCATTACGAACCGCATTATTATTGCATTACGAACTGCCTGATTCTTGCATCACGAACCGCATTATTATTGCATTACGAACTGCCTGATTCTTGCATTACGAATCGCATTATTATTGCATTACAATTTGCATTATTATTGCATTACGAACTGCCTGATTCTTGCATTAAGGACTGTCCTAATATTACATTACGAGCTGCATTACGAACTGCACAGCATTGCATTAGGACTGCATTAGAGATCGTAAATTGCTCATTAATACCGCAAGAACCTACAAGTGATTGCTGGCCTAATAACCGGCCAAGTGAATTATTACGAATACGCATATGTTGGTTTTCTATCGTTTGGTCTCATTGTATTCCTTTTATAAAGGTACTGCTATTTTTATGAAACCAGTGTGATGTCCATTTGTGGTGTTATCACTGTGTTACTGGGAGTGTGGTTGCAAATACTTTACACATTGCCTTGGAGATAAGCCTGGCTGCTCGTGCCAAGCTACCAGGGGGTGAGCAGGGGTTATCTAAGGGTGTGTCCCTCCTTACCCTGACTAGAAGCAAGGGTCCCTATTTGGACTAAGGTACATACCTCAGCCAACTAGAGACCCCCAGTTCTAACACTGTCTTTCACCTGTAACACATATTGTAGAAAGTCATTCTGGCTTTACGAATGAATCGTCCTTTCCTCAAACAGTCCAGAAACTAGAATTGGAGGAAACGTCCGTATCTAGACCTTGACACTAGTTTTGGTTGTTCTATCAGTTAAGGCCTAGGTCCTGGGGATTTTTTATAAAATTATCAACCCTTAATTCACTATTTATTATCACTCATCTGTGTTCTCATTATCACTGGCTGATCTCTTTCCACATCACCGTTTAATCTATGTATTATTAATCGTTTGCACTCTATTTACCTGCTGTTTCTTTCATCATCACCCTTTATTCTCTATTTATTTTCACTCGTCTCTTGTCTAACAGACATCAGCTGATCTCTTTTACTGTTACTCTTTGTTCTCTATTGATCACTCCTCTGCGTCTCTCATTCTCACTCTAGTTCTGTGTTCACTCCTCTTCGTTCATTACCTGGGACAGCTTGAAAGGGCCAGTGTGTAGGCCATTTTTTGTAGTGTGGTTTGCGGTGGCATGACCAAACACACACAATACTTGCTCCTTCAAGCTGACCCATCTGGCAATGCCAGACTGCCCGGAATTCCAGTCCAACACTGACCTCATGTTCCAAATTCAACAGTACATATATATAAGAAGCATACAGCCAGTAAGCTGATCACTGAAGTGCCACAAGGATGGGCACTCTCTCCTATTATATTCAATGTCTATGTGGGACTCCTGGTGAATATTGCAAGACATTTCTGTTTCAGGATGTTTTCTCTGTAGATGATATACAGAATATAGATTAGGCAAATCTGCTTTACAAAAAATGATTTAGAGAATTGTCGCTGTGCCATTTTAAGCTGGATGAATTACAATTATTTAAAACTCAATAGCACCAATACATAAATGCTTATGCTAGATAGAAACAATCCTTGGTCTTCTGATTTGTCCTGAAAGTAGTAGTTACTTCCTCATACTCACTGTCTATGCACTCTATTAGATAAATATCCGAAGGTTAAACCCCAAATTAATTCAATTGTGTCAGCATGTTTTCTGCAGATTAAAATGCTGAAATTAGTTTTTTCTTTGATTCCAAGTAAGCTGAGAGCACTTTTCATCAATTCAGCAATTAATTAACGTTGTGTCACGCTAATGCATGATGTTTAGATCTTCCAGGCAAAGACATTTGCAAAATACCTAGGTACAGAAGTTCTCAATAAGAGCAATTTTCAATTTTAAAAAATTTGATTCAATCTCGGATGCCTGTAAGTTGCTTCTGTGGTTTATGATGGAAAGGAAAACAAAATTCAACACGTCTACTGTTGTTATAGAGCTTTCCAGGGTAAGGGCCCACCGCTGTTTCAAAGACGTCCCCCAAGATGTTCTGGTTGGAGGTTGTTGAGATCTAAAATACGCCTTTGCTAAAAATTCCATGTTTTTCGAAAATATGATGGGGTGAGGAGCTTTCTTTGTGGTGGTCCCCCATCTTATGGAATACTGTTCCTCCTGCTTTGGGAAAAAAGGAAAGTGTGGCCTTATTTCAAACGTAAATTAAAACTTACTTATTGTGTTAATAAGTTCTAACTATACTGTGCTTCTCAAGCACTTCTTTGGTACGAAGAAGCCTTCGGATTTATCTGTAGCACTTTATAAATATGTTACACGCTCTCTCAATCCCGCTCACTTAGTGGGCTTTGGGTAAGACCCCATTTAGCCATTGGCTTCTGTGCAGTTTTCAAGGACTGCTATTTTTGTCAAGTCTATCACTTTTTTTGGAAGGCTACATTGCCCCATTACTTCAATGAGTAGTCCTGCAAATCTCATCCCATTCTCCATGCTCTACCAGCCTTTGCCCTATCATGGCTTACTCCCTTGGTCATTCCCAGTCATTACTTGCACGTCCTCCATCACACCTTGTCCCATAATTCCACCTTCTGCCGCGGTCACTGCCCATCATCCTTCCTCTTCCTCGCTAGCTCCCAGTCAATCTTGTGCAAAGCCATCTGACTGTTACCCTCACTCAGCTAGTAATGATCTAATGTGAGAGAAGAGCTGGGGATGCTGGTAAATTGAGAATTAAATAAACAGCTCATTTTGTAATCAGCATGCAAGCACTCCTGCTTTTCCCTGGCAATTCTTTTCTGCACCGTTGCCTGGCACTGCTCTTAAATTCAGAGCTCTAGGATAGACTGTCCTACTCACACCTTTTCTCATGCTGGAGACCAGAAGCACTTTCTCTGCTCTCACCAGGCACTGCCCTTAAGTGTACTGGATGCAGCTCTCCTGCTCATCCTAGAGTGGTCGCCTGCCACTGACTTACATCTTTGCCCACAAGATGTTCACGTCTTGAGTTGTTTCATCTTGCCGTAAAGCACAAGTAGGGCCGGATTAGTGCTGCTGTGGGCTGGTGCGACAATCTTTGTTGGTGCCCCACAAAGACCACCTTCACCAAGGCTTCCCTTACTACCACTCTCCAACAGTGCCCCATATTTTTCCATATGATAGCCTGAAACTGGTCCTAGGATGCTTGATTCCGGTCCAGGGAAGACATGGCTTGGCAGTTCGGTCTGGACTGTTCCCATGAGGCACAGGGTCAAGACTGATTTGCATATGGCTATGTGTGAACTGGGGTGGCGTGGTGAAGCAAAATAACGATGGATTAAACCCAGATCTGTGACTGGGGGTGAATGTTTGCCAATGTGCAGCATTCCGTCCATCATCTTGTGTGTTTTGCATTTTGCCCTATGTGGGAAGGGTATGCCCAGACGTGGGTCCCGTGCTCACTACGCCTCTGGAGTCAAGCTATCATGGCTGATGAAGGCTGATAGCCTGAAACCGGTCCTAGGATGCTTGATTCCGGTCCAGGGAAGACATGGCTTGGCAGTTCGGTCTGGACTGTTCCCATGAGGCACAGGGTCAAGACTGATTTGCATATGGCTATGTGTGAACTGGGGTGGCGTGGTGAAGCAAAATAACGATGGATTAAACCCAGATCTGTGACTGGGGGTGAATGTTTGCCAATGTGCAGCATTCCGTCCATCATCTTGTGTGTTTTGCATTTTGCCCTATGTGGGAAGGGTATGCCCAGACGTGGGTCCCGTGCTCACTACGCCACTGGAGTCAAGCTATCCTGGCTGATGAAGGCTGATAGCCTGAAACCGGTCATAGGATGCTTGATTCCGGTCCAGGGAAGACATGGCTTGGCAGTTCGGTCTGGACTGTTCCCATGAGGCACAGGGTCAAGACTGATTTGCATATGGCTATGTGTGAACTGGGGTGGCGTGGTGAAGCAAAATAACGATGGATTAAACCCAGATCTGTGACTGGGGGTGAATGTTTGCCAATGTGCAGCATTCCGTCCATCATCTTGTGTGTTTTGCATTTTGCCCTATGTGGGAAGGGTATGCCCAGACGTGGGTCCCGTGCTCACTACGCCACTGGAGTCAAGCTATCCTGGCTGATGAAGGCTGATAGCCTGAAACCGGTCCTAGGATGCTTGATTCCGGTCCAGGGAAGACATGGCTTGGCAGTTCGGTCTGGACTGTTCCCATGAGGCACAGGGTCAAGACTGATTTGCATATGGCTATGTGTGAACTGGGGTGGCGTGGTGAAGCAAAATAACGATGGATTAAACCCAGATCTGTGACTGGGGGTGAATGTTTGCCAATGTGCAGCATTCCGTCCATCATCTTGTGTGTTTTGCATATTTTTCCATAGCCTCCTCTCATTTATATTTCTTTTGTTTTATAGCGCTACTCCTACCAGTGTATGGTGTCAGAGCATTTTACATCACCCACACATTACACAGAGGGAATGATTCATACATGTGCAAATCAGTGTATAGATAATGTTACATAATACAATGAGGACTACAAAGTGTAAGAGTCACATGACATCCATACTGGTAAGCAGTATATTTTAAGAGTGCTTGGATTGGAGAAGCACAAACTCTGGGTTTAAAATGTAACACAGAGGTTGTCGTTGGATTTAATAATATTTACTAATAATGTATTTTTGGGATAATGAAAGACTTGGGAAAAACATAAGGTTCTACACCTATGCCTTGCAATTTACACTCAGCTCTTTAATGACAATTCTTAACTCACAGGGCTATATTTGGATTGTAACTTATGAACTGCAAGTAACAAAAGAATCTCTGTGACAAAAGTAGTAACTTACTGAGCTATTTGCATAACATACAATTCTCTTATCTGATGAACACATTTTTGCAGCAGGCATAGCTATTTTATGATGAGTCAAAACTGCCATTAGACAAAACTTCAATCTCTCTCCAGTAGGTATATAAATCACCAGTTATCTTTACTTTTTTATTGTTGCCTACTAATTGCTAGAAACAAAAGGAACTGTGGAGCAGGTGCTTCTAAACCTATAATATATTTCAAAACACAGCACCCTGACTGCTGCTAACTATGACTTTGACTTTCTGAAAATTGTGATTCTATGTTTTTTTGCAAATCACTTCCATATTGAGTTTGTAATAATTTTAAAGGGAATCCTTTTTGCATGGTATTCTCGATGGACATTGGCAGTGAAAAGAAGGCTTGAAGATGTCATAGAAAGTAAGCCTCATCAAATTGGGGCTTCATTGAATAAACCAAATGTATTAATGTGATTTTAATTTTTGTATGCATGAATGTCACATTCTACCTTTTATGAAGAACCTACTTCATTTAATGTATTAGTAATAATTGATGTTGGATGATTGGTGGAGTATCATGCGGTGATGCTGGTTAGGCTTCACAATGTAATACTGTCACAAGCCCGAGCGATGGTTCCTGGATTCACACTAATAAATCCTTAGCTCAGTCCTGGTAGTGTGACAAAGAGCAGTCAGGCTCTACTAGATGAACATATGTTAAGCATTTCAGAGCACCAACATGGACGATAAGTAATTGAGACAACCCGAGAAAAATCCAAAACCAATTTATAAAAATACAGTGTATTTTTATCTGAATTTAGACACTAAATGAATGGAATAGTATACATATAACTAGAGTTATACATTTTTGAAGCAATATAAAATCAGTGCAAAATAATACAGTGAAACTTTATTATTGTCGTCATTGTGAAAAATCACTAGTGACAATCGGTCACTTGCAAGTCGAAATGCGTGGTACCCTTGCGGGTGATAGGACCAAGCCATGACAGTCAGTTCAATTTTACCTGGCCTGTGGAGTCCGGGTGCAGAGTTGTCCTGGCTGTCCCTGGTGCTGAAAGCGAGCTGTGGGAGAGCTGTTTTTACCACTGAAATGGTGCTGCGGGGGTAAAAGATGCAAAAATACAACAACGGTGTGGTTGCTGATGTCAGTCAAAGGTCGGGTAGAGTTCCCTCTAGGTGCAGCATCGAGTTAAGGCATCGATTGCCGTACTAGTGACCAACAAGCCTTGGCAGCGGTAAGTGGAGCAGAAAGTTACTTCAACATCTGGTGGTCTGGGGGAACAGGGTAGCTGCCTGTAACTTCGATGAAGGCAGGACTACAGTTCCCACAATGCACTAGGCTATCTGGATTTGGGCAGTACCTCGGAGGGCCCGATGGCCAGCGATTCATTGGATCCGTAGCATTGTTTTTCCTGCCATTTGCAGTGGACTAGTGCCACTAGTCCAGGAGAGTGTGAGGTTGCTTTAGCCTTCCATAGGGGTCCCTCTGTCTGGGGGAACCAAGAGAGAGCCAAGGACTAGTCTCGATCAGACAGTTCCAAGAGCATTGCCACAGGTGCAGGGTATCCTTTTTTTGCTTTGTGCAAGTCCTGTCGTCACAGACATGGGTCTCTCCTGTCCTCTTTGATGCAGGTTGTTCAGAACTGAGGTTTTGGTGTCAGGGATGTCCCTTAAATCCTAGATTTAGGGGAGTTAGGGGCATGGGAGCAAGTACCCAATGGGCTGCTGGTCTTTACAGCTAGTGTGCCCCTGAGAAGACCACATCCATGGATGTGGTTCACCTTTTCTACCCAGAACCCTCTATTCTGCGACTTCTGAAAATGGCAGAAATCTAATTCTAGTGTGCAGACCAGGCTACCTGGAAGTGTGGCTAGTCTTCTGGGGGTGTACACCTCCATGACCATCTAATTTCCTGGCTGCCCGCCTGCAAATGTACCTGGGGCAGGGGTGCGCTGTTTCCTCCTCTGGGAGTCAGCCCTAGTGCATATCAGAGGTGATGCCGCCTTTGAAGCTCAACGCCTTGATGTGTCACTCCACTAGCCTGCCTGAGAGGGAGGAGGTGTTGAGTAACTCTTGGGACTTTCATAGGAACAAATGAAGACACACAAAGGTCCAGCTTAAAAATCAATTCTTAGAGTTTTCATAGAATTGACAGAGATGACTTGTATGTTTTTGTAAGTATATAGATTTGTATAGCACAAATCTAGCTACAGGACAACAGAGTGCTACACAACCCTGTCTCAAGTACTCCTGGTTAGTGGGTATGGTGGAAAGGTGAGAAAGTATGCAACAGTGTGCATACAGTGAGATTAAGAATAGCTTAAATACCATATCTGCTGAGTTATGGTGGCCTTGGCATTATATACGATGGAATGGCATTTAAGGACTTTGACATTTTAGGTGATGTGCAGTATTTAGGGCCGTACAAGTGAGATGAACATTTTACATCAACAGAAATGACTGTAAACTTTCAATGTATGCTTCAGAACATGTGAGCTAGTGCAAAAAGCTAGTCATGAATGATCCACCAGCTATTGCAATAATTGCCACTGGAAGATAACACCTGGCTGTTCGAGTGTAAAGATCACCATCAGCAGTGAGCAGCTCGAGCACCTTGAGACCATCACAGATGATTTGCTGTGCTTTACAAATAGTTGACTGATTGATTTAAATACTTGATTGATTGATAACATTGCATCTAGACGTACACCAGTGATAAATTCATTTGTACAGTATCCAGGGGAAAATAGACCACTAATGACGGACATGAGCACTTTGAAAGCTCTAACCCAGCTGTCTTAAGACAACTGGTTTAGAGCAAGTGCAGGCCTCCAGTGCCCTTGGGAGCACAAGAGAGGCTGCTTCCTCCAACCCTGGTGCTTCTCTCATGCTGGTTAAGAACATGAGAGCAGCACCAGGATTGGTTAAGGCAGTTGGCTGGGGCCCGTGCTGAACATCAGACTGCAGCAGCAGGAGGAGGATGTACAGCGAGGAGGAGACCGTGTTGAAGGTAAAAAAAAAAAAAGTTTTACCCACCACCCATTTGCCCGCCCGCCCGCCCGACCGACCACTACCCATAGATGCCAGCCGCAACTGTTTCTCTTTCTCTCAAATTCAGCACTAGACAAAGGCTGTGGTTTTTGCTGTGCCTGTTAAAATCTCTATTTTTTTCCATCTAGCGTACAGCGGTTGGCAGGCTCTGTAGCTGACCCAGGAGATGCTAAGACAAGTGATCACAGCTGAACCTGAGCCACCATCTCTACCTCTCCCTCTTCCATTCCAGCTTTTCCCTGGGCAAGTATTATATAGTCGTATTGTTTTCATAGGTCCCTTGTGTAGGGTCTAGGAGCAGGGAAGGTCTTTCCACGATCTTCGTGATGCCACTGATGTAGTGCCAGGGCCCAAAATTATGGGGCCCCCACAGAATATGAAGAGGGGGCTTCTAGTCTCCAATATATCACATATGTTCATTGCCTTTGGGCTGAATGGGGGCCCTCTGATGGTAAGTGGGGCCCTTGAAGGTTTGGTGGCCCCCTGCACAGCATGGGCTGTAGTGGCCTTTGTTACGCCCCGGCCCTGCTGTGGATCAGAGACACATCCACTTGAAATATATGGCAGATTATCTATAGTGCATTAGTTTGACATTTTGGGTAATATTTGTCTTTGTGTCATCTGCGTTAGCCATGCCCTCATTTAAAGATATGCCTACTACACTCATGTGGATATTCTCACAGAAATATTAAGTGACAAAAGAATGCAGGTGACATATGCTGTGAGTGTTTCAAAGATTAAGTCTGAATAAAAATGACTTCTATGTAAAAGGGAGAACCTACTGACTTAGTATGTCTGAGAGAAAGCCAGCTATCATGAATTGAATCCAAAATTAATCTGTACAGAAACTGAATTAACCAGTCAAGCATATGCAACTCATCTGTTCCCTACTAATCACTGTATTATTTGGCACAGGGTTGCAGACATTTGCTCCTCTGGGGACTAGATTAATAATATTCAAGAATACATCTGTTTTCTTGTGAAGGGTATTGGATGCACTTGTGTTGTTTAAACATATGTTCCATCTGAGTCTGCGTGAAAACGGATGTCTTTCAACTTTCATTATATTGTGTATATACCCCATGTGACCTATTTTTCAACTCAGAACTGGAGCTCTTCATTGCATCTGTCATGGAAACTCAGAAAGCATTCTTACTGTCTTTCCATAAATGCTTATTGACCTGGGCCTCTGAGAATGGTGATCTTATTTGTATCCATTTAAGAGTCTACCAGGTGAAAAACATGCCCTATTAAGAAGAGTACAAATCAAAGCCTTACAAAAATGAAATGGTGAAATTAATGGAGACTATTCTCCTGGTGTGCTACTTTAACTTTGAGGGCATTACATCAGGAATCATTATATCACAAGCATTAAAAATAAAAATGACATTAAAATTCAACTAAAAAAACAAATGTTAAACCTTTCTTATAGTAAGGAAAACTTTATTATTCAGTCTATACAAACCAAACCTAAAACAAACATTAGAAATTCTTCAGTTATAGTTATACCTTAAATTTATAATTTACGCACCACCTTTATATTCATAGAACTTTATTTATTCTTTAACTAAACTTATACTTATACCTTTAATTTATAATTTACGCAACGCCTTAAAATTATTAAAACTTGCACTCCTCCAAACACAGTGTATTCAACTCGGTAGCCACACTACATTATCTATAACTCGCGCCTTCTCCATGCACTGCTTAAACCATTTTATATTATTTCACTTATACCATGTGAAATAATAGTATTTACAAGAACAGTTATGACATCGCAAATCAAATATTTTGTGAGAACACAGTGCATGGCAGAGTGGCGAGTTATAGTATGGCCCCCATTTACGGGGAATTGGCGTAGGGCAGCACCACAATTCTTCTTGCTGCGCTGCCCTATGCCAATTTGAAAGGGCAGGAATGCACTGTATTTATGAAATACAGTGCATTCCTGTCCTTTCCCCCTTTGCTGGTGCAAAATTTGTTGCCTAGCGCCAATGCAGGCTTCCTTGCACCATGGTGCAAGGGTATCTGCGTTGCATGCAGGGTTGTTTTTGTGCAGGAAGGGGCACCTTCCTGCACAAAAACAAATCTGAGAGGCATTTTCCTCTTTCTTTGTGAGTTGCAGAATGCAGCACACATGAAAAGAGGAAAAAACGAGAAGAAATAAAACAATTTGTCCTGTTTACGCCTACTCTGGAGAGGCGTAAGGTTTTGGCGCTGCACCAGGTTCTCGTGATTAAGTAAATCTGGCGCAGCATCAAAATCCATGGGTGTTGCGTGGGAAATCCCACTGCAACGGACATGGAACGCATCTCTGGTACAGAGTAAGGCAATGCTGCGACTTGTGCTGCTTTGTCTTACTCCATATCAATGAGGCCATGCAAAGCCACGCAAAGTGGCTTTGCGTGGCCTCATAGATATGATTGGGAGTCTTGCGCAGCTCCTAAAACAGTGATGCTCTGGCGGCGCAAGCCTCTCATACATAAGCCCTTTAATGTAAAGAGTTGTATAGTGTACTGGCATGTTGTATAGTACAGTGGCTTGGTGTACACTAGAGTGGACAGGCGTAGTATAGATTTGAGTAAATCATTATAGATTGGAGTGGCGTCTTGTATAGTAGAGTGGACTGGTGTGTTGTAGAGTGTTGGAAGGTGTTGTACAGTCAAGTGGAGTGTTGTACACTTGAGTGTAGTGGCATAGAGTGGAGTAGAGGCACAGTGTAGTGTATGGGGTATAGAGTAGAGTACAGAGTATAGTGGCAAGGAGTGTAGTAGTGTCTTGTAGAGTGTAGTTGCATAGGGGTGGTGTAGAGTGGAGTGTTGTACAGTGCCATAGAGTGGGGTAGACTATTGTATAGTTGAGTGCTATAGAGTACCTGACTTTGGAGTGCAGTAGAGTGCAGTAGTGGTGTACAGTGGAGTAAAGTGGAGTAGTGTCTGCTAGACTAGAATATATTAACTTGAGGGAGTCGCATGGAGGGAATTGCGTAGAATGTGGTAGAGTGTCATAATGTGCTGTAGAGTAAAATAGATTATTGTACAGTGGCACTGATAAGAGTACATTTTTGTAAAGTGTATTACTGTACAGTGGAGTCTAGTGTGGTGCAATGGAGCAGCATTGGCTGAGGTTGAGTTGAATATAGTTTTGTTGAACGGAGCATAGTTAAGTGGTGTTGAGTGGAGTTGGGTAGAGTGGAGTGGCATATAACGGAGTAGCGTACAGTAGTGTGGTGTAGAGTGGAGCTGCGTATATTGAAGTGGTGTACAGTGGATTGGTATAGAGTGGAATAGCACAGAGTGGAGAAGGGTAGACTGGAGTTATGTACAATGGAATGGCGTGGAGTACAGTGTTGTAGAGTCTAGTGGCATACAGTGGAATAGCATACAGTGGAGTGGGATAGAGTGGATTGGAGCACATTTGAATAGCGTAAAGTGGAGTGACGTACAGAGGAGTGGCATAGAGCGGCTTAGAGTGGAGAGGCATAGACTGGAGTGGGGTTGAGTGGAGTGGTGTACAGTAGAATAGCGCACAATGGAGTGGCTTAGAGGGGAGTGGCATACAGTGTAATAGCGTACCCTATAGTAGAATACACTTGCATAGCATACAGTGAAGTAGCATAGAGTAGAGTGGAGTACGCTGGAGGGCCATAAAATGGAGAGGTGACAATTGGAATAGCGTACAGTAGAGAGATAAATAGTGGAATGGCGTACAGTGAAGTGGCATAGAGTGCAGTGGGATATAGTGGAGTAGCATACAGTGGAATAGCGTACAGTGTAGTGGAGTACAGTGGAGTGGAGTAGAGTGGAGTGGCATAGAGTTGAACACGGTAGAGTTGAGTGGGGTATAGTGTTGGTGCGTACAGTGGAATATTGTATAGTGGAGTGGGGTAAACTGGAGTGGAGTCAGGTACTGTGTAGTGGCATTGAGTGGAGTAACATAGTTGAGTGGCGTAGAGTGGACTAGTGTAGAGTGAACTATTTTAGTGTTAAGCAGCATACAGTAGAATACTGTAAAGTAG
Organism: Calotriton arnoldi; assembly: GCA_963921515.1. Classification (NCBI taxonomy): domain Eukaryota; kingdom Metazoa; phylum Chordata; class Amphibia; order Caudata; family Salamandridae; genus Calotriton; species Calotriton arnoldi. The sequence continues at coordinate 2,551,506 of CAWUFW010001476.1, read as the reverse complement.
AGTGGCAAATAGTGTACAGTGGAGTACCATAGAGTGCAGTGGCGTAGAATGGAGCTGTGTACCGTGGAGTGTGGTACAGTGTAGTGGAATACAGTACAATAGCATAGAGTGGAGTGTCATAGAGCGGAGTTGCGTAGAGTGGAATAGCGTACAGTGGAGTGTAATAGAGAGTAGTTGCAAAGAGTGCAGCAGTGTACAGTGGAGTGGTGGAGAGTGGATTAGAGTAGAGCGTAGTGGTGAGAGTGGACTGCGTACACTGGAATAGCTTAGAGTGGAGTAGCGTAGAGTGGACTAGCATAGAGCCCAGTAGCGTAGACTGGAGTGGCATAGAGTGGAGTGGCATAGAGTAGAGTGGCATAGTGTGGCATAGAGTGGAAGGAGGTAGAGCAGAGTGGCATGAACTGCAGTGGCATACAGTAGAGTGGTGTGCAGTGGAATGCCATATATTAGAGTGGTGTAGAATGGCGTGGCATAGAGTGGAATAACATAGAGTGGATTGCTGTTCAGTGAAGTTGCGTTCAGTGGAATAGTTTACTGTTGATTGGCATACAGTGTAGTGGCATACACAGCAGTGGCATAGACTAGATTGTTGTAGAGTTGGACAGCATACAGTGGAATAACGTACAGTGTAGTGGTGTACAGTGCTGTGGCGTACAGTGGAGTGTGTTAGAGTCAATTGACGTACAGTGAAATAGCATAGAGTGGAGTGGCGTACAGTGGAGTGGTATATAGTGGAGTGGTGTACAGTAGAGTGCTGTAGAGTGGACTGACATAGAGTGGAGTGTGGTACAGTGTAGTGGTGTACATTGGAATAGCGTAGAGTGGAGTGGCGTATACTGGAGGGGCATACAGTGGAATAGCATGGAGTGGGGTAAAGTGGAGTGACATAGAGTGGATGTCTTGCTTCGCCCTCCCAGATAATAGACGATACCACCCTCCCACATGGAGGCTCAAACACGACGAAGCAATAAAAACAACACAACACCACCTGGACAGGGATTTCACTTTATAAAATGAAGCACATCAAAGACTGTTCTCAGAATAAGGCTTGGGGATTTATTTATGCAATGCTCTCTAACAGAAAGGTTTTCCCAGATGTCAAATGAACAACATTAAAATGTATATATATAATGAAATAATAGAAATCTATAACACAAAATAATAAAATGAAACACAAGCAGATAATGCTGGAATGAAACACAAGCAGATTATGCTAGACATCCTGCAAGAAATCAGAAAGATATATACACTAAATACATCAGATGATTAACTTGGATGTGCACACAGACACTCACACATCATAAAGTCAATACTCAAAAACCAATCACTTCACCGGCTGCAAACACTGCATCTTAGCCCAAACCGGTGTTCTGCCAAAGTAGATGCATCCATCCCCATTCAGATTCCAATCCCAGTTTCCAAGTCAACAAACCCCAGCTTTATAGTCTCAAAACACACTAGAAGGTTCAGAGAGGCCTTCCTCTGCACCAAGGAAACTTACTGGAATTGGCCACTTTCCATGCAAGCATTCCAAAGGCAAAGGAGTGCTCAGGTTCCTTCTGCATTCTCACATGTTTCAGCCTTTATCTTAACGAAGCTTACAAAAGTCTCCGGTAGTACACTCAACAATCTCCAAAAACAAAGCAACCTCGAACGTGAATAACCTAAACAACTTGAGGAATCTGGGGGCCTGCCTGTGCGCGCAAAAAGCTCAACCAAGACAGAGTCAGAATTCAAGATGACATGAGCGCATGTCAAAGCCAATAGTAGGAACTTCATAATACTTCCCAATGTACAGCACAATACACATTTGTGCGCCAGTGCTTATAGCATCACACACTTCATCTGCCAATGTACAACATAATGCACATTTGAGCACCACTGCTCATAACACTGCACTTCGAGACCAAGAAGTACATTCTACACCTCTCTCTCTCTCTCTCTCTCTCTCTCTCATGCTTTCAAATGCACATCCCACATGTTCTGTTCCTGGCAAGGCTGTTCTACTCTGTGACAGCTCCCACTTTAAAACTACAAGAGATACGAAAGAAATCTTCAAGGAAAAAGGCATATTCAGGGAAAAAATAACGTCGTACATTCAGGCTAGGGTAAAATAAAACACCAAAAGTCAATTGAAATAATGGTAGTCAAAGGTCGTCACATGGTTTCAAAACATAGGAGTGCCTCTAGCACTACAGTGGAGAGGCATAGAGTGGAACATCGGTTAGCATATAGTAGAGTGGCATAGAGTGGAGTGAGGTACAGTGTAGTGGGGCACAGTGGAATAGCATAGAGTGGAGTGATGTAGAGTAGAGTGGTATAGAGGGGAGCATTGTAGAGTGGAATACCATAGAGTGGAGTGTTGTAAAGTGGAGCAGGGTAGAGTGTAGTTGAGTAGACTGTAGTGGTGTACAGTGTAATAGCATACGGTGGAGTGGCATAGAGTGTAGTGTTGTGGAATCGAGTGGCGTTCAGTGTAATAGTGCATGGAGGAGTGACGTAGAGTAGAGTGGCGTAGAGTGGAGTGTTGTACAGTGAAATAGCATGTAGAACAGTACAGTGAATTGGTGCAGTGTGAAGTGGCATAGAGTGTAGTACTTTAAAAAGGAGTGATGTACAGTGTCATAGAGTACAGTGGATTGTCATAAAGTGGAGTGGCATTTAGTGGAGTGGTGTAAAGTTCAGTGGTGTGCCGAGGAATGGAGTACAGTGCAGTGGTGTACACTGAAGTGGCAAACAGTGGAGTGGCATAGAGGGGAACAACGTAGTGTGTTAAGTTGTAGAGTGGAGTTGCGTACAGTGGAATAGTATACAGTGGAGTGGCATATAATGGAATATCATACACAATAGTAGCGTACACTGAAATAGTGTACAGTGGAGTAGCGTACATTGGAGCGGAGTACAGTGGTGTGCCATAGAGTAGAGTGGCATAGAATGCAATAGTGTGCAATGTACTGGTGTATAGTGGAGTGGCATAGTGTGGAGTGGGGTAGAGTAGAGTGGCATACAATGGATTAGTGTACAGTGGAGTGGTGTATATTGGAGTGACACATAGTAGAGTGGCGTAGAGTGTAGTGGAATACAGTGGAGTGTGGCAATGGAAACAGATGCAGCATGAAAGTCTGTCAACAAATGTAGATGTAATGTGGCAGGAAAATAGATTATTTGGCGTAAATGGTCATTTTTGGTAGTATGTGTGAATCGTATAAGTAGTGTTAAAGTTAGAATTTCTAAAATGCTTATTTACATATTGTGCTGCAGTCTACCATTATAAGTTTCTGGTATGCAGTGGTACATGCGTATGATAAGGCACAATGTGATTGGCTAATGGATGTTTTTGCCAAGCGTAAAAGGCAGCTATGGTGTTTTCAGAATATTTTGGCTGCATTCTGAGTTACACTGTGTTCTGGGTTAAGTTTTTGATTTGGGTAAGTATTAAGTTTCATTGCTGTTTCCTACCTATTACCACTTTATTAAAGTGTTAATAGGTAGACAAAGGCTTTTATAAGTGTCTAAATAATTTTACAGCAGTTTTGGGAGAACTAGGCATTTTTTAAAAAGCTTTTAAGCTGTGTAGTAATTTGTAGGTATTTTCGCAATGCTCTGTACACTTTTCTGTGAAAATGTAAATATGTTAAGAATAGAAAATACTCTGAAGTACACTATATTTGTTAAATATAGGGTACCAGAGTGTATTTTTATTTATTTTTGGTACTGCAGTACTCCTGAGGCAGTACGGCGCTACATCGTATATTTGTTTTTTAAATATACAGAAAATGATAAATATTGTGAGTGGCTGTGTGGATCTGTGATTGGGTATGTGAGTGGCTGTGTGGGTCTGTGAGTGGGTGTGTGAGTGGCTGCATGGTGGTATACGTGGGAGTGTGAGTGCCTCTGGGGGTCTGTGAGTGGGTGTGTGAGTGGTTCACTGTGTCTCTGAGTGGCTGTGTAGGTGTGTGAGTGTTTTTCCTGGGTCTCTGAGTAGGTGTGTGAGTGGCTGTATGGGTGGGTGAGTGCATTTCTGTGTCTCTGAGTGGGTGTGTGAGTGGCGGTATCAATGGGTGTGTGAGTGTCTGATGGGTGTGTAAGGGGGTCTGTGAGTGGGTGTGTGAGTGGTTTTGTTGGTCTCTAGGTAGTTATAGTTAGGTCTGATTTCCCATAGACAGAAAGTTTTTTAGTTTGCTAATAACCTTGGCCCCATTTGAGGAATCTCCACAAAACTAATTTTCTCATGAGCCTTCATGCTCTTGCAGGAACGAGAGTTTCCTGCAAGTCTTGCAAGAGTGAGCACTCTGATTGGCTGGCTGTTGGTTTGTTAGAAATTAAATGGCTGCCATTACTGTTGGCTGTGAAAAATTGGAGGTGTTGTGGAAATTTAAAAAAAAAAACTATCTAAGGGGCAGCAGAAACGCATGCTGTCCCCCTAAGTTTAGAAGGAGGAGTCTAAGGGATTCCTACTGTGAAGATAATGAATGTATAGTGTTTTTAACCAATTTTTACAATCTTGCAGGACTCTCACGGGATCGTGAATAATAAAGCGGAGTAGATGAGTTCTCAATACAGTCTAGGCCCGATTATGATGCTGGGCAGAAAGCCATCTGACAGCTAGTCGGAGGCTTTCCGCCCGACATCTTTGGTTACCATCTGACTGTCGTATTACAATACCGGCAGTCGGAGGGAAACCCGCGGGGGAATTCTGCTCCACCTCCGACAGGCCCACAGAGCCCATAGTGGCGATGGGCGGAATGGTAATCCCATAATTACGATGTCGCTTTCAACCTGATATTTCATGGCGGTCCGCTTGCCATGAAAATGCAGGTGGAAAGTGACTTTAAGGGCCCCTAGCAAGGCCCCCTAGCAAGGCCCCCTTCCCCCCTGGCCCTCCGCTATGGTGCCCCCCATAAATATCCCTGCACTGTGTGACAGGCACCGCATGGTGCCTGCCACACAGTGCAGGGATGTTTAAAAACATCCATTTTACAATTGTAGCTTGTGCTGCAGCCCTCTTCCGGCCGCCGCACAATTTGCAATTGTAAAATGGATGTTTCCAACCGCCCATATGGCGGTTGTATCCAAATATAGCGGGTGGAACTGCCAACCTATGGTCGGGCAGGTCCATTTCGTAACGGTGTTGGTTGGACGCTCGTCCGACCAACATCGTAATTAGGCCCTAAATTAGTAGGACTCCATATTGTGGTCCTTGTTTTTGAGAGGATGTCCATGAGAGATATATACAATGATGATTAGAAAGTTAATCCTTTTTAAAAAAAAAGTTTTTTACGCTCTTACGAGACACCCACAGGATCAGGAAAAGTAGGAAGGAGTGGGTGATGTTTTATTGCTCTTTGACATGAACAATTGTAACTGTAGGAAGGAGTCTTACTGGAGATGGTGTTTATCAGACTCTGCTATCTTGCTCATTGGTTTGAGAAGAGTTGTGAGTAGTGTTAAGTCTCATCCAAAAACCCTACCACGCACACCCTTTATCTGAGTGAGAGGTCTGAAAGGAGAGGCCAGTCCATCTCCACATAGTACTACACACTCCCATCATTACAGAGAGAGGTCTCAGCAGAGAGAAAGTCTCTCTGCACACCCTACTATGCACACCTGTCATTTGAGAGAGAGGTCTGAAAGGAGAGCCTAGTCCCTCCCCAAACCCTACTATGCATACTTATCATTATAGAGACAGGTCTTTGCAGAGAGGCCAGTCCTTCCACACACCCTACTATGTACACCCGTCATCTGAGAGAGAGGTCAGGTAGAAGAGGGCAACCCCTCCCCATACCCTACTACACATACCTATCATTACAGAGAGAGGTCTCAGCAGAGAGGCCAGTCTCTACAGACACCCTACTACACACACCTGTCATCTGAGAGAGAGGTCTGAAAGGAGAGGCCAGTCCCTCCACATGCCCTACTATGCACACCCGTCATCTGAGAGAGAGGAATAAAAGTAAATGGCAGTCCCTCCCCACACCCTACTATGCACATCCGTCATCTGAGTGAGAGTTCTTAAAGGAGAGACTAGTCACTTGTTGGAAAGTGGATTATTAATAGTGAGAAGTAGTGATTTATCACTAGTAATATGGCCTTAAACACAATAAAAAGGTCAGTCAAGGTCTCAATAAATTATTCCCTTGCTCAACCCTTGGTAGCTGGCACTGAGCAGGCAGGTGTAACTTAGGAGACAGGTGCATAATGCATTTAAAACATGAATACATTAAATAAGTATGATACAACGCACAATAATAATCCCACTCCAATTTATCAAATAGATACAAATATATTTTATGATCAAATGCACACCAAAACGACAAATATCCAATGTAGGGAACTGGATATATGAATTTTAAACAAATAAACACTTTCTAGTGCTTAAAAACATATAGCACCACTTTGGGACATCTGGTCATCCTTGACCGAGACAATGTCAAAGTGTGAGGCTGACCGCGATGGAGCCCTGTTAGGATACACTAAGCAGGAGGCCTTGGTCAAAAGTTTACCTACACACTTAATTATTTTTCTGGACCTTTTTCCCTTGACGTTGAGCAAGACACTTTGTCAGGCCATATTCGGAGGGGGTTCGCCAGCTTGACTTTCCTCAAGGCCCTGCTAAAATCCTGGAAGACTGGAGCTTTCAGCGGAATGAACCCTGAAATCCAGGCCGTGCCACTGTTGAAAGTAGCCGGCTTGACTCTCGATGTCAGGTCAGTCCCCTTATGGAGCTTTTTCCAATAGTTGCTCCACACTTCTCCAAACTTCTGGAACTTCTTCCTGAAGTTCCTCTTTAGGGTTCAAAGCGTCCAAAACACAACTCCAAGGGTCTGGAATCACCTATATGGTCCTTGGGATGTCTGGACTACAATTCCAACAATGCACCTAGCCAAATACTTTAAAGTCCACTGGATGCACTCCAGGGTGGGGGCTATTGGTGGAGATGATTCAGGTGGGCTCTGTTAACCTGTAGCTTGCAGGGAGTCCACTCCTAAGACTTTCAGAGTCAGACAAAGTCCTTCTGGTGCTGAGTCCCACAGAGTGCAGCAGGTGCAGTTCTGGTGAGTGCAGTCCTCTTGGTGCAGGCCACCAGGGGGTCAGCAGGGCAGTCCTTCTTCTTCCTGTCTGTTCAGGTAGCAGATCTAAGGAGCTATGCAGCTCTTCCACATTATCCATGGTTTCTGGGCATCAAGCAGGGGAGCACGCCTGACCAATTGGATGCAGGGTGCCATCCAGATGTAGGACCACTTCTTCCAAAGTGTGGCATTTTCCTATCCCAGAAAGCATCAACCTACTGGTGTGGCTAATTTTCCTAAACACTCCTTTTCCAGCCCTAATCTAATTACAGAGGCTCCTGTGTGGCTGAAAAAGTAGTATGTGAGGACGGCCTGTGCTGTCCTAAAGTGACATTCTCCCTTTGCGGGATCGTGAATAATAAAGCAGAGTAGATGAGTTCTCAATACAGTCTAGGCCTGATTATGATGTTGGCTAGAAAGCCATCTGACATCTAGTCGGAGGCTTTCCGCCCGACATCTTGGGTTGGCTAACCCAACCTACTGATGTGGCTAATTCTCTTCAACACTCCCTTTCCAACCCTCTCCCTAATCTAATTACAAAGGCTCCTGTGTGGCTGAAAAAGCAGGATTTGGGGGTGTGCCTGTGCTGTCCTATAGTAACAGTCTCCTTTTGAAGACCAGTTTGGCTACCCCGCACACCCTTCCTGCCATCTGCTCTTCAGCTTGTACTTCTCAGTCCACAGGAAACCTATTGTGTCCTCTGACAGGACACTTCGCACATCATCAGGCAGAACTGTCACATCTTGGGAGCAGGCTGGCAAATCAGGAGAGAGCAGCTGGAAAGCTGGAGTTTGGCTCACAGAAAAGAAAGCTAAATAACTTCTTTCCTGTAATAGTTATTACAACTCCCACAGTGGCAATTTGTTGGATTTATCTCAACTATTAATTTGATCTCTTGAAGTATATTTTGCATTGCTCCTAACAATATTTATACTTCCATAAAATATTAAAATGTTAGACTATGGAGCCATTAACTACAATTAGGGGAAAGCAAAATTGGCAGTTTTTCCCTCACCAGGGCTTATAAAACATATTTTATAACATCCCTGCTTATAGTTACAAGGCACCGTACCCCTGGGGCACCTAGGGGATTACCAATTGTAATTATTCCAAATTACCATGTACTTTTAACTCAGTGCACAGGCCCTGGGTCTGGTTAGCAGAGCCCATGGCACAGTCAGAGTCAGGAAACCAGCATCTAGTGGTCAAAATGGGGACAAAAAGTGGGGGGACATTGCAAACAGGTCCTGATTTTTCAAATCACTTCCATAACACCCTACTACACACACTGTCATCTGAGAGAGATGTCTCAAAGGAGAGGCCAGTCCATGCATACACCCTACTACACACACCTATCATGTGAGAAAGAGGTCTCAAAGGAGAGAACAGTCCATGCACACACCCTACTACGCACATCCATAATTTGAGAGAGAGATCTGAAAGGAGACACCTGTCCTTCCACACACCCTTCTAAAAACACCTGTTATCAGAGATAGAGGTATCATAGGAGAGGCCAGTTCATCCACACACCCTACTACGTACACCTGTCACCTAAGAGAGACGTCTCAAAGGAAGGGGCAGTCCATCCACACACCCTGCTACGCGCACCTATCATTACAGAGAGAGTTGTCAACAGGAGGCCAGTCTCTCCACACATGCTATGCTACTAGGCACACCTGTCATCTGAGCGAGAGGTCTAAAACCAGAGGCTAGTCCCTCCCCACACCCCACTACATACACCTGTCATCTGAGAAAGCAGTGTGAAAGGGGAGGGCAGGTCCTCCCCACACCCTACTATGTACACCCGTCATCTGGGAGAGAGGTCTTGAAGGAAAAGCCTGTCCATCCACACACCCTACTATGCATATCTGTCATCTGAGAGAGAAATTTGAAAGGAGAGGGCAGTCCATTCTCACATAGTAGTGTAGACACCCATTAACCAAGAGAGGGTTCTCAGTAGAGAAGCTGGTTCCTTCCATATACTACTAGTTCCCTAGAATTGTGTTGCGATCCCAGAAGTGTCTCATTAGAGAAGTGTATAAGCTTCAAGGAGTGAAGCTTGCTGCATGAGGCCAATCCTGTAGGCGTCGAGCAAGACCTGCATGAGAATTTACTGGGCCTGCCATGAGGGTTTAACGAGACTCAGAGAAATATACGTGTGGAGGTTGGCATTTGTGTGCTCCCGCTCTCGCAGGTGTCAGTATCCCAAAAAACAAAAAGGGAGTTATAAAATGACATAATAATATAATGTTGCAATGGGATGGCTCTGACAAGAGCCTTCCTGCTTATAGAGTGTATTGTTCTGTTACACATAGAACTGGATGCATTCCTCGATGTTATTAAAGAAGATCCCGTTCCCTCCTGCCGCGAAGTACAGACCATCTCTCCTATATATTCCAGGCATATCAAAACGGATATTGTTATAATATATAGAGCTCATACCATGGTCACGGAAAAATTCAGGAACTGTTTTATTGACATGCTCCGGGACTTCTCAATCTTAGGACAAAACTCTTTTAACCTTTGCCATTTTTGCCTTTGACATATATTAAAATATACAAAGGCAGTGTGAGGCAAGAGCGACATCAATTGTGAGAAGTTCTCCTTCATTTGGATTTCAAGCGCAGCCCTATGATTGTGCCTAGGGCATTCCCACCACAGTGCACTATCCTTAGTTCTGGGTGCTCACAATGAAAATGCTCTCAACCACTTTATACCTCTATGGCCAATCCTAGTGATGTCCAAGTATGAAAATCCAAGATTCTTGTGTATGCCACTATTAATGGCATATTCTCTAGCCTAGTGGATTAAACTGTGTCACAAAATCTAGAGATGAACCACTGTGCAGTATGGAGATTTCAGTCACAAGTGGTGTGCTCAGCAGAATGAGTAAGCTTCAAAATGAATATGGACTTACAAGAGAAGAGAAAAAATGTGAGGGAGGCAAATATATAAATGTAATTAGTAGATTTTTGGCAGCTAGAAAATTCGGTTAGGTTGTGACCAACTGCTGTTCGTATTGTGCAGAGTCAATTGTTAAATGGGAGGAGCTTTTCTATTGGGTGATTTTCAAATTGTGCTACATTCTCAAGGGAGTATCGCGAGAGTCATTAACAAGCTTCGGCAGGTGAAGTTTGCTGTGGGGCCTCGTACGATACCGCGAGATTCTCACGAGAGTCGCATGGAAATTTACTAAGTGATCCTGCCATGTGGTCTTTGCTCAATTTCGCGAGAGTCTCATGAGAACGATTGTACAGGGAGAGAAAAGAGTGTGTATTTCTACAGTACGAGTGCTATTCACTGGTTAAAACCACCATAAAGCAATACAAATAAAGCAGAGGTTGTCAATGTTAATAATTAAGCTAAAATAAAAGCTTACAAAGACCATTAAAGGGGATTATGTACATGTAGTACATGTACTCTGGAACAGATACATTTGAGGATGCGCTCAGCTGTTCCTCCTATCTTCTTATGGGTGTGATCTTCACGCTGTACTGCTGCCTTTTCAAAGGACCCTGAGCTGCTGCCAGAGGACACAGAATCCATCCAGGGAGAGCTGCTGTGGACAAGGCTGCTACTGCTGGGGACTCCAAGTTCCACAAGCCCCTCTGCTGCATCACCTGAGTACCATTTGCAGCACTTAAGATGTGCTGCAGGCAGTGCCCGGGCAGGGTGGGCCTGTCCTGTACCTGTCGGTGTCAGAAAGAGGCAGGGCAGGGCCACCCTCATTGGCCCTGCAGCTCAATATCCATGCTATCCTGGGATTTACCACCCACTGCCTAAGGTACTTTGTATTTGATTATCAGCCCATATTTTCCACTTGAAAATGCTGTTTTAGTTTGCTCTACTGTATTGCATCTCCTTGCTTTGTACTGACATTTTGTCTCAAATTTGTGAACTGGGCATCCCCTCGTCAATACGCCTCACTACGCTGGGAGGAAAGCCCTTTGTGAAAAGATTTCTCTGGGACCGTGTAACTCCTTGCCCACTGTAGCATTGTGTATGTTGATCGGAGTTTTCTTTTTGTACGATAATGGGCAAAAGAAAAGCCCAGGATGGGGTCTCTGGGAAGTAGCATGCAAAAAATCAGTCCCCCTCCACAGCTGGTAATAATGTTATGGATAGGACTGACAATCGGTTGTTGGAATGCTAAGAAACTGTAAACCCTCCATCCTCCCCATACCTAATGTCCCAAACATCTCAATTTCAATCTCACCTGAGCTTTCCCCCCATCCCTACCTCCAAAAAGAAAACTACCTAGCGCATCCCACAAATGTTTAACAAACCCCACCACAACACTCGCTCTGGCACTTGCAAGGGTATAGGCAATGGTAGTGTAGCAGGTACCGAGGAGTCACACTCTTGTGCTTCTGAGCATCCTCTAGGCCCCCTGACACAACAGCTATGCTGCTCTATCTACGGCAGAAAGCACAGTAGAAGGGCAAAGTGCGGCATTGCTGAAAGCCCCTAATGAAGACGTTTTATTCCTGTTTCAAAGCCGGGAGCAATTGAGGGTCTCAGTGGGGAGGTAGAGGCCCTGAGAAAAGTGGTGGAGGACCTGGAGAAAAGGGTAGCAAAAGACCTGGTACAGAGCACAGTAAATCAAGTAAAGGCGATTGTAGATGGATGGAAATGGTCTCTTCTCCATAATGGCCAGCTGGCTGTTTCACCACCCCGCCCAGTGGTGCATGCTTGCCAACCACTTACCCTGAATAGTCAATGGTCTCCCCCTGTCCCTGCCTTGCCCCCCGTCGCTTTCTTCCCTATCCAACATGCAGCCCTGTTTGGGCAAATGACATACCCTTTGCTCCCCATAGTGTTTTACAGGGCAAAGGCCTAGAAAAAGGGATCAAAATAGGGAAAGCAGCAATAGACGAGGGTGAACCCCACGCCTTTAGAATTGCTCAACCTCATTTCAGGGGGGTGGTCGAAAATGGCCGATACATCAGAAATCGTGCTAAGAGGAAGGATAGAGAAGTTTTCCTTACGCAGGTCCTGAAGCTAACCACTGCAGCAAGGGAGGATCAAGATTCATTCTTAAACAGTTACTTATTGGTTTAGGAAGACCCACCAATGTTATTCTATTATAAGGGATGATATTACTAGAGCAGAAAGGAATCTGCTCCTGGGAAGCCACACAATATGGTAAAAGTAAGCTTAGCCCACAATCACTTAGTAGGTGGCCTGATGGCCATAGACTCCTGCACCATCCCTGTTGCTAATACATTTATCGCAATTAAATATCATGCAACCCTGGTGAGACTCCCCTAAATGGAAGTGATACTTGTGAAGGGGGGGAATACAAGACTGGTGGGATTGCTGAAACCCAGGATTGACTCCAGGAAGGAGGCCTAGGTAGAGCAGAAGCAGATGCACCAATAGTTGGGACCGCCTTGTGCAACCTACCGTCACCTAGGTCCCCTGTCTCGTCCCATGTCCTATGTTTGGTTGATGAGGTCTCAACAAATGATCTGTCTGTACTTCCAGCTGCTCAAGATAATGGCGGTGGGCCCTGAGGAGGGGAATTCACGCCAGCAACTGAGTTACCTAGGAGGAACGCACAAGTGCGTCCCTGAACCAGTGCCCTAAATCCAATACCCCTTTATTTGTCCAGACCCAGATAAAATTCATGCTTTAGAACATTGCAGGGATTTCAAGGATGCTTCATGGGGTGCAGGAATAATTTATAAATTCTCATGATGTGTGCCTGTTCCAGGAAACATGGAGACTGACACTCCTACACAGGAGTGGCTTTACTGCCGTGTGCCATAATGTGATTAAGAAAGGGAAAGGGAGACCATCCGGGGGCTTAGTGATATGGTTTAAAATATCACTCCTATGTAAAATCAAAGCTGTCCCAGTAGATTCCCTGAATATTTTGGCTGTTGATCTTGCCTTCCAGTCTGTATTGAAAACTAGAGTCTACAATGTGTACAATCGAATGGGATCCAGCAAGGAGGATATTTGCAATATAACTGCTCTGGACCATGCTCTTACTGAGAATAAGGGCAGCAATTCACTACTGGTAGCATGGGACTTCAAATTCACATTCAAACCCTTTCCAGCCACTCCCTTAGATTTGACTTTATAATGGGATAGAAATTGGAAAATCCCACAGATAGATTTACCTGCTGTTAGATGGACAGAAAAAGCAGCCCAGGCACTAACGTTAACACTGTAATATGACCCAAGGGCAACTAATGGCAGGACCAACTCTGATCAAAAAGGCAAAGCGACCTTTAACAGACCCGGTCACTCGAGTCGTATTGATTATTGTTTGGTTGACTGCAGACTTTGTTCAACTGTTCATATGGAAGTGGTCGAAAGAATAGATAATGACCACAATGCTCGGAGTCTAATTTTAGGTGACTCTAAGGTGCCAGAATGAAGCCTACGGGGGTACCAGGGACCTGGGTGAATTGTCACAAGTCAATAATCTAAGGACTATAAGATGGGATTGGTTGGATAAAAACCCTGCAGCCCTCAAAACTGCTAAGAAAGGAGGTGGACTTTCTGTCCTTTCTTCCCCAAGAAGCTAGAATAGAGGAAATGAGATTAATGCATGGTGCATTATGTTTGCTGATTATGGATACCTTGGGACAAACCAAACGGTTAGAGAGAAAGCCGACAAAATCAGCAGCATGGTATAACTAGTAATGCAGGAAGGTGAAGGGGAAGCTCCTATTTGCAGCAAATCAAATTCACGCCAGGACCTAGCAAGGTTTAGAGCCAGGTACAGACTATCATTGGATCGTGCCAAAACACAATGGGAATGTTCACTATGGTCCGTTCTCCATAAAGCTTTGGTAGACAAAGACAAGTATTTCTGGAAGAAAGCAGCACTATGTCTGAATGGCCCAAAGACTGCCCTGGAATTAACTGTTCAACCAAATGAGTGGGTGAACCACTTCTGTGGATTGTACTCATGTGATTATGGTGATGAAGAGGATAACTGAAGCCTTTTGGAAAAGGTCCCAAACAGTCAGTTAGATGCACTCATACTTTCTCCCAAAGAAACCTATGCAGCAGTAGTACGTGTATTCCAGGCAGAGCCCCAGGCCTGGACACGATTCCGAATGATTTATATAGGGAAGACCCAGAAGTGTGGGGTGCCTATATTAATCTCCTGTCTATGCAATCCTTCTGGGTATGGAGATTGCCACTTCGTGGATGCTGGCAGATATTATTCCAACTTTTAAAAAAGAGGACAGGGCTAATTCCAGCTTAATAGATTCACTGCAGACGATATTCTGCAAACAAATATTGGCTTGTCTCTAGGAGGGGATCACAGAAGGAAATATATTGTCTGATTTTCAGGCAGGGTTTCACTCCAATATCAGTACCCTGAACCAGGTTTTTCATTGTATCTGTATTTTCTGGAGAGAAGTGATAATCAAAGGGGGTAAACTGTTTGTAGCATTTGTGGATCTGCAGACAGCCTTTGACATGGTACCAAGGGGGAAACTCTGGAAGGTGTTGGCCGAGATGGGGATCCCACATAAACTTCTAGTTATTTTGAGGAGACTGCATGTAGATAACATGGCCCAGGTCAGGTGGGGGAGAAGGAGCAGTTAACAGGGCCTTTTAAGATCAAGCGTAGAGTCAGGCAGGGGTGCGTCTTGGCACCCACTCTGTTTTCGCTATTCATTAACGGAGTGGTGGGTTATCCTGACAGAGATGAGTGAGATGCCCCAAAAGTCGGGGGAAAAGGGATCCTGTTGTTCTCTTTGCCGACGATACTTTACTGATATCAAAATCACCCCAGGGGCTCCAACAGCTATTGAATGACTTCAACTCCCTTTGTGATGAGCCAGGGCTGGAAGTAAATGGAAGAAAGACAAAGTACATGGTCTTCTCCAAGGGTGTTTTAAAGCCACTCAAGAGATGTATGGCAGTTGGGGGTAACCCCACAAACTGGTTCCCACATTTGATTATCTAGGTATTCGGCTTACCCCAAATCTATACTGGGCTCCCCACCTTGAGAAAGCCCATCTTACACTTATTCAGCAAACTTCACATATAATTAAGATATAAAGGAGAACTGTATCAAGAAAAGTGGCCTCAGCACTTGAAACTTACAACACCAAGGCCCTAGGCTCAGTCCTCTATGGAGCAGATGTGTAGGGATGTGGGCAAACTGAATATGGATTAGACGCTCAAAATTTATTGTGTGACCTTTTTATCCTATTCAACACTGTACAATGGTTTTTGTATTATTTTATTCTTTGAGATGTATGCTTTTAGGTGATAGGCCCCTGTTTTAATATCTATGTATGGACTGAATTGCTGACTCTGTTTTAAATTTTTATACCTCATAAAGAATGGTATGTCTGTTTCTCTAGGAACCACTGTGTACCCGTTGGTCTACATACAATTAGTAAGGGTAATATCCCCTATAGCAATGCCGTTGTTAAATAGGTCATCTGCCCCTACTCTCTCTAAGGAAGCATCACTGTGTTTTACTGTATTTTTATCATATTTTAACTTTTTTTACATCATGATTGCTATGTTTTTAATAATCCTGTGAGATGCACTGTGACAGAAAATATAGATTATGATGATGATGAGATACATTTGTTGTGAGAAACATGCAAGAGTGAGGTTATTTTGGGTCAACCAATAGTTGACATTCCCTCTACATAATTTTTTTAAAAGCTACAATACGATTTACTTTAAGGTTTAGAGGGTTCAGACACACATTTCTGTTGCATAACCTCAGACACCTGAGATTGCCATTGGTGATTTGGAGGAGAAGGAAGTGTAATCTTTTTAACTTGTGCTCAGCAGAGGTCATTTGATTTCTGAGTAAAAGAGATTGTGTATTCAACTACCTTCAACATACAGCTTTATTTGCAGGTAATTAAAATATAGTGTAAATACAGTATGAAGTATGTTACTAATTATTTAAATCATATATATATTTAGAAACCAGTTTCAATATGTTTCTTCATTATGAGATTAATAATAATTTGGATGTTTAAAAAGCCAAAAATAAATGAACCATGCTTGTATTGAACCGTAGCTGATTCTATCTTTGGTATGCTGTTGTGTACATTGGTGGCTGTAGAGATTGTTTTTTTTGTTTAGATCTCGGGCTCTCTCATGAATGGTTAATGTGCAATCTAACTGTTGTACTTACTATATATATTTTGGACAGTGGGTGTCCTAAACACAGTGAGAAAGTGTGTTGAGTAACATAAAAGGTGTTTGAAAGGGAGAGACTTTTGTATGAAGGTTATAGTACCTAGGCATCAGTCAGTACAGAAGGTTCAGCTAAGAGGATATGTTATCATAGAAATGAAATATTAACCCTGTGGAAATTAGTAAGAATCTATTGTATGAAAATGTACTGTAGAGATTGTTTACCCTGTTATAATGGGGGAAAAGGGCATAGAGGTTCTGTTATACAACCTACATAGAGGTTTACATTGTAGTGATGTGTTAGTGTTGGGGCTTTATAGAACTGTATAGAAATGTCCACACACAGAATATATTATTCAGTTATTCTACTTTAGATACACTTGCAAAAAATACTTTAAAAAACCCTAGAAAATTCACTGAAAAAACAAAGGTTAAATTAACGTTATAGTTAGGTGTAATAAAAAGATCTGTTTTAAAAAAAAAAAAACTTAGAAATTCACTGAAAAAAACAAAGGTTAAAGTAATGTTATAGTTAGGTGATCAATGATGTAATTTGAGATGTCATTAGTGATGTCTTAAATGATGTCATAGAACATGTCATGAGTGATGTCATATATGAGATCATGAGCAGTGCATGGCAGGAACGCAAGGTATAGTTAATGCTGCTAACTATAACTGGTTAATTTCTGTTATTTCTTTTAGTTCAAAATGCTAATGTTGTCACTGAGAAATTCAACTAACTATAACATTACTTTACGGTCTCCCTGTTTGTTTTTATTTAAGCCCTCCAGGTGGGCCAGGTCCCTGAGGCATGATTTAAAATAGGGAAGGGGTGCATGCAGCCTCCCTCTTGCAGCTCTGAGCCCCGGGGTCCACCACCTCCCTGGGGCTCTATTAATATATTGGAGGTTCGCCACGCGGCCCCCCCTCTTGTGGCTGTTAATAACCCCTGGGACCACCACCTCCCAGGGGATTTATTAACATATTGGAGGGGGGCCATATGGACACCCATGCTTGGCCCAGTAGGGCCCAGGGGATGACCACCTCTCTGGGGCTAAAAATGTCATCTAAAGCTGGAGGGAGGCCACGCTGTCACCCTACTGGGCCGTTTTAGACCCTCGAGACGACCACCTCCCCGGGGCAAGCCCTTCAAACAGAGAGGAGTCGGTCCACGCAGCCCAGATCCTAGAGCCATTAGTGGCCCAGGGGAACACCACCTTTCAGCGCCAGTTCCCTATGTCCTGGGGTGCCTGCCCCCGGGACATAGCTGTTTGCTCTCACCAAGTGAGACCAAACAGAAAGTCTGCTCTAGGATTGCTCCTGCAGACAGGGAGCTGCATATTTATCAGCTCACTGTGTGTGAGAGAAATGCCAGTGACCGTGGGGTGTTGAGGCTCCCCCTGTGATCCCCAACATTGCACACTGGGTGCCCTGGGTGGCCTCCAGAGAACTCAGCATGAAGAGGCTGGGCCCCGGGGGATGGGGTCCTCAGGCCAAAATCGACCCGGGGAAGAGAGTGCACAGCCCCCACCCCATTACGTTTTGGCCGGGACAAAGGGGGTGGGGGCCCTGGGGCCAAAATCGCCCCGAGGAGAGGGCCGAATGGCCCCCTCCCCAATTAAATGACTGTAAGTATTTAAATATGCAAAATTGCCTGAAGCTCCGCCCATTTGTCCCTGTCCCGTCCACCTTAGTAGTATGCAGTGGTCTCCCCACCTTTTGCACGGATGATGGACAGCTTACCAAAAGGCCCCCTGTGAATTTCCAGCCAATTTCGATGAAGCGTTGTTGATGCCAAAGAAAATGAGGACATCTTCCCCAAACAAAGAAGCAATTGCTTCATACAGGTAAGAGGAAGTACCCTTGTTTGGTGGAGATTCACCTCTTTGTAGTCTCTATGTTTTCTCCATTGGAGGATTCATGTTATCACTGATTTCTGGATGAAGTCAGCTCCTTCTCACTGCTGCAGCTTCTAGCACTAGAAGAGCCATTAGAATTACAGTTGAATTGAGCTCCACAGCAATCCTCACAGTTCGTGCTGTGTTGTCTTAATTACAAGTGCCGACCTTTACAAAACTACTTTATTATTAATTTGCAAAAATGCACATCTAGGCGGAATTCTTTTTGTTAACAAAAAAGTACAAACGGATGACTGTGTGTTTATCCCCTGGTATACACCCTTTTGTCCCTCCTGCGTTTGGAATCAGGCATGTGCTTTTGAAACTACTGGCAGTGCACACTCCTCCAAGAGGGATATGATGACAGCCTAACTAAGAGCTCATCAGAGTTCCCGCCCCCTTTTGTCAACTACTCTGCAAACGCACCTCCTGGTGCACTACTCATTGGGGATGAAGTTCCCTTGGCGGCTGAGGGTCCTTGGGGGTCAAGAACCCCATCTGTTACCACCAGTAAGTCCCACACAGCGAGATTGCTGTGAGCTCATCAGAGGCTCTGCCCCTTTCTCCACCCACTGTAAAGACCCATACAGCCACTCACACACATACTCACAAACCCATCAGCCACTCACAAACCCACTCACACACCCACTCACACACCGAGTCACAGAATCATACAGCCACTCACTTTACAAAAGCCATTTCACATGGCAGGTCTGTACATACATAATGGTTTCATGGGGCCTCATGTTTACCATGACACGGGTATTCATACGGATGTATGTTTGCCTTTAACTTGGATATCCCCCCTACATTGGGGTTTATATGGGTTGCAAGTGGGATAGATAGACGTTTATGCCTCATTATGTTGGGCACCTTGTGTCACAGAGAAAATGGTTCGTTTTTATTTCTCAATGTCCACAGCTACATCTCATTGTTTACTCTTTGGAAATTTCCACCATGTGCAGTTCTAAATATGATACTGGGACATTCATTCATGTCTCTTGATGTCAGCACACATAACTAGCAATGATCATATATTTTCCATTAATGAACATACGAGTGTTGTACTGTCAGTGGACTCATAAATCTTGTGAGCTTTTTTTTTGTTTGTTCACTGTTGATGCTCTGGCCCAAATTGATACAATTTTTAGGAGCTCTCACAACCCTTCATGGACATTTGTTATTAAACATGACCTTTTAATTCTTAGGCCCCATGACTTTTTGGATATTTGTGATTACTGGTGATTCATATTAGTAGAACTTTTTTTTGCCTTGATTTTGAATGTTAAAATGTCAACAGACGATTTTTACTCAAATGTGCATTTGCTTACGTTTGGTACCTAAAACGTTTAGTCAATGCGTTTCCTCTCTTTGATATTTCTTTGAGCAGGTTATTTGTTGCTTCCGCTTGGCTGACTATGACATTGCACTTTGTGCGCTTCATGTCCTCTTATAAATGCAATGTTCTGATATTCACAGTTATCAAAATAAAGGGCTTATTAAGATCCCTAACCACTAAAAGGACTTCATCCTTTTCCCATTACACTCAGCGCAAGAGCAGGTATTCGGCAGCCTTACTTTTATAGGATTGGATTTAATGCGCCTTAGAAATGCGACAGATAAAACATATTTTCCTATGCTACTTTTTGGTGGTAACATAACTCACTTATTAATTAGAAATGTAGGTATAAAGGAAAGGAATACTGGAGTTGGGGGCATGATACTCCTTCACTTTTGTCTCGAGTGATTTTTGGCCTATTCATTAGACAGGTTAATTTAACTATTTATTATTTTGTGTCATCATTTTCCTTAGGGACTTTCTTTGCAACTGGATCGGTGCATTGGAAGCCTCATAGATTTCTGCTCAACCGTGCTCAACCTTGCACGAATACCATTAAGCATTGATTTGATTGGACAGAGGTAAAATAACCCATCTTGTGTATCCATCACCTTAAAGGCCAATAGCGGCCCTTATCACACGTTAGTAAGGGTGCATTTACTTGGTGTATGGACTTTTTAAAAAATTTCTAGTGGAACCTGCTTAACATATATTGCGTAGCTCATTGCTGTCTTTTCATCATATGCCTCTGACTAAACTATCTAACACTGTCTTCACACCTGAATTGCCTATTCACAGTTGATTATTCAGTCTAGGTGGTGGCTTTTGTGTCTTGCGCACAGGCACTGTGTCTTTTTCACTCTTTTAATTGTTCTACTCACGGGGTACTAACACATTTTGTGGTGATGATCAGGATTCACTACAGCGTGCAACAGAATGGCTTTAACTTCACCTGCTAAATTTTAAATAGTTTCAATAAATGGACTGCTTTCAATTTATGTTTTATTTTTTCATGTATTATTAGCCTTGAAAAAGTCCCATTGTAAGGACGAAGCATGTGTCGGCTGAAGGAGCAACACTCTCAACACATCTGTAGTTTTTGTAAAAAGATGTAACCATAGTGGTGCTATTGTGTGCATTCTTGTGTAAAACCACTAATAAGTAAAAATCTTTTCTACTGCAACATTTGGAAGCTACCAATGATTTTTTTGATTGTACAACTAAGTTGTTTTCTTACATACTTAAAAACGTTATATGAATTGTATCTAGACCAGTACACCTAATAGTATATACAACATAAGAGTGCTCCACTATGTTCCGTTTTGTACCATACAGACACTCAAGCACTCACTTACGGACCTACACAGCCACTCACACACGCACTATGAAAGGTTACAGGTTACAGTTAGGAAATAACTTTTTTTTTTAAACTTTGAAATTCACTAAAAGAAACAAAGGTTACAGGGACATTAAAGTTAGGATATACAATTAAAAAAACCTTAGAAGTTCACTGAAAAATCCAAACGTTACAGGGACGTTATAGTTAGGCTCAGATTTCACTTGGACAAAAACATTGAAATTCAGCAGTTACAGTTACCTGAGCTAACAATAACTTAAGCCCCCGCAATGCATGGCTCATGACCTTAAATATGACATCACTCATGACATGGTCAGTGACATCACTGATAACATCACTTATGACATCTCAAATTACATGTGATGACGCCAGTGTTGACATCATCCACAAAACCACTCAAACACCCACTCATACCCCCATAAAACATCTCATACACCCTCTCACACACTCACACAATCACTCACATACCCATTTACAGACCCACACAACTTCTGATACACAGCCACTCCCTCGCTCATACAGCCACTCACACAACCACTCACTCACAGATACAGCTACTCACCCGCCCATATAGCTACTAACAGAGCTACTCACTCATCATAACGGCTACTCACACATACATTCACCCTTTCACAAATCCACTTACAAACCCATCGAAACAACCACGAACACTCCAATTCACTCACTTATACAGCCACACATACAGACACTGACTGAACAATGCAGATACTCACAACCCCACTCACTTACCCATACACCCACTCAAACAGCCACTCACATACCCTTACACCCACTTACATGCCCACTCACTCACCCATAGAGCTATTCACATAGCCACTTTGTCACTGATACAGTCACTCACAGAACCACTCACCCACCCATACAGCCACTTACACAGTCACTCAGTCACTAATACAGCTACTCACACACCCACTTATTCACTCATGCAGTCACTTACACACCCACTCATGCACACCCACTCACACACCCATGCAGCCACTCATGCAGCCACTCTCACACTGATGCAGACAGGCACACAGCCACTCAGATGACATATGTTAGAAACAGAATCACTCATTAGTAGTACAAAAAGAATAGTAATTTAACTTACACAGTAAATTACTATATATATTTAAGTCTCAGAAACATTTACAAAACACATTCACTCACTGGATGATGTCATTTGAGATGTCATGAGTGATGCCACTGACCATGTCATGAGTGATGTAATATGTGAAGTCATAAGCAGTGAATTGCTGGGGCGGGAGTTATAGTTATCTCAGGTAACTATAACTGCATAATTACAATGGTTTAGTATGAGTGAACTCTGGGCCTAATTATAATGTTGATGTAACCTTTGGCTGCATGTCTAGACATCAGCAGCTCATGTATACCCACACACACACACAAACACACATAGGTTTATCGTATACAGTATGTATACTATATACTCTACAACAGTATATCGATATTCAAGTAATAGAATTTGGAAAATCTCATCAAATGCAAAACTTAATGTCAAGTGAAATTACCACAGCTGTAAAGGTCCAGATAGTGGTTGCTATGTGAAAAATTAGCTAGTGTGTGTTTGTGTGTGTGTGTGTGTGTGGGCATGTATACGCCACACTGTGAGGGCAGGATCAGTCCTCATACCGTGGGTAAACCCTGACAGGCCCAGACAATCGCTATCTTTGTGAGGACAGGTATGTTATGAGTACCAGTCCTGATAGTGTGTTTAGGTACTTTTGACCTAGTGTATCAAAAAACTTAAAGTGCAGTTATATTTGCCTCGGTCCGCTTTATAACCTACTCCAGTATCAAAGCGTGCATTAGAATACTAATAACACACTTCATTAGGGTCAATGGTCAGGCCTCATAATGATAGGTATGAAATGTTGTGTGTGTATATATAACCCATGCTGTGAGAACCGGATCAGTCCTCACAGTGTGGGCAAACCCTGAATAAACTAGTGTGGTGTGTTTTTGTGTGTGTGTGTGTGTGTCCGTGCACATTTATCACATATTCTTTGAGAGATTATCAATAGATCAGTAGACCCAGCACAGAAGGTGTACCCTCTAATTTGTGCAGACTGCGAAGTACTAGGGTCATTGATGTGAATCATACGCAGCAGTAAAGACATTGTCAGAAATTTATTTTATGAATATTTTGAATACTAGAGAAAGTGTGGCATGACAATTGGATTGGCCTGCTATAAGCAAGTCTGAATGAGCCTTTCTGTACCACTCTGCTAGAAGGGGTTAGTGTCTACCATTTCTGTGAAATTGTGGGAGGGAATGGAGAAGAGAAATTAGAATTCTGTAATTACAGATTTAGGACATTGCAAAGCTGATGACCCATCACTTTGTATCCTCTTTTAGGTCTTCAAAGCACTGTGAGCAGAGCTTGGAAGACGTGGTGCCTAATCATTCAAAGCACGAGGGGCCAAAGGCATTCACCAGGTCAATGCAAAGGGTTTCTTGAGTGACCTAGGAAAGAATCTTTTCAAAGCTTACAATACTTAATTTCAAGTATGTTGGGTAGATCATGACACAAGCTTAAGATTGACAGAATATGTTTGTGGTTGGTGCTTGTGATGTTGTTTAGTTGGCATAAGAATCTGAATAATAAATTAAGTGTCTCTTGTCTTGGTTTATGCTGCGAAATGGTCACATTTTAGCGACCATAACCCTATTCTCATTAGATTAAGAGGGTGTTTAAAGTCCCCAGATGTGGAAGAGTCTGGGGCCTTAGCTCCTACATTAAAAACTAGGGATCAAGGGTGCAGATTGAAATGGGCTAAGGTGGTACCAGATCTTTTTCTAAACGATTTGTTAATTACCGTAGGGAACGAGATCGCCATCTGTCAAGATAGTACACAGGGGGGAGTGGAGATTGTCGCAGCCTTTCAAAGGATTTGTAAGCAGGTAGCCAGCGCTCTCTCCCAACCTAATAAAGTAGGCACTCATAAAGAAGAGAGGTGGTTTGACCACAATTGCACAGTTGCCCATCAGAAATTATTATCTGCCCTGAAACAAAAACCCAGGGACATAAATTTAATAGCGGCGGCAAGGCTAGAGTATAATCAGTTCGACATATACGCAAATCGGAAATTAAACAAGAAGCGTGAGACGATTTGTTGTCTGTCGACGTGATACAGAATAGTGCAAAATTTTGGGACATCATAAATAGGCCTTTCTTTTCTGGTCTTGAGGGCAACTCTGTTGAGTGTAATATCCCCGAAGAGCTCTGGTTCAACCATTTCAAACATATCTATGGGGGCCAGTCTGATCAGGTAATCATAGGGCCCACTTGTTCAACCGCCGTATATAGTTTGAACTTTTCTGAACAAGAAGTGGCCATGGCTATAGCCCAAATGACCAGCAATAAAGCCCCGGGCCCAGATGGGGTTCCTGTTGACCTTTTTAAAGCAGACATCCCTCTATGGGCAAAGCTATTGGCCAATGCTTTAAACATAGCATGCATACAGGGAATGCCTAAGTCCTGGGCCACATCAATTATTGTCCCGGTTTTTAAAAAAAGAGAGAAAGGGAACCCAAGGTGCTACAGACCAATCTCATTGATCGATTCCATGGTCAAGGTGCTGGGGAGAGTGGTTCTCAGCAAACTGACCGGATGGATCGATGAATGTGGTGTCCTGTTAAACCTTCAATACGGCTTTAGGAAGGGCAGAGGCACCTTGGATCAGTGCCTTAATCTCTATCTTTTAATAGGAAAATATACGATAGCCAAGAAAGGGACACTTCACCTTGCGTTTATGGATCTATCCTCGGCGTTTGACCGAGTGAATAGATCCAAGCTCTGGGACCTGTTGTTAGCGATTTGTATGGATAAAAATATTGTGCACTTTTTAGCCGATCTGCACAGGGATCTCCCGGCAGCAGTAAGGTTCGACCAAAAGGGTAATCTAACACAGAAGATAGATATTATAAGAGGGGTCAGACAGGGCTGTATCCTGGCCCCGTTGCTATTTACTCTTTATATTAATAATTTAGATTCAGTTTTGTGTGGAGCAGATAAGGACATCCCCCGAGTGGGGAAACGATTGATCCCTGCTTTGTTGTATGGCGATGATGCGGGCCTACTGGCGTGCACAGAGGTGGGGCTCCAACACTTGCTGTCCTCCTTTGCTGATTTTATGGGCTCTTTGGACTTAAATGTAAATTTTTCCAAATCACACACCATGAGTATGGGAGTAAAGCCAAGTAAAATCAAAACGTTTAGTTGTGACGGTAATGAAATAACCAGTGTCACCTCTTTCCCATATTTAGGTGTTCTACTTGATGATAGATGTTCATGGGCACCGCAAAGGAGGGCGAAGAGAAATGCTATGGCACGATCCACTGGTGCAGTACTCGATTTCGCTCAAAGTTTGGGTGCCAAACCTGTGCAGGCAATGTTAAAAATATATAAATCTAAGTGCATCGCAATTGCGAACTATGGTTCCGAAATTTGGGGTTATAAAAATTGCACTGAGCTTCAAATTGTGGAAAATACATTTTTAAGAAGTCTGCTCTCAGCCCCCCAATCTAGATCTTCGTACATAATTCATGAAGAACTGGGTATTGGTTATGTGCCTGATTTAACTAAAATGTCCCCTTTTCTCAAATGGATTTCGATCTGGTGCAATCCGGACTTAGTATTAAACCAAGAGATCATTCGAGATTGTATGGCACTAGATAGGGCTAGTAATATTCCATGGCTGAGATATGTAGAAAGCATAGCATGGATGCTTGGCCGACCAGAGGTTTTTGATAACCCACAAAGAATATGCAAAAAAGACCTGGTGTGGGCCAAGACCTCATTTCTCCACTTAGCATCCATAGAAAGGGAGGCCGCTGAATTATTGAAACCCACTGTCCGTGCTCACCAGATTTTAAAAACCTCTTACTCTATGGAGCCCTATTTGGCTATAGTCAATAAGCCTCAACACCGCTTTCTCTTGACGAGAATGAGGTTTAACCTCTTACACTTTTTATTAGCTGAACCTCTGGGCTGGAGTAAGATAGAGGATCTGGGACCATGCTCTTGCGACAATTTTTCAAGGCAAGATACTTTGCACTTTGTCATGTTCTGCGACTACTATCTGCAGATTCGCAAGCGCTTTATTTTTCCGATTTTAAAGGACAAAGGCTTCCTGCAGGTCAGGCCGGTCCTAACCTATCTGCAGATGTTGAATAGCCCCTGGGAAATTTTTAATATAGCTGCTGCAGTTAGAGCAAGGAAAAGAAGGAAATAATATGAGTGCGGGCTTATGGGTTTCGACTTTTTATTATTTTAAAATTCTGTAATGAGTCTTTTTATACTATATATATTTTATAATATTAGTTAGTTCTGGCATTTCATTTTTAATGTATAATTGGCTCCCTTTCTTAATATGTATTTTATATATGATGGATTTGTGCAGTAGCGGTCCGTGGTAGGAGTGCCGGCCGGGCGGTGACGTGGGGCGGGGTAGTAAACCACGGATTACGGCCGAATACAGGTAAGTAAACATTTAAATAAATAAAACGAATTTCGTTGCGCGCACTGCATCGCATTTGGCGATGCAGCGCTCACAACGAAATTCGTTTTCGTGTGTCAAACCACAGACATCGCAATAATGTCCCACAGAAAACAGGGGAAGTAGGGGCTCAAAAATACCCATTCTGTCTTTTTATAGAAACTTTACTTTTGGCCACCTGCTTATATTTCTTGATTGTCTCACATTTTGATATTTGGTACCCGCATCTAATAGGAACACATTTTTAAATTAGCTTGGTCATTTTTAAAGTGAGCCATGGCTACTTCAAGAAGAAATTGGCCTTTCTCTGTGGATTGTGAAATTCACTTGGTGTAAGAGTTCAAATTCAGAACATTATGACTCAGGCAATTTTACTCTTGCTAGACCTTTTTTGCAGAAGAAGAAATGTACCCTCTAGCAGATAGGACATTTTTGTTAGGGAAAAAAGTCATCCTGGATGGTTTAATGATGGTCCTATATAGATTCATGAGTCACATTACTTATATTTCTCCTAGTATTCACTCCAATATAGATATAATGAGGTGGTGGCAGATGAAATAGATCAAGGAAAATGAAATAGAAAATAGCGCGGGATTGAAACGGACACCGGTGGTAGGAGGAACTACTCTTCCCGGCATCACCTGGGGCCCGTGAGCCACCAACGCACTTTCCTGCATGCCTGGAGGCATACAAATCACGCCTGAGCCTCGCGCAGCGCGGGACGCACGCGGGCGTGCCCGGGCCAAGGGCGGGCCCGTCTGTGCCCGTCAGAGCCTGGAAGAGGCTGGGCTGGGCCACCCCCTAAGGCTAGCCGCTTAGATCCATGAAGTAAAGGTCAGAGTTCTTTTCATTCATTTTTTATTGCGTAGAGTTCCGTCCGCAACAATATAATATTTAGAGGATCCTTTTGTCCATTGGGGGTTGCTGTCAATTCTGTCAATTCTGTTCACTACAGACTGTTTTGCCCCTCTAATTCCTTTTGGCTGAGGTTTGCTTCTTAGAGCTGGGCCGAGGCAGAGGGTTGTCTGTGTCTAAAAGCTGCAAGATCACCCTAACGTCCCATCTGTAATCATGGGAAAGCGCACTTGTGTGGGGAAAAAACAACTTCAACCCCCACAAATATCAACTTCCAGCCAGCAAACCTCTATCGACAGGATGCTCCAGAGGGAAATAGGAGCAGTGGCAACGGAAAACGAACTGACTGAAAGGCGTCTATCCCTGAGCACAGATCTAGTCGCACCCCTCCTTAGCCAGAATGCCTCACCCTTTCCATCAGTTCTGGTCCCGGACTCGCCTATTCCTCACCCAAGGACACGTGCTATGGATTACAAGTCACCCTGCTCCAAGCAGCAACCTGAACTCATCCTTCCTGGCCCAGCCCGAATAGGCAAACGCAAACCAGCAGCAAGCGTGGGGCCCAAACGCAAGAAGGGTCCCGCAAAACCTCTGGCAACTGATGACCCGGGAGAGGTGGGGATGGGGGCTTCCCTGCAAGAAGGCTTAGTGCAGCCACCATGGCTACATAAATTGGTGAAGGACATGCAGGCCCAAATGAGGGTTATTGTAAAAGACGAACTTAATAAGCTGTTGGAGCGGGTCGACAAGCTCGCATCCTTGGTTGAAAGCTGGGCTGGTAAGACTGAGGCAATTTTAAGGGGGAATGAGTCTGTAAATCATTTGAAATCATAGTCAATCACTTCGAGGGTGGAGCCTACACTTCCAAGTAATATGCCCCCCATCTTAACCCAAGATCACACTAGCCAGGAGGGAGTGAGTAAACGGTTGAGTAACCTAGCTAGGCTAAGGATTGATGACACTTCTGACAGCCAGGGGCAAACTCAGGGGCAAGAGGCAGGGAGAGACAGTAGGTCCCATACAGCAAGGTCACCGGTTTGTGAATATCTTTCACAGGGGTCCAGATATAAAGGTGGTGCAAAGTCTGCCCCATGTCAAGAAAGCGATGAAGCAAGTTCAGCCTTGCCATTCATTAACCTCCCCCCGGCCTCAACACCATATGTAATTATTCTAACTGGTGTCCCAGGGCTGAACGAGGGTTCTAGGGAATCGCACTCGGCACTTAAAAACAAATTTAAATTTTGGTTGGCTAAGCATCGACAATTCTCCTACAAGAACGCAGATGAAATACTCATGACTCGTAGGGTGGGATGGATAGGCTGGAGGCTGAAAGACGCTCCAGGGGACTGTGTCGTGATTAATTTTAGGACTCCAAATGTTGTACAAACACTCCTAGATGGGAACCTTTGAAGGGGGAGAGGGGTATAGGGTCTTTCCCACTGCTCTTTTTATCCCCCAGGCCTTACCCCACTAAATAGAAGGCAGGATGGCCACGAGAGGGGGGCGTGGAACCAGATCAAGTAACACTCCACTAAGGGACAGAATCAACCCAGCCCATTACTCTACAATCTACCACTTTCTAATAGATTTGACCCACTGGAACTGGTGGATTGACTCGCATGCATGGGGCACCGACATGGGAGCTCCGACCTTCAAGGGGAGTCTGTGGGGGGTCTAACTCAACAGTGGCTGTCGATACAGGGGCAGGGGCACCCCAAGCAGAAAGGGGAAGAGATTGTGGTCCAGGTGGATGGAGAGAGTGGAGTAGAAATCAGAAGATGGAAGGTGGTCTCTAACATTCAAACAGCTCCCGACCATCCCCTGGAAACCACACGGCCATCTAAAGACCAACATAGGTTGACCGCAAACCCCTTAGACAATACAGCTGGCCCCCCTGCCGTCAGTAAAGGCCCACAGTTAGCTGGGTTGAAGGCGACAAACACACCGACCCAAGGTTTTGTAGCGAAGCAGGGTGCTTACCTCCCAAATCCAGAAACTTGCAAGGGCCCCCCCAGGTTGCAGTTCCTTTCTTGGAACATAGCAGGACTCACCTCCAAACTGGATAATTCAGATTGGGGGTCATTCATTGGTCAACATGAAATCTGCATGTTCCAGGAAACCTGGGCCAGGACGGACAAACACAGAGTGGGCTACGCCTCGTTCAACATAACTGCCACTAGTGTGGGTAGGGGAAGGCTATCGGGGGGACTATGTACTTGGGTTGGTGTGCATTTGGGATGTGCTGTGAAACAGATAGAGACATTATCTCGTGACATTCTCTGTATTTTTCTGACATTCCCCACGAAGATCACAATTGCCTTGATAAATGTCTATTCACGTTTGGTCCGTCATGGCCTAGAGTCACCAACTCTTGACCAACTGACCGCCTTTCTCCTAACAATTCCTGACAACTTTTGGGTTATAATTGGTGGGGATTTCAACTGTCATTTTGATCCACTGAATGGCTGGGTCACTGGTAACCCAAGTGATGAGGACCTCTACTGTGCTAACCCGGAACCAGATATCCCCCCAGCACGTGCGTGGTCTCCACTAGTGTTGCAGATGAACACCCTCACACTTAACCACTCTCTGAGAGCGTGTAATGGTCGCACCAAATCTGATACACAGGGGAACTACACCTTTAATAGACCGGGGCAAGCATCTATCATAGATTATATCCTGGTAGATACAAAATCATGGCATAGGGTGCTAGATTTTAATATCACGCCCCGCTTTGATAGTGACCATAATGCTCTTATACTAGTGGTAACTTCACCCTGTGACAAGAACACATCTGAAGTATCATCATCTCCTGACCATAGGTTAAAATTGAGTAAATGCAGGAGGAGAGTACGCTGGGGCAACTTTTGCTAATACCAAGAAAAGCTGGCCCTATTATATCAAACAATCATCCCTTTTCTTATAACAGTGGAACAACTCACTGTGAATGATGGGACCCTAAATTCCCTCTCTGAAATCCATAACAATCATCAAAACTTAGTAACCAGTTTGGCTAATATTCTTAACCCCAACCAAAGAACGAAGGGGGCTGGAAGTCCTTGCCACCCATGGTACAATGTTAGTTGCCGTAGGGCTAAGACAGATCTCATTGCTGCAATTAAACATAATAACAGGGCATTAATTAGAGAGAAAAGGGCAGCCCACAAAAAAGCCACGCATGCATGGGGCACCGACATGGGAGCTCCGACCTTCAAGGGGAGTCTGTGGGGGGTCTAACTCAACAGGGGCTGTCGATACAGGGGCACGGGCACCCCAAGCAGAAAGGGGAAGAGATTGTGGTCCAGGTGGATGGAGAGAGTGGAGTAGAAATCAGAGGATGGAAGGTGGTCTCTAACATTCAAACAGCTCCCGACCATCCCCTGGAAACCACACGGCCATCTAAAGACCAACATAGGTTGACCGCAAACCCCTTAGACAATACAGCTGGCCCCCCTGCTGTCAGTAAAGGCCCACAGTTAGCTGGGTTGAAGGCGACAAACACACCGACCCAAGGTCTCGTAGCGAAGCAGGGTGCTTACCTCCCAAATCCAGAAACTTGCAAGGGCCCCCCCAGGTTGCAGTTCCTTTCTTGGAACATAGCAGGACTCACCTCCAAACTGGATAATTCAGATTTGGGGTCATTCATTGGTCAACATGAAATCTGCATGTTCCAGGAAACCTGGGCCAGGACGGACAAACACAGAGTGGGCTACGCCTCGTTCAACATAACTGCCACTAGTGTGGGTAGGGGAAGGCTATCGGGGGGACTATGTACTTGGGTTGGTGTGCATTTGGGATGTGCTGTGAAACAGATAGAGACATTATCTCGTGACATTCTCTGTATTTTTCTGACATTCCCCACGAAGATCACAATTGCCTTGATAAATGTCTATTCACGTCTGGTCCGTCATGGCCTAGAGTCACCAACTCTTGACCAACTGACCGCCTTTCTCCTAACAATTCCTGACAACTTTTGGGTTATAATTGGTGGGGATTTCAACTGTCAGTTTGATCCACTGAATGGCTGGGTCACTGGTAACCCAAGTGATGAGGACCTCTACTGTGCTATCCCGGAACCAGATATCCCCCCAGCACGTGTGTGGTCTCCACTAGTGTTGCAGATGAACACCCTCACACTTAACCACTCTCTGAGAGCGTGTAATGGTCGCACCAAATCTGATACACCGGGGAACTACACCTTTAATAGACCGGGGCAAGCATCTATCATAGATTATATCCTGGTAGATACAAAATCATAGCATAGGGTGCTAGATTTTAATATCACGCCCGCTTTGATAGTGACCATAATGCTCTTATACTAGTGGTAACTTCACCCTGTGACAAGAACACATCTGAAGTATCATCATCTCCTGACCCTAGGTTAAAATTGAGTAACTGCAGGAGGAGAGTACGCTGGGGCGACTTTTGCCAATACCAAGAAAAGCTGGCCCTATTATATCAAACAATCATCCCTTTTCTTATAACAGTGGAACAACTCACTGTGAATGATGGGACCCTAAATTCCCTCTCTGAAATCCATAACAATCATCAAAACTTAGTAACCAGTTTGGCTAATATTCTTAACCCCAACCAAAGAACGAAGGGGGCTGGAAGTCCTTGCCACCCATGGTACAATGTTAGCTGCCTTAGGGCTAAGACAGATCTCATTGCTGCAATTAAACATAATAACAAGGCATTAATTAGAGAGAAAAGGGCAGCCCACAAAAAAGCCACTATGGAAGCAAAAAAAAGCTGGGAAAATAAGAAATGGGATACCCTGAGAAGCGCTTTAAGTACGGATGACATGCGGTCTTTTTGGAATGTTGTTAACACGGGAATACAGGAAGGTAAAAGGGCCATAGAACCTAACATCGTGGAGAACGAATGGAAGGCACATTTCGAATCACTAAATGTGAGGGGGGTGGATGAGGAGGGGTCATAGGGCAACACTTACACATCATATGAGATAACTGCCCCTCCTATCATCCTCAAAGAGATAACAGAAGCAGTAAGCAGGATCATACCCTCCAAGGCCCCAGGGCTTGACAAGATCCCCGGAGATCTTTTTCGATCTGAACCCGCTATTTGGACCCCCTACTTGTGGTCCTTGTTCAACGCCATTCTTCGAGGAATGGCGATCCCCAACACCTGGGCGGGGGCCGAAAATATACCCATTTTTAAAAAGGGTTCTCTGCTTCTCTCTGCTAATTACCGTCCAATCAGTCTCATTGATGTAAGTCAAAAAATATTTGCGCACGTCCTTCTCGGGCAGTTACAGAGCTGGATGGATGAGCATAATGTTCTTAGCCCCCTCCAAGCTGGGTTTAGAGCAAAAATCTCTACAACAGATCAAATTTTCAGGTTACAATTGCTATTCTGGAAATCCATCCTTATAGAGGGTGGCAGCCTCTATTTGATTTTTGGGGACCTCAAGTCCGCATTTGATCTGGTTCCGAGGGGAAAATTGTGGGCACTCCTACTGGACATGGGTGTCCCACCATATCTTTGCCACCAGCTGGAACGTCTCCATGAAGGCAATTATGCCCAAATTCGGTTTGGAAAAAACAGTGAACTAACCGCCCCTCTGCCGGTAGAAAGAGGTGTACGCCAAGGCTGTGTCTTGGCCCGACACTTTTCTGCCTCTTTATCAATGGCCTAGTAGAGTCACTGACTACAGAGACTGATATTGACGCCCCCCAAACTTGCGAATCGCAAACTTCCTGCGATGATGTTTGCGGACGACACCCTCCTCCTTTCTAAATCACCCATGGGAATCCAAAGGGCTCTTAACATCTTTAGTGTCTTTTGTAGGAACCGGGGCTTGGAGATCAACCTTCAAAAAACGAAGTACATGGTATTTAACGCAAGCCATAGTAACCGGCCCAATCCCCGCCTAGATGGGAACTTGCTAGAGAGGGTGTCCATCTTTGAGTACCTCGGGATCACGCTCACAGAAAAACTGGACTGGGGTGCGCAAATCCAGAAAGCAAGCTTAAAGCTGGCACAGACGATGGGGGGTCTAACTAAGGTATTTAGGATCTGTACCCACAAATCTATAGGCCTGGCAGTAGAAATATACAAAGCACAAGCCAGGGGCGCTGCGCTGTACGGTGCCGAAATCTGGGGCCATCGCCCCCTGGGCTCTCTGGCGAATATCCAGAACTCTTTCGCCAGGCAACTGTTGGGTCTTCCCCCTAGCTCCCCACTCACACCTCTTAGAATGGATCTGGGGATTAGACCAATCTCTGATGAAGCTGCCCTCAGACCACTTCTATTTTGGCGTCGCCTGTGGAGCACTCCTGAATTGACAGCATATAGGGAGGAGCTGAGTGAAGTGCTGAGGCTACAGGGTGCGGGCAAACTTGCTTGGCTGGCACACATTAGGAACACCTGTGTCGCCATGGGGAGGGGCAACCTGTGGACCAACGCAGAAGAAACCTGCCTCGCTACCCCTAGGAAGATCATGTTGGAGAGCTATAGGGAGTACAAACGAACCCAGGTTCTAAGGAGCCCCCTAGCTGGCCATTTAACACTAGAGTTTTTAGAAGTTAAAGACCAATACAGACCAGAACCGGCTCTGGATGCTATACAGCCATTCTTGGCCAAGAAACTATACCTACAGTTCAGACATGGGGTGCTCCCGTTGAGTGCATTTACCAGTAAGTAGGCGGACTTACCTGATCAGGGTTGCCCAGCTTGCAGTAACACAGAGGAGACAGATCTCATGTGATTTTTATCTGTCAAGGATATAAAAGGGCAAGGACTCACTGGCTCCGCCAGATATGTAGAAATTTGGGTTTTAGACATTGTAGAGAGGCTTACAGGGTATTGAAATGACACACATCCATCTATTGTGTTTTCTGTTTCACGCTTCCTATTTTCAATGTGGTGTACTCGTAGTGCCATTTTAAAGATGACTCCTAGCTCGGGACAACCCACTGTATTATATCTCCCATAGTGGGCCTTGCCTACTGTTTTATTTCTGATATTTTTTAAATTGAAAGAAGTCATCACAGGACCCTTTTAGAATTTTTATTTTATTTTTAATTTAACCATAATGTTTTACATAAGTCACTGCTCATTCTTCTTTGTATGACTGTCTATTGATGCTAGATGAGGGCCATTTTTGCAATAGAATTGCTGAGATGGGTCTATTGTAATGGCCTTGTCCAGTGTAGGATCTGCACATGCACTTTGCAGAGCATGGCTTCAGTATAATGTAAAGCGTAGTTTGTTTCTGATGTAGCGCACAAAGCACCTTATTGAAATTATTTTTTATGTTTTTCGCTCAGAATAAAGTTTTCTGGGTTTATTGAAATGGCCACCCTTTGTTCACGTGCAGGCATTTTAATGAATTTAATTATTCAAATAATGTAATAGGCTCTTAATTGTCTGTATATTGCACATGCACTTTATGATTCCCTCACTCAAATAACAGCTTGGGGTCATGGGGTAAGCCAGTGGGACAATGGAGATGACCATGTAACATGATTGTAAGTTTATATTTTTAATGTGACAGTTGGAGCCTCTTCCACTGCAATGGTTATGCTACTGTAATGGCCTTGGTGCCCAGCAGTTGAAATACTCTTTCAATAGAATGTCTACTCAGAATAGAGCAGTATGGGATCACTGAAATGGCTACCTTTTGTTCACGTACAGGTCTTTCATTGAAACTAATTCTTCAGATAATGTAATAGTCCTTAGATTGCCTGTATAATGCACACGCACTTTATGATTTCTTCACTTAAATAATAACTTGGGGCCATGGGGCGAGCTAGTGGGACATTTGAGATGACCATGCAACATGATTGTAAATTATACCTCTAATGTGCTAGTTGGTGCCTCACCCACTGCAATGGTTATGATAATGAACTGAATGTAATGTAGCCTACTTTAGTTGTGTTTTTAATTGAATGTAATGTAGTTATTTTATTTGTGCTTTTATGGCCACTTTGGCCGAAATAAAGTTTTTCTGATGATGAATATATTAAAATTCCCACTGTTAGCTCACAATTCTAACTACACACGTGTAGTATCATCCTATAGTCAGAGACATACACTGAGTCCTTTCCTGTTTTCTTTCTTTTCTGTTTTAGCCACCCTCCTTCAGGATGGTCAGTCTTTTCTGAAGTCACAATTTTGCAGCATTGCATAGACCCTGATCATCTCGTCTGCTGTTCGTAATTCCACCTCATTATGGAATGCTGTTATATTAAGGTAAAGGATTATGCATTTCAGCAACTGCATTAGCTCTTATTATATTGTATTCATGTATTCACTCTCTTTCAGCTTCCTTTATTTCCTCCTCCCCTTTTTTTCATTTGGCTAGTATCTTTAATGCCAGGATGCCCCCGGCACCTGATTACACTTTACAAATATGGATTGGATAATTCATTCATTCATGCTTGCATGTATTTATTTATGTGTCTATTCACACTGTAGAGGAGTTCTATATTCAGGAGTGAGAAACTTATTACACTGCCATGAAAACATCTTTCACACTCTGGGTTACAATAACAAGTGCTTCCCAATTATTGCTCTATTGTCTCTGCTCCTGGTATCAATAAAGGCGCCAACATCAACCAATAGGTTAATGATACCCAGTTCTGCCTAAATACTGCCTAAATATTGCATCAAGACATGATATCACTCAGCTAAACACCAGCAGTACAACTATTGAATCCTGACTATCCAGAAGAAAGCTCAAAGGAAATCCAACCAAAACTGATTTTGCCCTCTTAGACAATGCACACTTTAACTCTGCACTCATCAGCAGTGCCAGTTCCTTTTACTTCCACATTGAAAGTAATCTCAGCTTTAACCACGACTTAAAAACACATTAGATACAAAACTAAAACCAACTGACACCTGATCTATGTGAATTAATGGAAAAACAAAAACTGAGAAACCACATTGGTTCATGCATAAATAGGGCTTTTTAGAGGTCATGGTTGAGTGGAGTTTGGGTGGGTTGAGGGTTTTTTTGTTCGCTGACAAAATATTCACCCTCAAAATATCGCCATACAAAAATATTGTGACATAAATATCAATGTCAAAAAAATCCTCATGCTATACTTATCATGTACATTACAAATATATTGAAAAAAATATTGTTGTCATTAATAGCATTGTCTAAAATATCATTTTTTAAATTATATAAATTGAAATAATAAATATTAAATATATTGAATAATAACACTAATATAATAAAAATAACATATAATTAATGTTTTTTTGAAAAAATTAAAAAAAATCATAGGGCCCGGACAGAGTGTCGGGCGGATCCCCACTGACAGGTTGTCGGTGGAGATCCGCCTGACATCGGACTCAGAAGTCCGACCTCCGCATTATGATGCAGTGGGTAAGACATCCGCGGCCTGGGGAAATGCCACGCCTCCATCGGTCAAACACATAATCCCCAAATGGCAGGGGTGCCTGATCAGGCACCACTGTTGGGATTATGATGTCCGTTTCCCACAGCCTTTCCATGTCGGCCTTTCCGACATGAAAAGGCGGTCGGAAAGTGACTTTGGTGGCCCCAAGCAGGGCCCCATTCCCCCCTGGCCCTCTGCTATGGGGTCTGGGGGGGGCAGCTATGGTGCCCTTGAACATCCCTGCACTGTGTGGCAGGTACCGCATGGTGCCTACCACACAGTGCAGGGATGTTTGCAAACATCCATTTTATGATTGTAGCTTGTGCTGCAGACCTATTCCCCTGCCGTACAAGCAGCAATTGTAAAATGGATATTTGTGACCCCCCACAGGGAGGTCGCATCCAAATACAGTGGGTGCTATGATGTCGGTCGGTCAGACTCTAATAATTTTAATTTATAATAGAAATTCATAATTTTTTTATGTCATATTATATACATATATAGTATAGTAGCATATTTTTTTGAACATTTTAATTACAGATAAAAAATTAAACAAAATAAAATTTTACAATTTACTACAAATATCTTACATATTAAAAACATTATTAATTATACATTTTATAATTTTACTTTAACTAAACATAATAATATAAATGTAAACAATATAAAGTAAACTACAAAATTTTACAATTAATACATATACTATTCCCACTACAAGATACACAAGAATAGGCAAAGTGTTGAACTCAGGAGGGGTAAAATGTACTTGTCCCACTCCAAGTATTGCAACAGTAGGGAAACTGTTGGAATACACAGGGATAAAATGCACTATTCCCACTCCAGTCAGTGCAACAGTAGGGTAATTTTTGGATTGAGGGGCAGAAAAATTTACTATTCCCACTCCAGTCAGTGCAACAGTAGTGGAAGTGTTGGATTGCGGAGAGGTCAAATTTACAGTTCCCACTCTTGTCAGTGAAACAGTAGGGAAAGTGTTGGATTGTGAAGGGGCAAAATTTACTATTCCCACTCCAGTCAGTGTAACAGTAGGGGAAATGTTGGATTGCATAGGGGTAACATCTACTATTCCCACTCCAGTCAGCCCATGAATAGGGGAAGTGTTGGATTGTGAGGGGTTAAAAATTACTATTCCTACTCCAGTCATTTCAAGAGTAAGGTAAATGTAGGATTGTGGAGGAGTTAACATTTACTATTCCTATTTCAGCCAGTGCAAGATTAGGGAGAGTGTTGGATTGTGGGGGGTAAAATGTACTATTAAGACTCCAGTCAGTGCAACAATAGGGAAAGTGTTAGACAGCAGAGGGGTAACATTTACTATTCGCACTCCAGTCAGTGCAACAGTAGGGAAAGTGTTGGATAGCAAAAGGTTAAAATGTACTATTCCCACTCCAGTCAGCGCAACAGTAGTGAAAGTGTTGGATTGTGGAGGGGTAAAATTAACTATTACCACTCCAGTCAGTGCAAGAATAGGTAAAGTGTTGGATTGTGGATAGGTAAAATGTACTATTCCCGCTCCAGTCAGGGCAACATTAGAAACAGACTAATTTATTTGAAGAAAATAAAATAATTTCAAAAACATACTAAATTACAAAAAATA
Source organism: Calotriton arnoldi (assembly GCA_963921515.1). Classification (NCBI taxonomy): domain Eukaryota; kingdom Metazoa; phylum Chordata; class Amphibia; order Caudata; family Salamandridae; genus Calotriton; species Calotriton arnoldi. Next base: position 2,513,335 of record CAWUFW010001476.1, on the reverse strand, counting down.
TGAAAATACAAAACTATGGGCATCATTACGATGGCGGGCGGACAAAGTCCGCCCGCCACCGTACCGGTAAACGGGACCGACCGCCAGAGGTGCGGCGGTCCCGCTGGGCCCATTAGGATGCGACCGCCACCCTGCCGGTCGCATTCCGCATATTCAACATTGTGGCGGGCGGTGCTGTAAACAGCACCCTCCACAATGTTGAAAATGCATGTTGTGCATTGGCATGCACAACATGACAGGCACCGTGCGGTGCCTGCCACCTTGTCCATGCCAATGTAGGGGCGTACCATGGGTACCTCTCAAGTGCAGCCCCTCACTCCCGGGGCCCGCAACGGGCCCCCAAAGTGAACCTCCGCATGCCTTTCCATGGCGGAGTCTCCGCCATGGAAAGGCATTGAAAATGCCACATGCTAATATGGATGGCGGTGCCTGCAAGGCACCACCACCATATTATGGGCCTTTTCTGCCCGGTAGGCAATCGGGACGATTGCCTACCGGCGGAAAAGCAGCGGACGGTCTTTCCGTCCGCCGCGGTACCCCCCGCCATGCTAATGTGGCGGGGGTAAAAGGCCGTCCGGCGGATCGCCACCGCCGGTCGGGCGGTGGCGATCCGCCCGCCATGCTAATAGGCCCCTATATTCTCAAAATAATATTAACTAATAAATGCATGGTCCTTTACATTTCAAAGGCACAGCACAATTAACACATACAATATTAAACAACATAATTATACAACATTAATTAACTATTTTTAAATGTATTATTACTTAAATAACTTTCTTCCCTATATTTCTACAAGAAAACAACACATATCTAAAATTAATTCTTCAAATTATATTATTTACACATGTTAAATAATTAAATATATATTGAAATATTAATAATAATTAACTATTACTAAAATAATTATATATAATTACCTCCCTACCTTTTATCCTTACAAAACAAGCAATCCACACCTAATATAAGACATATAAGACATTTAAAAATATTAGTTACATCATTTTTACAATTAATTGTTATTTAAACAATTATTATTATTAATTAACTTTAGAAAATTAAGTAACTTCCCACCCTTTCCCCTACAAATGCCACAACTCACACCTAATATATAAAGTAAAGAATATCTTAACTACACATTTTACATAATTATATATCATTTCAATAATTATTATAAATTAACATTATTAATTAAGTATTATAATGAATTTCCTACACACCTTTACCTGTGCAAAAAAAAATCCGCACCAATGGAGAAAAAAATATTGTATTACACAATTTACATAATTAATTATCAATTAAACTTTACAGAAATAAACAGTCACTGGATGATGTCATCAGTGATGTCATTTGAGATGTCATCAGTGATGTCATCAGTGATGTCACTGACCATGTCATGAGTGATGTAATATGTGACGTCATCAGCAGTGCATTGCGGGGGCGCGAGTTATAGTTAGCTGAACTAACTATAACGGGGGAATTTCACGGGTTTTGAATGAGTGCAATGTCCAACTAACTATAACTGTCCCTAAAACCTAATGATTTTTTCAGTGAATTTCTAAGGTTTTTTAAATGCTAATTTCTAACTATAACGTGCCTGAAACCTATGGTTTTTTCAGTGAATTTCTAAGGTTTTTTAAATGCTAATTTCTAACTATAACGTGCCTGAAACCTATGGTTTTTTCAGTGAATTTCAAAGGTTTTTTAAATGCTAATTTCTAACTATAACGTGCCTGAAACCTATGGTTTTTTCAGTGAATTTCAAAGGTTTTTTAAATGCTAATTCCTAACTATAACATGTCTGAAACCTATGGATTTTTTCAGTGAACTTCAAAGGTTTTGTGAAATTACAATTTTTAAATGTATTAATTGTTATATTTATTTTTTTGATACTGATTTACTACATTGTTTTAAACTATTTATTTTTAGATATTTTATTTTTTAAATTACATTGTAATTACATTATACATTACATTACAAAACATACTTTCTCAGAATCAATTACTTTAGTTTAAATACTTTGCAAATAGGCAATAGAATTTTAAGTACAGTAGTTATAGTTGTTGCAATGGGCAACACAATTTCAAACACAATGCAACATTGAGCTCAATGTGAATTTCTAGTTAAATGCAATTAGTTACTTTATGGATTACTTTTTCTAACCACAGGACTGGATCCTAGATTCAGTCCTGGGACATCTCCTGTAAACAGTTGAGTAAAAGCGTTTTGGTTACAGTAGTGATTTTTAAGGAATATTATTGTATTTTAAAAGTTGACACTTAGAAACTTTTTCACATAGAATCACCAATGTTATCCTATGGGAGGAAATTCACTTAGCAGGTAAGTAGTGTTATCGTTGCTTTTTCTTACTCAGTGGTGGATCCTGGATCCAGCACTGGTGCATCTCCTGTAAACAGTTGAAAGAATGCGTTTAAGTCATACAGGCGATTTTTAAGGAATATTTGTAGTTTGTGAAAATCGACACAAACTTTTCTGCTGAAAACCAGACAATGGATTCCTATGGAAGGAAATACAAGTTACTGGTAAGTACGGTTAGAATTACTTTTCAGGATCAGTACTGGGCTCAAAGATGCAGCAAGCATGATAACAGGTGAGTAAATCGGAATTTGTAGTTGTGCTGATTTTAGAGGAATATTTGTATGTTTCAAAATCGACACTTAGAAACTTTTTCAGCAAAAAGCAGGCAATGATATCCTATGGAAGGAAATTCAAGTTACTGGTAAGTACGGTTAAAATTACTTTTCTGAGGTCTCTCCTGATAACAGGTGAGTAAATCGGAATTCGTAGTTCGGCTGATTTTAGAGGAATATTATAAAGTTCCAAAACTCCACACTTAGAAGAATTTCCAAGTGAAACCTGTCAATGTTAGCCTATGGAAGGAAATTCAAGTTACTGGTAAGTACGGTTAGAATTACTTTTCAGGATCAGTACTGGGCTCAAAGATGCAGCACTGAGGTCTCTCCTGATAACAGGTGAGTAAATCGGAATTCGTAGTTGTGCTGATTTTAGAGGAATATTTGTATGTTTAAAAATCGACACTTAGAAACTTTTCAGGCAAAAAGCAGGCAATGATATCCTATGGAAGGAAATTCAAGTTACTGGTAAGTACGGTTAAAATTACTTTTCAGGATCAGTACTGGGCTCAAAGATGCAGCACTGAGGTCTCTCCTGATAACAGGTGAGTAAATCGGAATTCGTAGTTCGGCTGATTTTAGAGGAATATTTGCACAATGGTGAAGGAAGGGGGTGGGGCCTGAGGTGACATGTCTGCAAACACGCCCTGTGGCGTGTTTTAAGTTGGAGAATTAATTCCTCCTCAATCCCGAGGGTCCCTAGGGGCCAACTAGCCCACCAGATACCTCCAGTATGCGCCAGAGAGCTGCGTTGCCGAGAGGTGTTCAGAGGCCACGCCCTTTACAACACTCTGCAACGCAGCTCCGTGGCGCTTACTAGAGGTACCTGGTGGGCTAGTTGGCCCTCAGGGACCCTCAGGATTGAAGGGGATTTAATTCTCCATCTTAAAACGCCCCATGGGGCCTGTTTGCACACATGTCACCTGAAGCCCCGCCCTCCCTTCACCACTGTGTAAACGCGCCCGTGGCGTGTTTTAAGTTGGGGGATTAAGTCCCCTTGAATCCTGAGGGTCCCTGGAGTCCAACTAGCCCACCATGTACCTCTAAAAGCGCCACAGAGCTGCGTTGCAGAGAGGTGTAAAAGGGGCGTGGCCTCTGAACACCTCTCTGCCACGCAGCTCCCTGGCGCATACTGGAGGTTCCTGGTGGGCTAGTTGGCCCCCAGGGACCCCCAGTATTCAAGGGGAATTACTTCCCTTCTTACAACGCGCCAGGGGGCGCGTTTGCAGAGTGCTGCAGGGAGGGGGCGGGGCCTCCGGCACGATGCCGTTTTTTTTTTGGCTTTATTTTTTTTTTATGGGAGGGGGGCTGCGTGGCCCCCCTTCCCTCGTCCACTTTTGTCCCCGGGGACCCCATCCCCCGGGGCCTGAGGATGTTCTTTTATTTATTTTTTATTTATTTTTTAAACGGGAAGGGGGCCGCGTGGCCCCCCCTTCCCTGGGCCTGTATTTGCCCTGGGGACCCCATCCCCCGGGGCATGCCCTCTTTTTAAAAAAAATATATATATTTGGAGGGGGCTGCGTGGCCCCCCTCCTCAGGCCTTTAAAGGCCCCAGGGACCCCATCCCCCGGGGCCGGCCTTTCTGTCCTTTTTGTATTTATTTATTTTTAATTGATTTTTGGGGAGGGGGGGCTGCGTGGCCCCCCTCCCGGGCCACTAATGGCCCCGGGGACCCCATCCCCCGGGGCCTGGCCACTCGTTGGGGACCGTGGGGGTCCCCAATCCTCGCATGGTCCCGCCGGCTCCCCGCGTCCTGCGGGAGCCGGCATTGCTTTTCCATAAGGGAGCTGCTGACATGCAGCTCCCCTTATGGAAAAGCAATCTGCTTTGCTTCACTGAAGCGAGAGCAGGTTTCCTGCTCTCGCTTCAATGAAGCAAAGCAAGTTTGCAATGACAGGACGGAGCCGCGAGGCTCCCGTCCTGCCATTGCAAACAGCAGTGTCCCGGGGGTAGGCACCCCGGGACACTGCAGGATCCGGCCCTGGGGGGTGGTGGTCCCCAGGGCCACCACAGGCTCCAGGAGGGGTGCCGCGAGGCCCCCCTCCCATGTCTTTAAAGCCCCGGGGAGGTGGTGGTCCCCGGGGCATGTGGGGGGGCTCGAGCCCCCCCACACAGGTTCATTTAATTAATTAAAAAGAAGCCCGGCCAGGGGGTGGCGGTCCCCGGGGCTGTGGGAGGGCCGAGTGCCCTCCCGCACCATTTTGAAATAAAAGCCCTGGGGGTGGCGGTCCCCGGGGCTTGGGGGGGCCTTAGAGGCCCCCCCAATCATTTTTATTAACCCCCGCATGCCCCTGGGACTTGGCCCACCCGGGGGCCAATTAAGAACGTAGTGGGAGACCACGCTTCGTTTTTTTTTTTATCGGCGGGATCCGCGCACCCTAAGCGGATCCTGCCGATTTAAAACAAAAATGCTTTTTTCTGCCCAGGGGGTCCTTGTGGGACCCCCTGAGCAGACCTAGGGGGTCAGGGTGTTTCTACCCAGCCCCCTTTGTGCGTTTTGCGCACTTGTTTCTTGTGCCTTCGTTCTACCGAGGGACAAAATGGCTGCCAACACTTCCTGATTTGGAGTGTTGACAGCCACTTGAAAACCAATTAGCATGCAGCTCGTGATCGGGAGGGTGCGCGTAGGGTGCGCTCAGGGTGCGTGAATCCGACGCGGCCATAGATATATATGTGATTTTCCTTTTGATTTTCTCAGGAACTACTGAACGGATTTACACCATTTAACAAAAAGGGTTCTTTCTGAACCAAGAACTACCTCTTTGCCAAATTTGGTGTAATTCTGTTCAGCAGTTCGGGCTGTAGCCGTGGCTAAAGTTTCCTATGGGAAAATGAATGGGGAAAACACGTTTTGGGACCCCCTTTTTTCTCAGCCCCCGCTTGACGAATCACCCCGAGTCTTTCAGGGTAAGAGCGGACCGGAGCGGGCCACAAAGATTGAAAATTTCGTGAAGATTCGTCAACCGGCGCAAGAGTTATTTCAAATAGAATGCTGCGAATTTCCTATGGAAAATAGGTCCTAACTATAACTATCTACTGGCGACCGCCAGTAGATAATATATACACATATATATATATAGTCCAACAAATAAGCCCGTCATGAAAAATGTAATATTTTTTCCCATTATGTGAATGGAGGGTTACTAAAATGTGTTGTCATCATGCAGGTGGCTCAAGACTATGTGATCAAGGCTCACCAAACGCAAGTTAAGATGGCGGCATTGCGAGCTGAGGAAACTGTATCCAACTGATGGTCCTTCCTTGATGGCCACTGTGCAGGGGGCCGGACAATCTAAATCAAATACCGGCATGAAAGTGATTGGCGTCACTGTGGGCATTTGAAAAAGGCTGGAATAGCTGAAACACGTCATGCTGAGTGACCGAAATGGCATGTTTTAACATACAGAGTGGAATAAATGCTGTTTTTAACCCTGTGAGTGCTCCGGTTGTTCCTGGAGGAAGGGACTGTTGTTTGGTAATACATAAATATATATATATATATATATATATATATATATATATATATATTATCTACTGGCGGTCGCCAGTAGATAGTTATAGTTAAAACCTATTATCCATAGGAAATCCACGACATTCTATTTGAAATAACGTTGGCGCCGGTTGACGAATCTTCGTGAAAGTTTCCAACTTGTTGGGGCGCTCCGGTCCGCTCCTATCCTGAAAGTCTCGGGGTGATACGTCAAGCGGGGGCCGAGAAAAAGGGGGTCCCAAAACGCGTTTTCCCCATTCATTTTTCCATAGGAACCTTTAGTCGCAGCTACAGCCCGAACTGCAGAACGGAATTACACCAAATTTGGCAAAGAGGTAGCCCTTGGTTCAGTGTCGTGCCTTTTACTTAAATGGTGTAAATCCGTTCAGTAGTTCCTGAGAAAATCAAAAGTAAAGTCACATATATATCTGGGCGGAGCCTAACCACACATGTCATCGTGAGATCTGATTGGCTGTCAGCACTTCATCCTGGAATTGCTGGCAGCCATCTTGGGACCAATATAAATGATAGTACCTCATTGAAATGCATTGTAGTGAATAGAAGATTTTGAGGGTCACCAAAAGGAGAACTATAAAGGGTGATAACAGGCTTTAGTTACATTAGAATTTATTTGTTGATGGTACCATACTAATTTTAGGAATTGTGGTGTATTCTAAGGTGATTTTACTATGTGAAAAACCTTCTGCTGGGATATCATGAATCATGTTTGAGAGAACACTATTTTCTCATGCTTGTCCCATGGAGGTTTGGAAGGTGCTCCAGAAGCTAAAATGAGAGCATATTTTCTGTAAATTCACATTATCTTTCTCACTCATGTGAGAATGAAGTCTGACATTCTCAGTAAAACATGTACATCCAACAAGGGCAGAGACTGTCAGTTTATTCCTTTGTGTTCTACTGCAGCTTCCCAGAGTGTTCTAAAGAACAACTAGAGTGCTAAAAGCCTTACTTATAACAAAAGTATGGCACACCTGAAGCCATCTTGATTGGAATAAACTGGTAACACTTAAACAATTTAATTTAAAAAGGAACAAAATGATGGGGTTCATTTTGTCATAGAAATTATGGTTAGTGCTGTAGAAAGAAAAATTAGGACATGTTTCAAGTGTGATCTCAAATATCATCCTGTTATATTTCAACAGGAGCAGCCTGCCAGTTGATGCCTTTGTGTTCTACTGCAGCTTCCCAGAGTGTTCTAAAGAACAACTAGAGCGCTAACAGTCTTACTTATGACAAAAGTATGGCACACCTGAAGCCATCTTGATTGGAATAAACTGGTAACACTTAAAACATTTAATTTAAAAAGGAACAAAATGATGGGGTTCATTTTGTCATAGAAATTATGGTTAGTGCTGTAGAAAGAAAAATTAGGACATATTTCAAGTATGATCTCAAATATCTTCCTGTTATATTTCAACAGGAGCAGCCTGCCAGTTGATGCCTTTGTGTTCTACTGCAGCTTCCCAGAGTGTTCTAAAGAACAACTAGAGCGCTAACAGCCTTACTTATGACAAAAGTATGGCACACCTGAAGCCATCTTGATTGGAATAAACCAGTAACACTTAAAACATTTAATTTAAAAAGGAACAAAATGAGGGGTTCTTTTTGAAATAGAAATTATGGTTAGTGCTGCAGAAAGAAAAATTAGGGCATGTTTTAAGTGAGATCTCAAATCCTCTTCTATTTCATTAGAAAATTCTGACAAGCAGACTGAAACAATCATTTTCAATACCAGCAGCAGACTACCAGTTAACTCCCTGGTGAGCAGTAGCTTTACTCCAGTGATCTAATGAGCAACTAGAGTGCTAACATTCTGAATTTATGGCAGATGTGAAACATCTGAATGCCTTCTTGATGGAATCCAAGTAAAAAACTGAAAGCATTTCCTACTGAGGAGACTGCAGTAAATGAATAAATTAGGAAACTTCATAACAAAGAAGTCTTCCAAGATGGCCACCAGTGAAAAAAGAGCCCAAATGTAGCACAAATATTACCCAGATGTAGCCCACATATAGCCCAATGACAAAAGTGTGCAAAACACTTTTTATTTTTAGTTTTTTTGCAGTTTTATGTAGTGCAGACTGCTCAGGTATTGGAGCATTGCATCTTAAAACATGACCCCCTACACTACAAAAACACCACTGCACTACCTTAAACCCTAAAACACTACCCCCAGCACGACCCCCTACACTACACAAGCACCACTGCACTATCCTAAACCCTAAAACACTACCCCCAGCACGACCCCGTACACTACCCAAACACCACGTGTTAGACCTGGCATCCTTGGCGTGGGTCTCCCTTCCATTTTTTCGTAATGCCTCCACTGTTGCCGATATGTTTTTGCTGGACTAGATGCTCATGGGCACTTTGCCGCTGCTAATCAGTGCCAAAGTGCAAGTGCTCCCTATCGTTAATTGATACATGTATTAGTGACTCCATGATTGGATGATTGGTTTACTTGTCAGTCCCTAGTACAGTGCACTCAGTGTGCCCAGGGCTTGTAAATCCAATGCCGCTGGTGGGCTTGCAGCACTGGTTGTGCCACCCACAGAAGCGGCTGGTAAAATGTGTCTCAGGCCTGCCATCGCAGAGCCTGTGTGCAGCCTAGGGCTGCCATGTCGACTTGGTGAGTACACCCACTTACCAGTCCCTAAACCTTCCCTTTACTGCATGTTGGTCACCCCTAAAGTAGGCCCTAGGGCAGGGTGCATTGTAAGTATAAGGTAGGACATGCCCTGGTGTGTGTGGCATGTCCTAATAGTGAATTACAGCCATTTTCGTTTTTCACTATTGCAAGGCTACCTGCTCCCCATAGGCCAGAATGGGCAGACTGACTATTACACCTTATAGTCAGAACTGACCCAGGGAACATGGTAGAAAAACGAATTTAGTATGCCTGAACTCAGGATGATAAAATACATCTTTTAGTGAAGTTGGTTTTAACATTCTGTGTTCGAAAATACCACTTTTAGAAAGTGGGTATTTTCTTGCCTAACTATCCAAGCCTGCCTCTGCTAGGTTGTGTATTCCTTGTCTGGAGATTGAGTGACAGGGGCTGGGGTGGCTACCGGAGACAGGGTGAGTCAGCGCAGGGCTGAATAGAAAGATCTGCAGCCAGAGTGGAGGGAGGAGTTGCACCTGGGTCTGAATAGGGCTGTGCCTGCCTTCCACAATGCTGGCTCCACCTCCTGCCGGGCGGCTGAGCACTCTGCCCCACATTCTGAAAGGAAAGAAGGAGTCAGAAAAACAAAGTGCTCCAGGACTGACCAGAACTGGTTTTGGACTAGGCAGAGGCCTCTCTGCCTCCAGAGAACAAAGAGAATCAGGGTATAAGAGGGGCACCCAGACCCCAGGAAAATTAGATCACTTTTGGGAACAAGAAGAAACCTTTACTGAGGAGCGGAACCAAGAAGAAACTGAGGAGAAACTATCCCTAAGCCTGAAGTGCTGCTTGGGGGATTGGCCTGCAGTGGTTTGCCTGACTGCCAAAGAGAGGAGAAAGGAACTTTTGCTTTGCTGTGACTTTCATCAACTTGTGAAGGATCTCCAAGGGCTTGGAAGAGAGCTTGCCCCCTGACCGAAGTCCCAGGACCATTGGACTTCACCCCCTTTGTGAATTGCTGCTGGAAACTCTGTTTCAGTGGCTACAGAGGTAGGGAGCTGTGACCGACTCTCACGACCGACTCGGTGTCCTGCAAGCACCGCATCGAAGCACCGTCTCGCCCTGCAACGCACGGCCCTGGTCTCACCGACTCCGTCAACGAGCCGCTGCCTGCACCGCATCGAGGGACAACGCGTCCTGCAACGCTCGCTACGCCGAATCGAACTGGTCCGACCGACACGGTCACTGCTGCTGAGTTCGAGTCCTGCGACCGCACCGGAGTTGGGCTCCGCTCGCACGCTTTGCGACGCACCGCCCGACTCGCACCGCTGTCCGGACTGATCGACGCCAGCTCCTGAATCCGGCTCCGTCGCCGCACCGCAACCTGCCAGCACCGCATCGAAGCACCGTCTCGCCCTGCAACGCACGGCCCTGGTCTCACCGACTCCGTCTCGACGACGTCAACGAGCCGCTGCCTGCACCGCATCGAGGGACAACGCGTCCTGCAACGCTTCCATTTTTGCATCGCGACCGCGACGACCAGCCATCCGGCTCGCACGCCCGTGCCTGCCGCTTCAAGTAAAGGTACTGTGACCGAGTCTGTCTACGCTGTGTTGGCCCGTCTCGACGCGGTCAGCTGGATTTGTTAGACTCTGTTTGTTCTCGACTCCGCCGTAGCCGGAGGAGGCTACCGACTCGCACAGAACCTTGAATTAAGCCTTTTTGATCAGAACTAAGTATTCTTAACAGTATTGTGGATTATTTTTGTCGTTTATGGTCTTGTGATAAATCTATATAAAGTATACCTATTTTTATAAATATATAACCTGTGTGGTGTCCATTTGTAGTGTTGTCACTTGATTACTGTATGTGTTCACAAATGCTTTACACACTGCCTCTGAACTAAGCCTGTCTGCTCGTGCCAAGCTACCAAGAGGGTGAGCAGGGGTTATTTCGGGAGTGTACCTACTTTCCCTGACTAGACGCAAGGGTCCCTATTTGGACAAAGGTACATACCTCTGCCAACTAGAGACCCCCAAATCTAACATTGGTGGTCAGCGGTGAGGATTCTGGACTTGCATTTGTGACTCATGTACAGTGATTGGTGAACACTACTTAGTGAGTGCAGACCAAAACGCAACCACATACTTTAATAGCATTTTTTCTGGGATTTCCTATTTTTGCAAATGCCAAGTTCAGTCACTATGGAGAAACCAGCATCAGTAGCCTCTGTTGAATGTGATTGGGAAGAAGAGAGGCTAGAATGCTACACCCTTAAGCAGCTCAAGCAATTCTGCAAAAAGTTTAAAGTGTCCATGACCGGGATCTCCAGGAAGGAGGACCTCCAAAAGGCGCTGAGGGCCTGGGTCGAATCAAGGAGTGCCCCTGTGGAGGGGCTGAGAATGCAGAAGGGCAGCTGGAGGGGCTATTGGGTCTAGGGGCTAGAAGACCACCTTCCCCAGTAGGTAGCAGTGTTTCTGCCAGAGGACTGTCTCCAGAGGAGTTGGAGGACAGGAAAGAGAGTAGGGTGCACGAAATGGAGCTGACCAAACTCAAGCTGAATAAGCAGTTAGAATTCGAAATGCAAACAAGGAAATTAGCCCTAGAGGAAAAGAAAATGCAGTTTGAACATGAGAAAGTTTTGAGGGAGTTGGAATTGAAGGCCAAGAGCTTAGAGATTACTCCCTCTGGTGGCAGTGTACCGCCTGTGCCTGTTGAAGCTAGGGTGTATATTCCCAAAGATGTGGTGAAGGAGTTTTTAAAAATGACGACATAGGGCAGTGGTTCAAAGCCTATGAGGTAGCCATGTCTTCCCACCGGGTCCCTGAGAAGGATTGGGGAGCGGGGTTGTGGGGACGGTTCCTCAGTGAAGGGCGGGATACCTTGTTGGATTTGCCCTCTGAAGTCTATAATTCGTACAGCCACATGAAGGAGGCCTTAATGACTAGATATGGTTTGACCCCTGAGCTTTATAGGCAAAGGTTCAGGAACTGTAGTAAGATTGAAAGCAGTACCTGGGTTGAATATGTGACCTTCTTTTGCAGAGCCTTGGATGGTTGGGTAAAGGGTAGCAAAGCGACTGATTTTCAGGCGCTCTTTGATTTGATTGCCTGGGAGCACTTGTCCGGTAATTGTTTTCCTGAGCTACGCCAGCACCTGATTGATAGTAAGCTGACTAACCCTAGGCAGCTTGCTGAGGAGGCGGACCGCTGGGTGAGTACCCGGGTCCACAAGGGTCACGTGGGAGACTCCGCCAAGGGTGGGCAGGGTCCCCAGCAGAAGAGTGGGGGGACAAGGGTAAACAGAAGGAGTTCCATAAAGGGCCCCAAAGTAGACCCCAAGGGAACCAAGGGAAAGGTTCCCAGCCTCCCCCTGAGAAGAAGCCAGTGGCCCTGACAGGCCCCCCTGTTCACCAGGGACCACTGGTATGTTACAAGTGTGGCGCCCCTGGCCACAAGGCAAACGATCCTCGTTGCCCTTTGCATGGAAAACCAGCACCCACCAGTGCAGTCCCCCGGCAGTTGGCTAGTGTAGCCCTGGGGGAGGAGTTGGGTGCCCAAGGTGGGGGGATCCCACAGTGTTTTCCCTTGTCTCATTAGGAGACTCTGAGATGGTCCCTAGGACCCCGCTGCCTGAGAACACTAAGAAATACAGGCAGTGGGTGACCATCAATGGCCATAGGGTGGAGGCTCTGAGAGACACAGGAGCCAGTGTGACAGCTGTCAAGTGTCACCTGGTGTCTAAAGAGCAGGTTATCCCTGATGCATTCTATCCGGTTGTTGCCGCTGACAACACAGAGAGTCACTGCAAGGTGGCTCAGGTTCCCTTTGAGTGGGGGGGGTCTCGGGTACTCTTCAAGTAGCTGTGAGGCCAGCCATGCCTGTTGACTGTTTGTTAGGGAACGATTTGGAGAGCTCACCTTGGGCTAAGGTGGAGCGGAGTGCGCATTTAGAAATGTTGGGCTTGCCTGATTGGGCATGTGTGACCACCCGGTCAATGGCAGCTAAAGGTGTTCAAGAGGACCTGGAGCCTGAGAGGGAGGCCCAGGTGCCTGCCGGAGAGAGAGGAGGCAGGGGCGCGGGAAACCGGCCCCCGAGGTTCCCACGGTCCAGGAGGAGGCAGACCCTGAGGGGGATGCCCTGGAGCCTACAGGGGAACAGGTAGCTGAACTGGGGGACCTACCTGAGCTGACCCATTGGCAGCAAGAAGGAGGACCCTCCAGGGAAGAGTTCTGCAAGGAGCAGAACACATGCCCTTCTCTCGTGGGTCTGAGGCAACAGGCCACAGACCAGGCAGCAGGTGATCAGTCTGGATCACATTGGGTTTACTGGGAGAATGGTCTCCTGTATTCAGAGCCTAAGGTTGCTGAGCCTGGGTCAGCCCGTGTGCTGGTGGTACCCCAGCGCTTCAGAGCCTTCCTACTGGGGTTGGCTCATGATGTACCGTTAGCGGGACATCTGGGGCAGGACAAGACCTTTGACAGGCTTGTTACCCATTTCTATTGGCCCCAGATGCGCAGGAGTGCCGCCACTCACTGCAGGACATGCCAGACTTGCCAGGCAAGTGGAAAGAGTGGGAGGAAGCACAAGGCTCCTCTCCAGCCATTCCCTGTGGTCAGCACCCCCTTTGAACGGGTGGGTATTGACATTGTGGGGCCACTGGACCCCAAGACAGCCATGGGCAACAGGTTTATCCTGGTCTTGGTGGACCATGCCACCCGGTACCCTGAAGCCATCCCTCTGAGGACAGTGACGGCCCCCGTGGTGGGACGGGCACTGATGGGAATTTTCTCACGTGTGGGATTCCCTCAAGAGGTGGTGTCTGACAGAGGTACCAACTTCGTGTCCAAGTACATGAAGTCCCTGTGGCAGGAGTGCGGTGTAACTTACAAGTTCACCACTCCTTACCACCCTCAAGGAAATGGTCTGGTTGAGAGATTCAACCGGACCCTCAAGGGCATGATTATGGGTCTGGAAGAACCCATGAGGCGTAAATGGGACGTCCTCTTACCATGCCTGTTGTTTGCATACCGGGAGGTGCCACAGAAGTCTCTAGGGTTCAGTCCCTTTGAGCTCCTCTATGGACACCCGGTGCGAGGACCTCTGAGTTTGGTCAAGGAAGGCTGGGAGCAATCTCCCAGGAAACCTCCCCAGGATGTATACAGTTACATGCTGGCCTTCAGGAACCAGACTAGGCGTTTCAGAGAGCTTGCTGAGGCAAATCTGGAAGCCAGCCAGGAGGAGATGAAGCGGTGGTACGACCAGAATGCCACTCTGGTAGAGCTTCAGCCTGGTCAGAAAGTGTGGGTCATGGCCCCTGTGGAGCCCTGTGCGCTCCAGGACAGGTGGACCGGCCCTTTTACGGTGGTGGAGCGCAAGAGTCCAGTTACCTATTTGGTGGACTTGCAGTCTCCCAGGAACCCCTTGCGGGTCCTGCATGTGAACCGCCTGAAGCCCCACTTGGAGAGGTCCCAAGTGGGCATGCTCTTAGCTACAGATGATGGAATGGAGGAGGAGACCGAGCCTCTTCCTGACCTCCTGTCAGCCCGAGAGCAAGATGGATCAGTGGAGGGAGTAAACCTCTCTACCTCCCTGACACCTGAGCAGCAGGGTGACTGTCGCCAACTGTTGGGACAGTTCCCTGACCTGTTCTCCCTGGTTCCCAGTGTCACTCATTGGTGCGTCCATGATGTGGACACTGGGGACAGTCTTCCTGTGAAGCACAAGGCTTACAGGGTGACTGACAGGGTCAGAGCCTGCATCAAGGAGGAGGTCTCCAAGATGTTTGCGCTAGGGGTGATTGAGTCCTCTAACAGCCCTTGGGCCAGCCCTGTGGTCTTGGTTCCAAAAGCTGCCGCGCCTGGTGCCACACCAGAACTCCGGTTCTGTGTGGACTACAGGGGACTCAATTCCGTCACCAGGACTGACGCCCACCCCATCCCCAGAGCTGATGAGCTCATAGATCGGTTAGGGGCTGCGCGGTACCTCAGCACGTTTGACTTAACGTCTGGGTACTGGCAGATCGCCTTGACTGATGGGGCAAAAGAGAGGTCAGCATTCTCCACACCAGATGGGCACTACCAGTTCCGGGTGATGCCCTTTGGGATGAAGAATGCCCCTGCCACCTTTCAGAGGTTGGTCAACCAGGTGTTGGTTGGACTGGAGGATTTCAGTGCCGCCTACCTGGATGACATCGCAGTGTTCAGTGCCAGTTGGGAAGAACATCTGCGCCACCTCTGGGAAGTGTTGATGGCGCTGCGGAGAGCAGGCCTCACAATCAAGGCGAGTAAGTGCCAGATTGGGCAGGGTTCTGTGGTGTACTTGGGACACCAGGTTGGGAGCGGCCAGGTGGCGCCCCTCCAACCGAAAATTGATACCATTCTGGCTTGGGAGCCCCCAAGACCCAGACAGAGGTGAGAGCCTTCCTAGGACTCACCGGGTATTACCGGAGATTCGTCAAGGGGTATGGCAGCATTGTTGCCCCCTTGACCGAGCTGACTTCCAAGAAGCAGCCCAGGAAAGTGATTTGGACTGACGCCTGTCAAAAAGCTTTTGACACCTTGAAGACTGCCATGTGCACGGCGCCTGTGCTCCAGGCACCCGACTTCTCCAATGAGTTCATTGTTCAAACCGACGCTTCAGAGCATGGTGTAGGGGCTGTTCTATCACAGATCAATGAGGAGGGCCTAGACCAACCTGTAGCCTTCATCAGTAGGAGGTTACTTCCCGGGAACAGAGATGGAGTGCTATTGAGCGTGAGGCATTTGCTGTGGTCTGGGCACTGAAGAAGCTGAGACCATACCTGTTTGGGACTCACTTCCGGGTTCAGACAGACCACAGGCCCCTCAGATGGTTGATGCAGATGAGGGGTGAGAATCCAAAGCTGTTGAGGTGGTCCATTTCCCTACAGGGGATGGACTTTACGGTGGAACACCGCCCTGGTACAGAACACGCCAATGCTGATGGACTGTCCAGATTTTTCCGCCTTAGCGATGAGAACTCCCTAGGGGTAGGATAGTTCTCCCCATATTTCAGCTGGAGGGGACACGTGTTAGACCTGGCATCCTTGGCGTGGGTCTCCCTTCCATTTTTTCGTAATGCCTCCACTGTTGCCGATATGTTTTTGCTGGACTAGATGCTCATGGGCACTTTGCCGCTGCTAATCAGTGCCAAAGTGCAAGTGCTCCCTATCGTTAATTGATACATGTATTAGTGACTCCATGATTGGATGATTGGTTTACTTGTCAGTCCCTAGTACAGTGCACTCAGTGTGCCCAGGGCTTGTAAATCCAATGCCGCTGGTGGGCTTGCAGCACTGGTTGTGCCACCCACAGAAGCGGCTGGTAAAATGTGTCTCAGGCCTGCCATCGCAGAGCCTGTGTGCAGCCTAGGGCTGCCATGTCGACTTGGTGAGTACACCCACTTACCAGTCCCTAAACCTTCCCTTTACTGCATGTTGGTCACCCCTAAAGTAGGCCCTAGGGCAGGGTGCATTGTAAGTATAAGGTAGGACATGCCCTGGTGTGTGTGGCATGTCCTAATAGTGAATTACAGCCATTTTCGTTTTTCACTATTGCAAGGCTACCTGCTCCCCATAGGCCAGAATGGGCAGACTGACTATTACACCTTATAGTCAGAACTGACCCAGGGAACATGGTAGAAAAACGAATTTAGTATGCCTGAACTCAGGATGATAAAATACATCTTTTAGTGAAGTTGGTTTTAACATTCTGTGTTCGAAAATACCACTTTTAGAAAGTGGGTATTTTCTTGCCTAACTATCCAAGCCTGCCTCTGCTAGGTTGTGTATTCCTTGTCTGGAGATTGAGTGACAGGGGCTGGGGGTGGCTACCGGAGACAGGGTGAGTCAGCGCAGGGCTGAATAGAAAGATCTGCAGCCAGAGTGGAGGGAGGAGTTGCACCTGGGTCTGAATAGGGCTGTGCCTGCCTTCCACAATGCTGGCTCCACCTCCTGCCGGGCGGCTGAGCACTCTGCCCCACATTCTGAAAGGAAAGAAGGAGTCAGAAAAACAAAGTGCTCCAGGACTGACCAGAACTGGTTTTGGACTAGGCAGAGGCCTCTCTGCCTCCAGAGAACAAAGAGAATCAGGGTATAAGAGGGGCACCCAGACCCCAGGAAAATTAGATCACTTTTGGGAACAAGAAGAAACCTTTACTGAGGAGCGGAACCAAGAAGAAACTGAGGAGAAACTATCCCTAAGCCTGAAGTGCTGCTTGGGGGATTGGCCTGCAGTGGTTTGCCTGACTGCCAAAGAGAGGAGAAAGGAACTTTTGCTTTGCTGTGACTTTCATCAACTTGTGAAGGATCTCCAAGGGCTTGGAAGAGAGCTTGCCCCCTGACCGAAGTCCCAGGACCATTGGACTTCACCCCCTTTGTGAATTGCTGCTGGAAACTCTGTTTCAGTGGCTACAGAGGTAGGGAGCTGTGACCGACTCTCACGACCGACTCGGTGTCCTGCAAGCACCGCATCGAAGCACCGTCTCGCCCTGCAACGCACGGCCCTGGTCTCACCGACTCCGTCAACGAGCCGCTGCCTGCACCGCATCGAGGGACAACGCGTCCTGCAACGCTTCGCTACGCCGAATCGAACTGGTCCGACCGACACGGTCACTGCTGCTGAGTTCGAGTCCTGCGACCGCACCGGAGTTGGGCTCCGCTCGCACGCTTTGCGACGCACCGCCCGACTCGCACCGCTGTCCGGACTGATCGACGCCAGCTCCTGAATCCGGCTCCGTCGCCGCACCGCAACCTGCCAGCACCGCATCGAAGCACCGTCTCGCCCTGCAACGCACGGCCCTGGTCTCACCGACTCCGTCTCGACGACGTCAACGAGCCGCTGCCTGCACCGCATCGAGGGACAACGCGTCCTGCAACGCTTCCATTTTTGCATCGCGACCGCGACGACCAGCCATCCGGCTCGCACGCCCGTGCCTGCCGCTTCAAGTAAAAGGTACTGTGACCGAGTCTGTCTACGCTGTGTTGGCCCGTCTCGACGCGGTCAGCTGGATTTGTTAGACTCTGTTTGTTCTCGACTCCGCCGTAGCCGGAGGAGGCTACCGACTCGCACAGAACCTTGAATTAAGCCTTTTTGATCAGAACTAAGTATTCTTAACAGTATTGTGGATTATTTTTGTCGTTTATGGTCTTGTGATAAATCTATATAAAGTATACCTATTTTTATAAATATATAACCTGTGTGGTGTCCATTTGTAGTGTTGTCACTTGATTACTGTATGTGTTCACAAATGCTTTACACACTGCCTCTGAACTAAGCCTGTCTGCTCGTGCCAAGCTACCAAGAGGGTGAGCAGGGGTTATTTCGGGAGTGTACCTACTTTCCCTGACTAGACGCAAGGGTCCCTATTTGGACAAAGGTACATACCTCTGCCAACTAGAGACCCCCAAATCTAACACCACTGCACTATCCTAAAACATGACGCCCTACACTACACAAACACCACTGCACTACCCTAAACCCTAAAACACTACCCCCAGCATGACCTCCTACACTACACAAGCACCACTGCACTACCCTAAACCCTAAAACACTACCCCCAGCACGACCCCCTACACTACACAAACACCACTGCACTGCCCTAAACCCTAAAACACTACCCCCAGCACGACCCCCTACACTACCCAAACACCACTGCACTAACCTAAATCCTAAAACACTACCCCCAGCACGACCCCTACACTACCCAAACACCACTGAGCTACCCTAAAACATGACCCCCTACACTACACAAACACCACTGCACTACCCTAAACCCTAAAACACTACCCCCAGCACGACCCCCTACACTACACAAGCACCACTGCACTACCCTAAACCCTAAAACACTACCCCCAGCACGACCCCCTACACTGCCCGAACACCACTGCACTGCCCTAAACCCTGAAACATCAGCCCCTGCATGACCCCCTACACTGCCCGAACACCACTGCACTGCCCTAAACCCTGAAACACCACCCCTAGCACGACCCCCTACACTGCCCGAACACCACTGCACTGCCCTAAACCCTGAAACACCACCCCTTCACGACCCCCTACACTGCCCGAACACCACTGCACTGCCCTAAACCCTGAAACACCACCCCCAGCATGACCCCCTACACTGCCCGAACACCACTGCACTGCCCTAAACCCTGAAACACTACCCCCAGCAAGAACCCCTACACTGCCCGAACACCACTGCACTGCCCTAAACCCTGAAACATCACCCCCAGCAAGACCCCCTACACTGACCGAACACCACTGACCTAAACCCTGAAACACCACCCCCAGCACGACCCCCTACACTGCCCAAACACCACTGCACTGCCCTAAACCCTGAAACACTACCCCCAGCATGACCCCCTACACTGCCTGAACACCACTGCTCTGCCCAAAACCCTGAAACACCAGCCCCAGCACGACCCCCTACACTGCCCGAACACCACTGCACTGCCCTAAACCTTGAAACACCAGCCCCTGCACGACCCCCTACACTGCCCGAACACCACTGCACTACCCTAAACCCTGAAACATCACCCCCAGCATGACCCCCTACACTGCCCGAGCACCACTGCACTGCCCTAAACCCTGAAACACCAGCCCCAGCATGACCCCCTACACTGCCCGAACACCACTGCACTGCCCTAAACCCTGAAACACCAGCCCCAGCACGACCGCCTACACTGCCCGAACACCACTGCACTGCCCTAAACCCTGAAACACCAGCCCCAGCACGACCCCCTATGTAGGAGAGTAGGATCTGCTTCACATGGGTACCCCCACTTTTGCTGATGCTTCACTGTTTTTCGACATTAGTCTGGCTGGGGCCCTGCTAATCAGAACCCCAGCCTAGCTGCTTCCTCTCTAAAAGGGTCTCCATGTGCCTTAGGCACATCACTGATTGGGATCTGGAGTGCCCTTGTAAGTCCCTAGTATATGGTATACTATGTACCAAGGGCATAGGTACCTCAGAGGCCTGCCAGGGGCTGCAGCATGTATTATGCCACCCCTGGAAGGCCATCCAAACTGACACCACAGGTCTGCTACTGCAGCCTGGGTAAGGTGGTGCATGCACCCCTTACTGTGATATAGTTTACCTATATCACTAAATACATACACACATATAAACCTATAAGTCACTCCTAAGGCAGGCCTTATCAATCCTAAAGACAGAGTGCATGGTTCCTATGTGAGAGGGTGCCCCTGCATGAGCAGGGCCCCTCTGCAGCGTTCGGAGACCATCTCTGATGCTGTTTGTAGTGCAGCCTGACCATATACTCTTAAGCGCATTATATCCTCGCGGTAAAATGCTAACTTTGGAATGGCTGCACCTAAACATGTCGTGTTTGGTGTCAAACATCTTAGAATACTACCCCCCCGCCAATTCTGGCGGCGGGGTAGCATTCCACCCTTCTAGAGGGAAAGACATGTTAACTCTGACTAGTCCGGTAACTTCTTTCCAGAGCCCTGGCATCACAAAATGGATGCTGCTGCCACAGACACGAGTCTGGCCTCCTGCTGCTGGACGAAACTCCGGCAGGGAGGCCTGGACAATAGGTTTCCTGTCCCAGGGAAGTGTGACCACCTCCCCAGACAGGATAATGTGTATTGGGGCTGGGCGGGAGCACTTTCGGGTGCTTTGAAGTCCTGCACTGGGGGCACATTTGGTGTCCCTGTGCATACCCCAGTTCAAACCGGATCAGGGGCTTGCAGCCCCTGCTTTGGCGCGAACTGGACAAAGGGAAAGGGGTGTAGCCTCCCCTCTGCCCTGACCCACCCATCGGTGGGGCCACAGAGTAGTCCAACCCCTATCTTTAGTATAAAGATAGGAACCCAGTCCTTAGGACTTTAGATTATCCCTGGACGAAACTCTGAAACTGAATCCTGGACCTTCGACGCTCTACTCACGATTAGAGGACAGAAGAATCTCCCTTGGGGTCAAGGAGTGACTCCCCTGCTTGGCAGGCACCAAAGAAGCATCTGTCCAGTTCGCATTTCTGAAGCTCCCGTCGGACACCGAAGTCATCGCATCACCAGAGATGGATTCTCAGACTTCCCCGAGGCTACCCAGAGTCCCCAGCAAAGCTGAGGCCCGTGGCTATCGTGGGTGACTTGAGACCGTGACCCCTGGACACTGAGAACATTTGCAAGTGCATCCTCTTCTGGGTCTCCCAAGAAGTCGTGCTTTGGGCTCCGAGTAGCCCTAGCCTCCAGCACCAACTGCACCGAAGATCACTGGCCCCCACTCCACGAGTGTGCTGTGAGCCAGATCCACGTGCGGTGTCACGAGGCTCCTTTGCGGTCGCTAGCCTGTTGGCTAGTAGCCCTTAACAAAGGCCAATATTTTTCTAACTTGGCATCCTGATTGCTACAGGCCTGCCCTCACTTACCTTCGATGGGTGAGTTCCCCAGACCTTGCTGGTCTGCACCATTGACGATCTTCCTCTGCATCAAGACTTGCCGTTGCCAAGGCTTGTTGGGTCCAATCCGGTCGCCGACACCTCAGCACTCGACAGACATCATGTACCAGCCCGAATCCTGCTCCTGGTCGCCAACAACACCTCCTGGACCTCGTGGCTGAAGAGTCAAGACGACCGTCAACGCACCTGAAGCACTCGACATCGGTGGGCATCTGTCCATCGCCTTCCTGGTCACTGGCTAGTGACCCAGACTCTGTCCCCTCTGCTTTCAGGTTCTTCAGAACTCCGATCCACTCTTGGATCCACCCGGACACTTTTCACTTGGTCGCCAGCAGCACTTTGCAGCAGATCGCCATTCAAATCGACGACGAAACCCGACCCCGAAAGGCACCTATGCACCCGGCTTCCCTGGGTGAGGTAACACGAGTACTCCGGTGCTCCCGTGGGTAGAGACTCTTCAAAGTCCTAGATCTCAAAGGGTTTGGTCCAAGTCCTCTTTAAAGTGTCCCTTTTCTCTAATTTCCCGATCACGACTTTCTCCATAGAAGTCAACGGCGTATCGCAGTTGTGTATTTACACTGCACG
Source organism: Calotriton arnoldi (assembly GCA_963921515.1). Lineage (NCBI taxonomy): Eukaryota > Metazoa > Chordata > Amphibia > Caudata > Salamandridae > Calotriton > Calotriton arnoldi. Next base: position 2,491,542 of record CAWUFW010001476.1, on the reverse strand, counting down.
CGTCTCCCGTGGGTCCCCTGTGTCACTACCTTGGGTGGTTCCTTGTGGTCCAAGCACTTCTAGAGGCTCTAGGCCTAGTGTCTAGTTCAGTCGTGGTTCGCATACCACTTTATTGGTATATGGTTTGAGTACGCCCCTAGGGCCCAAACGTGTATTTGTGCTATTACTGTGTTTAAATAACTTCTAACTTATGTACTTCGAACTCTAGCCTCATAAAGAGACTAGAGGGGTGTGTTTAGCAATAAATACATATATTTTGAATATATACCTGGTGTGGTGCTCTTTCATTTGGTCACTCAAGAGATTATAGACTGGTAAAACAAGCTGCTTTACATTCCTTCAAGACTTAGCCTGAAGGCTGCTCTCCATAGCTACCACTAGGATAGCTTTCAATAAGGTTGTCTTTAACCTATCTCCAATAAGGGGTTGTTTGGACTGGTGCAAGGTGCCCACTATAATTAGTAGACAGCATATGCCAGGCCAACCTCTCACACCCTACACTGCCTGAACACCACTGCACTGCCCTAAACCGTGAAACACCAGCCTCAGCACGACCCCCTACACTGCCTGAACACCACTGCACTGCCCTGAACCCTGAAACACCAGCCCCAGCACAACACCCTACACTGCCCGAACACCACTGCACTGCCCTAAACCCTGAAACACCACCCCGTGCATGACCCCCTACACTGCCCGAACACCACTGCACTGCCCTAAACCCTGAAACACCACCCCCAGCGCGACCCCCTACACTGCCCGAACACCACTGCACCTAAACCCTGAAACACCACCCCCTGCACAACCCCCTATACTGCCCGAACACTACTGCACTGCCCTAAACCCAGAAACACCATCCCCAGCATGACCCCCTATACTGCCCGAACACCACTGCACTGCCCTAAACCCTGAAACACTACCCCCAGCAAGACCCCCTACACTGCCCGAACACCACTGCACTGCCCTAAACCCTGAAACATCACCCCCAGCAAGACCCCCTACACTGCCCGAACACCACTGCCCTAAACCCTGAAACACCACCCCCAGCAAGACCCCCTACACTGCCCGAACACCACTGCACTGCCCTAAACCCTGAAACACCAGCCCCAGCACGACCCCCTACACTGCCCGAATACCACTGCACTGCCCTAAACCCTGAAACACCACCCCCTGCATGACCCCTTACACTGCCCGAACACCACTGTACTGCCCTAAACCCTGAAACCCCACCCCCAGCATGACCCCCTACACTGCCAGAACACCACTGCACTGCCCTAAACCCTAAAACACCACCCCTGCATGACCCCCTACACTGCCCGAACACTACTGCACTGCCCTAAACCCTGAAACACCACCCCCAGCACGACCCCCTACACTGCCTGAACACCACTGCACCGCCCTAAACCCTGAAACACTACCCCCAGCAAGACCCCCTACACTGCCCGAACACCACTGCACTGCCCTAAACCCTGAAACATCACCCCCAGCAAGACCCCCTACACTGGCCGAACACCACTGCCCTAAACCCTGAAACACCACCCCCAGCAAGACCCCCTACACTGCCCGAACACCACTGCACTGCCCTAAACCCTGAAACACCACCCCCAGCAAGACCCCTACACTGCCCAGAACACCACTGCACTGCCCTAAACCCTGAAACACCACCCCCAGCACGACCCCCTACACTGCCCGAACACCACTGCTCTGCCCAAAACCCTGAAACACCAGCCCCAGCACGACCCCTATACTGCCCGAACACCACTGCACTGCCCTAAACCCTGAAACACCAGCCCCAGCACGACCCCCTACACTGCCCAAACACCACTGCACTGCCCTAAACCCTGAAACACCACCCTCAGCATGGACCCCTACACTGCCCGAACACCACTGCACTGCCCTAAACCCTGAAACACCAGCCCCAGCACGACCCCGTACACTGCCCGCATACCACTGCACTGCCCTAAACCCTGAAACACCAGCCCCAGCACAACCCCGTACACTGCCCGAACACCACTGCACTGCCCTAAACCCTGAAACACCAGCCCCAGCACGACCGCCTACACTGCCTGAAAACTACTGAACTGCCCTATACCCTGAAACACCACCCCCAGCAAGACTACCTACACTGGCCGAACACCACTGCACTGCCCTAGACCCTGAAACACCACCCCCTGCACGACCCCCTACACTGCCCAAACACTACTGCACTGCCCTAAACCCTGAAACACCACCCCTCAGCACGACACCCTACACTGCCCGAACACCACTGCACTGCCCTAAACCCTGAAACACCACCCCAGCACGACCCCCTACACTGCCTGAACACCACTGCACTAAACCCTGAAACACCACCCCTGCACTACCCCCTACACTGCCGGAACACCACTGCACTGCCCTAAACCCTGAAACACCACCCCCAGCATGACCCCCTACACTGCCCTAACACCACTGCACTGCCCTAAACCCTGAAACATCACCCCCAGCACAACCCCCTACACTGCCTGAGCACCATTGCTCTGCCCTAAACCCTGAAACACTAGCCCCAGCACGACCCCCTACACTGCCCGAACACCACTGCACTGCCCTAAACACCACCCCCAGCACGACCCCCTACACTGCCCAAACACCACTGCACTGCCCTAAACCCTGAAACACCAGCCCCAGCAAGACCAGCTACACTGCCCGAACACCACTGCATTGCCCTAGACTCTGAAACACCAGCCCCAGCAAGACCTCCCACACTGCCCAAACACCACTGCACTGCCCTAAACCCTGAAACACCAGCCCCAGCAAGACCCCCTACACTGCCCGAACACCACTGCACTGCCCTAAACCCTGAAACACCAGCCCCAGCACGACCCCCTACACTGCCCGAACACCACTGCACTGCCCTAAACCCTGAAACACCAGCCCCAGCACCACCCCCTACACTGCCTGAACACCACTGCACTGCCCTAAACCCTGAAACACCAGCCCCAGCACCGCCCCCTACAATGCCCGAACACCACTGTACTGCCCTAAACCCTGAAACACCACCCCCTGCACAGCCCCCGACACTGCCCGAACACCACTGCACTGCCCTAAACCCTGAAACACCACCCCCTGCACCACCCCCTACACTGCCTGAACACCACTGCACTGCCCTAAAGCCTGAAACACCACCCCCAGCACCGCCCCCTACACTGCCCGAACACCACTGCACTGCCCTAAACCCTGAAACACCACCCCCAGCATGACCCCCTTTACTGCTCAAACACCACTGCACTGCCCCAGACCCTGAAACACCACCCCCAGCATGACCCCCTACACTGCCCGAACACCACTGCCCTAAACCCTGAAACACCATCCCTGCACGACCCCTACACTGCCCGAACACCACTGCACTGCCCTAAACCCTGAAACACCACCCCCTGCACGACCCCCTACACTGCCCGAACACCACTGCACTGTCCTAAACCATGAAACACCACCCCCAGCACGACCCCCTACACTGCCCGAACACCACTGCACTGCCCTAAACCCTAGAACACTACCCCCAGCATGACCCCCTACACTACCCGAACACCACTGAACTACCCTAAACCCTAAAATACTCCCCCAGCACGACCCCCTACACTACCCAAACACGACTGCACTGCCCTAAACCCTAAAACACTCCCCCAGCACGACCCCCTACACTACCCGAACACCACTGCACTGCCCTAAACCCTAAAACACTCCCCCAGCACGACCCCCTACACTACCTAAACACCACTGCACTGCCCTAAACCCTAAAACACTACCCCCAGCATGACCCCCTACACTACCCAAATACCAATGCACTACCCTAATCCCTAAAACACTACCCCCGCACAACCCCTACACTACCCAAAGACCACTGCACTACCCTAAACTCTAAAACAAAACCCCCGCACGACTCCCTACACTACCCAAAGACCACTGCACTACCCTAAACCCTAAAACACGACCTCCTACACTACACAAACACCACTGCACTACCCTAAACCCTAAAAAACTACCCCAGCACAAACCCCTACACTACCCAAACACCACTGCACTACCCTAAACCATAAAACACTACCCCCAGCAGTACCCCCTACGCTACCCAAACACCACTGCACTACCCTAAACCCTAAAACACTACCCCCAGCAGTACCCCTACACTACCCAAACACCATTGCACTACCCTAAACCCTAAAACACTACCCCCAGCAGTATCCCCGACACTACCCAAACACCACTGCACTACCCTAAACCCTAAAACCCTAAAACACTAACCCCAGCACAACCCCTACACTACCCAAACACCACTGTACTACCCTAAACCCTAAAACACTCCCCCAGCACGACTCCCTACACTACACAAACACCACTGCACTACCCTAAACCCTAAAACACTACCCCCAGCACGACCCTCTTCACTACCTAAACACAACTGCACAATTTGTTACAGGCGTTGCAACGCAGGCCTGTGGTGCTTACTGGAAGTACCTGGTGGGCTGGTTGGGCCCCAGGGACTCTCAGGATTCAAGGTGACCTAATCCCCCAACTTAAAACGCACCACGGGGCGCGTTTGCACAGTGGTGAAGGGAGGGCGGGGCCTCAGGTGACATGTGCGCAAACACGCCCTGTGGTGCGTTTTAAGTTGGGGAGTTAATTCCCTTTGAATCCTGGGGGCCAACTAGCCCACCAGGTACCTTCAGTAAGCACAACAGAGGTGCGTTGCAGAGAGGTGAAAAAGGTGCGTGGCCTCGGAACGCCTCTCTGCAACTCAGCTCTGTGGTCCTAACTGTAGGTACCTGGGGGCTAGTTGGGCCCCAGGGACCCTCAGGATTCAAGGGGACTTAATCCCGCAACTTAAAACGCGCCACGGGGCGCGTTTGCACACATGTCACCTCAGGCCCCCCTCCCTTCACCACTGTGCAAGCGCGCACTGGCTCTGGTTAGTCAGAGTCAGTTACCACCAGTACCCGTCTGAAAAAGTTGTGGGCACAGGATGATTTTGCAACAAGGCCTCTTTCTGCTCCTCTGTTGGTTCTTTCTGCACATCTTTTGCTTCTTTCTGTGCATTTTTTCTTCTTTCTTCACATGTCCTACCTCTGTTGGCATAGTTAGAAACTAGCATTTAAAAAACCTTTGAAATTCACTTAAAAAATCATAGTTTTCAGGCACGTTATAGTTAGAAATTAGCATTTAAAAAACCTTTGAAATTCACTGAAAAAACCATAGGTTTCAGGCACGTTATAGTTAGAAATTAGCATTTAAAAACCTTTGAAATTCACTGAAAAAACCATAGGTTTCAGACACGTTATAGTTAGAAATTAGCATTTAAAAAACCTTTGAAATTCACTGAAAAAACCATAGGTTTCAGATACGTTATAGTTAGAAATTAGCATTTAAAAAACCTTTGAAATTCACTGAAAAAACCATAGGTTTTAGGGACAGTTATAGTTAGTTGGACATTGCACTCATACAAAACCCGTGAAATTCCCCTGTTATAGTTAGTTCAGCTAACTATAACTCGCGCCCATAATGCACTGCTGATGACGTCACATATTACATCACTCATGACATGGTCAGTGACATCACTGATGACATCACTGATGACATCTCAAATGACATCACTGATGACATCATCCATGTGATAATTTCATGCATCTTCTCACACCCTAATATAACTTTTGATACACCCACTCTAAATTACAGACTGCCATTCTCAAAACCATAGACACTCCAACACCAAAACTACATACCCACTCACTGATTCTTAGGTCTACACACACATCCACTCACTCACCTGTACAGTCACTCATACTTACAGTCACTCAGTACAGGACTATCATATGCACTCATACACCTATATAAACACTCACACACCGCCACTCATCCATAGAGGTACTCACACACCTAGTCAGTCATGCAAAAATTAATCACACACCCATTTACTCACCTATACAGTTATACACACACCAGCTCACTTACTCATACAAATACTAGCATATTCTTACGCTCTTATACAATAACTGATACAAGCATACACGCATCCATACAGCCACTCTCACAATAACACACTCTCACTTATAGCCATTTAAATACTCTAACACACATATATACTGCCTTTTACATATGTAGTTACTCGCACATGTACCACTGAGATATACATTCACTCACTAACACACCCATACACACACTCACCCACCCAAGCAGTCCATCACAGATGCACTCTTGAAATCATGCACCCAGTGAATCACCCACTCACACATCTATGTATAGAGTCACACACACCCCACCCACACAAACACTCAGGCAGCCATACAGATACTCAGAGAACCAATCAATAACCCATATAGACACTCATGTAGCTATTCGCAAATCCATGCATCCACTTACACACCAACAAACAGACGGATACAGACATTCACACAGTTTAGTCACTAACCCATGCATTCAGTAAGATACGTTTAATCACTCACTTGTAGAGTCAGTCACTCACGTACTAAATCATCCATTCAGACACTTATACACCCACTCATTCTTCAATACGCCTTTCCCTAAATATATTAAACATATTTAAACTTTACAGAAACACACAGTCACTGGATGATGTCGTCAGTGATGTCATCAGTGATGTCATTTGAGATGTCATCAGTGATGTCATCAGTGATGTCACTGACCATGTCATGAGTGATGTAATATGTGACGTCATCAGCAGTGCATTGCGGGGCGCGAGTTATAGTTAGCTGAACTAACTATAACAGGGGAATTTCACGGGTTTTGTACGAGTGCAATGTCCAACTAACTATAACTGTCCTAAAACCTATGGTTTTTTCAGTGAATATATATATATATATATATATATATATATATATATATATATATATATATATATATTCACTGAAAAAACCATAGGTTTTAGGGACAGTTATAGTTAGTTGGACATTTCACTCGTACAAAACCATAGAAATTCCCCGTTATAGTTAGTTCAGCTAACTATAACTCGCGCCCATGTAATGCACTGCTGATGACGTCACATATTACATCACTCATGACATGGTCAGTGACATCACTGATGACATCACTGATGACATCTCAAATGACATCTCAAATGACATCACTGATGACATCATCCAGTGACTGTGTGTTTCTGTAAAGTTTAAATATGTTTAATATATATAGGGAAAGGCGTATTGAAGAATGAGTGGGTGTATAGTGTCTGAATGGATGATTTAGTACGTGAGTGACTGACTCTACAAGTGAGTGATTAAACGTATCTTACTGAATGCATGGGTTAGTGACTAAACTGTGTGAATGTCTGTATCCGTCTGTTTGTTGGTGTGTAAGTGAATGCATGGATTTGCGAATAGCTACATGAGTGTCTATATGGGTTATTGATTGGTTCTCTGAGTATCTGTATGGCTGCCTGAGTGTTTGTGTGGGTGGGTGTGTGTGTGACTCTGTACATAGATGTGTGAGTGGGTGATTCACTGGGTGCATGATTTCAAGAGTGCATCTGTGATGGACTGCTTGGGTGGGTGAGTGTGTGTATGGGTGTGTTAGTGAGTGAATGTATATCTCAGTGGTACATGTGCGAGTAACTACATATGTAAAAGGCAGTATATATGTGTGTTAGAGTATTTAAATGGCTATAAGTGAGAGTGTGTGATAGTGAGAGTGGCTGTATGGATGCGTGTGTGCTTGTATCAGTTATTGTATAAGAGCGTAAGAATGTGCTAGTATTTGTATGAGTAAGTGAGCTGGTGTGTGTATAACTGTATAGGTGAGTAAATGGGTGTGTGATTAATTTTTTGCATGACTGACTAGGTGTGTGAGTACCTCTATGGATGAGTGGCGGTTTGTGTGTTTATATAGGTGTATGAGTGCATATGATAGTCCTGTACTGAGTGACTGTAAGTATGAGTGACTGTACGGGTGAGTGAGTGGATGTGTGTGTAGACCTAAGAATCAGTGAGTGGGTATGTAGTTTTTGGTGTTGGAGTGTCTATGGTTTTGAGAATGGCAGTCTGTAATTTAGAGTGGGTGTATCAAAAGTTATATTAGGGTGTGAGAAGATGCATGAAATTATCACATGGATGATGTCATCAGTGATGTCATTTGAGATGTCATCAGTGATGTCATCAGTGATGTCACTGACCATGTCATGAGTGATGTAATATGTGAAGTCATCAGCAGTGCATTGCGAGGCGCGAGTTATAGTTAGCTGAACTAACTATAACGGGGGAATTTCTATGGTTTTGTACGAGTGAAATGTCCAACTAACTATAACTGTCCCTAAAACCTATGGTTTTTTCAGTGAATTTCAAAGGTTTTTTAAATGCTAATTTCTAACTATAACGTGCCTGAAACCTATGATTTTTAAGTGAATTTCAAAGGTTTTTAAATGCTAGTTTCTAACTATGCCTACAGAGGTAGGACATGTGAAGAAAGAAGAAAAAACGCACAGAAAGAAGCAAAAGATGTGCAGAAAGAACCAACAGAGGAGCAGAAAGAGGCCTTGTTGCAAAATCATCCTGTGCCCACAACTTTTTCAGACGGGTACTGGTGGTAACTGACTCTGACTAACCAGAGCCAGTGCTATGCTAAAAGACACTTAGAATACAGTGAAAACACCTACATACACTAGGGAACACTATGCGTTGGGGTACCCCTGTGATTAGCATGACCTCCTCTGCAAGTCCCTAGTACATAATAGGGCAGGGGGATTAAAACTACCTCTTAAAACGCGCTACAGGGCGCGTTTGCACAGTGGTGAAGGGAGGGGGGCCTGAGGTGACATGTGTGCAAACGCGCCCCGTGGCGCGTTTTAGGTTGCGGGATTAAGTCCCCTTGAATCCTGAGGGTCCCTGGGGCCCAACTAGCCCCCAGGTACCTACAGTTAGGACCACAGAGCTGAGTTGCAGAGAGGCGTTCCGAGGCCACGCACCTTTTTTCACCTCTCTGCAACGCAACTCTATTGTGCTTACTGAAGGTACCTGGTGGGCTAGTTGGCCCCAAGGTCCCTCAGGATTCAAAGGGAATTAATTCCCCAACTTAAAACGCACCACAGGGCATGTTTGTCACCTGAGGCCCCGCCCCCTCCCTTCACCACTGTGCAAACGCGCCCCGTGGAGCGTTTTAAGTTGGGGGATTAGGTCACCAGGTACTTCCAGGTACTTCCAGTAAGCACCACAGGCCTGCGTTGCAACGCCTGTAACAAATTGTGCAGTTGTGTTTAGGTAGTGAAGTGGGTCGTGCTGGGGGTAGTGTTTTAGGGTTTAGGGTAGTGCAGTGGTGTTTGTGTAGTGTAGGGGGTCATGCTGGGGGTAGATTTAGGGTTTAGGGTAGTGCAGTGGTGTTTGGGTAGTGTAGGGAGTCGTGCTGGGGGGGTGTTTTAGGGTTTAGGGTAGTGCAGTGGTGTTTGGGTAGTGTAGGGGGTCGTGCTGGGGGTAGTGTTTTAGGGTTTAGGGTAGTGCAGTGGTGTTTGGGTAGTGTAGGCGGTCGTGCTGGGGGTAGTGTTTTAGGGTTTAGGGTAGTGCAGTGGTGTTTGGGTAGTGTAGGGTGCTGGGGGTAGTGTTTTAGGGTTTAGGGTAGTGCAGTGGTGTTTGGGTAGTGTAGGAGTCGTCAGGGGTGTTTTAGGGTTTAGGGTAGTGCAGTGGTCTTTGGGTAGTGTAGGGAGTTGTGCAGGGGGTAGTGTTTTAGGGTTTAGGGTAGTGCAGTGGTCTTTGGGTAGTGTAGGTGGTCGTGCGGGGGGTAGTGTTTTAGGGATTAGGGTAGTGCATTGGTGTTTGGGAAGTGTAGGGGGTCATGCGGGGGTAGTGGTTTAGGGCAGTGCAGTGGTATTTGGGTAGTGTAGGGGGTCGTGCTGGGGGAGTGTTTTAGGGTTTAGGGCAGTGCAGTGGTGTTCGGGTAGTGTAGGGGGTCGTGCTGGGGGAGTGTTTTAGGGTTTAGGGCAGTGCAGTGGTGTTCGGGTAGTGTAGGGGGTCATGCTGGGGGAGTGTTTGAGGGTTTAGGGCAGTGCAGTCGTGTTCGGGTAGTGTAGGGGGTCGTGCTGGGGGGAGTATTTTAGGGTTTAGGGTAGTGCAGTGGTGTTCGGGTAGTGTAGGGGGTCATGCTGGGGGTAGTGTTCTAGTGTTCTAGGGTTTAGGGCAGTGCAGTGGTGTTCGGGCAGTGTAGGGGGTCGTGCAGGGGGTGGTGTTTTAGGGTTTAGGGCAGTGCAGTGGTGTTCGGTCAGTGTTAGGGGGTCGTGCTGGGGTGGTGTTTTAGGGTTTAGGGCAGTGCAGTGGTGTTCGGGCAGTGTAGGGGGTCATGCAGGGGGTGGTGTTTCAGGGTTTAGGGCAGTGGTGTTCGGGCAGTGTAGGGGTCATGCTGGGGTGGTGTTTCAGGGTTTGGGGCAGTGCAGTGGTGTTCGGGCAGTAAAGGGGGTCGTGCTGGGGGTGGTGTTTCAGGGTTTAGGCAGTGCAGTGGTGTTCGGGCAGTGTAGGGGGTGGTGCAGGGGGTGGTGTTTCAGGGTTTAGGGCAGTGCAGTGGTGTTTGGGCAGTGTAGGGGGTCGTGCAGGGGTGGTGTTTCAGGGTTTAGGGCAGTGCAGTGGTGTTCGGGCAGTGTAGGGGGTCATGCTGGGGCTGGTGTTTCAGGGTTTAGGGCAGTGCAGTGGTGTTCAGGCAGTGTAGGGGGTCGTGCTGGGGCTGGTGTTTCAGGGTTTAGGGCAGTGCAGTGGTGTTCGGGCAGTGTAGGGGGTCGTGCTGGGGTTGGTGTTTCAGGGTTTAGGGCAGTGCAGTGGTGTTTCGGGCAGTGTAGGGGGTCATGCTGGGGCTGGTGTTTCAGGGTTTAGGGCAGTGCAGTGGTGTTCGGGCAGTGTAGGGGGTCTTGCTGGGGCTGGTGTTTCAGGGTTTAGGGCAGTGCAGTGGTGTTCGGGCAGTGTAGGGTGTCGTGCTGGGGGTGGTGTTTCAGGGTTTAGGGCAGTGCAGTGGTGTTCGGGCAGTGTAGGGGGTCGTGCTGGGGCTAGTGTTTCAGGGTTTAGGGCAGAGCAATGGTGTTCGGGCAGTGTATGGGGTTGTGCTGGAGGTGGTGTTTCAGGGTTTAGGGCAGTGCAGTGGTGTTCGGGCAGTGTAGGGGTCTTGCTGGGGGTGGTGTTTCAGGGTTTAGGGCAGGCATGGTGTTCAGGCAGTGTAGGGGGATCTTGCTGGGGGTGATGTTTCAGGGTTTAGGGCAGTGCAGTGGTGTTAGGGCAGTGTAGGGGGTCGTGCTGGGGGTGGTGTTTCAGGGTTTAGGGCAGTGCAGTGGTGTTCCGGCAGTGTAGGGGGTCGTGCAGGGGTGGTGTTTCAGGGTTTAGGGCAGTGCAGTGGTGTTTGGGCAGAGTAGGGGTCGTGCTGGGGGTGGTGTTTCAGGGTTTAGGGCAGTGCAGTGGTGTTCGGGCAGTGTAGGGTGTTGTGCTGAGGGGTGGTGTTTCAGGGTTTAGGGCAGTGCAGTGGTGTTTGGCAGTGTAGGGGGTCATGCAGGGGGTGGTGTTTCAGGGTCTAGGGCAGTGCAGTGGTGTTTGGGCAGTGTAGGGGGTCGTGCAGGGGGTGGTGTTTCAGGGTTTAGGGCAGTGCAGTGGTGTTCGGCCAGTGTAGGTGGTCTTGCTGGGGGTGGTGTTTCAGGGTTTAGTGCAGTGGTGTTCGGGCAGTGTAGGGGGTCGTGCTGGGGGTGGTGTTTCAGGGTTTAGGGCTGTGCAGTGGTGTTCGGGCAGTGTAGGGGTCGTGCTGGGGGTGGTGTTTCAGGGTTTAGGGCAGTGCAGTGGTGTTTGGGCAGTGTAGGGGGTCGTGCTGGGGGTGGTGTTTCAGGGTTTAGGGCAGTGCAGTGGTGTTCGGGCAGTGTAGGGTGTCGTGCTGAGGGTGGTGTTTCAGGGTTTAGGGCAGTGCAGTGGTGTTCGGGCAGTGTAGGGGGTCATGCAGGGGGTGGTGTTTCAGGGTTTAGGACAGTGCAGTGGTGTTTGGGCAGTGTAGGGGGTCGTGCAGGGGGTGGTGTTTCAGGGTTTAGGGCAGTGCAGTGGTGTTCGGCCAGTGTAGGTGGTCTTGCTGGGGGTGGTGTTTCAGGGTTTAGTGCAGTGGTGTTTGGGCAGTGTAGGGGGTCTTCCTGGGGGTGGTGTTTCAGGGTTTAGGGCAGTGCCAGTGCTGTTCGGGCAGTGTAGGGGGTCTTGCTGGGGCTGGTGTTTCAGGGTTTAGGGCAGTGCAGTGGTGTTCGGGCAGTGTAGGGGGTCGTGCTGGGGCTGGTGTTTCAGGGTTTAGGGCAGTGCAGTGGTTTTTGGGGAGTGTAGGCGGTCGTGCTGGGGCTGGTGTTTCAGGGTTTAGGGCAGTGCAGTGGTGTTCGGGCAGTGTACGGGGTTGTGCTGGGGCTGGTGTTTCAGGGTTTAGGGCAGTGCAGTGGTGTTCGGGCAGTGTAGGGGGTCATGCTGGGGGTGGTGTTTCAGGGTTTAGGGCAGTGCAGTGGTGTTCAGGCAGTGTAGGGGGTCGTGCTGGGGCTGGTGTTTCAGGGTTTAGGGCAGTGCAGTGGTGTTCGTGCAGTGTAGGGGGTCGTGCTGGGGGTGGTGTTTCAGGGTTTAGGGCAGTGCAGTAGGTTTTGGGCAGTGTAGGGGGTCGTGCAGGGGGTGGTGTTTCAGGGTTTAGGGCAGTGCAGTGGTGTTCGGGCAGTGTAGGGGGTCTTGCTGGGGGTGGTGTTTCAGGGTTTAGGGCAGTGGTGTTCGGGCAGTGTAGGGGGTCTTGCTGGGGGTGATGTTTCAGGGTTTAGGGCAGTGCAGTGGTGTTCGGGCAGTGTAGGGGGTCTTGCTGGGGGTAGTGTTTCAGGGTTTAGGGCAGTGCAGTGGTGTTTGTGCAGTGTAGGGGGTCGTGCTGGGGATGGTTTCAGGGTTTAGGGCAGTGCAGTAGTGTTCGGGCAGTGTAGGGGGTCGTGCAGGGGGTGGTGTTTCAAGGTTTAGGGCAGTGCAGTGTGTTCGGGCAGTGTAGGGGGTCGTGCTGGGGGTGGTGTTTCAGGGTTTAGGGCAGTGCAGTTGTGTTCAGGCAGTGTAGGGGGTCGTGCTGAGGCTGGTGTTTCACGGTTTAGGGCAGTGCAGTGGTGTTCGGGCAGTGTAGGGGGTCATGCTGGGGCTGGTGTTTCAGGGTTTAGGGCAGTGTAGTGGTGTTCGGGCAGTGTAGGCGGTTGTGCTGGGGCTGGTGTTTCAGGGTTTAGGGCAGTGCAGTGGTGTTCGGGCAGTGTAGGGGGTCGTGCTGGGGGTGGTGTTTCAGATTTTAGGGCAGTGCAGTGGTGTTCGGGCAGTGTAGGGGGTCGTGCTGGGGTGGTGTTTCAGGGTTTAGGGCAGTGGTGTTCGGGCAGTGTAGGGGGTCTTGCTGGGGGTAGTGTTTCAGGGTTTAGGGCAGTGCAGTGGTGTTCGGGCAGTGTAGGGGGTCGTGCTGGGGGTGGTGTTTCAGGGTTTAGGGCAGTGCAGTGGTGTTCGGGCAGTGTAGGGGGTCGTGAAGGGGTGGTGTTTCAGGGTTTAGGGCAGTGCAGTGGTGTTCGGGCAGTGTAGGGGGTCGTGCAGGGGCTGGTGTTTCAGGGTTCAGTGCAGTGGTATTCGGGCAGTGTAGGGGGTCGCGCTGGGGGTAGTGTTTTAGGGTTTAGGGTAGTGCAGTGGTGTTTGTGTAGTGGGTCATGTTTTAGGGTAGTGCAGTGGTGTTTGGGTAGTGTAGGGGGTCGTGCTGGGGGTAGTGTTTTAGGATTTAGGTTAGTGCAGTGGTGTTTGGGTAGTGTAGGGGGTCGTGCTGGGGGAAGTGTTTTAGGGTTTAGGGTAGTGCAGTGGTGCTTGTGTAGTGTAGGGGGTCGTGCTGGGGGTAGTGTTTTCGGGTTTAGGGTAGTGCAGTGGTGTTTGTGTAGTGTAGGGGGTCATGTTTTAGGGTAGTGCAGTGGTGTTTGGGTAGTGTAGGGGATCGTGCTGGGGTAGTGTTTTAGGATTTAGGATAGTGCAGTGGTGCTTGTGTAGTGTAGGGGGTCATGCTGGGGGTAGTGTTTAGGGTTTAGGGTAGTGCAGTGGTGTGTTTGTAGTGTAGGGGGGTCATGTTTTAAGATGCAACGCTCCAATACCTGACCAGTCTGCACTACATAAAACTGCAAAAAAGCTAAAAATAAAAAGTGTTTTGCACACTTTTGTCATTGGGCTATATGTGGGCTACATCTTGGTAATATTTGTGCTACATTTGGGCTCTTTTTTCACTGGTGGCCATCTTGGAAGACTTCTTTGTTATGAAGTTTCCTAATTTCCTCATTTACTGCAGTCTCCTCAGTAGGAAATGCTTTCAGTTTTTACTTTGATTCCATCACGAAGGCATTCAGATGTCTCACATTTGCCATAAATTCAGAATGTTAGCACTCTAGTTGCTCATTAGATCACTGTAGTAAAGCTACTGCTCACCAGGGAGTTAACTGGAAGTCTGCTGCTGGTATTGAAAGTGATTGTTTCAGTCTGCATGTCAGAATTTTCTAATGAAATAGAAGAGGATTTGAGATCTCACTTAAAACATGCCCTAATTTTTCTTTCTGCAGCACTAACCATAATTTCTATTTCAAAAGAACCCCCTCATTTTGTTCCTTTTTAAATTAAATGTTTTAAGTGTTACCGGTTTATTCCAATCAAGATGGCTTCAGGTATGCCATACTTTTGTCATAAGTAAGGCTGTTAGCGCTCTAGTTGTTCTTTAGAACACTCTGGGAAGCTGCAGTAGAACACAAAGGCATCAACTGGCAGGCTGCTCCTGTTGAAATATAACAGGAAGATATTTGAGATCACACTTGAAACATGTCCTAATTTTCTTTCTACAGCACTAACCATAATTTCTATGACAAAATGAACCCCATCATTTTGTTCCTTTTTAAATTAAATGTTTTAAGTGTTACCAGTTTATTCCAATCAAGATGGCTTCAGGTGTGCCATACTTTTATCATAAGTAAGGCTGTTAGCACTCTAGTTGTTCTTTAGAACACTCTGGGAAGCTGCAGTAGAACACAAAGGAATCAACTGACAGTTTCTGCCCTTGTTGGATGTACATGTTTTACTGAGAATGTCAGACTTCATTCTCAGATGACTGAGAAAGATAATGTGAATTTACAGAAAATATGCTCTCATTTTAGCTTCTGGAGCACCTTCCAAAACTCTACGGGACAAGCATGTGAAAATAGTTTTCTCTCAAACATGATTCATGATATCCCAGCAGAAGGTTTTTCACAGGGTAAAATCACCTTAGAACACACCACAATTCCTGAAATTAGTATGGTACCATCAACAAATGAATTCTAATGTAACTAAAGTCTGTTATCACCCTTTATAGTTCTCCTTTTGGTAACCCTCAAAATCTTTGATTCACTACAATGCATTTCAATGGGGTACTATCATGTATATTGGTCTCAAGATGGCTGCCAGCAATTCCAGGATGAAGTGCTGACAGCCAATCAGATCTCACAATGACATGTGTGGTTAGGCTCCGCCCAGATATATATGTGATTTTACTTTTGATTTTCTCAGGAACTACTGAACGGATTTACACCATTTAAGCAAAAGGCACGACACTGAACCAAGGGCTACCTCTTTGCCAAATTTGGTGTAATTCCGTTCAGCAGTTCGGGCTGTAGCTGCGACTAAAGGTTCCTATGGAAAAATGAATGGGAAAACACGTTTTGGGACCCCCTTTTTCTCGGCCCCCGCTTGACGAATCACCCCGAGACTTTCAGGATAGGAGCGGACCGGAGCGCCCCAACAAGTTGGAAACTTTCGCGAAGATTCGTCAACCGGCGCCAACGTTATTTCAAATAGAATGTTGCGGATTTCCTATGGAAAATAGGTCCTAACTATAACTATCTACTGGCGACCGCCAGTAGATAAATATATATATATATATATATATATATATATATATATATATATATATATATATATTATCTACTGGCGGTCGCCAGTAGATAGTTATAGTTAGGACCTATTTTCCATAGGAAATTCACAACATTCTATTTGAAATAACTTTGGCGCCGGTTGACGAATCTTCGCGAAATTTTCAAAATTTGTGGCCCGCTCCGGTCCGCTCCTATCCTGAAAGGTTCGGGGTGATTCGTCAAGTGGGGACTGAGAAAAAAGGGGGGTCCCAAAACGTGTTTTCCCCATGCAATTTTCCATAGGAACCTTTCATCGCAGCTACAGCCCGAACTGCTGAACGGAATTACACCAAATTTGGCAAAAAGGTAGCCCTTGGTTCAGAGTCGTGCCTTTTGCTTAAATGGTGTAAATCCATTCAGTAGTTCCTGAGAAATTTGAAAAAGAAAACACATATATATCTGGGCGGAGCCTAACCACACATGTCATCGTGAGATCTGATTGGCTGTCAGCACTTCATCCTGGAATTGCTGGCAGCCATCTTGGGACCAATATAAATGATAGTACCCCATTGAAATGCATTGTAGTGAATCGAAGATTTTGAGGGTTACCAAAAGGAGAACTATAAAGGGTGATAACAGACTTTAGTTACATTAGAATTCATTTGTTGATGGTACCATACTAATTTCAGGAATTGTGGTGTGTTCTAAGGTGATTTTACCCTGTGAAAAACCTTCTGCTGGGATATCATGAATCATGTTTGAGAGAAAACTATTTTCTCATGCTTGTCCCATTACAGTTTTGGAAGGTGCTCTAGAAGCTAAAATGAGAGCATATTTTCTGTAAATTCACATTATCTTTCTCAGTCATGTGAGAATGAAGTCTGACATTCTCAGTAAAACATGTACATCCAACAAGGGCAGAGACTGTCAGTTGATTCCTTTGTGTTCTACTGCAGCTTCCCAGAGTGTTCTAAAGAACAACTAGAGTGCTAACAGCCTTACTTATGACAAAAGTATGGCACACCTGAAGCCATCTTGATTGGAATAAACTGGTAACACTTAAAACATTTAATTTAAAAAGGAACAAAATGATGGGGTTCATTTTGTCATAGAAATTATGGTTAGTGCTGTAGAAAGAAAAATTAGGACATGTTTTAAGTGAGATCTCAAATATCTTCCTGTTATATTTCAACAGGAGCAGCCTGTCAGTTGATGCCTTTGTGTTCTACTGCAGCTTCCCAGAGTGTTCTAAAGAACAACTAGAGCGCTAACAGTCTTACTTATGACAAAAGTATGGCACACCTGAAGCCATCTTGATTGGAATAAACTGGTAACACTTAAAACATTTAATTTAAAAAGGAACAAAATGAGGGGGTTCATTTTGTCATAGAAATTATGGTTAGTGCTGTAGAAAGAAAAATTAGGACATGTTTTAAGTGAGATCTCAAATATCTTCCTGTTATATTTCAACAGGAGCAGCCTGTCAGTTGATGCCTTTGTGTTCTACTGCAGCTTCCCAGAGTGTTCTAAAGAACAACTAGAGCGCTAACAGTCTTACTTATGACAAAATTATGGCACACCTGAAGCCATCTTGATTGGAATAAACTGGTAACACTTAAAACATTTAATTTAAAAAGGAACAAAATGAGGGGGTTCATTTTGTCATAGAAATTATGGTTAGTGCTGTAGAAAGAAAAATTAGGACATGTTTTAAGTGAGATCTCAAATATCTTCCTGTTATATTTCAACAGGAGCAGCCTGTCAGTTGATGCCTTTGTGTTCTACTGCAGCTTCCCAGAGTGTTCTAAAGAACAACTAGAGCGCTAACAGTCTTACTTATGACAAAAGTATGGCACACCTGAAGCCATCTTGATTGGAATAAACTGGTAACACTTAAAACATTTAATTTAAAAAGGAACAAAATGAGGGGGTTCATTTTGCCATAGAAATTATGGTTAGTGCTGCAGAAAGAAAATTTAGGGCATGTTTTAAGTGAGATCTCAAATCCTCTTCTATTTCATTAGAAAATTCTGACATGCAGACTGAAACAATCACTTTCAATACCAGCAGTAGACTTCCAGTTAACTCCCTGGTGAGCAGTAGCTTTACTACAGTGATCTAATGAACAACTAGAGTGCTAACATTCTGAATTTATGGCAAATGTGTGACACATCTGAATGCCTTCTTGATGGAATCAAAGTAAAAAACTGAAAGCATTTCCTACTGAGGAGACTGCAGTAAATGACGAAATTAGGAAACTTCATAACAAATAAGTCTCCCAAGATGGCCACCAGAGAAAAAAGAGCCCAAATGTAGCACAAATATCACCCAGATGTAGCCCACATATAGCCCAATGACAGAAGTGTGCAAAACACTTTTTATTTTTAGTTTTTCTGCAGTTTTATATAGTGCAAACTGGTCAGGTATTGGAGCGTTACATCTTACTTGGACCCCTTATTGCGTATTTTGCACGAAGTACATGAGATTGATCTTGCGAAACATTGAACTTTACGATTCTGTTAACCTGAAGTTGCTCTGAACCGGGCTTTGTAACACCCGTTTTTACCTACTGGTTTTAATTAATTCTCACTGTATTGTATTAGGAAAGAGGATTTACTGTTTTTATGTACACTTTTATGATCTATGTTTCTAAATCAGATCAAATAAAGTTTAATGAATTCTATGGCAGGACGGAGGCGAGGATTATGCATATCTTTCCTCACTTTATTTGCATAGCAGTTCAAAGAAAACGTAACACAACAATCATTAAACAAAAGACTACACAACCCATGAACCATTAGGGGGTAGTCTCCAAGGCAACTATAGTCCAATCATATCACAGTCCATCGTATATAATATCGTGACGTCCCTTCCGCTTCCTCTTTCTTCACTGCTCGTCAGTTAAGTGCATTCCTTACATTCTTGGCTTAATCTGACGTTGTTGCTGTTTGTATAGCGGTTTCTTGTGCACGTTATTAGCATTATTGCCTTGGTATTGTTTCATATTCCCTGCGCAGCAGGCTCTTGCCCGAGCGCGTTCTCCCCCTCGCAGTTTCTCCCGCTGTGTGCTCTGCGCGCGGTGAGATCCTGTCAGGCGCGTCTGGTCCGAGCGAGGCAGCTCCGTCGAGCGCTCCCGCTGGTCTTTACGCGCGTTTGGGAATCCGGTCACTCCTTTAGTGTCCGCTTGATTCCCGACCAACCCTCGCCTAATTTTGACACCGCTACGCGGTGATTTCCCCACACGGCCACGTTAGTGACCAGCGCCACCTGGTGGTGGTAATTGGTATTGCGCCTCAGTCTATTCTTATAACAGCTTCGGGGAAAGCCCAGCTGTTGGAGCACCGGCGAGGGGGCTGTCTTAAGGATTTTAAGGGCATTTGTTCTGTGCTCACACCCTCTGCTATCATGTCTTCTCCAGAAGACCATTTTTACTCCTCCTACCAGGAAGTGGAGGAGGAATGGCCCCCCAACTTCTCCCTCCAGCAGTGGACCAAGCCCTCTCTCTGGCTATTTCTAGGGCGCTGGCTCCTCTTAGGGATCAGGTTGATAAGCTGGCGAAAAGCATCCCTGGGGTGTTCAGTGACCCAGATCTGGTGGTGGCGGGTCCAAGTAGCTCCCAGATGGGGAATAAAAGGGCCGTTAAGCATAACGCGGGGCACTTGGAAGGATTTGATAAACTTACGGAGACCTTCCTCAAGAGTGCGCGAACGCTAAAACATGCACCCTGCCGGGAGGAGGAGGGGCCCGGAGAAAATTGCGACACTGTCACCACTATTGTAGACCCCGACGGCGGGTTTCCCTTAGAGGGAGAGGGTGTATCGGAGGACGATTTCTCCTCCGATGAGGATAAGGACTCGGGGCGTCCCTGGCGTCCAGAGTCCCACTCCTCTCAGTCCCCGGTTGGGGACGGGGTCCACTCGGACATGTTCGAGCCTACCCAAATTTACCATCCTAGGTCGGCAGAGTGGACACCTGACGCCAAAGTGGCAGAGTATGTGGTGGGGAAAATCCATCAACCCCTTGAAAGGGAGGTCAGGAATAGGATGAGGGGAGAATGCCCCAGGCCCTCACTGAAGGGGAAGGTGGCACACACGCCTGAAATTGATGAGAAACTATGTACCTTTTTCTCCAAGTATATGAGGGATCCCAAGAAAGGAATTGATAGGTCTTGGACGTGGTAGGGCCCTTGACCCAAATTATTCAATTGACGGAGCGTTCCAAAGAGTCAGGATCCCCTTTGTCCACGGATATTGTGGCTGGTTGGGCGCACTACCCTAAACCCTAAAACACTACCCCCTCCACTACCCAAACACCACTGCACTACCCTAAACCCTAAAACACTACCCCCAGCACGACACCCTACACTACCCAAACATAACTGCACTACCCTAAACCCTAAAACACTACCACCAGCACGACTCCCTACACTACCCAAACACCACTGCACTACCCTAAACCCTAAAACACTACCCCCAGCACGACTCCCTACACTACCCAAACACCACTGCACTACACTAAACCCTAAATATACCCCCAGCATGACCTCCCACACTACACAAACACCACTGCACTACCCTAAACCCTAAAACACTACCCCCAGCACGACCCCCTACACTACCCAAACACCACTGCACTACCCTAAACCCTAAAACACTAACCCCAGCATGACCCCCTACACTACCCAAACACCACTGCACTACCCTATACCCTAAAACACGACCCCCTACACTACACAAACATGACTGCACTACCCTAAACCCTAAAACACTACCCACAGCATGACCCCCTTCACTACACAAACACCACTGCACTGCCCTAAACCCTAAAACACTACCCCAGCACTACCCCCTACACTACCCAAACACCACTGCACTAACATAAACCCTAAAACACTACCCCCAGCACAACCCCCTACACTACACAAACACCACTGCACTACCCTAAACCCTAAAACACTACCCCCAGCACGACTCCCTACACTACCCAAACACCACTGCACTACCCTAAACCCTAAATCTACCCCCAGCACGACCCCCTACACTACCCAAACACCACTGCACTACCCTAAACCATAAAACACTACCCCCAGCATGACCCCCTACACTACACAAACACCACTGCACTACCCTAAACCCTAAAACACTACCACCAGCATGACCCCCTACACTACTCAAACACCACTGCACTACCCTAAACCCTAAAACACTACCCCCAGCACGACCCCCTACACTACTGCACTACCCTAAACCCTAAAACACTACCCCCAGCACGACCCCCTACACTACCCAAACACCACTGCACTACCCTAAACCCTAAAACACTACCCCCAGCACGACCCCCTACACCACCCAAACACCACTGCACTACCCTAAACCCTAGAAAAGAAACCCCCACCCCATGCCCAATCCCCCTTACCTCTCACTCCTCATGGTTCCTCTCTCCTCGTGGTTCCTGCTTCACGTCATCTCTGAGGGGCGGTGCACGTCGTTGTGAGGAAACGGAACAGCCTCTGTTTCCTTACAACGACATGGATCGTCTACATGTTTTTTAGAACGCATGGTCATTTACCATACATACCTTTACAACAAAATTTGTTGTAAAGGCATGCGTGGTAAATGACCATGCGTTCTAAAAAAATGCGTAGTAATGACTTCGTGATGTACAACGCATGCGTGGTAATGCATGCGTTGTAATGGTATCGCAAAGTAAAAAAGTCGTTGTAACGGCTGTTTACCGATCGAAGCTGGCCCCTGTTCTTCAGTGAGACGTTTATTTGATTAATTAGGAGGAAGGAATGTGGTTTTTTTACCGAAAAGTGCATTCCCGGCTGTTGTATTGTGAAAGTGTCCGCGTGGCCTGGTTTCACTTCCGGTGAGAGAGTGGAAGAGTCTGTTTGGATCTAAAGGAGTTCTGTTGTTGGACGGGGCCGGCGCGACATGTCATCAGAAAACATAGCTAATGGAAAGCGTCCTCCCTGAAGTGTGGAGCAGTGCCATGAGAGGTCAACGAGTGTGCGTCCCACCGCAGTATGACCGTACCGCGTGACCCATGTGCCGCCTCCAGGGTACGGGAGGCAGAAGCGGCATCGCAGGTCCTCTTGAAGACCGTTGTAGCACTAATTCTACATTTTGGTACTAGGGCATTTTAACTTCGTTGTTCCTGCCAGATACAAAGAGAAGATCCTGTGTTATTCAGTGCCCTCGTTACCTTTTTTGTGGGTTGTGGTGCTTGTCACTTCGCTGCCCCGCCGGTGCACACGACTGGGCACCCCACCTCGTGTGCCATCTGCAGGGCCTCTGCCCTCGGATCACTGGTTTCGGTTTCTGGAGTGGCAACATAAACAGTTGCTCCCAAAGGACTAGCCTGAACACTTAGGTGAATATCCCCTGCACCAGCATTCCACGGAAATTCTTTCCTAGCTCTCCCACGTCAACGAGCACGGCTCCGCTCGCGACACCGTATGACGTCATCGGAGCCATAAGAGGACCTCGTCGGCGTGCTGACGTCAGTTCCACCCATTTTTTCCGTGCCACCGAGGCAAACAGGGGACCGAGACATTTTCACATGTATACATAGTATAATAAATATATATATATTCACTGAAAAAACCATAGGTTTCAGGCACGTTATAGTTAGAAATTAGCATTTAAAAAACCTTAGAAATTCACTGAAAAAACCATAGGTTTCAGGCACGTTATAGTTAGAAATTAGCATTTAAAAAACCTTAGAAATTCACTGAAAAAACCATAGGTTTCAGGGGCGTTATAGTTAGTTGGACATTTCACTCGTACAAAACCATAGAAATTCCCCCGTTATAGTTAGTTCAGCTAACTATAACTCGCGCGCCCGCAATGCACTGCTGATGACGTCACATATTACATCACTCATGACATGGTCAGTGACATCACTCATGACATCACTGATGACATCTCAAATGACATCACTGATGACATCCATCCAGTGAATGTGTGTTTTTCTGAAAATTAAATATGTTTTATATATGTATATCTCAAGGTCGATGGAAGAATAAATGGGTATATAAGTGTCTAAATGGATGATTTCTTTTTGTAAAATTGATTGTATAACTGACTAAGTGTATCTTAGTGAATACATGGGTTAGTGAGTAATGTTTAAATATGAAAATATCTGTATCAGTCTCTCACTTAGTGTATAAGTGGCTGCATGGGTTGGTGAGTAGCTACATGAGTGTCTATATGGGTTATTAGTTGGTTTTTGAGTATCAGTATGAGTGTCTGAGTGTCTGTATGGTTCGGTGGGGGTATTACTTAGTGCATAGATGCATGAATGAGTGACTCACTGTTTGTATGTGTTGAAGACAGCATGTGTGCAGGACTGTATAGGTGGATGAGTATGTGTATGGGTGTGTTAGTGAGTGAATGACTGTCTCAATAGTGTCTTTATGAGTAACTACATATGTTTTAAACTAGTATATGTGAGTATTGGTGTATATAAGTGAGTATATGTGAGAGTGAGAGATTGGAAGAGTTCCTGTACAAATAAGTAGGTGTTTCTATAAGTGATTGTTTAAGAGAGTAAGTATGTGTAAGTTTCTGTAGAAGTAAGTGTGGTAGTGTGTGTATAACTGTATATGCAAGTAAATGGATGTTTGATACTTTGTTTGCATGTGTGACTATGTGTGTGAGTAACTCTATGGATGAGTGGCGGTGTGTAACAGGATGTATAGGTGTATGAGTACATATGATGAGTGAGTACATGTATGAGTGACTGTATAGGGACTGTTGGTGAATGAGTGGATGTGTGTGTAGATCTTGGAATTACTGAATAGGTGTGTTGTAACTGGTATTGGTATGTCCATTGTTTTGAAAATGTTAGTTTGTATTTTTGAGTGTGTGTATCAAAGGTTATATTAGGGTGAGAGGAGGTCTGCCACTCTATCACAAGGATGATGTCATCAGTGATGTCATCAGTGATGTCATTTGAGATGTCATCAGTGATGTCATGAGTGATGTCACTGACCATGTCATGAGTGATGTAATATGTGACGTCATCAGCAGTGCATTGCGGGCGCGCGAGTTATAGTTAGCTGAACTAACTATAACGGGGGAATTTCTATGGTTTTGTACGAGTGAAATGTCCAACTAACTATAACGCCCGGGACAGTTATAGTTAGTTGGACATTGCACTCGTACAAAACCCGTGAAATTCCCCCGTTATAGTTAGTTCGGCGAACTATAACTCGCGCCCCCGCAATGCACTGCTGATGACGTCACATATTACATCACTCATGACATGGTCAGTGACATCACTGATGACATCACTGATGACATCTTAAATGACATCACTGATGACTGTGTGTTTCTGTAAAGTTTAAATATGTTTAATATAGATAGGGAAAGGCGTATTGAAGAATGAGTGGGTGTATAAGTGTCTGTATGGATGATTTAGTAGGTGCGTGACTAACTCTATAAGTGAGTGATTAAACGTATCTTACTGAATGCATGGGTTAGTGACTAAACTGGGTGAATGTCTGTATCCGTCTGTTTGTTGCTGTGTAAGTGGCTGCATGGGTTTGTGAATAGCTACATGAGTGTCTATATGAGTTATTGATTGGTTGTCTGAGTATCTGTATGGGTGCCTGAGTGTTTGTGTGGGTGGGGTGTGTGCGACTCTGTGCATAAATGTGTGAGTGGGTGATTCACTGGGTGGATGGTTTCAAGAGTGCATCTGTGATAGACTGTATGGGTGGGTAAGTGTGTGTAAGAGTGTGTTAGTGAGTGAATGTATGTCCCAGTGGTACATGTGTGAGTAACTACATATGTGAAAGGCAGTATATATGTGTGTTGGAGTATATAAATAGCTATAAGCAGAGTGTGTGATTGTGAGAGTGACTGTATGGATGAGTGTGTGCTTGTATCAGAGATTGTATAAGAGCGTAAGAATGTGCTAGTATTTGTATGAGTAAGTGAGCTGGTGTGTCTATAACTGTATAGGTGAGTAAATGGGTGTGTGCTTAATTTTTTGCATGACTGACTAGGTGTGTGAGTACCTCTATGGATGAGTGGCGGTGTGTGAGTGTTTATATAGGTGTATGAGTGCATATAATAGTCCTGTACTGAGTGACTATAAGTATGAGTGACTGTACGGGTGAGTGAGTAGATGTGTGTGTGTAGACCTAAGAATCAGTGAGTGTGTATATAGTAATTGGTGTTGGAGTGTCTATGGTTTTGACAATGGCAGTCTGTAATTTACAGTGGGTGTATCAAAAGTTATATTAGGGTGTGAGAAGATGCATCAAATTATCACATGGATGATGTCATCAGTGATGTCATTTGAGATGTCATCAGTGATGTCATCAGTGATGTCACTGACCATGTCATGAGTGATGTAATATGTGACGTCATCAGCAGTGCATTGCGGGGTCGCGAGTTATAGTTCGCCGAACTAACTATAACGGGGAATTTCACGGGTTTTGTACGAGTGCAATGTCCAACTAACTATAACTGTCCCTAAAACCTATGGTTTTTTCAGTGAATTTGTAAGGTTTTTTAAATGCTAATTTCTAACTATAACGTGCCTGAAACCTATGGTTTTTTCAGTGAATTTCAAAGGTTTTTTAAATGCTAATTCCTAACTATAACATCTCTGAAACCTATGGTTTTTTTCTGTGAATTTCAAAGGTTTTGTAAATGACAATTTTTAAAAGTATTAATTGTTATATTTATTTTTTTGATACTGATTTACTACATTTTTTTAAACTATTTATTTTTAGATATTTTATTTTTTAAATTACATTGTAATTACATTACAAAATATACTTTCTCAGAATGAATTACTTTAGTTTAAATACTTTGCAAATAGGCAATAGACTTTTAAGTACAGTAGTTACAGTTGTTGCATTGGGCAACACAATTTCAAACACAATGCAACATTGAGCTCAATGTGAATTTCTAGTTAAATGCAATTAGTTACTTTATGGATTACTTTTCTAACCACAGGACTGGATCCTAGATTCAGTCCTGGGACATCTCCTGTAAACAGTTGAGTAAAAGCGTTTTGGTTACAGTAGTGATTTTTAAGGAATATTATTGTATTTTAAAAGTTGACACTTAGAAACTTCTTCACATAGAATCACCAATGTTATCCTATGGGAGGAAATTCACTTAGCAGGTAAGTAGTGTTATCGTTACTTTTTCTTACTCAGTGGTGGATCCTGGATCCAGCACTGGTGCATCTCCTGTAAACAGTTGAAAGAATGCGTTTAAGTCATACAGGCGATTTTTAAGGAATATTTGTAGTTTGTAAAACTCGACACTGAAACTTTTCTGCTGAAAACCAGACAATGGATTCCTATGGAAGGAAATACAAGTTACTGGTAAATACGGTTAGAATTACTTTTCAGGGTCAGTGCTGGGCTAAAAGATGCAGCACTGGGTTCTCTCCTGATAACACGTGAGTAAGTCGGAATTCGTAGTTCGGCTGATTTTAGAGGAATATTATAAAGTTCCAAAACTCCACACTTAGAAGAATTTCCAAGTGAAACCAGTCAATGTTAGCCTTTGGAAGGAAATTCAAGTTACTGGTAAGTACGGTTAAAATTACTTTTCAGGATCAGTACTGGGCTGAAAGATGCAGCACTGAGGTCTCTCCTGATAACAGGTGAGTAAATTGGAATTCGTATTTTGCCTGATTTTAGAGGAATATTATAAAGTTCCAAAACTCCACACTTGGAAGAATTTCCAAGTGAAACCAGTCAATGTTAGCCTATGGAAGGAAATTCAAGTTACTGGTAAGTTCGGTTAAATTTACTTTTCAGGATCAGTACTGGGCTCAAAGATGCAGCACTGAGATCTCTCCTGATAACAGGTGAGTAAATCGGAATTCGTAGTTCTGCTGATTTTAGAGGAATATTTGTATGTTTCAAAAATCGACACTTAGAAACTTTTTCAGCAAAAAGCAGGCAATGATATCCTATGGAAGGAAATTCAAGTTACTGATAAGTACGGTTAAAATTACTTTTCAGGATCAGTACTGGGCTGAAAGATGCAGCACTGAGGTCTCTCCTGATAACAGGTGAGTAAATCGGAATTCGTATTTCGGCTGATTTTATAGGAATATTATAAAGTTCCAAAACTCCACACTTAGAAGAATTTCCAAGTGAAACCAGTCAATGTTAGCCTATGGAAGGAAATTCAAGTTACTGGTAAGTACGGTTAAAATTACTTTTCAGTATCAGTACTGGGCTCAAAGATGCAGCACGGAGGTCTCTCCTGATAACAGGTGAGTAAATCGGAATTCGTAGTTCGGCTGATTTTAGAGGAATATTTGTAAGTTTCAAAATCGACACTTAGAAGAATTCCCAAGTGAAACCAGTCAATGTTAGCCTATGGAAGGAAATTCAAGTTACTGGTAAGTACGGTTAAAATTACTTTTCAGGATCAGTACTGGGCTCACGTATCCCACGTTTTGTGGCTCTATTCCAGGCACACGGCGCACTCTGACGGTGCGATTCAGTGGAGATGGCGGAGCCCAGCGGTTATTACATTTCACCAGGTATTCTTTGCAGAAAAGTTCCACACGCACGCACGGGTAATCTCGTGTTGCACTTTCCGTTTTATTTAGGCAACAACATTTTAAACGACAAGCCCAACAGCCCTACGCGTTTCGGTCTGTCCACAGACCTTGATCACGGGTACAAAACGCATCAAACAGTGCTCGTATTTAAAAAAAAAAACATTTACCACATGATGTTACATCACATCCTTTTGCAGGAGCGCTTTGCATTCTGGTAACTGTAGTGAAATATTGATGTGCAATTCAAATTTAGTGTTAGTGAATCTAGTGTAAGTGTGAGTACATTTAATCATTATATTGTGACAAATTTTCATTACATGATGTCATTAATCTAACTTATTGATTATACACTATGTTCACCAGCCAATTAATGTTTACTTATTTCGTAATTTCGGTAGAAATCTATACCGCATGTCCACTTATTTTGGTTTTGTTTTTGTTTTTAAGTCCAGCCCTCTAGTGGGCATATGTTTCCTATGGTTGTAGCATAGTTTATGCCATGCGGTGAAAAATATTAACACATGTACTTTTCTATATTAGTACATGCCCTCTAGTGGGGCTGTGTTCCATATGAATTGTGGACTCTAGCCGAGTAGCTAATCCTTCCATTTCTTTTGGTGAACATTTTTTGGTCAACACATGATTATATGTTCAAAACCTATATATATATATATATATATTCACTGAAAAAACCATAGGTTTCAGGGGCGTTATAGTTAGTTGGACATTTCACTCGTACAAAACCCTAGAAATTCCCCGTTATAGTTAGTTCAGCTAACTATAACTCGCGTGCACCGCAATGCACTGCTGATGACATCACATATTACATCACTTATGACATGGTCAGTGACATCACTCATGACATCACTGATGACATCTCAAATGACATCACTGATGACATCACTGATGACATCATCCAGTGAATGTGTGTTTTTCTGAAAATTAAATATGTTTTATATATGTATATCTCAAGGTCGATGGAAGTTTTTTTAAATACTAATTTCTAACTATAACGTGCCTGAAACCTATGGTTTTTTCTGTGAATTTCTAAGGTTTTTTAAATGCTAATTTCTAACTATAACGTGCCTGAAACCTATGGTTTTTTCAGGGAATATATATATATTTATTATACTATGTATACATGTGAAAATGTCTCGGTCCCCTGTTTGCCTCGGTGGCACGGAAAAAATGGGTGGAACTGACGTCAGCAGGCCGACGAGGTCCTCTTATGGCTCCGATGACGTCATACGGTGTTGCGAGCGGAGCCGTGCTCGTTGACGTGGGAGAGCTAGGAAAGAATTTCCGTGGAATGCTGGTGCAGGGGATATTCACCTAAGTGTTCAGGCTAGTCCTTTGGGAGCAACTGTTTATGTTGCCACTCCAGAAAACCGAAACCAGTGATCCGAGGGCAGATGCCCTGCAGATGGCACACGAGGTGGGGTGCCCAGTCGTGTGCACCGGCGGGGCAGAGAAGTGACAAGCACCACAACCCACAAAAAAGGTAACAAGGGCACTGAATAACACAGGATATTCTCTTTGTATCTGGCAGGAACAACGAAGTTAAAATGCCCTAGTACCAAAATGTAGAATTAGTGCTACAACGGTCTTCAAGAGGACCTGCGATGCCGCTTCTGCCTCCCGTACCCTGGAGGCGGCACATGGGTCACGCGGTACGGTCATGCTGCGGTGGGACGCACACTCGTTGACCTCTCATGGCACTGCTCCACACTTCAGGGAGGACGCTTTCCATTAGCTATGTTTTCTGATGACATGTCGCGCCGGCCCCATCCAACAACAGAACTCCTTTAGATCCAAACAGACTCTTCCACTCTCTCACCGGAAGTGAAACCAGGCCACGCGGACACTTTCACAATACAACAGCCGGGAATGCACTTTTCGGTAAAAAAAACACATTCCTTCCTTCTAATTAATGAAATAAACGTCTCACTGAAGAACAGGGGCCAGCTTCGATCGGTAAACAGCCGTTACAACAACTTTTTTACTTTGCAATACCATTACAACGCATGCATTACCACGCATGCGTTGTACATCACGAAGTCATTACTACGCATTTTTTTAGAACGCATGGTCATTTACCACGCATACCTTTACAACGAATTTTGTTGTAAAGGTATGTATGGTAAATGAGCATGCGTTCTAAAAAACATGTAGACGATCCATGTCGTTGTAAGGAAACAGAGGCTGTTCCGTTTCCTCACAACGACGTTCAGGGATGTGTTTATTTTAGGGGTCAGAGATGGGTGTAGTTTAGGTGTAGTGAAGAATTTTTAGGTTTCCGAAATGTGTGGAGTGTAGTGACAAAAAGGGATTTTAGGGTTCAGGGACAGATGTACTTTAAGTGTGTTGAAGAGTTTTAGTGATCGGTGATTGATGATGTTTAAGGGTTTTGTGGGATCAGGGGAGGTGATGGGTCAGTGAATTAAAAGCATCCAAAGTAATTGTTTGAGAATGTAAAAGACAGAAATCTGAAATAATGTCCTCTGAAGTAAAGTACTGAAATAAATACCTACAACAAAATTGTTTCTGAAAGTAAGCTCTGCAACCATTGTATTAACACCTTAAAAAATAAGTATGTAAAAGCCAATTTTGAACAAAAGACATTCTATGAATTGGAAAATGTCATTCATTCTGATTAATTCAATTAAACAATTTAGGTGAAATGTTTTCTCAGTAACAGTATTTCATGAAATAGTTTTTCTATGAGATCTATGAGGATGCAACAGCTCCTTGCCTCCTACTCTTCAGGTAAGCCCTCAAGAACCTGATCTTCAAGCAACAGCTCATTAATCTGTAACTATGGCTCATCTAGCCCTATGCCACTAAATGCCATGACCCATGAATCCCCAGAGCCCTGAATCTGACAAGTATTGGCCCTTCAGTAACCTTCTCCACACTCATGTCTACTCAGCCTCACAAACATGTGCAACACCCCTTTTCTTAATAGACGGACTTGTCCTTTTTAAATCCACATACATGAATAGGCTCAAGAACGAAGAGTATTCCCTAAAAGGGAGAGACATAGAATGGAAAAGAGGGGGAAACTGAGATTAGGAGAGAGACAGACAGAGAAATAAACACACATAGCTAGAGAGAAATATCATGCAACCCCACTTCTCAATTATTTCATGCCTTTTTCATTGGGGCCCAAGACAATAATGTTTTGTTCACCTGCAGAATGAAGGACAGTATAAGTAATTGTTGGGGCTATACATATGAAATAACCTTCTAGCACACAAATGGGGATGTTAAATGTTGGATATGTGTAACAACAACTCGTTTATGAACTGTGCTCTGCGACATAGCAGAACAACTAGGATGCGGGGAAACTCACATTTTAGGTTGTGGTCTTTAGGTGTTCTAATAAGAAGAGAAATGGGCAGATTTGATAGGCATGTTTGTTTTTCTTATGGCAGTTAGTGAATGTTTGTAAATCTCTAGGTTCGTGGATTTCAAGGAGTATCAGGGCTACTGATGAAACATGCCAAATCATCTCAGGTACCCCTAGACCATTGATTTTTACTTTTTGACTTTGGTGGGACCCCACTTTATCATTATTGGAATCCAGGGACCACCCGTAAATCACTATTGGAATCGTGAAACCCCCCCCCACTGAGTCATTACTGGAAGCTGAGGACCCCAACCTAAGTAGTGTTGATGATGTGAATTGCAAAACAATACACAAAAATACAGAAATAAGCATTCATCAAATATGAATGCTGAAATATATTATTTAATTCACAAACACATCAATCAAACACTAACATTTTAATTTGAATGGCAAAACTTGGGCTTACGAAATTCAACTGAGGCTACTCATTGCCTATACTATATTCTGCCTGATGCACTTGCACTGCTCCCATGAATAAATCTGAGGTTACCAACTAAATCTTTAGCCTTCAATTTCAAATTAACTCACATTTACAGAATGTTTTACCATTTTCAGTTTTCCATTTTGCTTCTTTTTTTATATGTACTTTACAAATTTGTTAATATTATTTAATTTCCTATGCACTCACGGACCCCTTGAATAGGAGTCGTGGATCCCTGGGGTCTCCAGACCACAGGTTAAGAACAGCTGCCCTAGACTCATCAGTCATTCAAGGATCAGAAAGGATCAGTCATACCTCCAGCCAGTCCACATGCTCTCATGAATCAAAATAGAGATGGTAGAACATTCCATAACATTTTTACAACTTCTCTAACGTTTCATTGGGTCTTAGTAGCCTCCATCTGATTCTCAAGTACTCTGTGCAGAAAATCCTTTGCCTTAAGTAACCAAAAACCTATCTACCAAGAGGATTTGTAAAAATCTTTTACTGGAATATTGGCTGGCATTTGCACTTGCTTTGTGCTTTCCTGGGCCACTTCAGTATAAAAAAAGGGTATGAAGATGCTGGTGTAGAATGGCATTTTACAAAGGATGTGCCCCTATTTGCATAGGCATGACTCCATGGCAATGAGGGAACTTCTTTTGTGTGCCTTTGTGCATATTACAGATGCAGGCCCTCGTGGATGTAACTAGGAGGGCCACACATTTTGGGGCTCATTACGATGTTGGGGGAAAAGCCTCCTCCCGACAGTCGGAATCTTCTTAACCGTGTCGGAGCCCATCCGACCGACTAGGTCTGTTTACATTCTCACCGCCCGATTACGATGTTCGCAGTCAGAATGTAAAACACGCAGTCATTCCGAATCGGTTCTGACCGACTCGCGGAGTATTCCTGTCGGTCGGAACCGCATTGTAAACCCCTATGGACAGCGTTTCCTCTGTCGGGATTACGATGTCGATTTCCAACAGCCTTTCCGCATCAGCTAGTCTTCCACAAAAAGGCTGTCGGAAAGTGACTTTGGGAGCCCCTGGCAGGGCCCTGTAGCCCCTTCGGCCTAAGATAGATGGCCGAGGGGGTACCTAAGGAACCTCCCTGTAAAACACTGCACTGTGTGGCAGGCACCATATGGTGCCTGCAACAGGGTGCAGGGTTATTCCACACACACCCCATCTCGCTATAGGAGCCTGTGTAATGGCTGGTTATCAGGCGGAACATGAGTTCCCATAGGGAACAATGTGACTCCGACCGAACAGTGTTCGGTTGAATCGTAATCCTGCGGTCGGAACCGCCGACCGCAAGTCGGTCAGTCCCGATTCTGAGTCGGTGTCGTGCGGAGGCTTTCCGCCCGACATCGTAATGAGCCCCTCAATGTACAGTTGGGTCTCCTGTGAGGGTGATCGGATTGAGGGGCACTGACTGCACAGCCCTGAGGTCTGCTCCTGCCATACAAAGGTCAGATAAAGCTTGCTTTCAGTAACATATAGCGCAGTGGTTTAAACTCCAATCCTAGACTGTTGTCCCCTAAGCATAGGTTGAAACACATTTTTATATAATTTGTCTCATGACCCCATTCTGCGCTACGCAGACTCAATGATAAACCACACCGGCCCAAATCAATGTCATTTATGCGTGAATTAAGGACATCCAGAATATTAAGTATTATAACAAACTGTCTGATATTTATCTTCATGTTAAATGTCATTTTTTCCTGTTATGTATGATACTATTGTCATTCAAGTTAAGTCATTTAAAACTCTAACTTCAAATACACAAGCTGCAAGGGTAGAACTTCATGCAGCAACGTCAGAGCTTCCTGTCTTTAGTGCAAGACCATTTTTATCTGCTAAAGTCCTCATTTCCCGTGCCCATTACTTCCTAATTTGGCCCCTAATGGGAATTAAAAGGCTAAACTGAAATTACAAGTAACAGCGCTGTAAGTGTAGAAAGTATTTAACAGCATCGAATACTATGTATACATTATTTTCAGAATATTCAGTAGCTCTCAGAGAGCATTGGGGTTTAGGCAAATATAGATGCTCGAGATGGTGTAAAATAAGGCACAAATGTTATATGTGTCCTTTTTTGTACTTCCGCTAGTGAAGAACTTAATGCAAATTGTGCTCATTCAGATTCTGCCCTCACATTTACCAGCAAACTTTAGCTAATGACAAAAGCGATGAATGCAGGAAAATGTGCAAATGCTATTGACAAGCAGTATTCCTTATTTATTTTTACCTTTTATGTAAATCTGTAGCAAAAAATCATTGAATATTTGAGGTAAATATAAATTGTGCTGGTGTGTTTTAGTGCAGACACCAGACTATAATAGAAACCAATCGATGTGTGTCCTTCTGATGAGAGCATTCTGCTGCTTATGTGCATGAAACATCATTTTAGCCTTCACTTTTGAAGTTTTACTCACTGAGGGGCATATTTACAAGCAAGTGGCAGAAGACTGGTTAGCTCCCACTTTGATAACGCCACGCTCCATCACTTTAGAAATGCGGGGATGTGCCGTTTTTACAATAATATGGTGAACCCCTGAGTTTCACCCTGTGCTGGCGCTAAATTCTGCTGCCTAGCTCCAACGCAGACACCCTTGCAACATAGTGCAAGGGTGCCTGCGTTGAGGGAATGATTGTTTATGTGCAGGAAGGTGTCCCTTCCTGCACATAAACAATCCAGAATGGCGATTTGTAACTTCTATGTGTGCTGCACAATGCAGCACATATAGAAACAGCAAAAACGAGGAGAAATAATGCATTTCTCCTCATTAAGACCAGGTTTTCCCTGGTCTTAATTCTGGAGCTGTGTCCTATTTACGCCACCCTTGGAAATAGGCGACAGTGTCAAAATCAATGGGTGTAGCGGTGGTTTTCCCACTGCAACATCAATTGCCCACACCTTTCATGCTAAGTATGGCATGAAAAGGTGCGTTATTTACAAGACGGCGTTTAGCCACATTAAGTGGCTTAACACCATCTTGTAAATAAGGCGAAGAACGTATCGCCACAGGAACGTCTATAAAAGTGACGTTCCTGTGGCGATAGTGGCTGGTAAATATGCCCCTACGTTCTTCTACAGTGTTTTTAATGTTGCAGTCATAAATCTGGTTCACTTTGGAATTAGGCTGTGCATTTTACAATTTGTTACTATGTGTAGCATAGTCGCTGTCGTTGCCCTGTCCAATGTTATTAAGGTCATGAATGTCCATTTACCAAATTCCAACGGTAACCAAGTGCCATCTAAATAGACCCTTGATCCTCTATGACACAGCAGGGTTGACCCTTACCCTCTTAGCTTAACCTCCTACTTGCTGCTGCTGATGGGCTAGGGAAAGACAGGGAATGTAAACAACAGAAACCCAACAGCGCTGTTAGAGCCCTGTTTACCTTCTGTTCCCCCTGCTGCCCTCATGACCCCTGACCACTTGTTACCCTTGTCACGCCCTAACTGACGTACATGTTTAATGAAATGCTACACACCTGTAACATGGATAAGTGCTTACATGAATCGAGTTCATTCATTCCAGCAGCCATGCCACGGTCAATGAATTATCGTGAATCCCATATAGAACATAAGCAGCAGCGGAAATTCGAGGCCCTGAGACAGGATACATGATCCTATCTCTACCGCTGACTTGTCTGTCTCCTGTGTGCGGCCTTCTCTCACCAGCTCTCTCTCCACTCCGTCATCGGATCCCCCAAATCTACATTGTCCCAAATGTCTTTGTGCCGTTATTGCAAAATACTTGCTTTTCCTCTGCTGCAACAGCTTGGCAGGGTCATGCACACAGGGCAGTGACACTTATCTTAATATTTATGAAGTGTGAGGCAGTAGATCATGGGGCAGATCTACAAGAAAGTGCCGCAGCGTGGCGCTGCAAGCCCTTTGGCTGCGCCACGCTGCGGCACTTTCAGAGCACAGGAATGCGACATATTTACAAGAATATGTCGCATTCCTGTGCTCTCCCCTGCGCTGGCGCACAAACAGCTGCCAAGCGCCGGCGCAGGCACCCTTGCACCATGGTGCAAGGATGCCTGCGCCATGGGGAGATTGTTTCTGTGCAGGAAGGGGCACCTTTCTGCACAAAAACAATCAGTACAGGCTTTTCCTCTTTCAATGCGTGCTGCAGAATGCAGCACGCATTGAAAGAGAAAACGAGGAGAAATGAAAACATTTCTCCTCGGTGCGCCTCGCTACGCCACCTCTAGGGTGGCGTAGCTTTCAGACGCATCTCCAGAGTTACGATTTCTCGTAATTCTGGAGATGTGTCTTGTTCCATGGGTGTTGCGTGGGAACACCCACAGCAACACCCATGGAACGCCCCTTCACCGCAAAGTGCTGCGTGTGAAGGGACGGTATTTACAAGGAGAGGAAAAGTCACGCATGGTGGCTTTTCCTCTCCTTGTAAATATCGAGAGCCCCTGCGCCACCAGTACGTCACGAAAAGTGACGTACTGGTGGCGCAGAGAGCTTGTAAATCTGCCCCTAAATGTTTTTTGTTTTTTAACTCAAGAGAACTTTGCTGCGTTCCAGTGTAACTTCATGGCAGAATATTTAATGAAGAAAATGCATGGACAGTATTTTTGATTTTGATTTTTTTCAATGCCAGTGTCAAGTTGATATGCAGAATGCGCTGTTCCTATAGTAGGGCCCACACAGCACTATTTAAAATTACATTGTTTATACTGGTTTGTTTTCTGTTTATTTAGTCTTGCTTTGCTGCTTGGGAACAAGAGATAAACTAAAACAAGCATTTGCAATGCAATAGGTCTCGCATTTACGAGAGTTTGAGCTATAGGCAATGCAATAGCTTAAACTCTCGCAAATGCGAGACCTATTGCATTGCAAATATTTGTTTACTAGCGCCCTTGCAGCGCTTTCACATTCATGGAGGTCACGCCCCTTTCTTTAGACAAGCCGCGTCCGACATTAAAGTGACAAGTTGACAAACAGATGTTTTTTTTTCTAAAAGCGCCCATGCTGCGCTTTCACTTTAATAGCGGCCGCACACCTTTCTTTAGACGCGGCTTGTCTAAAGAAAGGGGCGCGGCCTCCATGAATGTGAAAGCGCCGCATGGGCGCTAGTAAACAAACAAACAAAAAAATAAATAAGTAAGCGTGGACGCTATACTTAAAGTGGACCGCGCTGCTAAAATAAGAAAGAAAAGTGGCCGCTATAGTTAAAGCGGACCGCCATTAGCAAATAAAATAAATGCACACGTCACAAAATCACATACAACAGGCACAACAATATGCCCACCCACCAGACACGACAGAACAACTTACAATGTCCACATGGGCAAGCCCTGAACATGAGCCAGCAATGGCATGGCACCTCAGCCACATAATAGCCGAATGTGGGAAGAGGTGGCAACCAGGCATGTGTGAAGGATGCAGTAGAACCATGATTGGGAAAGTACACAATGCCAAGAGTGCCGGATATGTGCTGGACACCTCACAGTATGCAGAACACACCCATAACCATGGCGACATACACCGCTTGCGTATGGAGTGTAGTGGACAGTGGACGCCACCATGTCACCCCAGCCAGTGGGAGACCTCGCGGAAATGTTGCCTGTTACGCCCCCCCCTAAGCGTCAGCGGAGTGGGATGGCCCGGCGTACGTCACGCCAGCGTAGGGGCGTGAATAAAAAGCATGTAGGCCTGGGCATGGTCCTCTTCCGTAAAGACCCACGCCTCTGCCAGGGGGGCGCCTCCCACCTTGCCACGAGGCCGACGCCATCCTCGTGAGCGGAGTTGCCTGCGATGCCGTGCACCTGCCGGACCCTGGCACGCTGGACAACGAACCCGTCAGGCCAGCCCCTGTGCAGCCAGGCCACACTGATCACCTTCCGACACCGGCGTGTGTCAAGGAGGGCCCACCACCTGCCGCGCAAGCCCCAAGCCCGAGGCCCGAGACCTTGGCAGCCACCTCAGTCCATCACGGCCTCCACGACACCGGCCCGCTTTAATCCTTTTTCGTTGACGTACTCCACTGCCGCCCCCGGCCTACTCTTCGGACCAGTAGGTCCCACATGTGAAACTGTGTCCTGAGTCATGAATGGCAGTGACCCCAAACCCGGGCCAGCGGCCACAGCACCAGACCCCCCCGATCAGTGAGGCATAGTTCCATATGGGCATCTTGCGACACGTGGTGCCACTAAACCTGTTCAACGCCAGCCTGCTACACGTGGTGCCACTGAACCTGAACTACGCAGGCCAGTGGGGCCATCCAACCTATGCCGGAGACACTCGATGAATGGGCTGTGCTGACCGCTGCCTCAGGCCTACACCACGGTCATGTAGGTCACACATTTGGAACTGAGTCTTGATTACACCATGGCAGTGAACATTAGTTATGGCAGAGAACAATTCACAATACACCCTCCGATGTGGTGGCAACAAGTCTGTGCATGGCATCACAACCACACGTGTCTGTGGGCCTACGCGGACCACTGCCCTCGGCCTACGCTGCGCATGAGTGGGATCACATATTTGGAACTGAACATCGGTAATTCAAAAGGCAGAATACATTTCTTCGCACGCACGGAGAGGCGTAAGAGGATGACACGTTGCAGTCCGGAGGGAACAGCATCAGTGTCACGGAGGTGATTGAACACTACCTACAACTGCCACTGTGTCACTAACTCTGTGCCTCGCGAGCCAACGACACATGGCTGTGGGCCACTGCTGACCGCTGCCTCCGGCCTACACTGCGGTCCAGTAGGTCACAGAGTCCTGATTTGGCAATGTTGGAGTTCACATCTGTGTACCGGCATCATCGCAGACTGCATCCCCTCACAGCACCTGTGCCACTAAGTGTTTTCCCCGACATTCATGGACACTCACTGGTCGCACATTGGTGGCGTTTGAGTCTATGGACTAGGGGCTAGTTTTCATCCTCATGTAGCTGATACCGAATTGTTGGTGAAAACGAGGGTTGCGCTTTCCACTCCTCCATTTGCTGCTTCCGGATAGCATCAGACCTTCTGCATCATGCCCTGGAGGACACCTTCCACTGTCCCCCGAAACCCTCTGCAACATACACCTCGGACATTGATGGGGATCCGCTCAGGTCGCATGGCCCATCTGACTGCACCGCAAGTCACCGTCCCGTGGCTGGGTGCCTGTGCCGGCCGCAGTGCATCCGGGGCCACTAACTCTGTGCTGCTCAGGCCTGGGACCCCTTCTTCTGAGGCATTGAATGGCCTCTGTAGCGAT
The DNA here is from genome assembly GCA_963921515.1 of Calotriton arnoldi. Classification (NCBI taxonomy): domain Eukaryota; kingdom Metazoa; phylum Chordata; class Amphibia; order Caudata; family Salamandridae; genus Calotriton; species Calotriton arnoldi. Next base: position 2,453,049 of record CAWUFW010001476.1, on the reverse strand, counting down.
GGTCTTGGGGTCATCAACACCATGTGTCTGTGGCCCTGTGCTGTCCGCATCCTCCGGCATCAACTGCGGGCCACCAGGGTCCACACATAGCATCGAGTCTTGACCGGCCCGGACGTCGCATCACCGCAGGAGGCACACGCCACCACCGCAAGGACCACCTTCAACCGCCATCTGCCAGAGTCAAAAGGGTGGTCCTGACAGACCTACGGAGTTGCTCAGACCTGTCGTGGATGCCATCATCAGCCTGCTACCCTGCTCAGCACTCCAGGTGCCAGTGACTCAGTGCACCGCAAGCCATTGTCCGTTACTGATTGAGTTTTGTGCTGTTGTGAGGTTGCGCAGCAATGTCACCTCATGCAGTGGGGAAGACCTGGGATGTTGATGAGGAAGTTGATGCAGGTGTAACACACCCCACTGCATCTGCATCAGGGCTAACCCGAAGTGCCCCTACCTCAGTGCACTGCAACTCACGGAACGTCCAGACTGAATATTGGGTGACCTCTGGCCTTACTCTGGATCCCTCCATGTTGCTCTGCATTTGACTCTGTTATGCTGGTGTTTTCTGTTTCCATGACACTGGTGTCCACTTTTCAGGTTGTTGGCAGCACCAAGCACTCCGTGCGGGCTGGCTTATACTCACCCCACACACATCCAGCACAGGCGTCACTGTACATGTGGCCCTGCCAATAAAGGGGCCGGGCGCACGTGCCCGTAGCCAGTTCAACATGATATGTGTATGTGTCCCTGTGGTCTTGTTGTATGCATGGGGGCCCTGGGCCCTACGACATTACATTGTGCTGTGTACAGCGGATGCAGACATGTCACCACAGGCAGCGGGCTAGAACCTGGACATGTGGCTTTGTGGTCACCCACTCAATTCGTAATGGGAGTGGACTGTGCCGTCGTACGCAGAGCCAACGTGGGTGTGTGACTGATATGTGCGTGCCCCTGGGCGTGGTTCTGTACTGGGTATGTGCATCTGAATGTGTCTCTATGGCAGTGTGGGTCTCCTTTGTGGGGTGTAGGTGGTCCCTGAAGGGTATTGGACACCCACGTATGTGTTCTAGTTCGCATTCCATGGGTTGGGCAACACCCGCTCCTGTTGGGCCACCTCCTTTTGGCGTTCTGCCACCTGGCATTGGGGTGCCATGTGTGGGTGGGTGAAGTGTTGTGAGGCAGCCGTGATTGCGGGTGCCTCATGCTGTGTGGTCTGTTGCAGGGTCTGGGTTCTCCTCTGAGTAGCTTGTCTGCCCTGGTCCTGGTGGTGGGTTGTGTGGGATGTCCATGGGCTGTTGTAGGGTGTCGGTGTCGGGGGTGTGGTGTTCATCTCCGGCATCACTGATGGGTTGTCTGTTCTGACCTGCTGGAGGTGTTGTTTGTCCCTCTGCATTGTGAAGAGGAGGTGCATGTTGGCATTGTGTTGGCGCCTTGTTCTTGTCGACATGCAGACTGTGTGACAATGTACATTGTGACTGTTAGGGCGGTGGTGGCTATTTGAGTTGGGACAGTGGACATTTGGCCTACATGGCTGATGTGGGGTTGTAGGGGTAGATGTGCATCTCACAGTTCCCTGCTCTGTCCAATGTGATTGTTCTGTTCTGCGCCTGGGTGGACCCAGTTGTGTCCCCTGTTCTGCAGTGTGGGTGTTGCACTTTGTGCCACATTGTCATGGTATGTGCTGTGATTGCTATGTGTGTGTGCTGCAGTGTGCAAGGGGTATGGGGGGCATGTCCCTGGGGAATTGTGGGTGTGCAGTGTGTTACACCTCATTGTGCATGTGTGGCATTGTGCCCATCAACCCCGTCCCCCCAGTCCCTGTTGGATCCTCACCCTGTTGTTGTTGTGTCAGGTCCTGTCAAGCTGTGTCCGTACTCCCTACTCCTTGCACCCTCTCCACACTGATGACTGTGGCCTGGGTTTCCTCCTGCTCCTCCTGTGGCGCTGGACTGCCACCTCCTGTCGCCGTTGCTGCCTTCCTGTTGGTAGCGGGTTTGTACCTGGTTTTGTAGTCACGTCCTGCCGGCGCCTCTTGGCCTCCTGGATTGGCCTCATGGGCACTCGGACTGCATTCCAGGTGGTCTGCTTGTGGGTCAGTTACTGGTAGTGTTCTGTCGCCTCCGTGGCCTTGGTCTTGTTTTCCTGCGGTCTGCACCCCATCTTCCTCTCCCTTTTCTCCTTGGCCTTCCCCGACCCCGTTGTTCCTTGCTGGTGGTCTGTGGGGGTTGTGTGGTTCGCGTAGCCCTCTGCGCTGGGTCAGGGTGCATCCAGGTTGCTACATGCTTTGGCTTGTTTCTGGTGTGTTGTGTCTGTGGTTTTTATGGTGCAATTTCCCGCCAGACGCGTGGGATTTGCAGGCCTCAGGCTGCTTTTCGCTACTTTTTGTACCGCGATTGGCCTCATCGCATGATTTCTCGCGTTCGCGTTTCGCATTTTTTCGGCGTGGCGTTGATTTTCACGCTGACATTTGACGCGTTATCTGGTGACTATCGCATGGTACCACCTTGTTGTGAATTCCACGTTGACACAGAGTTATTTTCCCGTGATAGGCTGCGTTATTGAAAGTTGTGTTACGCTACTCTTGCGGTAGTTATCACACGTTCTTGTAAATATACCCCATTATAGCTTCATGCTAATGTCACAGTATCCTCAAACACCACACATATTTCCCTCTCAAATATAAGCACACATCCAAAACATGGCACTCACACAGAGTTTCCCTCCCCACTTTAGGGTGATAACTACTTACAGTAATTTTTCTATCTTTCCTTTCCAGAGCACACATCTGTGCCATTACAGTTGACAGCTGATGCACAAGCAGCCCCTCCAGTGGCAGTGCCAGACCAGAACTGCCATCTTTCTGCAGCCCTACCATCCAGCCAAGTAACACACACATCTATCAAAGTTACAACCACATTCTTGAAAGTTTATGACTTTGATTGTGATAGTTCAGCACTGCCATAATTGCATCTTATCTGTATATGCTCAGACAATGTCCTCATCACCCGGCTATATTGTAAGAGAATAGGGTTCAGATATGCACATCCTCATCATATCACTGAAGTCTTTGCATTGACGTCTATGTTGGTAGTCCCTCAGTCACCTGCCACCACCTTCCCTTCAGCTGCACTGCCAGCTCCACCTTGTCATCTGCCTCAGACACCAGCCGAATGGCACAGTCTGGTGATGCAACATCTGTGTCTAATGATAACTGTCTGTGCATCTCTCCCTCTACATAAGAATGAGAAGAATGATATTGTGATTTTATAACAGAATAATGACACAATATTAAGAATTTCTTACCAACAAATGTAATAGGTAAAGTTACAGTCTAGAGTCTGTGTCTAAGTATGCATATGTCTCCTGACACCTAATTTCCAATCACAGCCAGTCATAAAGTGACAAGTTCTTTTTCACATTATCTTGGACTCTCCCACTTCATGTCAATATCTGTCTTAAATTGACCACATTATTCCAGTAGCTGTCACCAATTGCATGACTCTATGCACGTTTAATGACTGTGCATCAGTAATATGTTCCCAAGCCCTCAACTTATTGATGTTGTGAGATTTAAATTCTCTGTGTCTCTCTTCACAGTTACATTGACACAATGCCCCGGGTGTCCTCACTACTGTCCACCCATTAGACTGCATCGGGGACACCGTGCAAGCAACAATTCCTCCGTCCACCTACAATCTGTCCGTCAGGAAAGTCTGTGACCCTAATACATATACTGCTATCTAGCTACATTTGCATCTTGTGGAAAAGTGGAGTATTATGTGGAGTGGGGTTATTCCTCACCATGTAATACTATCACAATACCCCAAAGTTGGTCCTTGAATTTGCACTAATAAATCATTAACTCAGTCCTGGTAGTGTGGCAAAGAACAGTCAGACTTTACTAGATGAACATGTTAAGTATTTCAGAGTACCAACATCGACAATATGTAATTGACACAACTCGAGAAAAATCCGACACCAATTTATAAAAATAGAGTGTATTTTTATCTTAATGTAGACACCAAAATGAATGGAATTGGATACGTACAACTGGAGTTATAGATTTTGGAATTAATAGAAACTCAATGCAAAATAATACAGTGAAAATGTAACATTGCCGTCAATGGGAAAAACCACTAGTGACAATCGGTCACTTGCAGGTCGCGTTGTACCCTAGCAGGGTAAAGATGATGCGGGTCCCAGGACCAAACCACAACAATCTGTTCAATTTTTCCTGGCCCATAGAGCCCGGGTACAGAGTTGCCCTGGCGGTCCCTGGTGCAGAACCGGAGCCGCGGGAGAGCTGCTTTTACCACTGGAATGGTTCTGCTGGGGAAAAGATGCAATAACACAACAGCAGTGTGGTTGCTGATGTCAGTCGAAGGTCTCATGGAATTCCCTCCTAATGCAGCATCGAGTAAAGGGGTCAGTTGCCGGACTGGCGACCAACAAGCCTTGGCAGTGGTAAGTAGAGCAGAAAGCAAATGCAACGTCCGGTGGCCCAGGGGACCGCGATAGCTGCCTGTAACTTCGTGGAAGGCAGGACTACAGTTCCAACAATGCACTAGACCATGTGGATTTGGACGATCCCTCGTAGAGCTCGATGGCCAGCGATTCTTCGGATTCAGAGCATTGTTTGACCTACAGTTCGCAGGGGACTAGTGCCACTAGTCCAGGGGAATCTTGCGGTGTTTCAGGCTTCCACAGGATCCCTCTGTCTGGGGGAACTGAGGGACAGCCTAGGACAAGTCTCGATCTGGCAGTTCCAAGAGCATTGCCACTGATGTAGGGTTTCCCCCTTTTGCTTTGGGCAAGCCTTGTTGTTGATGCGGGTCTCTTCTTATGTCCTCTTTGATGCAGGGTGTTCACAACTGAGATTCTGGTGTCAGAGGGTTAGTTAAATCCTAGACTTAGCGGAGCTAGGGGTGTGGGAGATAGTAGCCAAAGGGCAGCTAGTCCCTGCAGCTAGACCACCCCTGAGGGGACCACATCCGGGATAGTGGGTCACCTTTTCTATCTGGAACCATCTATTCTGCCACTCCTAATGATGGCGAAATCTAATGTTAGTGTACAGACTAGGCTGCTCACCCTGGAAGTGTGGCTAGCCTTCAGGGGGTATAAAGCTCCCTGAATAACGATTTTCCCTCCTGCTCTGGGGCACATGTGTGTTGGGCAGGGGAGTGCTGTTTCCTCCACTGGGAGTCAGCCCTGTTACATATCAGAGGTGGTGTAGCCTTTGAAGCTCACTGCCTTGATGCGATACTTCAGTTGCCTGCTTGGGAGGAGGGAGGTGTTATGTTATGTTATGTTAGTGAAACTTGTAAAGCGCAGCTGCTGCCCAAAGGCGTCCTGGCGCTAAGCACTACCTGGTGGGTGACCTAGGCGGAGAATTATACAGAGAAAAGCCAGGTTTTCAACTCCTTCCTAAAAGAAAGGAGATCCGTGGCCTTTCTTAGATGCACAGGAAGATCATTCCAAGCCCTGGCGGCACAGTAAACGAAACTCCTGCCACCCCAACTGGCTTTCTTAACTCGGGGAATAGTCACTAGCTTTGCTTCCGCGGAACGTAACAATCTTCCAGGAACATACCTGAGTAGTCGATTTCTCAGGTAGACTGGGCCACTGCCCATCAAGGCTTTGAAAACCATACACATTGCTTTAAACCGTGTCCGTTGTTTCACTGGAAGCCAGTGGAGATCTCGAAGACCCTTTCCCACTGAGACGAACCTAGGAATGCCCATTAGCAGTCTTGCTGCCGCATTTTGCACAATCTGGAGTCTGTTAAAATGTTTCTTTTGTAAACTCAGATACAGACCGTTGCAATAGTCCAGTCGTGACAAGACGAGCGCCGTGACTGCTGTCCTAAAGGTATCTTTAAGCAGAAATATTTTTATTTTTCTCAGCTTTCTGAGAAGAAAGAAACTGGTGGATACCACCCCGCTAACATGATCACCAAAGGTGAGTTTGTTATCCATCACCACACCCAGGTTTTTTACTTTCGCGGAAGGCGCTGGAGGTGTGCCCATTTCCTCTGGCCACCAATCAGGTGACCAGAGGTTAGCCTTATTCCCAAATAGCAAAACCTCCATTTTGCCGGCATTGAGCTTTAGGCAATTAGATGCCATCCAGCCTGCAACAGATTTCATGCAATCATGACATCTCAGGCTGGTCTCAGCTTCTTTGCCCGGCTGAAGGGACAACACAATTTGAGTGTCGTCTGCATAAGACGTCACCTGAAACCCAAAGGATCCAATCAGGGCCGCCAATGGGGCCACATATATATTAAAAAGAGTGGGACTAAGAGATGAACCCTGTGGCACCCCGCACGGAAAGGAGAACGGCTTGGACTTATTCTTGCCTATGTCCACCGTTTGGGTTCTATCCGACAGAAATGATTGTAAAATGTTCCAGGCCCTGCCCTGAACCCCTGCTGTAGATAGCCAGTCCATCAAGACTTCATGATGGACCGTATCGAAGGCTGCCGAAAGGTCCAACATGATCAGAATCGCAGCACCTCCTTGGTCCAAGGCCTCTCTTATTTCCTCCGTTGCTTTAATCAAGGCTAGCTCTGTGCTATGTTCAGCACGAAAGCCAAACTGCGTGGGATCCAATAAACAGTTAGTGCGAAAAAACGTGCTAAGCTGGGTGTTCATGGCCTTTTCAATAATTTTGGCTGACAGTGTGAGACGTGAAATAGGTCTATAGCTGTTCATGTCATTAGGGTCCAGTTTAGGCTTTTTTATTAGAGGAAGAATGGAGGCTTGTTTCCACATTATGGGAAAGTGGCCTGACTCAAAAATAGAGTTAATCATAGAGGTCAGAACCGGGCCTATGATCTTAGGAAAGAGTTTAATCACCGAAACTGGACAAGGGTCCAAGGGAGATCCAGATCTACTCGCCATCAGGAGCTTAATAACCTCTTGAGTTTCTAGTGGTGTAAACTCAGCTAGAGTAGATATAGCTTTACTTGCATTGGACTTCGCCTCGTCTAAAGCCTCATTAGCCTCTGATTGCTGAGGACTGAAGGAGGAAAAAATACAATCGACCTTTTGACGAAAGAAAGAGGCAAGATTTTCACATAGCTCAGGGCTAGTATGTACATTTGGCCTAGTGGGATTAGTGAGTAAGTTTATTGTTTTAAATAACTCTTTAGAGGAGGATTTTGCCTTATTAATCTGCTCAGAGAAATAAATCCTCTTAGTTTCCACGAATAATTTTTGTACCCTGAGAGACTGGTTTTATAGGCCACTTTGTCACTGGCACTATAGCCTTTTCTCCAGGCTCGTTCTAACCTCTTACAGTCAGTTTTTTGCTCTTGAAGGTTGTCAGAGAACCAAGGGGCTGAAGGGGAAGCCCGCTTGGGGAATACTGTTTAGTCGGGACAAATTTACTGCACGCAGCGTCAATCCATCCAGCGTAAACAGCCGCAGCCTCCTCTGCTCCAGCCGGAAGGAGGGAGCTGTGTCTTTCAAGAGATTCCCTAACGCGGGATTGTTGGCGGTATTCCAGGCCCTGATAGTTAGTTTGGCCCTGGACTCTGGTTTAGATTGATAATGAGGCGTCCGAGATAGAGCAAATAGGATGGCAGCATGATCAGTCCAGGTAAGAGGCAGGGTCTCAGAGAAGGAAAGACATGAGTTATTGGTAAAGATTCCGTCCAATGTATGACCTGCTACATGTGTAGGTCCGACCACCAGCTGCTCAAGATCCCCCCCACACATAACCAGTTTCAGCCTCATATTATCGGGATCAGTGGGTTCTTCCAAGTGAAAATTAAAATCCCCCAGCACTGTAAAGGACTTAGCACAAAGTCCTTCCTCCAGGAGCGAACCAATGGCATCTAGGAACGCACCTCTGGGACCAGGAGGGCGATAGAGAAGGATAGCCTTAAAAGTGTCATGGGGGGAAAGGCGTTCACTAACCGACAGAGCTTCACAAGCTGCATTGGAGGCTATAGAAAAAGAGGGCGCTAGAGTATTATGATATAGCACAGCCAGACCTCCGCCCTTCCTGTGTGGTCTATCCAGGGTATGGCAGAGGAAATCTGGAGGAGATGCTTTAACAATATCAGGTCCTGAAGTATCATCAGTCCATGACTCAGTAATAAATGCCAACTTGATATCATACTGCTCAATAAGCAGTGAGCATTCCATGCTGTGCTTAATTAAAGACCTGGCATTAAGAAGTAAACATTTTATGGGAGCCAGTTCAGTTTGTAGTGGTGAACTACCTGGCTGGTTGGCCAGACATTTAATAGGATAGTCAGTGATGCAAGGGAGGGGTAGGGAGCAGTTGGAGCATAGCGCAGCGTGATCCACCGACATGATGTCAGGCCACAGTTTGGGACAGCTCACCTTACCACCTCTCGGTGTGACCTCCTTTCTGCCCAAGCCTTTGTTCCTGACTCCTGGGAGTGATCACATGGCCTGGCAAGAGGTCAGAATCTTGCCTTGGTGGCAGCAGATTCAGGTCAAGTGTGGGCTTGCCCGCCAGAGCACACAGAAGCAGGGGCAACAAGGTGGGCAACCTCTAAGGTAGCCACCTGGGTGAATGCCACCACCCGAGACATAAGATTTATGTCAGGAGTGAGAATGCATGTTATTTGATACCAAAAATGAATGTACGAATGAATTAGGTGAATTTAGTATAGCGCACAGCTACTCAGAATAGAGTGGCCTGGCGCTGAGACTGGACAGTAGGAAGGTCAGCAAACCGGAGATTAGTTCTTAAAAAGCCATGTTTTAAGGTGTTTCCTGAACGTAAAAAGGTCAGCTGTGGCTCTCAGTGAGGCCGGAAGAATGTTCCATGCTTTGGCCCCAAGGAACCAAAAAGATCTGCCCCCCATACGAGCCAGACGAATTTTGGGGGTGTGAACGAGATCGACATTTGAGGATCTTAAGGTCCTTGTTGGCTTGTAGCGATTGACCCGTTTGTTAAGGTACTTCGCACCTATGCCGTGTAGTGCCTTAAAAAGGATTACCAAGGCTTTGAATTTGATCCTTTCCTTCATACGTAAACAGTGGAGGGATTTCAGAATGGGCGCCATATGGGTTCTGGGCTTGGGTCTCAGAATTGCCCTAGCCGCAATGTTTTACACCACTTGCAGATGCTGGAGAAGGGAGTCAGGCAGGCCTAGGTAAAGGCTATTGGCTTAGTCTAATTTTGATATCACCAATGCTTGGATCACAGTCTTTCTACTGTCCAAAGGTTGCAGTTGGAGAACTATTTTTAACATACGTAGTATGCCGAAACAGGAACCAACTAGTGCTTGGACCTGTGGGCCCATAGAGAGGGCATTGTTGATGATAATGCCTAGGTTTTTAGCCTTCTCCTGGGCTAGGAGGGGACAGTTGATTCGGCCACCATGTACTCCAATTGCACACGGAGGGGTGACCACAAAGCACAACCTCTGTTTTGTCCTGGTTACACTTCAGCTGATTTGTATTGAGCCAGTTAAAAAACTTTGTGAGACAAGATCTAATATTGTCTCCATCAGAGTAGTTTCCTCTCTCGCATGTAAAAACCAGTTGAGTGTCGTCAGCGTAGGAGATAATCTTAGCACCCTCTTTCTCAGCTAATGATGCAAGTGGTGATAGATAAATATAGAAGAAGGTGGGGCTGCAGATAGATTCCTGGGGTACTCCTACGTTCATGTGAGGCAGAGGGCAGAAAACGATGGCATCCAAATTTCCTGTGCTCTATTTTCTAGGAAAGAGGTCATCCAGGCCAGAGCGGTCCCACCCATGCCCACACTCCGTAGTCTGTCAAGAAGCCTCTCATGTGGAACTGTATCAAAAGCCGCCGACAGGTCAAGTAAGATTTAGACAGCCCTACCTCCCTGGTCTAGTTTTTCCTTAATATGCTCTGTCACTTCCAACAGAGCAGATTCTGTGCTATACTTTGTCCCAAAGCCAGATTGTGAGGCATGCAACAGGTTATGGTCTTCGATGTGCTCAGAAAGTACTCTGTTTACATGTTTCTCTAGGACCTTTGATAAAGTGGGGAGGAGGGAGATAGGCCTGTAATTGGCAGGGTCCTTATGGTGGGCAGTCGGCTTCTTTAGCAGGGGTAGGATCTTAGCCTGTTTCCATATATGTGACATTTTACCTGATGAGAGGGATAGTTTAAGTACCTTGTTGACTATTGGATTGATGGTAGGTGCTAGAGGTGCTAATAATTTAGCAGGGCATGAATCCACTGGAGATCCAGATTTGAGGCCTTTGAGGTAATTGAGTGACTCGTCCATTTGCAGTTCGGGAAACACAAGCAGTGTTGGGGGGAGTCAGGGGCAGAGTTTTTCATGCTGACGTTGGAAGGAGATCTGATCCTTTGCTGTTTGTTTGTCAAAGGAATGTTGAATTACAGTGATCTTATTGTAAAGAGATAGAGCTACCTGCTTGGTCCAATCACCTGAAAGTGGGGCTTCTTTCTTAGTAGCCTTCGGGGAAGTGAAGGTTTTTACTATGTTAAAGATTTCTTTTCCCTTGTTTTGGGCTAGTTTGATCTTTGCCTGGAGGACGCTTTTTCTAGCCTCTCTCACTTGCTTGTAGTGTGTTTTCAAAGCGGTTTTATATGTTTTCTTGTCTTCAGGGGTGTAGTGCTTCCGCCATTTCCTTTCGAGCCTTCTACAGGTATTTTTGCTACTTCTAAGAGATTCATTAAACCAGGTCATAGGGGGAGGAGCCTTCCTTGAGGGACAAGAGATCAAGGGAGCAACAGCGTCAATATTGGACCCGAGCCAGGATTCAAGAGAGAGGGCGTCAACTTCAAGGTTATCAGTTAGTATCGGGACGGATAGTTCAAGAGCCTCCGTCAGCGCCGGAAAGGATATTTTATGTAGGGCTCTCTGACTATGTTCTGTCTTTGGCATTTTTTGTGGAGGGTACTTGTTTGATTTGGGGATTTTAAAATTAATGAGAAAGTGGTCTGACCATGTGACGGGAAGTGGAGGGTCTACCCCTAATTCTATGTTACAGAAGATCTGGTCAAGAGTGCGGCCCATGTTGTGTGTGGGGGTAGATAACAGTGGGGCCAGGCTGCGTGTCCGCATGGTGTCAGACAGAGAGATTGCTGAAGGGTCCTGAGTTTTTTCATATGTATGTTGAAGTCCCCCAAGAGGAGGAACTGGTTGTACCTTAGGGCTAGCGGGGTGACAACTGCATTTAGTGAGGTGATAAAGTTGCCAAGCGCCCCCGGGGGCCTATATAACAGGATTCCGGCAATATACTGGTTGGGGGATAGAGTGCAACGGAAACCTAAACATTCTGCACCCTCAATATTGTCTAACATGATAGGTGTGCAGTCTAGCTTCTGTTTAAAAATTATGGCAATGCCACCTCCCTTTCTGAGAGCCCGGTCTTTTCTGAGGATTTTGTAACCTATAGGAATGGCCGATGCAATGGTAGGGTTTGAGGCTTCAGACAACCAGGTCTCAGTGAGAAATAGGAGATCAGGTAGCTCATCTGACAGAAGGTCATAGATGTGTTCTTTCTGCTTATGCAGAGAACGTGTTAAGTGATATTGCATTAAGATTCCCTGCTTTATTGAAGTAGTTTGTCCTACTGTTTGTGAGAGAAGTTTTAGAAGGCTCAACGATGGACCAGGGAAAGATCCAGTTACAGCCATGGCATTGGAACTTATCTCTAGAGTCTAAATTGGCAATTGAGCATTTGCCGAGGCAAGGAGCTCTTAAATTGAGCAGATCATTACGTTCACAATGTGTAATATGTCCACTATCTTTGAAGAAAAGGCAGCCTGGCCAGAGCCGGAAGTCTCCGGTCCGCTCTCCCTTATGCTTATATGGGCAGAGAATCGCCTAGAGACTAGACTGGTGGCTCACGTCCAGGCGAGCAGCCAGGTGGAAGTGAGGAGAGGAGCTCCAGTCCAGCCCTCTGCTCAAAAGGCAATACAGCCGGGGTGGAACAAGGCAGACTGAGCAGGATAGTAAGAGCAAGTGAAATACAAGTAAAGCAGTGATTTTAAAAAGTGATAGAAATTAAAAGGTTAAAAGTACAGTACAGTGCACAGTGTAAAATTTTGCTTACAGAGAGCATTAGAGCCTTTTTGTTAGTTCAGGACGGCAGTAGCAGACTCTGTCACTGTCCGCTGCGCATCCGCTCTGCCATATGCTTATATGGGCAGAGGATCGCCTAGAGACTAGACTGGTGGCTCACTTTTGGGCGAACAGCCGGGCAGAAGTGAGGAGAGGAGCTCTAGTCCAGCCCCCCTCTCAAACGGCAATACAGCCGCGACGGAACGAGGCAGACAGAGCAGGATAGTAAGAGCAAGTGAAATACAGGCAAAGCGGCGATTTTAAAAAGTGATAGAAATTAAAAGGTTAAAAGTACAATGTAAACTTTTGCTTACAGAGAGCGTTAGAGCCTTTTCGTTAGTTCATGACGGCAGTAGCAGACTCTGTCACTGTCCGCTGACATATTTTGGCGGTACCATATTGAGCTGCCAACCTCAAGAATGCCTGGGTGGCAGCCCATGTTATCTCAAGAACCGCTAACACTTATATCAGTTTCCAATGGGGAATGCCACTATAGGGACATATAGGCTTGCACTTATATGTACTCACCTTTAGTATACTGCACCCTGCCTCCTGGGCTCAGAAGGCATTCCCTAGGGGTGCGTGACATATATTAAAAATAGTGTATTGACTGTGCCACACATGATGGTCCAGTGCATTGTGGCAAGCGTAGTCCTGACCGTCAGCAAGTTTCAGGTGGCTACCGTTTTCCCCCAGACGTCAAAACATCTTCACGCTGACCTTACCACTGCTAAGGCTGTAGTGTAAAGCGCTCTGATGTTTTGTTATTCCATGATGCTGTAATTTGTTTCTGACCGTAACTAGCTCTATCATGTAAAGCGCTCTGATACCTCCGGGTCCAGCCAGCGCTATATAAAACCTCTAAAATAAATATATAAATAAATAAGGCTTGTTGGAGGCCAGTCTGGCTACCACCTTCTTTGCTCGATGCTGTGACTCGGGGGATCTTAGTAGCACCTTTAACTGACCAGCTCAGTGGCCCTGTCGTCAACTTTTTGCACCTGTTTCCTCACCAGTGGTAAAAAGAGCTCCCCTGCAGCTCTGCTTCAGCACCAGGCTCGGCCAGATCAAATCTCCCCCGGGCCCTACGAGCCAGGTAAAATTCAACTGACTGTTGTGGCCTGGTCCAGGGACTCGCATCACCTTACCTCCCAGTGGGTTCCACGCAACTCAACGTACAAGTGACCAATTGTCACTAGTGCTTTGCTTCTGGCCATTGACCACAGTGTTAAAGTTCCGCAGTACTGAATTGCAGTAATTTATTTTTCCTTCAAAAATCCATAACTCCAGTTATACTCACCCGACTGTTCATTTTGGTGTCCAAATTTGTATAACTATCCGCTTTATTTTTACAAATAGGTCTCAGATTTTCTTTCAGTCATGTCAGTTATTTATCGTCCATGTTGATACTCTGAAATGCTTAGCACATGTTCCTCTAGTAAAGCCTGACTGCTCTGTGCCACTCTACCAGTATTGAGCTATGGATTTAGTAGTGTGAATCCAAAGGACCTATTTTGGGGCATTGTAAGAGTATTACATGGTCAAGCCCAACCAGCCTCACTGCATAATACTGCACTTTCTTACACCTGCTTTATTCTGTGCATTGGGGCGAGCATCGAAAAGAAAAAGTTGCCCACGTCAGGAAAACGTTTCTTCTTCCTAGGGCCCTTGTTTGTTATGAAGAGGTAAAAGGTGTCAACTTCCTGAGTGATTTTCTACCTGCCAGGCTGCTCATTTACTATGGAGAGTGACAGCAGCCTCCACACCACTGATTTCCTTTAGCCACTCATTCAATATTCACAGACCACCTTGCAACACCTGTACCACAGACATGCTCGTGTCATTCCTCCACCCTGTCAAAGGGTCAATTCCGCACAAGAAGTGCACTGCCAAATAAACCTTTCCATACCTTATTGAAATCAGCAACTCATGAATTATGATCTTTTGTAACAAATAAGGTTTTTCTGCAGGTGCTGTTTTAAACACATGAGCCAACATTTCAGGACATAAACCAGTATCTCATTGCTTTTGACTGCAGTGAACTTTTTTTTTTTTGCAGGTTTATCTGGTACAAACTCGACCCAAAAACATTGGAGCGCTTTACATGAGCACCAGTTGAATTACACAAGGTCACGTTCTTTTTTTTGTTTTTTAGGCATGGTAAGATGAAGTGATTTCCCCAGATTCACAGGATGCTGAGCCGACGCAGAGACTCAAACCTCGTTCTCCAGTTCCAATGTCGGCAGCTCCGGTCATTACACCACAACTTCTCCCCCGCTCATAGTTTTAACTTTTGTTATCTTTTTTTAACTAAAATTAAATACATTTTGTTTCTGTTTCTTCGCTTGGTTTTAAACAAACACACACACACAAACACACACAAACGAACAAATGCACACATTTTATGACTGTTTTACAGCAAGCCTTGCATTGTTGCAGCATGCCTCCTACTTCATTCAGGTAATTATTAACAAGTAGTCATGCATATAACATACAGATTTAGTGTACTGCATATCTGTTGCATGTTTCACTCTTTTGTTGATCTTTATAATAGTTACTTTGAATGGTTATATTGCTGCAATGTTTGTTTAGGTTCCAGAGTGTTATTTGATTTCTCTTCGATCAGTTCTTTAAGCATCTTGAATACTTGATTGTACGATTTTTGGGGGACAGGAAAATAAACAGGTTAAGCCATTACTTGTTCGTTTATGGAGGCTGGGTGTAGCATGTAGGTCTGTTTCTTCTTAAGCATGAGGAGTGCGACACTGAGGTTCAAGTTCAACTATTGGTTATTAAGTTACAGGCAAAAACTGAAGAGCAGCCCACCAAGAGGAGGAATATGGCCTTCTCTGTCTGACTCTATCCCATTGGTCTAACTGACACCATCAGCTTAGTAACTTTCCTAACAATCTAAATGACATCACAAAACATAGATCAGAAGAGCCCATATAAAATCAGGTATACGCAGCATAAACTGTGGGATCTGCCTTGGTTCATGTTTTTGTGTTCGGCAAAACCTAAAGATTAATGGCATTCAAGACACCCTAACCTAGCATGAGTGCTAAAGCCTAGGCCTGTCCATAGTGTTTTCAAAGTCTATAACTTATTCTGTAACTTGGAGGGGCACGTCAAGCTTACTGTCTATATCTATAAAAGAATACTGTCCATGTACTCGGTTGTTGACATGAAGCGCTTTTTGCAGCATACCAACTTTTGTGGATTATTAGTCCAAACAGACCTTTTCAATGGCTCAGGAGGAGAGTGGTATCTGCTGGACCCACTCTTGTAAAGTTCCACTTAGATGTGACACCAAGACAATTGTGATGACTTTCTGTGTGCATGTTGAGTGTGTTTATGTAAGTATGGATGGAAGAAAGAATTCATGTTGTAGTGAGAGATCAGTGCTGAGACCAAGGGTCCATTTTGGATTACCTGTAGCTCAACATGGCACAAGATGGAAGATGGGATATAGCTTCCACAGACAGTGATAATGTATTGCCTGCATTACTGGAGCTGGAGAAGTAGCCCCAGACACTAAGGCCCCGATTCCAAGGTCGGACGGACCAGAGTCCGTCCGACATCAGTTTGGAACTGGAACCGAACGACCTCCTGTCATCTGTTCCAGTCCAGGATGTAGGATGCGACCGAACCCTGTTCGCAACAGATTCCCAATGCCTTTCTGTGTCAGAAAGGCCGGCACAGAAAGACATTGGGAAGCTGCCATCGTAATCTCTTGGCCGGAAAGAACCGGCCGAGGGATTAGTGTAGGCTTTACGAATGGCGGACGGGCTCTCCGAGCCCGTCAGAGGCCATTCGGAAAACTTATTCGGATTCCCTTCTGACACACCCCATCGAAATGGGTCGGTCGGAAAGGAATACAACCATCCAATTACGATGCGGGCTGGAGGGCTCCGACCGATGGTGGGAGGCATTCCAGCCCGCATCATAATCGGGCCCTAAGTGTGCATGTATAGAAAGAAACAGGTTTAACATTAAAAATTCTATGGGGCACTTTCACCAGGGGATTGCTGATTAGTCCTTCCCGAGCACTTCCATTTGGTGGAGAGTATGAGATTGGGAAAGAGTCACCAATTTCTGTTATTAAGAGTAAAGAAGTTCTAGGCAGGGCCTGTCCTTATGTTGTTCCTTGGTTGCTACTTCAGAAAGGCTGATGATAGCCAAGTGCAAAGTATTCATACTTCATTGTGCCCATGTTTTGTATACGCCTACTTGGAGCAAGCATCATTACTACCTACTGTGAGTGCCATCACTGTGCACATAGGATGTATCTGCACTGCCATAGAGAAATTAAATTTCAAAAGGAACCACCCCAAACCAGTTCCTGACTGTACACATTGAATAAACATTCTCTGCCTGGAAGATGAGTTTAAAGGTAGGACCCAAACCATCCTACTTGTTTCCAGTTCCAAGATTTTCTTGGCAAAGAAAGAGCATGCTCCACAGAGTACTCGAACAGCTGCTGTGATTCTAGGGTCTGTCTGAAAGAGTGTCTCCTAGTGGTAAGGGGACATCACCTGAAGTCTGTGCAACTTGCTGAAGTGCTCTGTGTCTGCCTAGTGCCTAGAAGCCTTCCTACCTGCTCAGAGAGGGACAGAGTGTGCCTGGCCCTGCAGAAGGAGAACATGTCTACAAGAAGAAGCCCAGCAGTGTTCTTGGCATGTGGAGCATCCAGAGAAATTGACGTATACCTGGATTATACAACCTCTTCCCTCAATGGTTAATGTGAATCATCAACAAACCCCAAACAATAGAGTGACATCCAGCATCAGTGCAGTGTGACTAAAGGGACCTGCTCTAACCCATCACAATTTTCTGTGTGACCTGTGAGAGATGACAACACTGCTGTAGTGAAGGACTTCCCAACAACCTAGAGGCCAGAGCTACTGAAGATGGGTGACTGCTGCCAAGCTGTGCATTCCCTGTGACAGGATATGAGAGGCAGGGCTGCTGTTCACAATACTGCACCCACTGATAAGTATGCTGACTATGCAGCTGCATAATGCTCACCACAAGTCTCTACCCAGATCTGCATTCCAGCGAAGAGGCAACATGAGACCTGCAATCAGACTCAGGCCTGAACTCAAAGGGTAAGCCTGCACATTTAGGAGATTAATGATTGCCAACATGATTTCTTTCATGCAAGATCTGAACAAGCTGATTGGTTACAATCAGGGTCGTTGCTTGTACAGCTTTAAAGTGAGCTCACTTCTGAGCCAGATTCTTTTCCATGGCCATTTATCACTGCAAGAATGCTGTGGATATTGTGGGCACCACAGAAGATGTATTAGACCAAGGTGGATAATATAAGAATTGCCATACTTGGCTACAGCCCCATAGTGGTATTTGCAGACCCATGTAGCTGAACTTCCTTACTAGTGTGTAGTATTTAATTTTGCTGTGATATTAAAGTATTTCTCTTTTTATTAAGCCAAATACTGGCCCGAACAGTAAATTAATGGGTCGTTTAACCTACCTGATCTGTTGGTGCCTCCACCACCGTCGGAGTCATTTGCGGCCATTACCGATTCCCGGTCCAGGGAGACCACAGGGAACTACTCGCCCCAGCAGCCTTAGCGGCGCGCACGCCGCCCACGTAACCGGAGAGCACCAGGAGGCGTTCATAAGGACAACAGGGCCCCCGCAGCGCGGGAAGCACGCGGAAGTGCCCGGGCTGTGTCCGGGCGAAGCCTGGGACAAGGGCGGGCCCGTCTGCGCCCGTCAGCGGCCGGAGGAGGCTGGGCTGGGCCACCACCTTTGGTCCCCTAAAGAAGCAAGCCTATTAAGGACCCTGGTAAGGTGATCAACCATCTTGTTTGTATCTATTGTGCCCCTCCTTAACCCTACCTATATGAGAAATATGGGCAAGAGGAAGTTACCGCAACCTGTGAAGAGACAGAGTACAAATAATATGCCTATTACAAAATATTTAAAATCTGCGGTGGGTATGATAGACAGTGAAATTGTGCTTGTGGAAGAGAAACTAGCAGCTACCAAAACCGCATTAGACGCAGCCCTCAAGGAGGTGATAATAGAGACCCACCATGATTCTATATCCATGCGGGGTGTAGGAAACAGGTCGATATCAGTGTCTCCAGTGATAGAAGCGGAGTTGCAAGTGGGTAAAGACTCTAAAACAGACATAATACACAATCCATGCATTTTGACATCTACCTTGGAGATTTCAGTGCTATCCAATGATACAGACTTAATCTCACCGCCAGCAAAAAAGGCAAAACAATTATCGAAATTGAAGAACGGCCTTGAGGAAAGTAGGGTTGTAAGGCCAAAAATAAAGCAAAAGGCAAAAAAAGGTGAAAAATCATCTGGGCCTATAAAAGGGGAAAATAACACAATAGATAACACCCAAGGAATACAAAATTTGGAAATCTGATTTAAAAAATTGCATTCCAAAATGGATAACATCGAACGGCGCATGCTGACTGAGATAAAACTGGTTCAAAAAGATGTGAGTTCCATAAAGGACCTGATCACGGGCCTAGTTTCTTCAAAAAACAAGTGTAATACAACTGTGAGTAGTAATTCACAGTTAAAACCAACGGAAGTTTGTGATACCCCAATAAACGTTGGTCCAACTAAACAAACTGTGGCTTACCCTAAACCGCTTGTAAGGGACAGTATTAATCCTCAACCAACTCAGGAACAAAGGCCTGTTAAAGAATTTAAAGCCTCACATACAGGAACGGATCCAGAAGAAACCAACTGTATGAGAGGAACTAGACAACGTAATAACATCCCAGAACAGACACTGCATCTTCCCCCCGAGGCAACACCATATGTCATTGTTCTTAAAAATGTACATATCTTGGAAGATAAAAATCGTGAATCATATGACTCACTAAAAAACCAAGTGACACATTGGATTGCTGCTAGAACGAATGTTGGTATTAATGTTCTGCAACGTAATATAATAATGCTGAGGAGGGTGAATTGGGTGGGTAGCTCTAGAAAAGACTGTTTAGGAGACTGTATAGTAGTGAATTTTTGTAGTAGGGAGTTGGTAGGGGAATTGATGGAGGTTTTATTGAACAACCCGACACCACTAAACCGTAATATGAACGATCATATAACTGCTGTCCCGTTAGGTTTCTTTTACAGACCAAGATCTAGAAACCTAAACCTCCCTAATATGTATAAAGAAGTACCAACTGTCCCAATTTATAATAGATACGAACTACTTAGAGGTTGTAGTGAGATAGATTGACTTAGTGAGGACGTGGGCAGTACTCCTAAGAGAAAAATGGATTATATCTCTACTGCTGATAATCAGGAGGATCCCCCTCATGTACAAACTCTCAGGGAGGACCAACGTGAACTAGTAGATAATATTGGGTATACTACAACCATCAGCTCCCCTAAGGATCTGGATGAAGATGTAGTAAGCGTACAAACCTTTGAGTCTCCTGACATTATGTCTTGGAATGTGGCAGGAATTAAAAATAAGATAAATGACCAAGTATGGAAAAAAATGTTAGAGGGCTGTGCAGTGGTTATGATCCAGGAGACCTGGATTACAGAGCCTTTTTCCATTAATGGCTTCCAGGTTATTTGCACAAACGCAAGCCCATCTAGAAAGGGGAGACCAAAAGGTGGATTAGCAACTTTAATTGCCCTCACTACACCTTTGATTTTAAAGAGAGTTAATAATAAGTCACCGTATTATCAACTGATTCATTTATATTGGGAGGGGAAACAGTCTATTGTTTTGATCAATTTTTATAATAATATTTTTGATGGTACTAGATTTAGGATCATTAAGGCATTAGAGAACGACTTGGATCACTTTTTAAATGAACTTGGAGGGGAATGCCTACTGATATGGGCGGGTGATTTTAATATTGAAACTTGTGATATTGCATTAGGTGAGCAATGTGGTTTATATGACTGCTTTGGGGAATGTGTTCACCATTTTCCGCATGATACTTATGGGGAAACAATTCATAAACTTACCCATAAGTATAATCTAGCGGTCTTGGAATTAGAAAACTTGGATGGAGAAACACCTATATACACGTAAGAAGGGGCGAGATCAGCTTCATGTATTGATCACTTTATTGTGTCAGTTAAATGTAGGGGTCTGATAGAAAAATTTGTAATTAGCCTGTGCCTGCTTAGTGACCACCATCCACTTATCCTTACATTAAGGCTTAGTTTGACTCAGCAATCTAGGGGCAAGGTAACAGAAACAGATATAAAGTTAAAGGGAACCAACGGAGTCACCATTAAATGGTCGGGTGTAAATCCTATAATTTTTATGGAAAAATTGAGAGAGAAAAAAAAAAAGATATTGACATCTGTATGGATAGTTCCTTAATAGATCAGTTAACTATAACTGCTTTTAGTAATATCATTGTAGAAATTGCAGAGGACTTAACAGTCCAAAGGAAAAAATTGATCCATGAAAATAATCCTAGATGGTTTAACTGGGAATGCTCCAGGCTGAATAGGGAGCTAAAAATAGCACTAAAGGTAAAACCAAGAGATGGTGAGAAAATTAGCACCCTGAGGAAAGAATATAAAAATACCTTGACCCAAAGAAAAAATTAAATCCGTGAGGACGCCTGGGAGAATTTAGTGCAGGCTGCAGAGACAAGAAATGTAACATTATTTTGGAGGATAATTGATCACCCCTATTTTAAAGAAAACTCAACAGCGAAAATTGAGTATGCAGTTCCCCCTGAAGATTGGATCATACATTTCAAGTGCATTTTAACCCTAATGCTGTCTTAGTCACTAATGCAAAGAATAATAATTTTATATCAGTTGACCCAGTAAAAACATTAGTAATAACCCCAGAGGAAATTAAATCTGCCCTACAAAAAAGTAGTAATGGAAAAGCAGCCGGTCCGGATGGGGTACCCATAGATGTATTCAAATGTAACATTGATTTCTGGATCCCCATCTTAGTAAATGTTTTTAACGCTGCTCTAAGGGGGTATTGCCAGCCTCCTGGGTGGAAAGTATTATTGTCCCTATATTTAAAAAAGGGGACAGAGGTAAGGCGAACTGTTACCGACCCATATCCCTTCTTGACTCTACCTCCAAATTGATGGGGCGAATCTTGTTGGGAAGATTAGAACAATGGGCCGATGAGAATAACATCCTCTCAGACGCACAGTATGGGTTTAGAAGGGGTGTAGGAACAGTGGAACCGTGTTTAAATCTGGAGTTACTGATAGGAAAGTATACCCTTGCTAAGGATGGAGTGTTACATCTCTGCTTCGTAGATCTCTCAAGTGCGTTTGATCTTGTTAATCACGCTAAATTGTGGGAGACCTTGAAAGAGCTAGCAGCCCCTATAGATATTATCACATATTTATCCCAGATCTATGCCTTATTAACCTCAAGAGTACGGTTTGGAGAGATGGGGGAATGTACTCAGGATTTTAGGGTCACAAGGGGAATACGTCAGGAATGCGTATTGGCGCCTCTCCTTTTTCCTTATATATTAATAACGTGGACCCCTTCCTACAAAAATATAACGTAGACACCCCTAAAGTTGGAACACGTATACCCCACTACTACTCTACGCAGATGACGCGGTGTTGTTGTCCAGGACAGCAAATGGATTACAACAACTAATAGAAAAATTTGCAACGTACATGTCTGAAAAAGACCTTCAGTTAAATCTTAGTAAAACTTTTGTCATGACATGTGGGAACAACAGGTCGAAGCATAAATCGCACCATGTGGGAGGAGTAGGGATAAGTAGAGTTCCAACTTTTTGTTATTTGGGTTTACTTTTTAATAGAAAAGGTACCTGGGATACACACATTAAATCCTGTGAATTAAATTTTTTAAGAATTATTGAAGGTATTTTTAGATTCTCAGCGAAGTTAGGAAATAAGCCCATTAGGGAAATTCTTACTTTATATAGAAGTAAATGTGTGACAGAGACCTGCTATGGGGCAGCTATATGGGGGAGGACAAATTCTGTGTCCCTACAAAGTAAAGAAAATATATTTTTAAAGAGAGTGTTGGCAGCTCCAAAGTCTACAGCTAATTATATAGTGCATAAAGAGTTGTCTGTACCATATATAAGCGATTTTATTAATATAGCGGGCTTACCTTTTGGAGAGGAATATGGGTGAAAGAAGAACCCAAGTTGATTAAGGAATTAATAAGGGACTGTTTGTCCCTGGACCGCGGTAGAAAAATACCATGGCTAGATTACATTCTTAATTTGCTAGCATACTGTAAGATAGATTTTGATAAAGCGAACCCTGAGCTTATTCAGGATGTTAGCAAAACTGACTTAAAGTTGAGATATGCCACCATAAAGGAACATGATAGAATGGAAAATATAAGTCAAAAACAAAGTGTTGTTAACTACTGCGAAATCCCTTCTGTACTGGGTATACAAACATATCTGTTCCTGGTAAGCAACACCCAACACAGATTTTATTTAACTAGGCTTAGACTTGGTACATTGCATTATATAGTAGCGTTTCCAAGCATGGAAAAGTGGTCCTATAAATTTCCAAATTGCCTGTGTGACGGAAAAACCCCACAGACCACTTTGCATTTTCTATTGTTTTGTAGTTTTTATACTGAGATCAGGAAAATATTTTTAAAACCATTATTTTCTGACTAATAGAATTTATCAGTATAAAAGTGCTTTTCACTTTTTATGTAAATTGGAAAATGTAAAAACGGTGTATTCTGTAATTTCTTTTATACAAAGGGCAATTAAGATTAGAAAAGATCTGTCTCACTTAGATGCCTTAACATATGAGGACCTCAGCGATTGAATTTAATCAAATTAATTAAAATGTATTCTATGTACTCTCTTTTTGTTTATGGGGAATTTTAAGAACCTGTATTCTGTATTTTTAATCTAATAAATAGAAAGACATGAATTATTGCTACTTTTAACATTGTAAATATTTGAAATTGCTATTTTTAAATTGATTAGTGTATTTGTTGAATGCTTTTATGGCTGTAAAACTTACTCCGAATAAAGCTGCATTGACTTGACTTAATGTCTCTGTTGCTTGAATGTTTGGGTTCTGAGTCTCTGCCTGTACACCACCTCACTCAGAAGATTTTGACTGCTCACTTTCTTTAGAGTCCATTGCGGAAAGGGTGTACTTGGCTTAATTTCCAGAGCCATAGTAGAATGTACCCCATTACATTTAGTGGCAGAGGCTACAGTTGTAGCCCAGTAGGCTCTGCTTGGCCTATGGTTCCCCCGAAAGGGGTCTAAAAATTGACAGCAAGTGTTGTTGAATCTGTAGATTCCAGTTCCAACTGTCTTAAACAGAACCATGAGTTCAGCTTGACTGTAACATAACCTGCACATTGAAATTCCATATGCACGTTTGTTGGGTGTAGACCCTAACACCTTGTTCGTAGATTAGTTAAGGTATCTGTGTTTGGGGAGAGGTGGCAGACTCGGGGGTGCCCAGGTGCCGGCCCATGTTATCCTATGGACCAGTTAGAGAAATAGAGAAACTTACTGTAGGGAAGAAACTGTGATGGACTATGGGAAGGGTACCATGATAGACATACAGGGAGGAAGTGCTGTAGTGCCAGGCTCTCTTAGCCCATTACCACAGGTTTTCCCCAGACACACCCCAGGGAAATTAGCAGCTTCTGATTTGAGGGACCACGCTGAAACTGATAGAAAATATGACACTTAGAACTTTACTTACTTCCTGTAGTTTCCACTCCTGAACCTTCCTCAAACCCCCAGCAGAAAATAGGAAGATTTTGATGGTTTAGGAGTGGGAAAGGATATCAACCCTCTGAGACCATCAGGAGATCAACGCATGCATACTGTCACTTCCATTACCCCTAGCTGTTTGATGAATTGATATCCCTGCAGTTACTGTAATGTCGTTAATTTGAGTACTCCAAGTGTTTGTTTACGAATAGTGTTTCTGGACAGTTTGTGAAAAGTAACAAACAAACTATCATATCTCAAAATATGGGTAACTTGAACAAACTGATATTCTTGTGAGGAATCCCTGCATGCCATCTTACATCTTCAGTAAAAGTAATCAGGTATGGGTTTAGGTAACTATCACAAAAACGGACCATGCAATTGTTAGTGCCTCTTTGGGTATTAAATCCCATTAGTATTTTCAATGCTGGAATTACACTCAGTATTTAATCCTTTGGATGTGGTTGATCGATCC
This sequence comes from Calotriton arnoldi, assembly GCA_963921515.1. Classification (NCBI taxonomy): domain Eukaryota; kingdom Metazoa; phylum Chordata; class Amphibia; order Caudata; family Salamandridae; genus Calotriton; species Calotriton arnoldi. Next base: position 2,428,821 of record CAWUFW010001476.1, on the reverse strand, counting down.
CTTCACTTGTAATCTTCTTGTGGTTCCAGACAAGTCATAAGAAAATCTAAGGCCTCCATTTAAAGCTAACTGGAGGCACTGGCTCAGCTTAGGCTTAACTTCTCCACAGCTCCACCATTCCTCCACCAAGGTATCCAGTGGTAACTGCCCAAACTCACATAATCCTCACCATAGCCACCAGAGTTTATTGCCCTCAATATCAATGGGCACCAGGGCTCTGGCATAAGAATCACAGGGTTGAAGTGGACAGCAGCTTGGTAGTGTGAGCACTGATGTTCTTGTTCCACCCAGAGGGCCTGCCAGTCCACCTGGTGAAAACCATATCTAGTAGTTTACTCCAGGGTTCTGGGGAATCCATGGCATTACATTGGGTCTTGGGTGCCAGGGCACCGTAATAAATCTTTATTAAAACTGTTCAATACCTGAACAGGATTTTTGCTTAATCAGTACAGGTATGTCTTTGAAGTCCATGACATCTTCAATATAAGCACCACTTTCCATAAAGCAACCCGTAGCTCCTTTTATGGGAAAGCAACACAAACTCTCCCACTATCTCATGTGAGATTTGTATTTCAGATTAGAATAAATACATACTAGTGAGTTTATTAGGAAAAGCCTTTAATACCCCCATATCTCCCATGGCAAAGGATGCTTGTGATCTGTGTGAGAAAATGGTTTATTACTCTGGGTGGACCAGGGCCCACCACAAATAATAAATATACTATCTTCTTAGGTCCAGTTAAAGGTTTTAATAACTTAAACCTGACCTCAACCCTTGTTAGCTATAATACAAAGCAGCAGGTTTAACTTACAGAAACTGTGCAAAGCATTTAAAAGTACCAAAACAGTTTTAAGACAAAAATACAATACAAACAAATTTCACTCCAATATATAAAAATAAAGAATACTTTTATAAACAAAATAACACCACAACAAGACTGTATAGGAAGGTGGAGTATTATGTAGTGATGCTGGTTAGGCTTCACTAGGTAATACTCTCAAAATACCCCAAAAATGGTCCTTGGATTCACAATAATAAATCCTTAGCTCAGTCCTGGTAGTGTGGTAAAGAGGAGTCAGGCTTTACTAGAGGAACATGTGTCAAGCATTTCAGAGTACAACATGGACGATAAGTAATTGATACAACTCGAAAGAAATCCGACACCAATTTATAAAAATTAAGCAGATTTTTATGTAAATTTAGACACCGAAATGAAGACCATCGGGGTTATGGATTTCATAACAAAAAATAAATCAGTGCTATTCAACACTGCAGAACTTTAGCATTGCGGTCAATGGTAAAAACTAAGCACTAGTGACAATCGTTCACTTGCAGGTCAATTTACGTGGAACCCACTGGGGGTTAAGGTGAAGTGAGTCCCAAGACCAGGCCATGACAGTGAGTTGAATTTTGCCTGGCTTGTAGGTCCTGGGTGCACATTTGATCTAGCTGTCCCTGGTGCTGAAGCGGGAGCCGCGGGGGAGCTGGTTTTATTGCTTACACAGTGCTGGTAAGAAAACAGAAGCAAAAGGTCAAAAACGGGGCCACTGAGGTGGCCGGTTAAAGGTGCTGCGAAGTTCCCTCGGATTGCAGTGTTGAGTGAAGGTAGTGGTTGCCAAACTGGCCGCCAACAAGTCTTGGAAGCGGTAAGTTACAAGCCTTGGCAGTGGCTGATATCTGTCAGCCAGAGCACATGAAAGTCTTGGGCAACCAGGTGGACAACCACTAAGGTAGCCACCTGGGTGTATGCCACAATGACTCTGACACAGGAATCATATCAGGGGTGATGAGGCCAGTTGTTTGATAGCAAACATGACATATTTCAGTGGTTCCATAATGGAGGTGGCAACTTGGTGCCCGGGTGCCAGCACAGTTATTCTATGGACTGCTGATCACTTATAGCAACCCTTAATGGAAAGTGACTAATATAGGGACAAATAATACTTGCACTTATATGTCCACACCGTTAATATAATGCATCCTGCCTCCTGGGCTCAGAAAGCCTTCAATAGGGGTGATTGCATATATTAAAAATAGTGCTTTGATCTTCCCACAAATGGTGGGGGCAAAGTCGAGTTCGAGCAGTTTGCACTACTCCTGCAGTTTGCAATGGCAGGACTGCTGTTATATGTTTACTTGAGTCACTCAGAATGGCACAAACAGAGCTTCAGGGCCTTTTGACCCCTTTTACTCCCATGCCATGGGTACTCCTGGTACCATTTACCAGGGACTGATAAGAGGGTTAAAATCCTTGCCAATTGGGGTGGCCAATTCACATGTATAAGTTTTAGAGAGAGAGCACTGGCACTAGGGCATGGTTAGCAGGACCCAGTGCACTTTCAGAGTCTTAACTATCAGCATTGGGGAAAAAAGTGAGGGGTAACCATACAAAAAGGGCACTTTCCTACAGAGACAAATCCAATAAGGACAAGCATTTACAATGCAATAGGTCTCGCATTTGCAAGACTTTGAACAATTGGTTTTGTAAATATAAAAGCGGGCGTCGTGTTCAATCAAATATAAACCGCATGTAAACCCTTCACAGTGAATGCAGGAGCAATCCAACAGCCCTGAGTCAGCAGACAAGAATCTGCTAACCTTCCTCCCTTGCTTTTGCACAGTAAATACAGACAAGGGGACCAAAAAAAACAGCCGTCCAGAAAACCTGTGCCCTGTCTGCTGGAAGCCACTGTCTTAATGGCCTGTCCATGAGATTGTGTCTGCTAGACCATGTACTTGCCTTAGTTTGAGTCTGTCAGTGGGCCAGCTAATCCAAATTAAAATCCCCATAAGATTATTACGTCACGAGGGCACCAGTTTTTCATCAGCAGGTTTTTATTTACGTCGTCAGTGAATTCTGGGAATGTTATTGTTCATTCAGCTCAATTACAACAAGCATGCTTTCACACCTGAAAAAAACGGTTTGAACAAGTCATGAAGTGGAACAGGTGTGCCCTTGTGACATGGAGTCATGTGGTAACCTCGCTTCATATACCTCTCTTTGAACACTCCTGCACTGTATTTACTATAAGGCCTGTCTGCTTATTTTCATTGCTTTTTCAAACGTAAGGTCACACCCACATACTGTACTGACCTAATACTGTGCCAGCTTCTCTTTAAGTGAGTTCCCTAAAGGATCTGGAATTTACATATCTCTCTATATGCTTGAGTATAATTGTGCCTTTCCTCAAGGTGCTTGCATGTTGGGTCTTTTGCTCCCTGTCTGAGATTTCATCTTTTTTGCATCCTCCAACTAATTGCTTTGGGCAACCTTATGGTTACGTAAAGCGCTATAAAAATAATAAGCCATACAATGTTAACATTCCTACTTACACAGGCCTGTGATTGTGCACATTCCTCCGTGAGTCTGCACGTAGTGGAGGTGCCCGTTCCTCCATGTCAATGTACTCATTTCTGCGTGAGCCCTAAATGTGATGGGGTCTATTCCTCAATGTGGCTGCAGGTGATTGAATTAATTCCTATATCTGGTTTTCTCCACTCCTCAGCATGTCTGCAAGTGACGCTATTCATTCCAACCCAAGTACCTGCGTTTAATGGTGTCCACTCCTACACGTGATTGTGTCGATGTGCCTTTCTCTATAATTCCTTTAAGTGCCTGCTCGTTCACGTGCCTGTCTTTAAACAACTGTGTCCAGTCCTGGTACTTACTGCAGCACATGTAGTCTCTGTGACTTCCCATTACCGTGGCAGTGTGTCCCACAAAGGCGGGGGCGGGCATTCGTGCTCCGATCACACAGGCATACAGTGCAATCCTAGGAAACGGTGGAAACCTAAATATGAAGTGTGGCTCGACTCGGGCATAATAAATGAGTTTGTTACGGCAGTAGTTACCCAGGGGACGTGCACTAACTGCACGTGTAAAGGCTGGCGCCCCATTCATTGTGTTTGACGTAATACTCCCCCACACACAGGCTATAGGGAAGCGCATGTTTTTTGTTTTTTTTCCCAGAGAGCTCGTGTTTGCCCCTTCGTTTTGTTGAAGAGTGCAATTCCTAAACAAACCAGTGGTGCGCGCGCACCACAGAGGAGCGGGGGGCAAGGGAGCCTGTCGTCTGTGCCGCGCGCAGATGCGCGTCCTAGATACGGACGGGAATGGGCGGAGCAAAGGCGGGACATGCGCCCGTCTTTGCCCAATTGCGTGCCGTTTTTTTTTTTTTTAAAGCACGCTACAGCCAATGCCAGCCTGCGAAAGCAAAACCACATGCACGAGCATGTGGTTAGCTTTCTGAAGCCCATACAAGAGGTCTCGCGCTCCGTGAGCAGTGCTAAGCACTGCAACGCTAGGCACGAGTCCTAAAAAATGGAGATATGTATTTTAGAAGATTTAAGTAAAAATTGTGCTTTAAAGCACTAAGTAACAATGTGGGTCAACTGGTGGCAGTAGACCCAGATCTAGGTGTGAACTCTGCACAACTGTGATGGAGCGCGGGGTCCATACACCAACCAGATTTGACCTGGTTGGAGATTTTACTTTGGGACTTAATCTAAAAAATGGAAGCCAAAATCTTTCAGCGCAGCAAAGCAGCAGGCTGTATCTGAGGAGGGCTCCACGATGTCAGATAGGCATTGGCGAGGTCCTGGTGAAACTATTTGGTGGGAAAAGCTCAGAGGGGAAAAATTCAAATTTCAGACTCAGGGAAGTCATCTGATCCACCAGCTACTTTTGGCGCCTTCACCAGTCAAGTTTTTTACCTTCGGCTTAGTCACTTTTTTGGAGGTCTGAATCCTCAAGCTGGTAAGGTCCTGCTGAAATGGTTTTGTTCCTGCGGAGAAGCTCTGAGTGAGTGAAACCTGTTTCTTCAGCCATGTGAGGTCGCACCTTGGGTGGATTGCCTTGACAGGTTTGTCCGGGCCCTCCAGAAGTCTTGAAGTCCAAAAATGTTCTAATTCCCAGGTTTTCAGATGTGATAGGGATGGAGCAAGGATTCAAGAAAATGAAACTTGCTCGGAGAAATCCTCCATTAACTTTCACTAATCGTTAAAATTGCAGATGAGACAAAACTAATGTACACCAGACACTGACACATGGGGAGAGAAGCTTACGCATGCTTAAACTAATGAGGAATAAAATGCAACGCGATTAAAACCCGCTTTAATTTGCAAAAACGCTTTGCGCATGTGCAAACTTGAATTAAGTAGCGATAACTGCACATGCTTTAACTGTGAGCTGGGGGACACGAGTGAATGAGCTGCCTATTTTTTGCCTACTTTAAAATGACAGCGTTTTTATCGTAAATGTGTTTTAAACTGCCTATGGTGAATCTATCGTTTTAACTGCCTATACTGAATCTGACTTTTGAAATAGAAATTGACTCTGTTATTGGACGCTTAATTCATTGTTTTAATCTTGCGTTTTTGCACAGTGGGAAAGCGTGTTTCCTACCTTTATTGCTTCATCCTTCGGAGCCACGCACAGGTTACGGGGACCACAATTACTGTTGCACTTCCTACCAGCAGGAAGAGAAGGGGCGGGACATAGAATAGACGGGAATTCCGGTTGGGGGATAAAGGCATGGACGCTGAGCGACCGCGCAGCCTGCACATGCTTTAACTGTGAGCTGGGGGACACGAGTGAATGAGCTGCCTATTTTTTGCCTACTTTAAAATGACAGCGTTTTTATCGTAAATGTGTTTTAAACTGCCTATGGTGAATCTATCGTTTTAACTGCCTATACTGAATCTGACTTTTGAAATAGAAATTGACTCTGTTATTGGACGCTTAATTCATTGTTTTAATCTTGCGTTTTTGCACAGTGGGAAAGCGTGTTTCCTACCTTTATTGCTTCATCCTTCGGAGCCACGCACAGGTTACGGGGACCACAATTACTGTTGCACTTCCTACCAGCAGGAAGAGAAGGGGCGGGACATAGAATAGACGGGAATTCCGGTTGGGGGATAAAGGCATGGACGCTGAGCGACCGCGCAGCCTGCACATGCTTTAACTGTGAGCTGGGGGACACGAGTGAATGAGCTGCCTATTTTTTGCCTACTTTAAAATGACAGCGTTTTTATCGTAAATGTGTTTTAAACTGCCTATGGTGAATCTATCGTTTTAACTGCCTATACTGAATCTGACTTTTGAAATAGAAATTGACTCTGTTATTGGACGCTTAATTCATTGTTTTAATCTTGCGTTTTTGCACAGTGGGAAAGCGTGTTTCCTACCTTTATTGCTTCATCCTTCGGAGCCACGCACAGGTTACGGGGACCACAATTACTGTTGCACTTCCTACCAGCAGGAAGAGAAGGGGCGGGACATAGAATAGACGGGAATTCCGGTTGGGGGATAAAGGCATGGACGCTGAGCGACCGCGCAGCCTGCACATGCTTTAACTGTGAGCTGGGGGACACGAGTGAATGAGCTGCCTATTTTTTGCCTACTTTAAAATGACAGCGTTTTTATCGTAAATGTGTTTTAAACTGCCTATGGTGAATCTATCGTTTTAACTGCCTATACTGAATCTGACTTTTGAAATAGAAATTGACTCTGTTATTGGACGCTTAATTCATTGTTTTAATCTTGCGTTTTTGCACAGTGGGAAAGCGTGTTTCCTACCTTTATTGCTTCATCCTTCGGAGCCACGCACAGGTTACGGGGACCACAATTACTGTTGCACTTCCTACCAGCAGGAAGAGAAGGGGCGGGACATAGAATAGACGGGAATTCCGGTTGGGGGATAAAGGCATGGACGCTGAGCGACCGCGCAGCCTGCACATGCTTTAACTGTGAGCTGGGGGACACGAGTGAATGAGCTGCCTATTTTTTGCCTACTTTAAAATGACAGCGTTTTTATCGTAAATGTGTTTTAAACTGCCTATGGTGAATCTATCGTTTTAACTGCCTATACTGAATCTGACTTTTGAAATAGAAATTGACTCTGTTATTGGACGCTTAATTCATTGTTTTAATCTTGCGTTTTTGCACAGTGGGAAAGCGTGTTTCCTACCTTTATTGCTTCATCCTTCGGAGCCACGCACAGGTTACGGGGACCACAATTACTGTTGCACTTCCTACCAGCAGGAAGAGAAGGGGCGGGACATAGAATAGACGGGAATTCCGGTTGGGGGATAAAGGCATGGACGCTGAGCGACCGCGCAGCCTGCACATGCTTTAACTGTGAGCTGGGGGACACGAGTGAATGAGCTGCCTATTTTTTGCCTACTTTAAAATGACAGCGTTTTTATCGTAAATGTGTTTTAAACTGCCTATGGTGAATCTATCGTTTTAACTGCCTATACTGAATCTGACTTTTGAAATAGAAATTGACTCTGTTATTGGACGCTTAATTCATTGTTTTAATCTTGCGTTTTTGCACAGTGGGAAAGCGTGTTTCCTACCTTTATTGCTTCATCCTTCGGAGCCACGCACAGGTTACGGGGACCACAATTACTGTTGCACTTCCTACCAGCAGGAAGAGAAGGGGCGGGACATAGAATAGACGGGAATTCCGGTTGGGGGATAAAGGCATGGACGCTGAGCGACCGCGCAGCGGACGCGCGCAGCGGGCGCGCCGCTGGCGCGCCGAAGGCGCGCCAAAGGCAAGCCCGTCTGCGCCCGTCCGCGCTCGCTCGGCGCCAGGGGCCAGGAATCCTGTTGGATCTGTTAATAAGAGTCTCTCCTACACGTCAGAACAACTAAAGGGTTGGAGGGGCGCACCGCAAAGTAAGTGCCTACACCATATGTTGCCCGATAGTGAGACCAGCATCTGCCCACACTGTCTGTTCAGATTTTGTCCATGGAATAGGCCTCCCACAATTACCAATCATAATTTGGGGCTCAAAATGTTCTTATTGAATTGTCGATCTATGTCAAAACATGCACTAGAAATTCATCTACTACTTGAGGAAGAGAGCCCAGAGGTGCTGTTCTTAACTGAAACATGGCTCAATGGTGAGGCTAATTTTTCTATTGTTCAAGCACTCCCGGCTGGTTACGCTATCCAAAGGCTGGATAGGGGTATAGGAAGGGCGGTGGTCTTGCGATTATTCATAAAATGGAATTGGACTGTCGCACCACCGCAAGTCCGCTAACCGATTGCGAAAGCTTTGCCTTTGCAATTCGGATATCTCATGTCTGCACATTTTCGGGGATCTTGATCTATAGACCTCCAGGACCCCTCAATCGATTTAATAATGAGCTCCTTGAGACAGCAGCTAAACTGGCCAACAGTAGTGCTAACCTCACGCTGTTAGGGGACCTTAATCTCCATTTCGAGAATAGCCTTCATTCAGATGTGCACGACTTAACTGAGGGGCTAGCTGTCTTCCAACTTACACAAAAAGTAGCAGGTCCCACCCATATAAAAGGCCACTTATTGGACCCCATTTTTTCCAATTTGGAGAATCTGTTAGCTGGAGATCCTGTTAGGTTCCCATGGTCTGACCATTTTTTAATCCCTTTTACTTGGACTCCGCAAGTGACCTCCACAGCAACCATGGGGCATAGGAAATGCTCACGCACATGGTCCAAACTTCCAATTGACTCATGGGTAACAACGTTAGAATTGTCCAGGCCCACCTCTGATCCCGACCCTGTAACGGCCAACTATAAATTCAACGATTGGGTAGAATCGTCATTGAATTCTGTCCTTCCAAATAAAATAATATTTAATAAGGCAGAAACCAAGCGTAATCCGTGGTACTCCCCAAAACTTCGAGTACTTAAGAAAACTTGTAAGAGAGCTGAAAGGAAATGGAGGAAGGATTTTTCTGCCAACTGCAAACAAATTTATAGAGAGGCCATTAAAACTTATAAAATTGAAATTCAACGTGCCCAAACTCTATATTACGAAGAGAGAATTTTGGCAGCGGCTAACTCTCCTCGCGAAATTTTTCGCATCACTAAGGGTTTGATCACCATCCCTACCCCCTCATTGTATCTGAAGATACTTCAGCACGATGTAATGCTATGGCAGAGTTCTTCTCGAACAAAATCCAAGCTATTTACTCCTCCTTCCCTCAAAAAATACCTCAACAACTTATCGGAGATCAGGAAAATTTGGTCAATGGGAGAGGTAGTCTAATTGAGGAAATCCCCCCACTTACCTTGTCCACGTTGTTTGATTTTTTGATTAAATTAAAATCCGGTTCCCCCACAGATCCCGCCCCCCCAATATCTTAAACCAGGCTTCTGAAATCCTGGCCCCAGTAATCCTTAATCTGTTAAATGCCTCTCTCTCCTCCGGCATAGTCCCTACACTGTGGAAACAGGCTATGGTTAAAGCCTTATTGAAAAAACCTACCCTGGACTCTGAAGTCTGGAGTAACTATCGCCCCATCTCCCTGCTGCCGGCCATCAGCAAGATCACAGAGAAATATGTGAACTCTGTTCTATCTACCTTCCTGGAGAGTAATAATTGTCTCCATTCCTCCCAGATGGGTTTTAGACCTCAACATGGTACCGAGACGGCTCTTCTGGTGGTTGTAGAAGAGGCGAGAAAAATTTTAGACGCAGGAGGCTGCGCGGCTATCATTCTTCTAGACCTAAGCGCAGCCTTCGATACGGTTAACCACCAGCTGCTGATAGAAAGATTAGGTGAGGTAGGAATTGCCGGGACTATGCTCAATTGGTTCCAATCATTTTTAGAAAACCGATCTTTTAGAGTTTTTGAAGACGATATTTCTTCTAAACCTTTTCCGCTGGTTTGTGGGGTGCCTCAGGGCTCCTTCCTCAGCCCCACACTCTTTAACGTGTATCTGAGGCCCTTGGCTGAGATTGTGTTACCATTTGGGATTCAGATAATCACGTATGCTGACGACACCCAGCTGGTTGTTTCTGTCAACCAGCGGGATCCCTCCAGCCCAGGTCTTGCCCTCTGTCTGGAAAAAGTATCAAGGTGGATGGAAGAGTCATTCTTGAAACTTAATGGAACCAAAACAGAACTAATGCTCTTAGGGAACAAACAAAATCTAAACTTTGAACTACTCTGGCCCAGCTCCTTTGGTCCTGCCCCCACTCCCAAATTTCAAATCAAGAGTCTGGGTGTTTGGCTCGACCAGAACCTTGATTTTAAAGAACAAGGGCAAAAGGTAGCTGCAAGCTGCTACGGGATCCTCCGTATGATCCGTAAAGTGCTTCCACTACTTCCTTTCCCTGCAAGAAGAGTCCTAGTTCAGGCTCTCATTTTGTCACGACTTGACTATGCTAATGCTCTTTATCTTGGAGCCCCTGGATCATCATTACGGAAGCTACAGATTGTTCAAAACTGCGCTGCGCGCATGCTTATGAACATCCCAAAGCGGTCTTCCGCTAAACCTGCTTTGGCATCCTTACATTGGCTTCCTATCCGTGAGCGCATAGAGTTTAAGGCTCTATGTATAGCCCACAGGTCACTCTCAGGTAAGGGATCTCCGGTCATCCAGTCCCTTCTACACCGATACCGTCCCAATAGAGCCCTCAGGTCAGAAACTAAATCTCTACTGTCAATTCCAAGAATAAAGAGAGCACGAAGTGGCGGCCGCCTCTTTTCGTATAATGTGGCCAAGATCTGGAATGGCCTGCCTCCGCAAATCCGTGACCAACCCAATTACCTCATCTTCCGGAAGCAGATTAAAACTTTACTCTTCCCTAAATGAATGGCTTTCAGTGTAAGTGTGTTAGCAGGCAATAGCGCGGGGATGCCCTTGGGTAACCAGGCGCTTTCTAAATCTTGTTTTCATTCATTTCATTTCATTTCATTCATAACGTGACTAACTCACTTTGAGAGGGAAAAACCTCACACATGCGCAAGAAAGACTAACATGTGGTCCTGAGGTACCGCATGCCCGGCATCTGCTTGCTTGAATTTAAAAGAAAGCTGCTGTCGTTAATGCTTTTGCCCAGAGAGACACTAATAACATGTGACAGAGTAGAAGGGGGTGGTGAACAGTGAGAGTTATATGTTTAAGAAAATAACATCTGTTTATGATTCCTTTATTAATAGAGTGCATTTGGGCCTGCTAAAGCATAACGGAAAAAGAAAATGGCGCATGCTCAGTGAATCCATGATGTGACCCAGTGACCGAAAGAGCTGAATGACTGCCAAATATCAAGGACAGAAGACATGAGAAAAAGAAGACATGTATCACTCGTCTATGTGGCCTGTATTGAATGAATTATTGCAATGGCAACAATATATGCATGGGAAGAGGACAACATGAATGAGCTAAAGGGGAAGGGCTAGCAAACAATAAGTACCTTAATAAAAATGAATATGTCAGCATGGTGTGAAGAAAACTCCCCCAGCCCCGTCCAATCATATTCCGTATTTTTGTGAAATTTGCAACTCTTGAGGGTGGGACATGTAGAAATAAAGACTATAACTAGAGTGATTTTAGTTAAGTTAGGGATCATCGACGCTGAGAGAGAGAGAGACGAATATGCTGCATCGAGAGAGAGCATCAAGACCATCATCGAGAGAGAGAGGCGAGAGCAGACTGGGAAGATTCAGATCCGAAAACGACAGCCTGATTAGACTCAAAGATTGCAGAAGAATATCGAGGAGGGAGAGAGAGTAAGAGAGGGAATCTCCCTGGTGCGTCGGATTTGTAGAAAAGTCTAGTAAGTATCAGCCTGTCCTTTAGTCTTTGTCTCCTGATTCTAAGTCAGGAGACCTTCACCATTCCTTTGGCCAGAGGGGTGGGTTTCCGGTCATCTCTATTAGGTAAATGTCATTTTGTCTCAAAAACTTGCATATTTGTTTGCAAATGTATGTTAATATGTGTCTTTTGTCTCTACATCTATCCACTCTTATGCATTGATTTGTCGAATGAGGTTGTGTAATTGAATGTATTTGATAAATGAATTTTCTCTCACCCATTGAAGAATGATGAAGTTTGCACTGTTAAATCTGTGTTGATGAGCGTTCAACTTTATGACTGAAATTTTAGATAAAGCTTATAAATCTTACTCAGAGTGTGTGGTCATTTCACTAAGAGCTGTGAATTAGTTAAGAAATTGTTAATATCACCATCAACTAACTCAACTAATGGTCCATTGACCAGAGGAAAGAGTGTTGATTTTTGAAGATTAGTTAGGCATTGAAATGTCAATCTAACCCGATTTGTGGTTACAGGGAAATAACTAATCAGAACTTAAGTGAATTATAAAACTTGACCCCTCAGCGGATCATCCAGGGAGTGTGATGAACATTTTGGGATGAATGTATATGGGCCCATTGACATATTCAGTTTTGTGAAATATTCAACCCTGGCCTTACGCTGGATCAATAGGAAAGGTCCAGTTAAACACAGTGAAGGGTCCCAGGATCTCAGGAACAGCACTGGGGGGTCAAAACTTACTCTGAGGCCTGTAAGTTAAATGTCACTAGTAGAGTGCCTCACCTATTGTGCCACTAATGCGACAATACAAAGCATGTCTTCAGGCCTGCCCTTGCAGCCTGAGTTTGCAGTTTTAAAACTGCAAAATCGACCTGGCAAAGTAAGTCTTTTGCCATGCCGAAACCGTCCTTTCTAATACTTATAAGTTACCTTTAAGGTAGCCCCTAAATGCCCATTAGGCAGGGTGCATTAAATTTATAATGTAGGGCATGTGTAATTAAGCTTTACATATCTTGGCAATAAAAAATATCAAAAATCGTTTTTCACCGTGGTAAGGCCTTATAATGCATTACTTCAGTTTGGGAATAGTTAGAACCATGCTTCAAGGATTTAAATTAGTATATATTTAAAATCCAATCTAATGGTCAAGTAGTATTTTAAATTACTAGTTAACAAGTGAATATGAAAATGCACTCCTTCCCTTATAATTGTTTAATCTTTAATATCCAAAGATATTTTCCTTGTAATGCGTACAAACAGTATTTGTGAAACATCCCAAATCACAGCTCATGTTACAACACCAACCAAAAAGGGTGCGTCGGCACGCACCCAACTGTTGCACTGCCGAATGGGGAATCATCCCTCAAGATAAACCATATTCAGTAAACCATGTTTTCACTGTTTTCATAGTAATCTTCCACATGTCGTCAATCATCCTGCATATAAATCATCACGGAGACAGTAGCATTGCCCTTCTGTTCTTTTATTAAACAGTTTCAAATGCCTCCTGCTGCCCATCCAGGCTTTTCACAGTGGCACGTGAGGTCAACCATACTTTAGAATAGACTCATTTGTTTACCCAATGCATTTCGAGCCCAGGTCACGGGGGTAGTATGAATTAATGAATCACCACGAGTGATTGGGTACACGTGGGTGAGCACATTTGAAATAACGGTCCGAGCGGCAGAGAAAGAACATAAACTTGAAGTGAACTGGAGAAGGAGGTCAGGCTGCCGGTCAAGGCTTTTGAGAGGTAATTGGGGTGTAACTTTAAATTTTGTTTGGGTCACGATGCAGGCAGATCGGGTTGAGTTATTGGGGTCACAGGGGAAACTGACCGAGGGTAGTGAGGTGCGCATTAGTAAATGGAGAATTCTGTAATGGGTTGGTGATTAGTATCAACATTATTTTATATATAGATGTATTTTTGGGGATGGATTAATAAGGGGAAGCAGTTTAAGTTTGGTGATTTGATTGTTGTTTAATGATGAGGAGGGGACAGGGATCGTGGGTTGTTTAGGTCAGAGGTTTTGGGTTAGTGAGCACTGTTACACGTAACATGGTGGCGTTGAATAGTGAGCTAAAATTGTGTCTCTATTTGTTGCAGTAACCCCTGAAGAAGAGCCGATTGGCTCGAAATGCATTGGGTAAACAAATGAGTCTATTCTAAAGTATGGTTGACCTCACGTGCCACTGTGAAAAGCCTGGATGGGCAGCAGGAGGTATTTGAAACTGTTTAATAAAAGAACTGAAGGGCAATGCTGCTGTCTCCGTGATGATTTATATGCAGGAAGATTGACGACATGTGGAAGATTACTATGAAAACAGTGAAAACATGGTTTACCGAATATGGTTCATCTTGAGGGATGATTCCCCATTCGGCAGTGCAACAGTTGGGTGCGTGACGACGCACCCTTTTTGGTTGGTGTTTTAACATGAGCTGTGATTTGGGACGTTTCACAGATACTGTTTGCACGCATTACAAGAAAAATATCTTTGGATATTGAAGATTAAACAATTATAAGGGAAGGAGTGCATTTTCATATTCACTTGTTAACTATTAGAAAGTTGGCATTTTCCCGTCTTAGAGAAATGTGTCTTTCTGCCAGTGCTCAGTGTCACCTGACTGTTAATGGCTCTCCTGAGGAGAGATGTGCATTGCTACGAGATAATGGACAAAAGGTCTGGTGCGTGGATATGGTTTTCTCCCTCACAGGATGGCCATCTGGGCTGTGATCATGAAGTTAAACGTCAAATGGTGCCTATACTGTCACAAGCAGATGTAAAGTACACTTAGGCCTTCCCCTTCATTGTGCTGATAGCTAACTGGGCACCAATCTCCCTGGAGCTCCTCCAGAAAAGGTTATGAGTGACCACAAAGGAGGGGTTAACCATTAGGCTTGCCACACCTCTGGGTGTGCCCAGGGAGCTCTGCACAATTGATAAAAGGTTCTGCCATATTGGTTTTAGGTAGAGAGGGGCAAGTGGGATAGCTTACAGTAAAACACACAGGGTGTGCTGCACAATTGGGCTGGGGTACCCTTGGAAACTTTTAATCCATTAGTTTGGGAGTCGCCAGGAGATTTACCCATCCACAGTCTGGCACTGGGCATTAAAGTTGCACCCCTGGTATCCTCTTCAGAGCCCTTTTGGAACTGGAAGACAAATGAAGTACTGCACCTGCTGTTGAACCTGTGGAGAGTAATCCAAAGGGCTGGATCAGCTCCCCACTTGTAACCAGACAGAAGACTAAACTCAAAGGGCTAGTTGGCCAGTTTCCTGTACAGCTCCAGGAGAACAAATGCTACAAGAAGCCCAAACCTCTGCTGAGCCCAGCCGAGCAATTCCAACTGGTTTTGTCCTAGACCCTGCTGGTGGCTTCTAGGAGATTGAGCCCTAACCCCCAAGTGTGGTGCCCAAAAGGACCTGGACCCTTGGCTGGTGTGAGAGTGAACTCTTTCACACTTCAAACATGAAAGACTGACACTTAGGAACTTTTTCTGAACTGTTCCTCAAAAGACTCAGAGGCCAACACCATAGTGCCACTGAGCCGCAGCTGCCAACTTTCAACTGCTAGCAGGACTTAACCTGCTGGTTTGCCCCACTGAAAAGATCCTGACTCCCAGAAAAGTTTTTAAGTTTGAATGTGGAGGACTTTAACAGGAACAATGCAGAGCAGCACTCTGTCAACAACACCTTCCTGAGTCCGGACTTCGCACGCTTGGAGTTTTCCCACCTTCGACATTGACAGCCTTGAACTTCCTGCTGAAGCTGATGCTCCCATCAGGGTCCTGCACTTTAGCCAGCTGCTGTCGATGAGCCCTTCTTTGGATTTAGTTTACAGCCCGATCCACCGACTACCTCGTCGACTACGACTTTTTTATCCAGGAACATGACAAAGGCCCTGATTACGATCTTGGTGGATGGGATACTCCATCACAAACGTGACAGATATCCCTTCTGCTGTATTACAAGTTCCATTATATCCTAAGGAACTTGCAATACGGCGGATGGGATATGTGCCATGTTAGTGACGGAGTATTCCATCCGCCAAAATCGTAATCAGGCCCTTACTCTGAAGGTAAACGTTTCTCCGGTGCGAACCTGGTCACTGTTTCTCACCCACGCTCCATTGCGGTCAGCCTTAACTTTTGACTTAGATCCAGTCTAGTGCTACCAGATACCCACGGTTAGTGCTTTGTGCTTTCTGGTGCTAGATTTATCTAAAATTTCTAATAATCCTATCTTTGGTGTCCTACATCTGATTTTTGTCATTTTTGTGTCTATTTGTTCATTAAACTTTACTCTATTTTTCATAAATTGATGTGGGAGTTTTATTGTGTTGTGTTTTCTACTTTATAACTGTTTTGGTACGGATAACTGATTTACACATTTCTCTTAAGTTAAGCCTGTTCTGTGCAACATTTAACTGGACCTAGTAAGAAATAGTGCCATTAATAATTGAAGAGGTCTACCATTCACTTCAACTAATAATCTACGTTCTGAAAGGTATGAATTTGAAAAATTATTTTGTTGCCCATTACAATTGGCAGGATTGTAAATAGGGCAAATTGGTACAGTGACGCTAGGCTATCATTGGATATATTTTGTCAGAAGCTGCTGCTTAAGTGAAGGGTGCAAAAGGTAATCTGAGAGAAGGCTCTATTTCATGTAATAAAGCCATAAACTTTGGTGTCAGGGTTATATGTCGGGTCACAGTAGAAAAAGGGGCCTTAATGCACTGAATCTGTTTGAGTATCCCGTCATATTCATCACAGAATTGACATACAAGTGCAGACTGCATGAATACCAATGTTTACAACATTTGAAATTTCAGAGGAAAGCCAAGATTGGTATATGGTCTAAAGAAAATCTTGATACAAACTATTTAGTTGAATAATCCATAATCATAGCTTCAGAGTTTAAATCATAATCATCATCTGAGTCATTGGGATCTCATATGGGCAATCAAAAGTCTGTGTAGAAACCCGGGGCATGAACAACAAATTACTCCCAGTCCCTGCAGGATGTGCCTGGTCACTATCACTGAGCTGAAGGTACATGCATAGACATAGACATAGAAGAGGTCAGGTTTGTCATGAGTTTCCCACCAAACTAAATAACTGAGTAAGGAGACACGATTTTCTAAACATTTTTGATCAGGAGAAACACACTTTTTTAACTTGCTCCCAACTCAGCACACACAATTTAAGACCATGTATTGAAGGCCCCCCAGTGACAAATAATATGTCGGTTCATGGGGTGGTTAGTAGGACCGCGTCAGCAGTCAACATCACAGTAGCAACCTTTTTAGCCTGAGCCTGAGATAGCTTCATCTGTCACTTCAGCCTTGTGCTTTCCCAAAAACAAAATCATATTAAAAATGCATAAATACAAACATTGATACATATGTATATACAGGGATTATTAGTCACCCCTCTTCATCCATTGGTTTTCAAGATTTTAAAATATTTATTTATTATTTATATTTAGATGATGGATCGCATTGACCAGAATTCACTGGGAGGCTTACTGAGTCGTGTTTCATGTGAAATACACTGCTAAAGGCTGTAGGTGAGTTCCAGTCCTGCTTTGAGTGCTGCCAAATGGAGGTTTTTATTTTATTAATTGGAGAATTATTTTTTTGCCCATTTTAGTTACAGAAGATAATAAATGGGACAAATTGGTACAGTGAAGTGCAGCACTCAGTGAATACATATTGACAGTAGCGATTATTTGCGTGAAGGATGCATATAGCACTGTGAGAGAAGGTTCCATTTCATGTAATAAAGCCATATAATTATGTTTTAGGTTTATTTTCTTTTGGTCACAGTAGAAAAGAGGTCATGATGTGCTGAGTCTGAGGATAATCTTATGGTCTTCACAGAAATGAAACAGAAGTATAAACTGGATGATTGCCAAGATTTGCAACATTTGAAATTGTAGATGAAAACCAAGATTGGTAGACAATCTATAGACTATCTTGACCCAAACTGTCTAGTTGATGAATCCATAATCTTAATGTCAGAGTCTAAATCATTAGTATCTGAGTCATTGGAATCTCTTAGGGGTGAGTAAAAGTCTGTCTACAAACCAAGGCCATGTAAGACACAATAGTCTCATCGACTACAGGTTTTGCCTGGACAATATCACTGAAGGTGCAAGAATAGACATGGAAGAGGACAGGCTTGTCATGAGTTTCCCATCAAATTAAATAATTGATCAGTTAATAAGTTAATTTAAGAGGACTGGACAAGGAGCAACCAAAGAAGTACACTGCGCTAAGCAAGGAGAATTTCTGCATAATAAGGTCATCTGGGTAGGATAAAGCTGTGTGGATTTAGCTATTGCAAGCCTTCATCCATGAATGGCTGTCTTAAAATGTAAGCTGCAGCCAGTTACATAAATGAACTGCATGAGTAAAAGGATGTGGAAAGCTTGAAGCAGTGAAGTGGGGATGCCAACTGAGATTTAAAGAGAAAGGAGTCAGGATGAGACATTGGCAGCAGATTTACTTGTTTCATGACTCACATGAGTGTAAAAAGATGTCCGGAGAGACTTCCTTTCCTTACTATTTTTAACAAACTTCTCCACTGATTCATTTCTTTCATTATTATTTTGCTCACAGGACTAGGAAGACATGATTTAATTGAAGATTTCAATCAGGAGAAACAAATTGCTTAAACTAGCCCCCAACTGAGCATACACAATTTTAGACCATGCTATGAAGACCCTCCAGTTATGAATAATATGTGGGTTCATATGGTGATTGGCAGGATGATGTATGAAGTCAGCAAGGGACGCCTTGTTGAACGAGAGGGACCACAAGTCCCAGGCTGCCACGGGAGTGCCAGGAGGCCCTCTCATAGCCCGCACCAGCTGATAATTGCAGCCCTCCGTTAGCGCTATAAAGCGCATGCACCATCACCATATTTGCGGGACTCTTCATTGAACGAGAGGGACCACAAGTCCCAGGCTGCCAAGGGAGTGCCAGAATGCCCTCATAGCCCGCACGAGCTGATAATTGCAGCCCTTCATCTGCACTATAAAGTACATGCCCCATCACCGCGTCATGGGACGCCTTGTTGAACGAGAGGTATCACAAGTCCCAAGCTGCCACAGGAGTGCCAGGAGGCTCTCCGAAAGCCCGTACCTGCTGATAATATGTAGCAAATGATGCTTGAGCTGGGCAGCGAGATGAATAACTTTATTTCCAAACAACTTCACCCTTGACGGGCAGTAACCGGCTGGCTGAAAACCCAGTACAAACTGACACTGTCAGCTGGAATCTTTGCCAAGCGACCCCTGCCAGCACGGGCCATGCGAAACAACACACATTTGAAATATAACAAGTATGAATATACACATGTTGCAGTGTGTCTCGCTGAAGCCCACGATCAGCGTTGCGTGGGGCTCATCACAAGACACACCGCTGTATACCACATCACCTTCCCCCTCAACAAAACAAAAACAATTTAGTACATCACATAGTCCTTGATTTTACAAGTTCTCCTAACTTCACAAGAGCTGGTGCATGCTACTGTGGATGAAGTGCCTGTAGCCGTGTGAGCATTGCAGTGGCTTTAGTGACTACCTGGCGATTTGGTGTGGTAACCTCAGTGGCTCTGGCAGGTTGTACTCATTGAGTCCAATCCAAGTGTGACCCTGAGCTTTTCCTTTAAGCAATTATCTGGGCTTGCTGATGCGATAACCTCACTATATTTAGTTCATTCCACCAGTCTTTGTCTTCTAATAACACAGAACCTTTACAAACCATGATCACCTTAGGCAGGAAAGAAAAAATGAATTCCCCTTTATTCACCATAACAGGTTTTTTAATCAGAACATAATCTCCCACTTTGAGAAAAGCGTCACGGTTGGGAGGGTTGTCACTAACCTGTAACATTTTGATTTGGTTTTCTTCAACCATGGGTAAAACCCTCTCCTTAATTGTTAACTTGAAATAAGGATCCTAGATGACCAGCTGATTCTTCAACTAATTTGGGAACAAATCAGAATGAACCTACCTCCCTCTTAGCATCAAAAATGGAGTAACCCCAGTGGTGCAATGTGATGTTGTGTTATATTCCCAGATTTTTTTCTTGGCAAAAGATTTCACATTTGACCAGCTGAAATGGCTGTTTGTATGCCCTCTTTTATTACCTTGTTTCCTCTCTCAACTAAACTATTGGAAGGTGGTGTGTAGAGGGCAACTCGTAAATGTGAGATGTCCCTTTTGAACAAAAATTGAAGCATACGCTCCAAGACAAAATGTGACCTATTGTCGGTAACTAAGGACCCTGCAGATTCTTCTATTGATAATGCTTGTTCTAGAAAAATGATGGGTGTGTCAAAAGAGAAAGAGTCTTTGAAAGAAAAGTACAGCTATCAAAAGAAGGCCACCAGAAGTGTTCCTTGATGCGCATGCATGTCTTAGTAGTGCCCAGATGTCCTTGATGCGCTTTACAATTAATGAAGGGGTGCATTTTGGATGAGGGAACATGCAAAACACCTCTCAGAATCATATCATCAACCATTGAGAGTTTGCTGGCCACTTGTGCATACGTTTTTAAATCACTCTGTAAACACCGAACAAGAGGCCAACCTTTAATAATGTAAGAGCCAACTTGTTTCAGTACTTCATCCTCCTGGCATGCTTACAACCAGTTCTCAGTAGTAAATGTGATGTCATTGTCTTGTAAAGAGTGAGTGGCATCAATGGTAGCCACACATTCAATGTCATCAGTGTCATTTTCATCATCAAAATCAGGTAGAGGCATTCGGGAGAGACAGCCTGCTCTAAAATCCTTCCCACCAGACACATGACTAATGGTGAATGTGTACTCATGTAATTTAGATACAAGTCTGTTCAATCTAGCTGAAACATGGTTATGAATCCCTCTGTAAAGATAAAAACTAAAGGTTTATAATCCGTATGAAGTTCAAACTACCCACCCCAAACATACATCTTACATTTTTGTACTGCCCAAATACATTCCAGCGCCTCACATTCTATGGTACTGTATTGTTTCTCAACATTTCTGAGTGATCTGGAGACAAACATGATTGTTTGCTCTTTACCTCCTATTTCTTGCGTTAAAACAGCACCTAGTCCTTGAAAACTGGCATCCACTGTGATTACCGGAGTACAGTCTTATCTGAATGCAGACAATGCTGAAGCATGTACAATCAAATCTTTTACTTTCACAAAAGAGGTTTGAACTTCCCCAGACCAAATAAATGGCTGTCCTTTTCTAAGCTAAAACCTGAGAGGTTCAACTGCCAGAGCATAACCTGAAACAAACCTTGCATAATATTCTGCAAGACCTATTAAAGAGCAAAGTGCGTCACGGTCTGTGGGTGCATTTGCTTCCTTGATGGCTCTTATTAAGAAAGGTTTGGGTTTAATACCAGACTCTGATATAGTGTGTCCCAAATACACATTTGTCCTTTCTGACTATCATGCCCCTGTGCATGAGAATGGATAACACTTAGTCAAGAATAAGGTTATGTTCCTCCAGGGAATTAGCATAAACTAGAATGAATCTTGGTAGGCTTGGACCTCTTTTGTGTCAGCAAATAAAACATCTGTGAGTTTCTGAAAGATGCTGAAAGTTGAAGCCAGCCCAAAAGGTAGCCTAGGATACTTGTAGGCACCAAAGGGTGTGACAAAAGCTGTCAGCTCCTGAGAGGCTGTGTCCAAAGCAACCTGATGATAAACTGACCTCAAGTCAATGACTGGGAACCATTTTGCAATTCCTAGGTTAGCCAACATTTCCTGTATCCTAGGCAGAGGATGACAGTCCACCAAAATGTTAGCATTCAAAGTTCTCAAGTCAGCACAGAGATGAACCTCGCCTGATTTTTTTCTTGCAAACAACAATCGGGGTGACCAATTGAGAAACCTCTAGGGGCTCTATGATGCCTTGATTTGCATAGATCCTTCACCAATTGTTTCAGCTCTTCTGTGACAGACAAGGGAACTTGTTGCACTTTGTGAACAAAAGTATTAGCATTAGGTTTGAGTCTGATATGGTGAACAAAACCCTTGATGGCTCCAACTTTTTCAGTGAAGAGTTCTTTGTGCCTATCTACAATTGTATCCAGTGGTTCTGTTGTGTAATTCCCACTAATCCGTAGGACCTGGGCGTTTGTTAGACAACATAAACTTTGGGTGTGGTGCCTAGACTGATTCCGAGCCCCTCAACAGGATAAGTTGCCCTAGAGACCAGCTAGCTCACAGTGCCACCATAATCCCCCTAACCTTACCAGGGAGCGACTGGTTTCTGGCAACCACAGAACATGACAACCCTGACCCCTCTGGGATCGTGGAAACAGATCAGGACCTTTCACTCAGTCATTCATGCTTACTTGTGCTCAGAGAAATATACAGAGAATACACGTGGCATGTTTTCAATGTATTTATTGAACTAACGTTATTATTGTATAGAATACATGTGCTGCGATAATCAGTAGACAGAAGCAGATGAAAGTGATTACAAGCACAAATGCATAAATAGTACATACAGTTCTTCCATGGTGCTGAAACACTGTATATATGTAGGCATATAAATAAGGCAGTAATAAAGCGTACTCCTACTATGCAAACCCTACTCTGAATGTACTAAGAGTTTTGTAGGTGTGAAGCCAAGAATCCCCCCAAGGGACGATCCAACCCCATTACTTGGCGGGAGAGAATGTAGGAGCCCATCTTGGTCATGAACTGGACACCCCCTCACGGAGATGTCAGACCTCTGCGTGGTGAAGTCTCAGCATGCAGGGACCCTCTGTGTCAGCTGAAGTACCTTCTCTGCTAATCTTTTGGGATGCTCTTTATTTATAATAGAAAGCAGCCTTGCAATGTGTGTATAGATTAGTGATGTTATGGATCTGTCGATAGCCCTGTTACACTGTGGATGAAGATAGAACGACATTTGTACATAGTGCGCAGAAGGGCCTTGTACATGATGTTCGAGGCATCGTGATAATGTTGTGCGAAGCTAGATGTGTAAACAAAGTAGTTTCAGAGAAACAAATCCAACGTTGTCGTGCACGCAAATATGTGCAAAAGGTTACGGCAGAATTGTTATTGTGAAAATAGAACAATGTAAGAAATGAGCTGCTTCGCTATATGGGTCTAACCTAGCCACATAACAGTCCCTCCTAACTACATATTGACTTCTCAGGGACATTACCTAACATGACCGGAGTATCAGAGCCAGGAACCAGATATAGACCCATCTTGGCTAAGTCTTGCCAGCCAATAATGTATACGTTGGTGAAAGTTTCCCAGCGTAGACATTGTTCACTAGTAGTAAAGAAACCAAATCTGTCAATAGGTTTTTTACCAAATGCTTTGGGACTAATATCAGGTATAGAAAGTACTTTCTCATGACCCCACATATCGTATAAGGTTGTGTCATGTAAAATAGTAATAGGTGAGCAAGAGTCTGCCATGACCTGTAAAGAAAAATCATCAATTATGGCATCACAGGGGTGGGACCTTTAAGAGTTGTGCAGGCCATATTGCAATCAATAGTCTAGCCCACATTGCTGATAGCACCTGTACATGTGTCAATCTCTGCATCTATGTTACTTACTCGTACAGGAGCTTTGCTACTCCTGCATACTACTTGCATCTGCAGGACAACCAGCATAGCAGCTAACATGATTCTTGGATCCACAACGGTAACAATATGTCTGAGTCTTCTTAGTATTTCCTTTCTGAA
Source organism: Calotriton arnoldi (assembly GCA_963921515.1). Lineage (NCBI taxonomy): Eukaryota > Metazoa > Chordata > Amphibia > Caudata > Salamandridae > Calotriton > Calotriton arnoldi. Next base: position 2,405,532 of record CAWUFW010001476.1, on the reverse strand, counting down.
CAAAAGGTTTCCATCTATTATGAACATAAAGTATCACTTTTAAATTCAGAAGTTGCGCTCGACACCAAGTTGACAGTAGATGCTAGATTTAGAACTTTTGAAGAGATTTGAGATCTTTCTATGCTTTTGACAAGTCTAACACCTCATTGAGGGTGGGGTTGCGATAACTAAGAAGGCGTTTCTGGATCTTCCTGGAAGCGCAATAAAAAAAAACTGGTCACGAATATATGTGTCTACATTGGAACCGAATTCACAAGTGCCCGCTCAAATCCTGAGTGTAGCTATGTACTCCTCAATCCCTTCTTCAGGAAGTTGTTTGTGTTTTTACAAAATTATGTCTCTCCAAAATTATGCTTAGCTCCTCAGCAAATAATTTGCTTAATCTTTCTATAGCTTCTAAATCAATGGTCCATGGATCATCCCCAGATTGACCACGGGGTCTCACTACTAGTGGTATGTTGTCAAAAATTTGCTGTGCTGTTAAGCCTAAACTACCATATAAAAGTGCAAATGTTCGCTCAGGGCGGTCTAGGGATACCAAGTGATTTTCAAAAAAAGTAAAACACATGTGTCCATTTTATGTTTAGTTTGCCAAGCATGGCTCGAGTCGGGGTACCTCGCGGGTGGACGGCGTCCCCCCACTTATTTTACTGGGAGCTCGATAACTGGAGCAAATGTAGCCACACATTCACTCTTTGGCCTCTCTGGGGCGAGATCGGAGCTCATTCAAACGCTGCTAACGCGCTGGCTTCTCTGATGCAATCGCATCTAAGGGGTGAGCCAGGGGAGGCAATGAGTCTGATGGTGCAAGCCACCTTTCGTGATGTCACTTCCTGTCGTGACGTCAGCGTCCCCCCACTTCTTTTTTTAGGACTTGTGCCCTGTTGCCAAGTAAAGCCAAGAAGGGAGGAGGCTGCGAGATTTAATGTGGCCATATTGTAAAATAGGGGAACAGGCAAAACTGCAAACACTACCAGAATGATGCTCCAAGGTAGGCGCTTGTAAAGTAAGGCAAAAGTCACATTAATAAAAGGTACCTGCACTGACCAAACGATATAGTCAGGATGCCAAACTAATGCCCAAACAACAAAGCTCAAACCGGTGCCCAAACGATTAAGTATAAACTGCCCCAATCGTTGAAAATGCATAAAGCGTAATTTTCATACAAGCCTGTGATCGCATGGAGACGGGTGTGATATTCACCGATACACCGTTATTGATGAGCCCTTGAGTTGACATAATATGTCTGTGGGGACAAACGCATTTCCAAACCGATTGGCCTAACATACTGGCAAAAGCTATACGAATGAGCACATTTTATACTCTAAGCCCTGAAGAAGTCCGATTGAGGACAAAACGCGTTGGCGGTTGCAAATTTTATTAAAAAAGAACATGAATAAAGAATGAACTTCATTATTACAAGACTATATCGCCTTTTTTCTTGGGAAAACAACAGTTTGTTGTAAATTTATATTATTGTATATTTAATACATTTAATATTTGAAAGTGTGCTGGGCTGTTTTGACTGTATTTTATTAGAGTGACGGGTAGGTTCCTTCTGGTCTCTCTATTTTGGACCTAGGGGATTGCGTCCCAAGCCCTTTGCACCTTGTTTCTATCCTATATAATTTATAGGGACGTTAAGACTGGTGCAGGTGTCTATGCTTTGATCCCCAACCTTGTGTGACACAAAACATATGATTATGGCTGATGCAAGATGGCCGATGTGTGTGACGTGGACTGCGTGCAGGGAAGCAGCTACCTGGTAACGGGAAGCTTTTGGCGAAAATTGGCCCCAGGGGCCGCTGAGTCACTCCTGTGCTGCTGGGGCGCTCCTGGGAGTTTGCTGCGGCGCTGATGGGGTACGGTAAAGCTGAAATGCAGACTGAACAGCCACCGGTCCTGGAGTGTTCCAGGTGTGCGGGCCATAACGTAGCTTTAAAACAGGTCAAAATCCTCCAATGTGGAATCCAAATGTGTCTGTGGGTGAAGTACTGCAATCTTCTCCAAATGTAGTAAATGATGCTGGAGCCGGGAAGCGAGATGAATAACTTTATTTCCAAACAACTTCTCCTACGACGGGCAGTGACTAGCCGGCTGAGATCCCAGAACCAACTGATACTCTCAGCTGGAATCTTTGCCAACCAATCCCTGCCAGCATGGGCCATGCGAAACAACACACATTTAAAATATAAGATGTATGAATATACACATGTTGCGGTGTGTCTCGGTGAAGCCCACAAGCATCTTGAGACACACCACTATATACCACATATTTGCATTCCTTCATCAGCGCTATAAAGCACACACACCATCACCTTGCCGAGGGGACCCTGTGTTGAACGAGAGGGACCACAAGTCCCAGGCTACCACAGGAGTCCCAGGAGGCCCTCTCATTCCTGCACCTGCTGATAATTGCAGCCCATCATCAGCAATATAAAGTGCACCCACCATCACCGCGCCGAGGGATGCGCACAGGCCCGCCCAGGTAAAGCCCGGGCCATGGGCAGGCCCATCTGCGCCTGTTCGTGGCCGGGCAAGGTTGGGCATGACCCTTTCTCTCGTTTTGTTGTTTGCCCTCCAGCCCTAGGAGGCCCTAGATGTCACGGTGCATATATGCTGACCGATTGATTCCCCGTTAGTATATCCTGCTCTGAAGGTCTCAGTGATACATCTGTGTAAGGCCGATTTATTACTGCATCTACATATTAAAGCTTTGGTTGGCTGGCCCAAAAGAAACACCTCTAAGACCTTTCTATTTCCCAGAAGTGTATTTGGGATTCTGGGAAATTATCTGGTCGACAACACTTTTTTTTGCTTGTTGCATGCTGTGACTTGGTGAACTATCTGCAATATCGGGTGTATATTACCTGGGTCATCTATTTGTGAGCCCCTTTGATACCCTCTAGCAGCACATCCCTCTTGTCATTGGGATCAGACGTCAATGGGGAAACGCAAAGCTGCCGATAATGCTGGGGAATCAGGGATAGAAGAGAAACAGGCAAAGCATGCTGCAGAAAATTGTACCCTGGAAGATATTGAGGGCTTAATTGAGGAAGTGGAGGGATTGCTCTCTGAGATAGATAAGGAGGACCAAGCACGACCATTGAAATGAAAGCGCTTGGATATAAAATCTTACCATGTTCAACCAAGCACTAAACTGGGTAAACCGCAGGCAGCAGGGCTACCAACTTGTGGAATCATCACCAGGGTAACACTGAATGCATTGCAGCCTGACATAGTACCTGACATTACAATAAGTGAAGCTCAATCTACCCCCTTTCATGTCAATGTTGAATGTACCAACATATTTGCAGCTCTTTCACAGCATGAGGATCCCCCACCTCAAGTGTCACAGCCCCAAGTATCCTGAAGTCAAGCTTGAGTGCCCCTAGAGTGGACATTATTACTGACGACCAGCTGACACCGCTAAGGGAAGAGATCAGCGAGCTAAGGAAATCTGTTACTTTTTTTATGCAGACTCTATCAGGGAAATTGATAAATTGACTGTATGTTGGGTTGTTTGGAGAAGGGCAAATAGCTTGTTCTGCCTAAAAACCACCAAATTGGTTGACTCCATCATGCATGTGAAAGCCTCCCCATTAGCTCCCCTGACCTCCCAAGCCACATATCCACCACAGATTAATATTTCCACTGCACCCAGGGACTCTCATATTAACACTAGCCTCAGAGCTACCGCTCATTTTGCTGAAGGGTGCTTAGTCAGGAGGGCAAGGGTATGCATCAAAGTGGGGAGGAAGGGATCGACCTTAAGGCACGGTGTGCTGTTAGAGAGTTGCGCTAGGGCTCGTGTAGGAGAGGACATTTTTCTGACAAATTTACCCAAATTAATCCCTGGGGCCTATGAAAGTAAGGAAGCACTAGTAAATAAAACAACTCACTGGCTACACAGAGTACGTAACTGTCGGTCGATAATCAGAGAAGATATTGTGACAATCAGGCAATACGGCAGCAAGTGGGGAGACTCTGACTACATAGGTATACGGTTCATCAATAGCAAGATCAATGAAGGTCTGATTGCTATGGAGCACAAAGCAACACTCCATAACACCTCGAACATATGTGCTAAAATAAATCCACCATTATTATTGGTCCTTGAGGGTGGCAAAGGCATGACCCCGATCCAAAGAGTAGTACACCGAGCGAGGATGTGCAGTTCAAGTTCTCTGGTCACATCTAATATGGACTGACTCCCCCAGGCCGCTGTTCAGCCTAGCACTAACTCACATGCCCAGCTACCTGAAAGCGCGGGGAAAGCCTGGGCTTGCAGTGACTAAGCCCCATACATAGGGATGGGAGAAGACGTCTATGTCTGTGATCACACAAGAGTCATCTACCATCCGACTTCGACCTGCTCCTTTGGCCCAATGTACAGCTTCAAGGCTAGACATGCTGGAAGCCATGTAAGACACTGATCTTAAATTTGTGTCATGGAGCGTTGCAGGGCTGCAGGCTAATCAAAATGACATGAATGGGGGAAATTTATAGACAGAGATCAAATTATCCTACTACAGGAGACCTGGGCTACCGAACCAATTTATAGACCAGGCTACCATACTTTGTTTGTAAATTCTACCCCAACCGTTTGCAGAAGAGCCTCGTAAGGCTTACTAATCTGGCTGAGAAATTCCAACAACATTAAGGTGAAACTGATAGAATCAGGGCCAGGGGATATTTTAGCTATTCATTTGACATTCTGTAGAACTGCTGTAGTACACCATCCAGCCATGATCAACATTTGCATACGCTCAGTTCAGGATAGCTCAAATTCTCCCACAATACATGTACTTCAGGCTCGAATAGAGGGCAATGTAGATCACTCCTGGATTTTGTTAATAGCAGGTGATTGTAACACCGAATTCGAACCACTCAAACCACTTTCAGCTTGAATTGTCAAGGAGGATGAGGAGTGGGGAATTCATGAGCTTACAAGCAAATCAGCGACAAAATGGCCAAAAGTAGAAAGGCAAATGTTCTATTTTTGCTTGGACCTTTGCCTGAGAGCTGCCAGTGGGCGCACCAAGCCTGATAGTCATCCCTGATCCATCTTTAAGAGAATCACATACTTAAGTCACATAGATTATATCTTACTAGACCTGAGGTTATGGTACCACATGGTAGACATGGAAGTTATCACATGTGGGAATAATGACCACAATGCGCTTTTTCCGTCTTCAAATTAGATTTGTTCTGTAAATCTGTTGGGCATGCTAGCTATACCTCCTTAACACCTCTAGGCCTCACAAATAACTGTAGGAATGTAAAGTGGGCTAACATTAGTATGGATATTCGCATCATAGCAGAAAATGTATCAATCATTGGTAGATTATGTAGGGACATACACCCTCTTCAACAGGGATGCTGTCATGTTTGTTCAGCAAACAAAACGAGTGTTTTTTTTCACCCTGAAAGATTATTTCATGAAAAAGAGCAAGAAAGGTTCTGTTGCCTCCCCGAGTTGTCTTTGGTTTACCAAAGAGTGCAGAGAGGCCAAAGGGGGCTTAATTAAAGCTATTAACTACTTAACTGCTTCGAACGTTCCGCGCCTGTGCGGAACGTTCTATTAAGCAGGCGGGGCCGCGTCGGCCGTTGGCCGCACTGGGGAGGGCGTGCTCGCGTCGGCCAACGGCCGACGCAAGCACGCAACGGGTTAATAAAGGCTCTAAAAGAGATATCCTCTGAGCTAGGAAGACTTACAAGGCTGCATTAATAAGCGCCAAGGGTCAATGGGAGGAGGGGCAGTGGAGTAAAAGTCTAGATGCTCTCCGTTAACGTGACTATAGGACCTTTTGGAAATTAGTTGCATCAACTAGTAATGGCGGTTCTACCTCTCCTGAGGTGCATGTGACAGTTGACCTATGGGTTGACCATTTTGAAGTTTAATACACAGAGAGTGCAACCGTGACCATAGGGAATTGTCCCCAGGGGGGTGATCTGGCCGTCAGTTCAATGGCAGTGATAGTTTCCGCTCATGTTCTCAGCATGCCGCTCAAAGATTTTTCATTAGAGGAAACCAGGGCAGCTTTTTTACACATGAGGAAGGAGAAAGCTCCATGCCAAGACTCTATTCCAGTACTAGGTAATGCTGTCCTGAACGGGGAGGAAATCCCAGAGTCATGGCCATCAATTTCCCCCTCCATAAAAAGGTGTCCTAAAGACACTCCTGCAAACTATAGGCCAATTAGCTTAATTGATAACACCAAGACATTTTTCTGTAGGCAAGTCCTCTTTCATTTTCAGGATTTGATAGAAGAACATCATGTCTTGTCCCAGCTGCAGGCGGGGTTCCGCAAGAACTTAGGTACCATAGACCAGATTTTTCGGTTGATGACGATTTGTTGGAAATACATCACCATTAAGAAGGACCAGCTTTATGTAGCATTTTTGGATATGAGGGCAGCATTTGATTTGTTACCAAGGCATATTCTCTTGGAGGTATTGGCTTAAATGGGGATTACACAAGATCTGCTCAACCTCCTCATTAGACTTCATACAAACACATTTGCCCAGGTCAGGTGGAATATGAAGGGTGATCTCACATCCAGGATCCCAGTAAATCGGGGGGTGAGACAGGGATGTGTCCTGGCTCTAACCCTGTTTTCCTTATTTATGAATGGTGTAGTGGAAGCCCTGAATGAATGCCAGTATGCTGCCCCAAGATCCCAGTTCTGCTAATTGCAGACGTTACCCTGCTGTTATCTTGCACCCCTATGGGGCTACAGGAATTGTTAAACTACTTTGTGGGGTTTTGCAGGGATTGGAGGCTTGAGATCAATGCAGGCAAATCCAAATATATGGCTATCAATCCCCATCACACCTTCAGAAATAAGATGGTTGTGGAGGGCTCCAGCATTGACCAGGTGAGGAGCTTTGACTACTTGGGAGTCAGGCTCACTGATAAACTTTCCTGGGACCTCCAGCTAGCTAAAAGTAGTACCACACTATCACATAGAGCAGCGGCTATCATCAGGAGATATAAAGCTTCGACTATTAGGGCTGTCACCAGCACTGGAGGTTTATAGAGCTGCAGTCATGGGAGGCTGTTTTATGGGGCAGAACTTTGGGGGTTAGGTAACACTTTGCACTTAATTGCAGCAGAATTTTTTTTTTATAAAATCACTTCTGGGTGTCCCTACCAGCACCCCACTTATACCTTTGAGACAGAATTTAAGTATAAAGAGGGTCGATCAAATTGCTTGCTTAAAAATCCTGACCTACTGGTTAAGAATATGGACTATCAAGGAGATGGGCCCATACAGAATTGCACTACAGGAGCTATTCCAATTAGATAAGTACTGCACTACCCCGTGGATTAAATCTATAAAATCTTTACGCAACAAACTTCAGATTTGGGGTGTATGGGATGACCCAATTAACTTGAGGGCCAAGATGTTCAAATGTGTCAAAGATATCTATTGGGAGCATGTTCTGCAGAAGACGTGGAGCTAGGTGAAGCCAGAGGGTCTGACGGATAAATTGCTAAGCCATAAATGCTCCCCGTCTTTTGAGCCATTCCTGGATAGAATTATTCGCTATGTGGCTAAATCGCTGTATATTCGTTTCCGGGTGGGAACGTTGCCACTGAGGCTCTTCACCTCGAAATGGTCTAAAGAGGAGGAATGTAACTGTATATGCCCAGAATCTGAGAAGCACTTCCTATTATTTTGTAAGAAATATTACAAATCAAGATGCAGGTAGATTCTGCCTCTTTGCCATAACTTGGGTGTAGAAGGCAGTGCTGGGGAACCTTATGTATACTAAAATCTGCCACCTCTGAGCCCAATGTGTTTGCACTTGCAAGATTTCTAAATTGGGCTTAGTTGCTCAGAGCTGCTGCATTGCAGGATCAATCAATCAGGGCTTTATATAGCGCGCTACTCACCCGAAAGGGTCTCAAGGCGCTGGGTAGGCAGGATGGCGCAGCAGATGGTTTACACACTCAAACGAGCTCCTGCAGGGATGTTACAGAGGGTACTCCATTAGCGTATTTCCTTATCACATGAGTTTGTTTAGTGATAACAAGATGTGCTATCCCGTGCTAGATATTTTATTCTCAGAAAGCGATACTGTCACATAATATTCTCCCTAAATTCTGGCAGCTGTTTCAACAATATAATTCTGTCTTGCACTTTACTTCTCTTTTGCATAAATTATTGTCTGAATTTGTAATGTATTAACCTGTGTCAGAGTGCATATTTGCTGCCAGGACACGAATTGTTAAGGAATTATCAAGAAGATGTGGATTATTCGCAGCGTTTTAAATATCCTTCAATCAATCAATCAGTAGTTGTAAAGTGCGCTAATCACCCCGAGGGGTATCCAGGTGCTGTGTGAGGTGGAGCTACTCGAACAGCCAGGTCTTGAGTCCACTCAGGATTCGGCGAGGGAGGCAGAGGTTCACAGGTGGAAGGGGAGGTCATTCCAGGCTTTCGCTGCGAGGTGGCAGAAGGAGCATTCTCTGGCTCGGGTGCGATGGATGCGGGAGACGGGGGCGAGTTACTCTATTTTATATTTATGTACTTTCATGTGTTTAAGTATTGTATCTTTTATGGTCTCTTGTGACCCAAATAAAGATGAAATTAAGTCAACCTTATAATAGTTACCTTTTTAGGTCTTGCCTAGAGACTGCTACAGTTGCCACTTCAGCCTGAGTTCTCCCCCAAAAAATCCTAACAAAAATACATACATATATTCATACAGGAGTTTTCAGTCAGCCGTCTTCATCCATTGGTCTGCTCAGGTGTCAGTCAGGTTTTACTTTCACCTACCACAGCATATAGTTTGGGGCAGTGGGTCAGCCCAGCTGATCCATTGACTGTTTTGCTCTGCGAGTGACAGCATTTTGCTTGATTGCATGTGTACATCTCCCTGAAAAGGAGTGTACTTCAGAGCCTGTGGCTGCTGTGCCCTGGGCGGGCCATTTCTTTATTTTGATATGTTTGCAAATTGCTTTTGGCATGTTGCATGCTTGCAAAATAAATAATTAAAAGCATTACAAACTTGCCAAGGCCAGAACTATTGGCTTTACCAATGCGTGTTAGAGATTACAATCATCACAGTTATGCATTGAAAATCTAATCTCAGAGGAAAGGATATAAGACTTAAGGGGCTTTGCTATTGCAGAATATCCATGGCATTTTCCATTTCCTCTTCACACAATATATTTAATTCTCTGTGTAAACAACAATGTACAGCTCCATGTCATTGTATGCACCATGGAATAAGTGTTGGGGATAAAGCCCATTCATTGCTCATAGCAACACAAAAGGGTTTGTACAAACATGACACAAACTCATCATCTTTGTTCACAGTGTTTGCATTTATTTCTGAGTTCGTTTTCATGGCCTACTGTGCACTGCTGAGTGCATGCCATTGGATAAAGCGCACAAACAGGCTTTTCCTGAAAAGGGCAAGTGTCTGCAGCTCAAATGAAGAAGAAATCCAAAGACTGCCTTTGAATTCAAACATCTTTCGCTGTGGAATTAGTTTCAAAAGACAGGTAACAAAAAGCCACGAAATGAGTACAGACACCATATTTCAGTGATAATCAAAATACAGGCATGCTATAGATTTGGCAGGCGTCCAGGTCACAGCCAGGTGCCTGTTTTGGATCAAAGTCAAGTGGCCTCGGGCCACCTACCGAGCTTTCAGGTAGAACTGGGAGGCTGTTCACCTCAATGTGGCCTTGCTGCAGCTCTATTTAAGGTACTTGGGAAAAGTTCCCAGATGGCTGGCCTGCTTCCAAAGCAATATTTTTTCGCATCACATCATCTATCCTGCTACGAGGCAGGTTTAGAGGGGTGTATTTTGAGAAAGAAATAGTGAAGGCTGTTTTAGGCTTTTAGGCAGCCAAAAGTAATTTATTTACGCCTGCCAGGAATTCACAAAAAGAATCCTTACAAATTCAAATGTATTTACTACTGTGTTTTCTTCCACCATTAGTGCAGAGAAAACCACGTAGAAAACATCTCGCAAGGGGTGAGAAGAGGGCAATAGAATGCGCGGTTTACCTTGTAAATTTGTGAATGTCCACAAACATGTAACTTTGTGCGCACTCCCAAACTCTGATCTGAACCCTAAATACTCAGGAAATGTCCAAAACATTACTCCAGCCAAAGAGAAACACTGCGATAAAAAGAACCTGTAAGTCTGAGGTAAGGAGACAGGAAGTGTAGGGTAGTGGAACAAAGAGTTAGAAGGTGGACTTAACACCAAGCAGCTTAGGTAGGCAACCTTGGTATTCAGCAGCCCTACTCTTCTATAGGGCTGGCCGTGACCACATAAGAGAAACTCTGTGCTGCCACACTTATCTGTTTATTTTTTACAAGTTGAGGAGCGGTTGGATATTTTTCATTGAAGCCTTTGTCCAAAATAACTGACATCTGTTGAATTCTAGAATTACATTTTCCGAGATGTTCTTTGGAAATTAAATTAATTTGCAAAAGAAATCAGAGACCCAAGGTTACAGATTTAAATATAGGCTGCATCTTTATGATTTAAATGTTCTGATGTTATCAGGTTTTTTGCAGTGTACAATAGGGCGATCTTCTTATGAAAAAGCCAAAACATTAAACACATAAATCTAGGACAACTTGTAAATTGTATGTTAATTTTACATATTGATGAGGCACAAACGATATATTCTGTAAAAAGGATTTTTCTTCGTCCTCTTGGCCTCTTGAAATGATGCCAGTGTTAAATGATTTAAAACATAACATTTAACATTTACAATTCAAATGTAGTTATTTGTGCTTGCTGGGTATATAATATCGTGTGCAGCAATTAAGCATGACAAACAATGCCCTTGTCAAAAAATCAATAGAGCAAATGGATTTGGGCACCTTAGAAAGAGGTGGCAGTACAAATGTGCTCGGCAATGGTACTTTCCTACAATCTGAAACGCAACAAATACCATGATATTCCTACCCGATGTGCAAACATCTCTAAATGTGAGTCGGTGGGAATGACGAACGTTAGCACAGAAACGAAATTATAACATGACATACATTTCAGAAGATCTTCAGCAGTTTATCAGTTGGCCTAACAAAACCGTGACGTAGCTCATTTGGGTAGAGTTATTTTGGTCTAAAAACATAGGGGCATATTTACAAGGCCCTATCGTCACAGGAACTTCACTTTTTGCAACGTTCCTGTGGCAATAGGGGCTTCGCCTTATTTACAAGGCGGCGTTAAGCAACTTAAGGAGGCTTAACACCGCCTTGTAAATAAGGTCCCCTTTCACGTTACACTTAGAGTGAAAGGGGTGGGCAATGGGTGTTGCAGTGGGCGTTCCGCCGCAACACCCACTGATTTTTACCCTGCCCCATATTTACACGGGTGGAGTAAATATGGGCAGCGCCAAAATTAAGACCAGTGAAAACCTGGTCTTATCATGGCGAAACAAGAAGAAATGCTTTATTTCTCCTTGTTTTGCTGTTTCTATGTGTGTTGCTAGGGGAAACGCATGTGAATACGGTGCATCCCTGCATTTTCAGAATGAAGAAGCGTGGCGTTAGCAATGTTTGTTTAACGCCAAGCTTCTCCATTCTGTTGTAAATATGCCCCATAGTTTCATTACTATCAGGCTTACCAACGGGGAGCACTACAAAGCAAGCCTCTCTGAGGACCCAAGACTAATAACTGCACATTCACATCAAGCTAGGGAAAACAGTAGTTTGAGGATCTGGGTGTATTATATGATATGGCTGTGGGGCCTTATCGTGGGATATACTCATAAAACCTATTGTGGGTCCCATCAGGCTTATTTATAAACCTTAAGCTCAACCCTGGGTAGCTGTAGCTTCGATCAGCAAGGCTAAACAAAGTAACTGTGTGTAAAGCATTTAACAGCACCAAGCAACGAAATAAGAAAGTCACACAAGAGACACATCGACAATTTATAAAGATAGAGCATATTTTTATGAATTTTTAGAGTTTTTGATCATCACAATCCACCAGTGGGGTCCAGATACAGATTTATTAAGACATAAAGGGGGAGATTTTCCAAAACGTCACGCAACGCAGCCTCCACGAGGCTGCGCCACAGTGCGCGACAGGGAGGGAGCAGGAGAGCGCCATATCTTCAGAGATATGGCTCTCTCCTCCCCTTTCCCTTGCGCCGGTGCTGATTTCAGCTGCTGTGCGCCATGCACACACCTTAGCGCCTCAGCGCTAGGGTGTGTGCATGAGTGTAGCATAGGTTTTGTACAGGAAGGGTACCCTTCCTGTACAAAATACGATACAAGGCACGATGCAAAGCTTTTCCCACTTTGCATACGTGCTGCACAGTGCAGCACGTATGGAAAGTCAGAAAAGCATGGAGAAATGAAAGCATTTCTCCTGTTAGCGCCTCCTTTGAAGGGGCGTTAACTTTTGGCGCAAAACCATGTTTACAAATATATGTAAATATGGTTTTGCGTCAAAAGGCATGGGTGGTTGCATGGGAATGCCCATGTACCACCCATGTAACACCCCCTCAGCGCAAAGTAACGCAAAGCAGTGCTTCGCGCTGCTTTGCACTACTTAAAGAGTGCTTTCCAGCGCAAAACAAGTTTTACGCTGGAAAGAAAATAGCAAAAATAAAATTTGCGCTGGTTTGCATCACTTTTGTGACGCTAAACCAGCGCAAAAGTTTCGAAAATCTCCCCCAAAGGCTTTTAAATATAACTGCAAACAAGTATTGGTCAACAAACAGTTTGCAAACTTTTGAATAGTTGAAACTGTTAGTTCGGCGACTCCAGCCCTACTTGGATGACCAAATTCGATAGGGCGGATGTTTAGAAGTCCAATAAGGTTACTTTGGACAGTAACCTGGCCACCAGAGCCTTTACGAGTCCAGTTCCAGCCTTTAGGAAATGATCATCATAGACATCAATGAAGTGGTCCTGATGCTTCAGACGCAGGCAGAGACAATGCTCTATGATGCTCCTGGATCTGTGCGGTCGACAGGGGTGAAGTGCTGTTGATCCCTCAGTCATAGGGTGGGTTGAGGCAACTTTGATCACAGCACTCGGGGTCCCACAGTGTCCTCTCTGCGACAATAGAAGGCCAGCTGCATCGGGGCTTCCGATCTTGTGACACAGCAGTCAGAGCAAATATCCTTGTTGGGGGCTAGTGTCCCTCTTCAGCGATGAATCCACTATCATATAGAACCTCTGGGTCTGGCAGATATGGGTGCAACTTTTGGCTATCTTGGATTTGTTTTTTGGCTTGCGAGGTGGTGGTTTTTAATGATCAAGAACTCTAAAAATTCATAACAATATGCTCTAATTTTATAACTTTTTGTTGTGTCTCTTTCTTGTTGCGTGACTTTCTTTATTCCATTGTTTGGTGCAGTTAAACACTTTACATGCAGTTCCTTTGTTTAGCTTTGCTGCTTGAAGCCACACCTACCCAGCATTGACCTTAAGGTTTACAAATGAGCCTGATTGAACCCAAGGTTTTGCAAGTGTATTCCACGATAAGGCCCCACAGCCATGTCACATAATATACCCAGATCCTCACAAGTAGCAGCTTTCTGGAAATGAAGAACTACTTTTCATTTCTATTATGTGAGTAAAGAAATATGTTTTGCAACAAATGTTCATTCAGATGTAAAATTCTAAATATGTAATGACTGAGGTCTACCTCGGAAGAAGGCCAGTGGGTGCAGATTATATCTGTAGGGAGGTGAAGTATTATGTGGTTATGCTGGTTAGGCTTCACCATTCAATACTCTCACAGACCCCAAAGATGGTCCTTGGATTCACAATAATAAATCCATAGCTCAGTCCAGGTAGTGTAGCAAAGAGCAGTCTGGCTTTACTAGGGGAATATTTTGTTAGGCATTTCAGAGTACCAACATGGATGATAACTAATTGACATGACTCGTAAGAAATCTGCCACCAATTTATAAAAATAAAGCATTTTTTTTTTTAATTTAGACACCAAAATGAATGTGATCATATACATATAACCAGAGTTATGGATTTAAAAAAAAAACCATAAATCATAGCAATTTAATACTGTAGAACTTTTGCATTACGGTCAATGGAAAAAAGTGGTAGTGACAATTGGTCACTTGCAAGTCGAGTTGCGTTGAACCCAAGGAGGGGAAAGGTTATGCGGGTCCCAGGACCAAACCAGGACAGTCAGTTCAATTTTACCTGGTCCGTGGAGCCCAGGTGCTGAGTTATCCTGGTTGTCCCTGGTGCTGAACGGGAGATCTGCTTTTTACCGCTTACATGCTGCTGCGGGTAACAAGATGCACACACACAACGGGGCAGCTGCTGACATCGGACGAAAGTCGGCTAGAGTTCCCTCTAGGTGCAGAGTTGAGTGCAACGGTCAGTTGCTGAACTGGCAACCAACAAGCCTTGGCAGCGGTAAGCACAGCAGCTGATTACTTCGATGTCCGGTGGTCCTGAGGAACACTGTAGCTGCATAAACTTTCACACATTGCACAAGACCTTCTGGATTTGTGCGATCCCTCGGAGGGCCCGATGGCCCATGTTTCTTCAGATCTGGAGTGTTGTTTTACCTGCAGTTTGCGGGGGACAAGAGTCACTAGTCCAGGGAAGTCTGAGGGGGCTTCAGGCTCTCACAGGGGTCCCTCTGTTTGGGGAACCAAGATTTTGCCTAGGACAAGTCTCGATCAGGCAGTTCCAGGAGCATTGTCACAGGTGCAGAGTGTCCCTCTTTTGGTTGTGCAAGTCCTGTTGTCACAGATACAGGTCTCTTCTTTGTCCTCTTCAATGCAAGTTGATTCAGAACTGAGGTGCTGGTGTCAGAGGTAGCCCTTAAATCCTAGATATAGGGGCATTAGGTGTGTGGGTGCAAGTAGCCAATGGGCTACTTGCCCCAAACACTAATCTGCCCATGAGGTGTAGGTTGCCTTTCCTACCCAGAACCCATTATTTCAACCACTTTTAAAATTGGCAGAAGTCTTCCTCAGCTGTACAGACCAGGCAGCCCACCCTAGAGGTGTGGCTAGCTTTCGGGTGGGGTACACCTCCTGCATACCTAATTTCCAGCATGTATGGGAGCAGGTGTTCCTGGGGTGCGGGAGGGTTGTTTCCTACTTTGGGAGGCAGCCCTGATGCACATCAGAGGCAGTGTAGCCTTTGAAGCTCACTGACTTGATGTGCCACTCCACTTGCCATCCTGAGGGGAAGGAATTGTGACCTCCCTTCTGCTCAGGCCTTTGTTCTTGATTCCTGGGAGTGTTCACTCTGCCTAGAAGGAGGTCAGAATCCTGTCTTGCTGGCAGCAAGCGCAAGCTGCTAGCTGGAGCACAGGAAAGGCCGGGGCAACTGGGTGGGCAACCTCTAAGGTAGCCATCTGGATGCATGCCACATCATCCTCGACACGAGATTTGTGTCGGGGTGATGAGGCACATTGTATGATACCAAACACAACATATTAAGGTGGTGCCATAATGGAGCTGCCAACCTCGGGTTTGCCCGGGTGCCAGCCCATGTTATTCAATGGACCGTCTCTCACTTATAGTGTCCCATCATGGTATAGGTCAGTATAGGGATATATAAGCTTGCACTTACATGTCCACACCTTTAATATAATGCACCATACCTACTTGGCTTTGAGAGGCCTTCCATAGGGGTGATTGGCACATATTAAAAATAGGGCATTGACTTTGCCCCACATGGTGAGGGCAAAGTCGAGGTCGAGCAGTTTACACTTTTCATGCAGTCTACAATGGCGGGCCTGCTGTCAGTAGTTTACTTGGGTCACTCAGGGTGACACAAAAAGTGGTGCAAGCCTTGGGGACCCCTTTACCACCCATGTGCTGGGTACCACAGGTACCGTAGTCTAGAGACTTATACAGGGGGTAAAGCCTTGTCAATTTGGGGTGGAAATTTACACATAACAGTTTTGGGGAGAGAGCACTGGCCCTGGGACCTGGGCAGTAGGCACCATTGCACTTTTGGAGTCACCAGTGACAGCTGGCAGGAAATGGGAGTGGCAGGGGTGAAAAAATCAAAATATTTTTTAAAAATACTCATCTCTTTTCGGCTGCGTTCTCTCTCCTCCGTCGTTGCTTCTCTTCCTAGAGAGTCCTGGAAGCAGGAAGCACGCAGGCTCCCCTAAGCCAATCACAACGCTGCTGTTAGCAGCGTTGTGATTGGTCTGATCACTGTGGTTCGGTGCTCAGATGGGGACTAGGAGCCTGTGCATGTTCTCCACCCAGGCTGTATATTACAGCCCGGTGGAGAAGATGCTAATTGCGCATGCCTGATTGACCGGCACAAGACGGCCAGCCAAGCCGTCATGCACACTTATTGTGCACAAACCACTCCTCCTCCCAGGCTGTGACACAAGTCCCGCCCCAACCCAGCCCCATAGCTATGAATATTAAAATTATAACACTGCTGTTATTATCATTTTATTTTTCCTTTTTCCACTGCTATGAGAGCAGTGGGGCGACGCTCCTCCACCTTAGCAGAGGAACCTCCCCTGGGAGTCATAACCATCAGCATTGGAGCAAAAGGTGTGGGGGGTGACCATACAAAAAGGGCTCTTTGCTACAACATCTGATCATGTTGTCCTTCATTAGTTCAATCATCGTTCCAGTGTCACCTATCTAGATGTCCCGAAGGCTCCTATGTCATGCTCCCCGGATGTCACTTCTTACCGGCCAAAGTTTGAGTTGCCTCAGTGGCCCTGTTACTATTTGTTGTAACCTGCTTTTTGCCTCTAGGGGAGCAAGATGGATACAGAAAGACAAACAGTGTAGCGTGCTAGACGCCTGGCATATTGGCATGGGAAGACACATCCCACTCAGTCAGAAGTAATGTCTGTAAGGACAGTTGTCAGGACCTTAATAAACAGACGGCAGGGGTGGAAAGGATGAATTGAGGCGAGTGAACTGAAGGTCGAATGCAGAATGTACAAAGTTATGTCCTCAGGCACCAAGAATTGAAGGAAGAGATGAACGGACACTGAGAATTGAAGGTGAAAAGCGTGTCCACTTCTTAGAACAGATGTTCGGTCGATGGGAAGTATATCTCTGCAAAACCTCGGTAAATTGACATTCCCTCTTATTCCCTTATGAGCTTCTCCAACTTTCAACAACCTCTGATATTTGCGTCCTTTATTCTCTTGAGGGTACGATTTCCCATTTGTGCTTTGGGTGATGATTTAAAGTTCTCAACAAAGAACACCTCAATGAGTATGAAGGATGGACAGAGATAACAGCTTGCTGAAACTCTATGCAGTGCCCATTACTTATGAATATAGTTGCAGAAAAAAGATTAGTAAAAGTTAAACTGCAACCCTCAAAACTCTCACCTCTGCTACTTGCTATAAACAGCTCCAAATCTAAGCATATTAATAGAAAAGAAGGGTGGAGCGAGAATGATTGGACTGCTAATGAGAGGGGCTGCATGCTGCCATTTAATTATTATAATAATCTAAAGAAAATTGTGCACAAAAACACAAAAATGTGAATGTGGAGCAATTGTTTTCCCCTCATGAAAATTCACAAGTGCCTAAAACATACCTTAAAATAACAATGTTCTGATTTGAACTGTTGAAACTACTAGAACACATCAATAATACTCAGGGCCACTGGAATTTTGCGATTCTGCTTCGGCTGCTTTTCTCGCATAATTGAGGATTGCCGCATTTGTTACATAGTCCATGATCTGCTGCATAATCTGAAAATTTTAACAAACAAATGTATTTCTAGCTCAAAAGGATCTGAAGTTACGAAAAACGTGGGGATATGTGTTCACGCGTGTTAGAAGACCCTTTGCAACTCTAAACTGGTCATCATTCAGGGGCATATGTACAAGATTTGGCAATAACTATCGCTAACGCAAGTTAGCGTTAGTTTTTTTATCGCCGTGTACCGCGGTTAACTATCGCCGTGTTAGCGGCGTAATTCCAACATGCTGATAAATGGCGATAGTTCATCTTATCGTGTGAACTTTCCCACGTAAAGAACAGCGGCACAGCGATAAAAATCCTGATGCTAACGTGAAAAAAGTGGCGAAGGGCCAATTAGCGGCCAGAAACTGTACGCTAATCAGAGTGACGCCACTTTTTTCACGTTTGGGCCGCATAACCACTATAAAGCGCCCGCTATGTAGCCCAAACACCCAAAAAAAAAAAAAAAAGATTTGAAGAACCATGGTGGAAGCTGGACCCAGTACCGAAGCAAACAACAACCCCCCAAACACCCAGGAGGACCAGGCAGAGACCCAGGGGAAGGGCAAGGAGAAGAGGAAGAGGAGGACCCGGTTCAGTCAGCAGGAAAACCAGGTCCTGATTGCGGTGGTGACAGAAAAACAACAACAGCTTTTTGTCACCTCCACAGTGTCATTGGAAACAAAAAATGCAATATGGCAGTCCATCGCAGCCAAGGTGAATGCTGTCGGAGAGGTGAGGAGGACAGTGGATGACTGCAAGAAGCGCTGGCATGATGCTAAGCGCAAGACCAAGGCGAAACTTGCAGCCAATCTCAAAGCAGCAATTGAGACTGGTGGTGGGAGTCCAGCGCCGCAAGAGGAGCTGGATGCGTTGGAAGAACAGGTGTCTGCTGTCATCAGCGAGGAGACGGTGGTTGGAGTTCGGGACAGGATACTGCTGAACAGGACCAGACACATCAGCAACAGGGTGAGTAACAACCAGGGGCTGGGGGGATGGGGTGGATGGTCCCAATGGCACTCATGCCCAATTAAACATCTCCCAGTGCACACCCACAATGACTGCGGAACATGTCACGGATACCCTTCTCCCTAGTGGCATAGACACATATCACCCTTCTCAACCAATACATTGCAAGACACATATTGGTGGGCTCACAGACCTGGAAATGTGCACAGAAAAGTACACAAAAAATAGAGTCCAAGATTAACATCAGACCACAAAATAAATAGCACAGGGGCACATTGACTGGAGATGCGGCAGGGTGTCAAAATGGCCCCCTTGCCTCAACACCACGCATATGCATGCACCCGTGTGTCTGAGTCATGTGCAAGATTGTACATGTGCATCAAGGGTGACCTTACTGCACATACACATTCTTGCACACAACTCAGACACACGGGCACATGCATATGCATGGTGTTGAGGCAAGGGGGCCATTTCGACATCTGCCACATCTACAGTCAATGTCCCCCCTTGCTTGTTCATGAGATGCAGTCCTGTGTACACCAAGTGAGAAAGCATCTAGTGAGTCTGCATACCATAAACACATGCAGTGTCACAACAATGTGATCATGTAACCATCTGTCCAAAAGGTGCATATCCCACAATGCACACATTCAGCAGACTTGAGTCCAAATGTGATGTCATACTATGAGCAGGGGGGATATGCCCACAACACTACAGTGCATGGACTATGCATATCAGGAATGTGTCACCCAAATATGTACTACATGACTTGTCTGTGTGCCATACTCACAGAACTACAATGTCCCTGTAAAGAAGGATGACATCCTAGGTATGACAACAAGCAAGATTAGCAAAGTAGCATCAAATAATTACAAGTAGCTAAATGGCACCATCACCCCTTAGGTCAAAATCCACTCCTCCAATCACAAGTGTACACATGTGCCATACAGAAAACAGTATTCCACAGCAGTCCTGGTGTGAGTTGCCCATTACACCATGATGTGCATGTCAACCTGTCTGTTTGTTAAGTCTACAGTTTTAGTGAACAAATATGCAGTCATGTCTGTCATCATCCACACAAAAACCCCGGCATTCAATAATCTGAACCAGGACAGCATGTATCATCCATGTGACCATCTGCGTGGCAAAAACACAAACACACATCAGCCTGCCATTTGCATCTCATGGGAGGGGTGGGGGCGTGATAGGGCCTGAGCATCACTAATACACCATTTGAAATCCACATCCATCAAATCTAGGCCCATGTACACACCACACGTGGGCGCAACATTGAGGGTAATGGGTGTTATCACTGTCTGTTCAGCCTGCAACAACAATAGAAACTCACGCTGCACCACACTCACAACGGGTAAGCCAACAGGAGGGCAGCAAGCAATGCATGTAAGGAAAAACAGGACTGACGACATGCACACAAGAGAAATCACAAGAGCCTAAGCTACCTGGATGTACATGTGTACTGCATTGTGCAGCACACACAGAAACAGCAATTATCTCATCATTGCTAATTTGCCTAAAGGGGTCCCTCCTCACACATAACCATTCTCGCACCAAACCCATGCACATGTGCACTACCCAGCAAAGCTGACTGTCTGTGAGCCACACTGACAAGGCAAGTGACAGTGCATGATGAATTGCATGCCTGCACCCTAAACAGTTTAACATGGTGCATGCCACGGTCACTGAAGTGGCTGAGTGTGGAGTTCATCCTTAAAGGAGCAGGTCACACTCTGACACTTCCTCGTGTGCATACAACCCCTGATGTAAAGAAGGCATCTGTTGACAAACAATGCACAAATGTCCCAACTATGTCCAAGACCCATATTTACTCCAGCTTGCAACATCTCATCATTGCAAATGCACATAAGTGAAAGGCTCACTGGCTGAAAGGGATAATGGGCAGTACAACCAACGCTGCAGGGGTGACTCTCCCACAATGCAGTGCACAGACACATTAATCAGAGCAAATCAACATTGACTACAATGTGATACAAATTTCTTCACCTTCACTACTGAACAGAGGACACAACAGGTGCCGCTTGTGCATAGCAATTGGACATTCACATTTGGCATAGCTGTAAACTCTGAGTTGATAATGTACAACTACAACGTCACATCCGTGATGTTGTACAAATATTCACTATCCGGCATCTAATAGGTATCTCCTCCTAAACAGTCAGAATAGACATTGTCATGCAGCCTGCTTGTAAACTCATCCAATGCATGATCATACTTGAAACACACATTTAACTGCATCTCCCCTTTACATTGCAGAGGGAGAAACATCACCTCCTGTACAGCAGCCTGTCCCACTCTTCACTGATGAAGATGAGGAATTCACCACCATCAACCAGGACACCCTCCAACAGCTGCTAGACTCATTTAGCACCCCATCCCCAGAAGCAGGGCCATCCAGCTGCATCGTGGAAACTCCACCCCCTGCACAAACCACCCACCAGCAAGCACCTACCACCACAGCTGTCTCCCAGGACCTTGAGGACCCACTACTAGCATTTCAAGGCCGTGCGGTAGAGGTCCAGCAGGAGATGGCTGATCAGGTGCGGGTGGGGTTTGACAGCCTGGCGGCCAAACTCGATGCCGTATGTGGGTGTCTGTGATGTTCTGTAGGTGGTCCCGAATGGCAGTCAGACACCCACAGTCCGCTCCATGCTCTCTGACATTCCATGGCTGACATCGCTGGAGTCATGACTCAGAGACAAGAACAACTGTCCAGTCAGAGTGTCTCCAGCAATGCCATCCAGGAGTTGGCCCGCATGCGAATGATAATGGAGAACATGGAGCGGATGCAAGTGGAACAAATGGCTGCCACGGCTGCACACCAACGAGACGTAGCTGGAATCTTCCATGCCCTGCAACTGATTATTGCTGCACCAAGGTTTGGCACAGATGAATGCTGCTGCTGCTTCTACATCCACATCTCCTCCCCCTGATGTGTCAGTGCCTCACAGTGCTGCAGCCAATCTCCCACCATGCACATGTGAGGCACATGACACATCAGATGATGAAGATGTGGATGAATCTGCATTATTGCGAAGAAGAAAGTGGTAGCATTTATCTGTGCCAAATAGACTGTTTTGCCTTGGATCAGTGCTTAGCATCATGCCCCGGAACATCAGCTTCCACTGTCCCCAGATCCACTCTTCGACACTCACCTTGGACCTCAATATGGACTGCAATGATTTGTGTGGTTTCCAATGACATTGCAATCAGCCTGCTGACTGAACTCAACCTCTTCCTCTGGACATGTCACCCCTGAAGTACTCTGTCAGGCCCTCCATTGGGCATCTCTGGAATGTGGGGCTTGTTAGAGCCAAGTACTGGGCCAGTCTCCAACAGAGACAATGCGCATTAAAAATAAATAAATATTTCAGTTACACATGTGTGTGTTGTCTATGACCATCCAAGCATAGAAGTCTGTACAAATGGTGGCCCAGTGAATCCTTCAATACGTACACCAAGGGACATATGAGAAATGTCCATGTTTAACTGTGTCCCAGGTAGGCAGTGAGATGACCGGGTATGTGTGAACTAGCCGTGCCGTCATTGCTCAAATACAACATTCTAGCAAGATTCCAACTTAGCCCTACGTACAGGTTGGAAATAGGCATGTGTGCAAATATGTCAAAGTCAGTCGCATGCCACAAGTAGTGTCTCCCTTTACCATTGCTACAAAGTCTCACTTTGCCGATCTACTCACACTCTATGGGGTGGACAAAGCTTGTTGTGATGGGGCTCATTGCATGTCACATTCCAAGATGGAGCACACCATATTCACATAGATGACGAATCGTTAGGGCATATGCCTACCAGCCGCTACTGGAACCACAATGTCTGCTTCAGTGAAGTGGTGTTGGCAATAGGGACTCATCCCAAACTGCAAGTCCTCAGTCAGCCCCTTCCTGTGGCCTAACAATGCCTTATTGTCAATAAGGAGCCCTCTCATGCTGTGACCACTGTGAGCGGATAGGGTGATGTGTCTAGGGATGTGTAGTGCGGATCACTGACAGAATATCGACAACCACTATATCGAGGTCCCAAAATATCGGGACCTAAATATCGATATCAAGAATATCGACATCCTATCTACATCATGGTAAGTACAAAAATATCGAAACAAAAATATAGTTGTTAAAAATATCGATGTTAAAAATATCGTTTTTTTATATGTATAAAAAAAAAGCAAAATAAATTAAATCATACATATAACTTAAAAATAAATATTTATAATGATTAGAAAATGTTAACAATTATAAGTAATAAATGTAATGTAAAAATAAATTAAACATACATATATAAAATATAATATATATATTTACTTAATAATTATTAATAAATAATTAATTTAATAAATTATAAAATGTTAGAAATGTATTACAAATTATAAATACATATATATATATATATATATACATACACCTCTAACATAAAAATAAAAAAATGTATTTATATTATAAATTAAAATATTAAAATATGTATTAATTTTTAAAACTACATTTTACACTACATTAATTACAACAGTAAGGATAGTGTTAGATAGCAGAGGTGAATAAATTACTATTCCCACTCCATCAAGTGCAACAGTAGTGAAAGTGTTGGATAGCGGAGGGGAATAATGTACTATTCCCACTCCAGCGAGTGCAACAGTAGGGAAAGTGTTGGATAGTGGACGGGAATAATTTACTATTCGCACTCCAATGAATGCAACACTAGAGAAAGTGTTGGATAGTGGAGAGGAATGATTTACTATTCCCACTCCAATAACTGCAACAGTAGGGAAAGTGTTGGATAGCAAAGAGAAAAAAAAAACTATTCCCACTCCAGCGAGTGCAACAGTAGGGAAAATGTTGGATAGCGCAGGGGTAAAAATTACTATTACCACTCCAATGAAAACAACAGTAGGGAAAGTGTTGGATAGCGGAGAGGAATAATTTACTATTCCCACTCCAATGACTGCAACAGTAAGGACAGTGTTGGATAGCGAAGAGGAAAAAATTAGTATTCCCACTCCAGCGACTGCAACAGTAGAGAAAATGTTGGATAGCGCAGGGGTAAAAATTACTATCCCCACTCCAGAGAGTGCAACAGTAGGGAAAGTGTTGGATAGCGGAGGGGAATAATTTACTATTCCCACTCCAGCAAGTGCAACAATAGGGAAAGTGTTGGATAGCGCAGGGATAAAAATTACTATTCCCACTCCAGGGAGTGCAACAGTAAGGAAAGTGTTGGATAGCGTAGGGGAATAATTTACTATTCCCACTCCAGCAAGTGCAACAGTAGGGAAAGTGTTGGATAGCGCAGAGGTAAAAATTACTATCCCCACTCCAGAGAGTGCAACAGTAAGGAAAGTGTTGGATAGCGGAGGGGAATAATTTACTATTCCCACTCCAGCAAGTGGAACAGTAGGGAAAGTGTTGGATAGCGAAGGGGTAAAAATGACTATTCTCACTCCAGGTAGTGCAACAGTAGGGAAAGTGTTGGATAGCGCAGGGGAATAATTTACTATTCCCACTCCAGCGAGTGCAAAAGTAGGGAAAGTGTTGGTTAGCGTAGGTGTGAAAAATAATATTCCCACTCTAGTGAGTGCAACAGAAGGGAAAGTGTCAGATAGAGGAGGGGATTAATTTACTAATCCCACTTCAGCAAGTGCAAAATTAGTGAAAGTATAGGATAGAGTAGGGGTAAAAATTACTATTCCCACTCCAGTGAGTGCAACAGTAGGGAAACTGTTGGATAGCGGAGGGAAATAATTTACTATTCCCACTCCAGCGAGTGCAACAGTAGAGAAAGTGTTGCATAGCGTAGGGGTAAAAATTACTATTCCCACTCCAGTGAGTGCAACAGTAGGGAAAGTGTTGGATAGCGGAGGGGTAAAAATTACACAATTAACATAATTAATTAACAATTAATTAATTAATTAATAACAATTAACAATGAAAATATAATTATATATTAATAAATTAATTCAAACAATTAACACTATAAAATCATAAAATAAAAATATTACATATTAAATATTAATAAATATATTAAAATTAAATTACTTCCCACCCTATTCCCCTATCAACCCATAACCCACTACTAAAAAAATGACAGAATTAACATATTTACCAATTAATTAATAATTAATAACAAATTACTAAATATTTAATTATACGTTATTTCCCACAATTATCACTATAAAAGATTAATTAATTAAATATGAATTATGAAAAATATTAATAATTTAATTATAATTAAATTACTTCCCACCCTATTCCCCTATAAACCCACAACCCACTCCTAAAAAAATTACACAATTAACATATTTACCAATTAATTAATCAATAAAAATTAACAGCCAATTATTAATTAATTAATAATTAATTAATTGCCATAATTAACACTATAAAATAAAATGTAAATAAATACTAATAAATACAAATTATTATTTAATTAATTATTTTTAAATTACTTCCCACCCTATTCCCCTATAAACCCACAACCCGCTACGGAACTAAAACGCAAAATGTAATTCAAATAAAATTAATATTCCATTAATTATATTTAAATTACTTCCCACCCTATTCCCCTATAAACCCACAACCCGCTACGGAACTAAAACACAAAATGTAATTCAAATAAAATTAAAAATCAATTAATTATATTTAAATTACTTCCCATCCTATTCCCCTATAAACCCACAACCCGCTACGGAACTAAAACGCAAAATGTAAATAAAACAAAATTAGTAACTTCTAAAAATTTAACACATACATAAAAAATAAATGCAATACTTAGACAAAAAAATATAGCACATACATTTAAAATACACAGTAAAATACATAACACTAACTAAAACAACGATATTTTTAACAACTGTATTTCTACAAACGATATTAATGACTTCGATATTTTTAAAAACGATATTAACAACTTCGATATTTTTAAAAACGATATTACTTACCTTAGAGTCGATATTCTTGTCCACGATATTCTGACTGTCGATATTTTTGACAGACGATATTCTGAACTCGATATTTGTGCTAGTCGATATTTAAAACTCGATATTTAGACTGTTTACCGTGTAGTGCACTGCAATTAGCATATAGTCAGATGCTGTGCCACCATTTCAAGGGTGGCATCACTATGAGCCAATGCCAAAAGTAGCAGCTGGGAGAAGTGGCTATGACACTGGCACTACAGGGAGCAACGCTACATTCTCCCTCCTGTGTGCAGCAGAACTGTGGGTCCGATTCACAACAGTAATCTAAGACAAAATCCTAACTTGACGACTTTCAGTATTCACAAAAGGCATTTAGGAGTAGTAAAGTTAGGAATCCTAACTTTACTAATCCTAAATGCCTTTTGTGTATACCGAAAGTCGGCAAGTTAGGATTTTGTCTCAGATTACTTTTGTGAATCGGGCCCATTGTACTGCCATATGTTGTGCACAACCGATCCGCTAAATGACAACATTCTGCATGTGCAGGAGGTTGAGCCTCCATGCACAGGATCATCCAATTCAAATGATGCTGCCACACTTGCACTACGCAGCAAGTGTGCCGATGTCTGTGCATGCTAGATGGACTCTGTGCCAGGCTCATGTGATATGCAGGGAGTGGATGGAATCTGTGGTACCCGGCGCATACATCCATCTTCATGATGGATAAGAGTTGCAATGTCAATATCTGCTCAAGCCCATGTCCCTACATTGTGTTGTAAATGGGCAACAATGTGCTGACCAACTCCGTGAGTCACACTTAAGATGTCAAACTTCACAAAAGAGTGTCCCTAGACTAGGCCGTAACTCCTACTTGCCACCACGTTACGCATGCAAGTTTACTGTGCTCATAACTGAAGTATCCTGACACTATCCATCCAGCTAAGTAACATGTCATGACCACACGTGCACATTCAAATGATTGTCGTGTGATAGAATAAGTAGCATACAAGGTAAAAAGCAACACTCCACCAAATCACCCCTGACATAAGTGCAACCAGAATACTAAAGTAGTAACCATTTATTACAAAAGTACAATAAAACTACCCTAAACTAACACTAATCACTACTACAACTAACCTAATCTAAACTAACTGGAACAAAGTGAATGATAACCTAAACTATCTACCATAACTATTCCTAAACACGCAACAACATATCTAAGACATCAACCCCCCTCCCACCCTTAAAGCACATCATGAGACTGGACAAAGACATCTAAGCTATACATAAACTAACTACACAGTTAACCTACACAAATATATATTTTTGGGGATTTTCTTTTTTTCATATAACAACAAAGACATCAACCCCCCACCCAAAGGAAAAGGAAACATCCCCAAATACTATAGAAGAATAAATATCTAAAACTAGCTTAAAATCTAACACTAACTATACCTACACTACAACTACACTTCCTAACACTTAAAATACTTACCTAACACTAACTAAGAACAATAAATAACATTGGGGGAAGGGAAAAGAGGGTGATGGGGCTCAAAATGTCTGCTCAATATGGGAGACCCAGGGCTGCCTTTATGTCCTGCAGGTGCCTGGTAAGCTCCGCCATTTCCCGACGTATTTTAGCCAGGATTACATTGTTGTCCATGACTGTGTGCCGGTCCCGCACAGTGAAGCACCACCTGATCTGCTGGTGCAGGTGGCATTGTCCCTTGTGTGTGTGCTGTTGAAGGGGGATGTGTTGCTGCCTGTCCACGCTGGGAGCCACGCCTGTCGCCAGAGGGGCCAGGGATGGCCTGTGTGACACTCGGCCTACCGTGGGTCATTGCCTCGGGCACCGACTTCCAACTACCAGCTGCCCGGTCTTCTTGGTACCTCTGTGCCATGTTGCGATACCCCTTTGAGACCTTTCTGATATGAAGGTACCGGTCCTTCCTCACCTGGAATGCCTGGGACTCCTCAGGCGACATGTTGTCTGTCAAATAAGAGCAATGACAAGATGTGAGTCCTGATGACTATGTCAATGTTCTCCATTTAAATCAGAAACACAAGGTCAGTGAAACATGGGAGCCTACACTGTAACGTAACATTGTGAAGTTAGAAAGTGACCTGGACAATGCAATGTGGAATCCAGTATCAGTAACAACATGCTGGGGAGACTGACATGACAGTGCATGGCATGTGACATGTAGTGTCACAACCAAATGAAACTGTCAGTGTCAAATGATGGTGCTTTTAAATACCCCGATTGAGGGCGACATGTACAAGGAATTGGATGAGGGAGGCATTAGCCCTCCGGGTGTAGCGCCTCGCTCATCCTCTACTGTAACACAGTGCTGCTTCATATGTACAACAATCATGTGCAGCCCTGCGTGTCCCCCAGTGACGGTGTGAAGTTCCTCAACTCTGCGCCAACACAGGCACCCTTGCACAAGAGTGCAAGGGTGTCTGTGTGCAGGGGAGGCTTGTTTATGTCTAGGACGGTTACCCTTCCTGCACATGAGCAATCCTGGAACAGCCCTACTTACAGTTACATTTGTGCTGCATCAAGCAGCACACATGGAAACACGTTAGGTGGCTGAACACTGACTTGTACATGAGGCGCAGGCCCTCTCTCCACCACAACTTCACAATAGGTGACGCGGTGCTGGCGAGAGGGGGAAACGTAGTTTACTCAATATTTCGAAATCTGCATGTCTTTGATCCGCAATTCTTACTCCACTGACAATTTTACAATGCAGGGCTTTACAACGCAAACTGTTACAATGCATTCCCCTGGAGTCATAATGGTAATAGTATTATAATGGGAATTGCGTTTTAACTAATAGCGTTGTAGAGGCCTGCCTTGTAAAATATATTGTGCAGAAATAACTGCAGAGCAAAAGCATGCAGTGTAAATGCAAGCGGAGTAATGTCACTAATTTGGCGAGAGGGGCTTGTACATTTACCCCGGAGTCTACCAGGGGAATGACCCCAAGGAGACAGCTTGGCAACACCATTGCAGTGGCAAAACATGCCAATGAGATACATAGGGCCATTTTTGCTAGGTGTTTGGGGAACGTTCCATTGATGTCCTTGGCTCAAAGCTACGCCCTGCTACTTCTGTGAAGCTGGTATGCAGCATACCTACAATTAGACTGTGCAGAGCTGTGTCTGACCACACACGGCCTGAAAGCCACTGCCTCCTTGGGCATGATCGGGCCCACTTGCACAGTCATCTCAGTCAAGGATATACATGCATTCCATGTCTGGTCATACTCATCAGCAACACCACTCACATGTCTTCTGTCCTATCTGTACGCTCCGCTCTGTAATCCACATGCATGTGCTGTAGTGACAGAACCCATAGATGTCACTTGCATGGGTATCACTGACTGGGGATGTGCAAAGTTACATCTGGAAGACATATGCATTGCTCCATCTTCACTTACTGATTTGTACACACTTCATACTTCCACAAAACATCATCACACTGGAGGCAAGGTACATGTGATGCACACCCATACTGCATGCTACAACGTCAATAATTTCACCCAGACATCCATCACATCTCACAATACCAATAATAAATGGCTGAACTCACCAGTGGCGTGTGGGTCCTTGAAGGTGTCGATGTCCCCCTGTGTGATGAGTTGTCTTCCAGCTGTGAGACATGAAAAGAAAAGTGTGTTGGTATCATACGTCAAATCACAAGTGTCATATTCAACATACAATTTATCACCATCACTGACAATGCTTTGTGACTGTACTGTTGCAGTCCATGTTGCCTACATGATTGTGTCTACTTTGCCTGTCATTCCCACAAGACCTGAGAATGCGGAGTTAGGCCAACAAGACAATGATGCTGACAAATTTGCACATACTACTTGTGTGACACATTCCCAAGGCCCCATTTCTCCAGCCAATATGATGTTATACATGCTCTGTGTACGATAGCATCGCTGCAGATCACACAAGGCTGTGTCACAACTGTTGGTGGTGTATGACACTCTGGAGATGTCCTATTTCACTAGAACAATTGTTCCTATCTCATCCATTGTAACACGAAGACTATGTACAAGGGCAGCGTACCTAACTTTGCTAAACAAGGAGGAATGCATTATTACTATTCCTTTTGTGCAGCACACATGTCCAAAAAACAATGCCTTGGATTTTTCATGTACAGTCACCCTTCCTGTACATGAACACTCTTTGCCCTGCACGCACTATGGTGCAAGGGTGCCAGTGTTGGCGCTACAGTGCTAAGTGTTGCGCCAGCGCAGGGGGAAACGCAAGCCTGTACACTATGCTTGCAGTGGTGGCTCGCCGAGGGAGTGCTATGGGGCGGTGGTGCGGGGCGGGGGAGGGGCAGGGTGGGGTGGTAGTGGAGTCCTATATATGACGGACCGGAGTAAGGTAAGTAATTAAATTAACAAAACAATTTTACTTGTGCGTGCAGAATCGCCGAGTTGGCAATGCAGCGTGCACAAGGTAAATTGTTTTATGTATTTAATTACTTACCTTACTCCTGTCTGTCATATGTCGGACTCCACTACCCCCCAACCTACCCCCGCCCCGCACCACCGCCCCGCAGCACTCCCTCAGTGAGCCGCCACTCTATACTTGTACATATGGTGCCGCATTGCGTTTCTGATGTGGCAATGTTAGGCGTGAAGGCATGACGTCTAACGCCTCACTCCGCCACTTTTGTGCACATATACACCATTGTGTCACACACCAAATTTTTTGCTTTTCGTATGAGTGTTCATATATCAATTTTGAGGTTGAGCTTACCACACTATAGGCCAATGAGGACTCCCAGGTGGTCCAACAGGTCACCCTCATGGCCCACACAATCCTGCCATCGGTGATTCCATTGGCGGACAGTCCTGTCCACACCGAAGACACGCAGCATCTGTGCTCTCACGCGCTCCCACCTGACCTTCCGCACATGGACGGGATATCCAGAAAGGATACGACCCCCACTCTCCACCATCAAGGGCAGGTAAAATTCCACCAGCCAGAGGAAGCCCCCCAATGCCCCCTCTGACATCCTGCCCTCCCTGCGACACCCACCATCTCCCAGCACACACCTAAACCCAGTACTAAGGGGAAAAAAAGCCCAATATATGCACCAACAACTAGTAATTATTTAAACTACCCATTAGACAAACACCCGACAAGATTGAGGACAAGACGCAAAAAACATGTAAAAACAAATACACAAAACTTCACAGAGACACGATCAACAGTTCACAGGACACAGCAACACTCTCCCAATCAAAAATCTGCAGCCCACAACACCATACACCTACAACACTCTCCACAATCACCAGCAATGTGCTCAAAAGAGAAAGTGAAAGTACACACTCCTCCAGGAAGCAGGAAGCATGCAGACATCACTTCCTGTGTGTTTGTGACCCGTTTTTTGACTTTGCGGTGAGAATCTGCACGCAAATTGGCTTAGGGGTAATATTTTGTGTGGTTCAATGTGTGTAGCGATAGATTTTCCATCGCGATACTGAAAAAAACATCGCGTTAACGTTAATGCGGCAAGATTTTGCGCGCTACGTGCAAGTCTTTACACAGATGAACAGTATTAGATGTAATTTCATCTTAGACCCCAAATGACACCCTAAAAAACATATTTTACCCCATATGACACCCTAGAAAGCATATTTTACCCCAAATGACACCCTAAAAAACATATTTTACCCCATATGATACCCTAAAAAGCATATTTTACCCCAAATGACACCCTAAAAAACATATTTTGCCCCAAATGACACCCTATAAAACATATTTTACCCCATATGATACCCTAAAAAGCATATTTTACCCCAAATGACAGCCTAAAAAGCATATTTTACCCTAAATGACACCCTAAAAAGCATATTTTACCCCATGTGACACCCTAAAAAACATTTTACCCCAAATGACACCCTAAAAAACATATTTTACTCCATATGACACCCTAAAAAGCATATTTTACCTCATGTGACACCCTAAAAAGCATATCTGTGCCCAAATGACACCCTTAAAAGCACCTCAAACCACAAAAGACATTCCCACCCTCAAAATTACAATTGTACAATACTTACCGCAAAACGTTTGACTTTCACTTGTCAGGGAGATGTACTTATGCAGAGGATAAACATGCACACAAGGTATCTGTGTTGTGTTGTTTTATTGCACAAACTGGGCTTAGGTGCTTTTTGAACATTAATTTCACACAGGACTGTCACATTGTGACGTGCTCAGGTGAAGAAATTGTTTATGATTCGGTTCCTTTGGGCTGTTCCTGCTGCAGAAACTGTGGGTTGTGCAGCACCAGCCTCATCTTCTTCATCATCCTCAGCATCGTCCGGTGCATCTGGCACTTGGATCCATGGGGCATTGGTGCGTACACATATATTGTGTAACACACAACATGCTATGATTATCTTGCACACTATTTCTGAGCTGTACAACAGTCTGCCACCTGTGATGTCAAGGCACCGGAAACGTGACTTTAGCACGTCAATAGTGCACTCCACAAATGGCCCTGGTACGTCCAAGGGCCAAATTATACTGCCTCTGGGCCTGGGTGTTTGTGGCTCGGAGGGGTGGCATCAGCCATGGGGAGAGTGCATATCCTTGATCACCTGAAACATGTAATGGTGAGATGTGTCCATAAGTTGTTGTGTATGCTGTGTTTGCAGTGTTTATATTTTGTGGTGTGCGATTTGTGCTACTTTGGAATTCAGGCTAGCCATGTGTAGCTTCAGACAATTGACCAGCATCAATGGAAATTACATTGTCTCACAGCTGCCCGTCCCTACACCCTGGCCTATTTTATTGTGTGCGCTGCACGGTTGCATCACTGGCACTCCAACGGCGTGCCAAAGGCAATCCCGAATGCGCCCGTCCACAAGCAAAACGCAAACAGCAGCAGTGACCCAGGTTCTCCTAACGTCTAGCGCTACGACTCACCCGCCCTCCTCAAAGTCAACGCAAGGAGAAAGTACAACTGCCAATAGGCCACACCAGACACAACTCACGTTCTGTTCTCCTGCTGTCACTGCCGCCAGACCTTCACCACCGCCCAAAACCTGCACTTCCAGATCCAGACCAGCCACAAAGCAACACTCTGCGGCACCCTCGCCTGCAGAGCCCCCGGAGGCCGGGTCCGCTTTGCCCACACCATCAACATCATCACACACCACGCCATCTACTCCATGGACTACGTACTCATTTCCGACCTGAGCTTCCACCTCACAAACCACAACAACTCCAACTCCATTACCCTCTGGACAAAGCTCGCAAACATCGGACTGACCCAACTCTTCACCACACTGACCCACAAGGCAGGACACACCCTCAACCCCATCTTCGCATGTGGAAACAGCGTCCAATTCATTCACACCACTCAAGCCCCATGGAGTGACCACCACTGCGTACACTTCCTCGTTGAGAAACACAAGCCAAGCAATCCCACAGCCCGCACCACACAAAGGAACTGGAGCTGAGTCACTGAGGAGCTGCTCCACTCCACCATCAACGGCAACACCTACACTGCTGCAGCCAACACTGATGGTGCTGCCAGGGATTTCCACACATGGATCTCCAACTGCGCATACAAACTTGCCCTCCTATGCAAATCCAACATACAGCGTGCAAGAATAGCCGCCTCGGTCACCACCGACCTCCAAGATGCCAGATGCATCTGCAGACGTCTGGAGAAGAACTGGAGCAACATCAAGACACCCAGAAGACTTCACCTCCTACAAGGACCACCAAGGCGCCCACACCCACCAGACTGGGCTTCCAGGAAGGATTGCAGGAAGTTGCAACATGGATGATCAACAGCTGCCTGGTACTCAATGCGGACCACCCCATAAGCATGTGACAACACCTGGTGGGCCACTGCCTTCGGCAGGCCCCCCCACCAACGACCCCAGGTACCTAGGCATCGTACTCGACTCCTCCCTCTACATGAACCAACAGGTGTACGCTGTGGCCTCCAGCTGCTTCGACACCCTCTGCATCCTCCATGAGACCTTCAAATGGACCCCCCCCCCGAGTCAAGAAAGACAGTCACCCACGCAGTCATTACCATCAGACTGGACTACAGAAATGCCCTATATGCCCGCATAGACAAGTCTGGGCTCTGCAAGCTCAAGACTATACAGGACACCGCCGCCAGACTCGGCCTTGTGTTCATACTTTCCTCATAGGTCCAGACCCTCCATCGCAACTGCTTCGTTCCCACCTCTCCCAGCATTTGCTAATGTGTAGCGGAGGGGCTGTGCCTGTGGGGATAGTTTGTCTACAAGGCTAGCCCCAGTAACCACAGGTTTTGGGTTGTTCTGTATGGTAGGTGGACATGTTACTAGGCATGTTGTATAAAATTTGCTCCATGTGCATTCTCACATTTGTGAGTTCCATGATTGTGGACTTGAGGTGTGTGGTGTGTTCAGTTAGTACTTACCAACAAGCAGTGCATTTCCATATGTGCCATCCTGAAACCGCTGGTTGATGATGGACTGGCAGAAGATGTAGGAATCATGCACACTCCCTGGGAACTTGGCTACAACATTGGTGAACAAGCCCCGGTGGTCCACTACTGCCTGCACATTGATGGAATGTGTGTGCTTCCTGTTGCGGTATATCAATCAATCAATCACGGCATTTATAGAGCGCGCTACTCACCCGGGAGGGTCTCAAGGCGCTGGGGGAGGGGGTAAGTTACTGCTCGAACAGCCAGGTCTTGAGCTGCTTCCTGAAGGAGAGATGGTCCTGGGTTCGCCGAAGGTGAGTGGGGAGGGAGTTCCAGGTCTTGGCTGCCAGGTAGGAGAAGGATCTTCCTCCGGCGGTGGTTCTGCGGATGCGTGGTACGGTGGCGAGGGCGTGGCTGGTTGATCGTAGCTGGCGTGTGGGCGTGTAGAAGGTCATGCGGTCGTTGAGGTACTTTGGGCCCAGGTCGTGGAGGGCCTTGTGTGCGTGGGTGAGGAGTCTGAACGTGATTCTCTTGCTGACGGGAGCCAGTGCAGGTCTTTCAGGTGCACGGTGATGTGGCTGTGTCGGGGGATGTCCAGGATGAGTCGTGCGGAGGCGTTCTGGATGCGCTGGAGTCTCTTTTGAAGTTTGGCTGTGGTTCCGGCGTAGAGGGTGTTCCCATAGTCCAGTCGGCTGGTGACGAGTGCCTGGGTGACGGTCTTCCTGGTTTCAGTGGGGATCCATCTGAAGATCTTGCGGAGCATGCGCAGAGTGTTGAAGCATGAAGATGAGACGGCGTTGACTTGTCTGGTCATCGACAGGGAGGAGTCCAGGATGAAGCCCAGGTTGCGTGCGTGGTCCGTTGGCTTGGGCGCGGTGCCCAGGGCCGGGGGCCACCAGGAGTCGTCCCAGGCGGAGGGTGATGAGCCCAGGATGAGGACTTCCGTCTTATCTGAGTTCAGTTTAAGGCGGCTGTTCCTCATCCAGTCGGCGACGTCTCTCATCCCGTCGTGTAGGTTGGCTCTGGCGGTGGTGGGGTCGTTGGTGAGGGAGAGGATCAGCTGGGTGTCGTCGGCGTAGGAGATGATGTTGAGGTTGTGTCGGTGTGCAGTGTCCGCAGGGGGCACAAGTAGGACATGTGTGCAGTCAATTGCCCCCAACACCTGCGGAAAGCCAGCAATGGCATAAAAGCCTTGCTTGGTCTCAAGCTGTTCCTGCGCAGTGTTGGGGAAGCGTAGGTGCTGGGGTGTCAGGCTGATGATGCCATCCAAGACAATTGGGAGGAACCTTGATAGGGCTGACTGTGAGACTCCCCCAACTCTGGCAGTTGTTGGTTGGAAGGTTCCAGAGGCCAACATGTGCAGCACTGCCAGCATCTTTGTCTGCGGAGGGATGTTGGTTCTCCGCTCTGTTGGTGCCTGCAGCCTGGGGGCTATCTGGGTCAGGATGCGGAGGATGGATGACCTTTTGAGCCTGTAGTGGGCGATCACATCCTCTGGCATTAAGTCATTGAGGGTGAGGCGTGGGCGATGGACCCGCTGTCTTCTTCGGCGCTGCCTCCGTGGTGGTCCTGGGGGCGGTGGCAGTGGCGGTGGTTGTTGTGGCCTTCTTGGTGCTCCAAGCTGCATGAGTAGTACCTCCATGGCATCAGTGGGTCTTCAAATGAGGCTCTGGGCTAGTCTCCCTTATGTACTGTTCTTTATCACCATTTTTTAGACCACCTTTTTTCTGGTCTTAAGTCCCAGCCGCTAACGGGCTTTTGCGGCTGTTTTCTGAACGTATCGCGGGTCCGGGCGATCATTGTAAATATCGCGAAGTGTGGTTAGCGTGCGTTTTTGCACGGGAACGCCTATATAGCATCTCATTAGCGATATTTATCGCTAACATGAGTGGCGATGGTTGAAACGGACGGTTTCGCCTGTATTCTGTCGACAGCTTGAGAATACGGCGGAAAAGTGCAGCTAACGCGGCGTTAACTCGTTGTACATATGCCCCTCAGTTTCTTATTTTTGTGTTTGGTTCGTTAAACTTGTACTTTTGAGGTGAAATCTTTGCCTAACCAGTATTACAATGCGTAAAAATATCAAAATAATGAAGTAATACTATAAGAAAAAGTGCAGCATTATGCTGCATAATTTGCATTTTCCTGCTGCATAATTTAGCAGACCCTGCCACATAATTTGGTGCTCCTCTGCTGCATAATTCCAGTGGCCCTGGTAATACTAGAGGCCAATGCCTAAATACTACAAGAGCTAAATGTAATATGTTTGATCATTTTTGTTTGATCCATTCAACGCAGAGCAACTGCTCCAAAGCTCAGCTCCTCTGAAGATGGGATATGACTGTTAAACACATATAAAAAGAATGGTTACATGTATTTGCATGTTGATTTTAATTTTTGGAAAAAAATATAAATTACCTCAAAATGAAAGGTTTGACCTGTGAGTCTACTTAGGTCTCACATATGAAGGCTTCCATTTACTAATTTTGTGAATGAAACAAACAATATAATTGAGCTTGAAAATTGAATTTGTGTGTCCCCACATTACCTCATATCGTATCAGTCATATTACTTGCTTATACAATTTTAACTGATCTACCCACTTATATGGGAGATGTGTGACACTGAAGTGGATTGAGTTAATCCATATGCTGAAAAAGATGTCTGATATCTTAAGAGGACAAATTATACCCGTCATTCTCAGACATAAACTCAATGTAGTAGGCATTTTCAAATATCACTATGCCACACTTGCCTTCACATTCACATTCTTTGCCGTCTTGTTGCAATTTATGAAAGAGCAGGTTGGCATAGGCCTCTCATTTCTTATCCACAAGCAATGGAAATACAGCAGTACAAAATGCATTCCAAACTGCTCTACATCATAAACACTAAGGGGTAGATTCCGATCTCGCTCGGGAGGGCTCCTAACACGATCCGGGCAGAAAAAGTACGAGCTGTATGCGTGTTTCCCGACCGACGCGTACAGATGTACGTGCGAGCAAGTACAAAGCGAGAAATGCGAAATCGCCGAGCGAGTCATTTCTGGGTCCGAACCGCTCCGTACGTCTCGTCCGTAAGCAAACCGTGCCGTGCAATGGAGGCGATTTCCGACCGAGGCAGTACGATGCACGATTCGGACAGCCGGATCGAGTCGGAGCCTCTGACACGTCAACGCTCCGAGAAGCGGACTTCGGGGGTCCGCGCCGGACCCCCCTTCACCCGTAGCCTTATGAGTCGATCACAGGGGGGACCCGAGGGTCCCCCCTACACATGCATGTATGGTGTGGGTGGCACAGACGCGTCCCCACTACAGGGGGCGCCCTTGAGCGCAACGTACCTTTTTCGTCAATGGGAGCCTATGTACGCGTCGTACAACAGGCTCCCATTGACTTCAATAGGGCTCCGAGCGACGTACGACGTACGATGCTTGTTCGCATCGTACTCGGGCGGTCGGAGCCCCGGAGCCTCTACAGTCGGCCGTAGGGCTTTCCCAGCGAGATCGGAATCGGCCCCTAAGTCTGGGCGGTGAACTCCGCTCCGCTCGCGGTGTTTGCAGAAATTTCCGCACTCTGCGTTACACGGAGCTCGCGGAGTTCCGAAGAACTCTGCTCCGTGGAGCAGAGTTTTTTCCTCGCCCACGTTCATCAACGTCAAGTTGGCGAGCTCGAGCGAGGAAAATCCACCTCCCGGCGAGATTTTTCCTCGTTCGTGATCTTCAACATCAAATTGACGAGAGCGAGCATGGAAAATCAACCTCCCGGCAAGATTTCTCAACGCAGGCGGTTAGATTTCTCATTGTGAGTGGTCGCGTATGCTCGCAACCACTCGCATTGAGAAACTGTCCGTTCGCGTTGAGAAAGCTGCTGCTCGAGTAAAAATCTACTCGAGCAGCAGAAAGGAAGCAGCGCCCGCTTGCGCGGTGCATGGTGCCTTTTGCGATGATTGCACAGTGCAGACAAGCACCTGGCACTGAAAATCACCGCAAACAGCATTTATCAAATGCACTCCGCCACTTGCGGAGCTACGCAACTGTTGAGTGTCATGGTTCCATTGCATTTAAGCTGACAATGCTCATCAGTCATTACAGTCAGTGCCATACATTTTTCATCAAGCTGTACTGCACATTCAAAAGACGATAGAGAGAAAATTCAGGATACCTTATATTAAGAACAATACATTGCGCCTGTTCAAGGTGTCACGTCATGCTCACGTCATCTCATGTGGCCTGAGATATCTACATAATTCTTACTATGATATTACACACTTTTTCTGAATGGCAGCTGTGAGAGGGATCACAGCCATGAATGAGGCATGCCATGCTAATTCACTCCCAGTATGGAGAGAGGAAAATGGATATGTAAAGTAAGGCTTAATGGAGCTAAACGCCCTCTGTGAAGTTGCTGTCCAGTTAGCCGTTGTTCAATGCTGGTTCGTGTCTTTGTATTTCTATTTATTTGAAACCAATTAATACCACCATCTTAGAGGTAGAAAGCGCAGACCTAATTATGCTAATGGCTAGACCAAATTTAGCCATAGTAGGACACGACAGCTACAAGCCGCTGTCATATTGACTTTCCAAGGTCTGTGAATAAAAGCATCGCTGGGTAAATATAATCTTCATAGTGTACTCATGAAAAAAGCATAGACCATCTACCGGTGGTGCAGAATCATGCAGCCTGTCTTATCACAGCAATACAGCACCATATTTCACACATGTTGAAATCTCTACCTTGGCTGCTCGTTCGGAGTCCAATTACCTTCAAATTATTATTGTTCATACAGTGATTAGCCTTAGATTTCCCGATATCATGGACACAACATTCAATTAGTACATGCCAGGAAAAGACTTACCCTTAGACCACCAATTCTTGCTAAGTGTTCCTTAGGTTCACCAGATAAACTTCAGAGATAGTGATGTTTCCACAGCCACAACCAGATGCTGGAGTACTATCCCCTTGCATATGGGAAGTGAGACTTACCTAATCAAATTCAGAAAGCTTCTCAAGGCCTGGCTCTTTTTGCAAGCATTTTCCACCATTATTCGGGATTCGCAACAGAGTGCCACCAAGGAGGCCTGGTTATCTCAATAGCACTATGAAGCTTTATTGCATATGCATTCTGTCGAAATAACATAACATAACAAAACATAACATACCATAACATAACAACAGTTTTTAATTTGTGGAAATTAGGCAGGTGCCATGATGACTTACCAAAGGATGCAGGTTAGCGTGATTCTGGGTGGATCTAAACCAGCATGTTCACTGGGTATGTAGAAGTGATACAATGATGAGACATTGTTTTCAGTTTGTAATTATTAGCGTGCCACAGTCACATCCCATTAGACCCACTTATACAACTCATACTCTGACCTGTTTAATATTTTTTATCACAGTCATTTTTGCTTAATTTAGCCTCTCCTCCGTGTGTGCTTCTCTTTTGGTTTCTAGCACTTGCCCTCCACATCCCTTGTGTTGTACTTAGGTATGTGTGCAATCTTCATGTCGTTGCATCCTAATTTACCGCAATAGGGCTTAGGTAGACATCACACAATTTTACATTACCAAACTATGGGCCTGATTAAGACTGGGTCGTAGGGAAGATGCAATTTACTGTACCTGATAAAATCTGATTCCCTAGAGTTTGCAATTTATCAGGAGAGATAACTATCACCTATTCTGAATATTTAGGTCCTAATTACAATGTTGCACCGTTTCGGTGTGGGAACCGACCGACCGTATTATGATGCAACCGCCCATGGTGTGGTCACAAACTCCCATTTCTCTATGGGAGCTTGTGCTGCGGGCAAAATGGGAAATGGGAGAAATGGGAGTTTGTGTAAATCCCTGCACCGTGTGGCAGGAACCTCACGGTGCCTGCCACACGTTGCAGAAGAAACAATTACAAAAGAAACAATTGATGGATGGAATGCTGAACAATGCAAACATTTACCCCCAGTCACAAAGATCTGCATTAAATCCATCATTCCTTTGCTCACCACGCCATCCCAGTTTGGACCCAGCCATATGCAAATCAGTCTTGACCCTGTCCCTTATGGGAACAGTCCAGCCCGAACTGACAAGCCAGGTCCTCCTTGGACCGGAAACAAGCATCATCCCTTATCAGCCAGGCTAGCTTGCATCCAGTGGCGCAGTGAGCATGGGACCCACGTCTGGGCATACCCTTCCCACTTAGGGGTACAAATACAAAAGAAACAATGGACAGAATGCTGATCAATGCAAACATTCACCCCCAGTCACAAAGATCTGGGATTAATCCACCATAAGTGCCCCCCCAGCCCCCAGCTGGAGGGCGCAGAGGCATGGGGGCCCTGCTACATTAAAAGCCTGTCAGAAACTGACATCATAACCCTGATGGCGGAAACGCCGTCCATAAGGGATTATGTTGCGGTTTCCAACTGCCCAACTGGCTCCTTGAGCCTGTCGGAAGCCAGCCGGAATGAACGGTCGGTTTGACTTACGGCCGCCGTGTTCATAATACGGCAGTCAAAAGTCAAACAAAGAATGTCTGTTGGAAAGCCTCCGACCTGCGGTTGGAGGCTTTCCAACCGACATCCTAATGAGGCCCTTAATGTTTAACATGGAATTTGGTGCTTACGGCTTCAAGGTCTACTGGTCACGGCAAACACCATACACATTCCCCCTTTTAAAATACGGCAGGATTGACCAGCAGAAATTCAGCAAAGGGTGGGGACTTTATTGTAATGGGTAACTATTGGGTGCCATAGATTCCACACAATTTGGAATTCAAAACACGAGATTGTGGAGGG
This sequence comes from Calotriton arnoldi, assembly GCA_963921515.1. Lineage (NCBI taxonomy): Eukaryota > Metazoa > Chordata > Amphibia > Caudata > Salamandridae > Calotriton > Calotriton arnoldi. Next base: position 2,364,666 of record CAWUFW010001476.1, on the reverse strand, counting down.
GATGGAAAACTCCAACCCACTCATAATAGGCCCCATATATGTTTTTACATTTTAAATCTAAAGTATGCATAAAAATGTTTAGGAACCTATTCATTTTAATAGGGATTTCTATAAAGCGGTCTACTGCATTTCTGAAGTTTTCACCGCCTAAGACACCTTTGTTCAGATAAGAGAAGCATGTGTCTTTAGTCAGACTGGTTTGCAGTTGATAATAGTTGAAGTCTTTTACCAGATTTCCAAAGTCTTTGAGGATACAATATGCCGCAGTATCCACTATCTAGCGCAAAAGATGCTTGCACTGGAAAGATGCTCTTTTCTCAGTACAATAAAAAATGAGTAGAACTGCTTTGCATCACTTTGGATCAACTCAAACACCAATAGGTTTGTAAACAGAGCTCAATTGAATAAGATAGATATCATGGTTACTCCCAAAAAAAACTTGAATGACATGTTGACTCAAAAAGAATTTAGGGCCTTATTTAGATCTCGGCGGATGGGTTACTCCGTCATGACGGTGATGGATATCCCTTCCGCCGAAATATAAATCCCATAAGATATAATGGGATTTATATTTCGGTGGACGGGATATCTGTCACCATTGCGGCGGAGTAACTCATCCACCAAGATCTAAATCAGGCCCTTAATTACAGCTGTTGGAAGACCACCAGCTCATGTTGGGTCCCAAGAGAATCCTAGTGCGAGCATTCTAGGAAGGAGACAAAGGAAACCCCAGAAGTTGCAAGGTTCCATACTATAGATAGGTACTATCCCCAGTGCCCTTTACAGCCCATCTCCCTGTATAATCATAAATTACATAAGTGAGATGCTTAAAACCAAGTGAAATGTACAAGGATAAACACAAACAAGACTAAAGAACTTATAACACAGAAAAGACGAAAAGGCATTTCCAGCAAGCAAACAAAATAAATAAGGAAGACTTCCCATAACATCATTAAACTCCATATTAAGGTCTATGTGAAGATAAGTATCAGTGATGTCTCTTGAAGTCCGTTACCATGTGGGTGTCTGCAAAGAGTGGGACAATCTTAACTTTGTAGTGTTCCCATCTTTAGCTCGAAACAATGGGGCACTCCTCTTCATTGAGATTTCTTCTCCCCCTCTCAGTGAAGTGTAGAGGCCAACTTTACTGATTCTGTCCATTTCGATACACCTCTATCCTCCAAAACAACAACATTTGCTTTCAAACATACAATCTTCTGAGAGTTGGAAAAATGGGGCAGTTTCTTAGCAACTTTTCTAGAGTTCTTCACACAGTCTAAATAACACACTTCCACTATAATGTGCTTGCATTGTTTTTTTTTTTTACATCATATCTGAATTTATTTGTGCACTGACATTTTTACCAGTGTGCCACTTATCAATGCAATACACTTTTCATTTTAACCAAACCATTCCCTTGGGGCAGGTAGAGTGCGTTTTCAGATTTTTCACGCCATTTCCCTCATAAAGTTGCACATTTCTTCTGAAGTGAACTGCACCATAATATGTTTAATTATGGTTGCAATACTCCTTCTGAAAAACTCTTCTGCTAGAAAATCAAGGGCCCCTTTGTGTTGATCAATCCTAGAACCTTCATGCATCATCACTTCGATAGACACAGGATCCTAGAGGATGCTACCTCTCAAAATGCCACACAATGGGCAATCTTAGTTTGATCCAAGGTTAGCTGGTACCTTCCTTTTTAATTCTTAAAAGTAATCCATAGGATAGGCCCTAAACAGCCTACAGGTTAGGATGCAGTGTATTTAAAACGTTGGACATGTACTTTTAACTTTTACATGTCCTGGTAGTGGAAAACCCTTAAATTGTTCTTTTTTAATACTGCAAGGTCTGCCTCTCTGATAGGATAACATTGGGTTACCTTATAACATTTAATAAATGATAACTTTCAATTGGGAGCAAGTAGGAATATCAAGTTTGGTGTCTAAAGAACTGTACTGGAAAAGCCTTGTTAATAGTAAAGTCGGATTTCAATTCACAGTTCTGAAAATGCCACTTATTGAAAGTTGCCATTTTCTTGTCCTAACCATTTTGTACCTGCAGCCTGTTACCTAGGTTGCATGACTAGGTGTAGCTGGCAGTTGGCCTTTGCATATTGCTTGCAGACAGTGAGACAAGGGGGAATAGGTGTTTGTAGGATAGACTATTTCTAACTTGCTAGGGGGGCAGATCTGCCACCAACTACACCACAAAGTCTCTGCCTCAGCACACTCATAAAGGGTTTCACAGTAGTCTTTTGTGCACCTAGACAAATTGGGGAGAATGCAGGGAGGCATGAAGTTCCAGACACCTCTGTAGGGGGAGGACTCTAGAGCCTTCTCTCATTTCAGAGCTTGCGCCAAGTATAAATAATGGACCCTCAGACCCAATTCGTCAGTACACATCTGGACATGTGTAGGACTCAGAAGAAGGACTGCTGTGCTACTCTTCTGCAAGAAGGATTGCTACTCTGCTGCCTTGCTGCCTGAGCAAGAAGAACCGGACCTGCATCTTGAACCCAGGACCACCAGAGGAACTCCAGAGCTAGTTGGCTGGCCTCCTGATCAGATTCTCAGAGACTGGAAAGGCTCCAACCACCTTGAACCCTGAACCTGGACTCTGCGTGCTGTGAGTCTTGACCCCCCAAGTGGTGCCACCCCAGTCCTGGACCCTTGTAAGTGGCTCTGCTAACCCAACTGTGGTCATTTGGGCTGAACCGATGCAGCACGATGCTCTCCTCCCAGCTCTGCATTGAAACTATTTCCACTTAAATCTTTACAAATGCTTATCTCCGGTTCTACTGATTGGACTTTTGTCATTTTGGTGTCAAATAATTTAATAAATTCCACTCTATATATAGTATTATAGTCAGTGTTGGATTTTTCTTTGGTTGTGTTTTCCCTTTGCTTTTGTTTGAAGTACTGCATAAATACTTTAGACATTGCCTCTAAGTTAAACCTGATTGCTTTTGTGCCAAGCTACCAAAGTGTTGTGCACAGGTTAATTTGGATTTACTTGTTCCCCCTGACATGAATTGTGATTGCTGCTTGAGTAACGTTTCACCCGCCCCCAACCAGTAACGCAATTTCCCAGAAAGCCGTTTTTGGTTACCTTTAAGGCTCCCAGGACCTTAGGGACACGATTAGAGCCCAGGACCCACTGCAGCAGAGGCTACCAGCACAGTGCAGTCAAGGTCCACTTGTCACTGGCCAATGGGGTACTCTAGCAAAAGGCCTCTTGCATCTTTTGATGGCCTTATAGTAACATAGGAGGCCAGACAGCTAACTCCTGGAGTCCACTTTTCCGCCCTTTAGACATTAGCCAGTGGATGGAGTGACCCATCTACTCCCTGACTAATGGATAAAGTAGTTCCCAATGGCCAACCTTACCACTTTTTCAGCACATCCTGTTTGCCTTGCTGCTCTCTATCCCACAGTTGACTATTTTAAAGCGGAAAATTAATATAGCAGAACGATTCTCCCCCTGGCAGCAGCTTGGGGTTCACCCAGAGGTGTTTCTAGGGTAAAAGGGACCTCCTCCTCCCTATCCACACCGGTTCTGGCGCATGATTCCTACCGAATGGGCATGATGTCAAGAGGATTGTAGTATATCCTGCGATCAAAAAGCTCCTCTACCCTAGGTCTCCCTTCCCACTCAACTTAGTAATGGCCAGGCCTTAACCAGATGCCCTCCCAGATGGTCCTTCGTGTGATAAGCTGGGTCCCATACCTCACCCAGGTCATCCTGCCAGGCCCAGGCCAACTCTCCTACAATTCTCGGAGCTCTGGGAGCGTTTTTCAGAGAATATCAATGGGAAGAACTAATAGGAAGGGCAGGTGCAGCAAGGCTAAGGCTAAATTAGCCTACTGGAGCTTCAAGCAGAAAGGTATAATGATATAAAGGTTATTTTCCTGTATATCTAGCAAGAATCCAACATCAACATTGAATTGGATTTTAGTAAATATCAAAAATAGCGATTGAATGAACTCTGTAGCTTACTCTGAACCAAACTTACAAAAATGGAATTTTAATTGTACTTTACAGTTAAAATCGGTTTTGGGGGCTAGTCACTCTACGAACATGCCAAACTTAAATCCTTACATGTTCCATTTTTATTGCAGAGAAATCAAAGACCATTTAATCAGGGCAGTTACAAATCAACAATGATACACTAAGCACAATACTATTCGAAGATGGCTGAACAGTGCAATGTTTACAGAGGGAGAATCTTACAATACAATTAAGAAATTGAGCATAATATATCAATATTTTGCCATTCCATATTGCAACTTTAAAGCAACAATACAGTATGTACAATGCCATTCCAAGACGGTTGCTCTCTGCCATTTTTAATTTCTACATTTTTTACATCAAACAACTGCCTGCCACATGTTTTATTTGTTCTACTTTAATTTTTTCATCTTATATTGTATGTACTTGTTGACTGTGTGTGTGTTTTTAACACGGATCGCTGAGCGTTTGTATTCAAGAATGAGTTAGTGGCTAGATGAATGTATGGATGAGTGACAGAGTGCATGTATGATGATTTTTGAATGTCTAAATCCACATATGAATGAAGGGACACCTTTACTTATAATGTCGTATTTGCAATGTTTGTTTACATTTTTCTCTCCAGGTTACAGCAATTCAAAGCCAATAGTACCATTTCTTTGCGCCATTTTAGGCCCAACTACGTGTGGGTCGGTGTATTCCGACCACTGCATAAACCCCTGTTTACGCACGGATTGGAATTACAAGTTGGAAGATATTAAACACATCTGATACTATCATATCATTAAATACCACAACCTTTGATAAATTCCAGCAGGTCAAACCTGCCACAATTTAGCAGGGGCAGTGTGACCAGTGTTTACTGCACCATGCGGATTTTGGTGCGTTAAACACCAAATCTGCATGCTATCCACAGAAACTGATAATGGGTACTATTTGTCACACCCAATAAATAATCTACCCCAAGGTATTGTTATTTACCAGGTGTGATAAATAGCACCCATACCTGTAATCAGGCCCTAAGTATCAAATTTTCCTGTAGATTTTCTTTTTCTGTTCTAATCACATCTGCCCACTAGGAAGCACAGATAAAAAGTTCTATTAAAATTATACACAGTGTTTAATATTTACTTTTTAAATTGAAACTTTTTATTGCATACGGCTGCCACTTTGGGGGTGGGGGGGCATATTTTCTTTTTCTTTTTGTGGCACATGCTTGCACTAAAAAACTAAAAAACATAATAACAATCACACCAGTTTACCAAGGTCAGATCTTTGGCTTTGCTGATGCTTGTTACCTATATGCAATATTCCCAATATATTCCTCAGCGAGAAGAGTTGATGAAGTTGTCTCCAGTTCAGTCTGGAAAAGAGAACCACGTCACTGCTGCTTGTAGGAAACAAATTAATCTGAGAGCAATGGAGTCAGCCTGGTGACAGAGAAAAGCAACAGAGGTATGAGAAATAAATCAACGAGGGGACACTAATGGAAAGATATGTCACCAGTCTGGCTATGGAGGATAGAGGTGCAACTAAAGAATAATATTTTCAGATAGAAGTGGTGGTTAAGGGTAAACTCAGCACATAAACAGTGGCGAAATGGAAAGTTTTAAAACAAAAAAAGAAAACTAAATGTATGGCGCTCCTTTTTTTCCAAGATACATGCTGGCATGGCAGCTTAACAACATGTGTTTTTACATTGCTGTCTGCTTTTATGTTAGCAAATTTGAGAAAGCACTTGGCAGTACGTTTGTATATGGGTACATGAACTGTGTCGGATTTACTTTTGATACCTCCACTGTGTACTCTGTTCATTATCTGCATACCACATTCCACTGTCAAAGAGCCTGCTGCAATTATGTCTGTCTTTCATGCATGACCTACATCCCCTTCTTGTCTATGACAGCAAGCATCCTAACCTAAGCCATAATTCTTCTCTGCACTCTTACTTGCGACATTTTACAATAGCAAGAATCTATAAAAATAAAGGTTTATGCTGCAGACCTGAGCAGAACATTAGGCATATTATAATCCTGTTTCTGAAACATTGCCGTATCTAGGAAACATAGCAGCCATTGGAGATGGATGAAATGTTTTAGGTGAAAAAAAGCTGTCATAAAAAATCAGAAATACTTGTCAGTCTGAAAAGAAGGGTAAAACCGGCTAGTAGGGAGATCGTTCAGCATTTATAGTGGGGGCTTTTTTTCTTTTCAGTGACTTATTAAGTTACATACTTTCTTTAGCAATTTAATTTAATTATTTTTTTAATGTGATAAAAGTCTTTTATTTCCACTTTTTCCAAATTAATCCATTGGTGCACTCATCTCATTGATTTAATTTCAAGCTCATTTATTGCTCCAGAGTGACATCCCTGCTCTTTCCAATTAGGCCCACTCACAAAACTACCAAAAACAAAATGCAGTCTAAAGATATGCTTCAAGCTGTGTGTCATACACGTATAAGTAAAGATATTAAAGGTTGAATTAGGAAGTTGTGCTGTGTTGGCTGAGCTGTGGTGCCTGACTTTGTGTTAGTAAGTAATATGTTTCAAACGACGCGGTATGCATTATAATATCTATTCCTTCATTATGCAAGTTTATTTTGATACTTCTAAAGGTCTTTCAAGGAGATCACTAAATGGATTCTAAGATGGAGTTGTTTATTTTGTGACGCGGTTTTCACAGCATACATCATTTCCACAGTTATTGCACTGGAGCTCCTATGAGTTAGATTTGTCCCTCTCAGGGTGTGCAGGTTATCATTAGATACTGGAGATGTTTTGACATGAGCTTTACTGAGTGCCTTCTTTTCAAAGAGCGACGCACTATGGGCCATATTATCAAGAACGGCGATAAAATTATCGCCGCTTTAGCGGCAGGAAACTGCCGCTAAAGCGGCGATAAGGGGCTTGATAATATGCCCTATAGAATTCAAATAGAAGCCCAGGTTTGATGTCCTTCACACCAGAACCTGGGCTTCTATTGGAATTCTATAGGGCATATTATCAAGCCCCTTATCGCCGTTCTTGATAATATGGCCCCATGTATGGTATGTGTTGGTATTTGTAAGGGAGCTTGAAAGCAACGGATAGCTGAGCAGGAGCATGACCTCCAGGAAGATACAACTATTAGGGTCAGGTCAAGGGTATACTGTCGGGTCAGGGGTGCTCCTTGAAGAGGTGTGCCTTCTGATTTTATTTGAATTGTAGGAGAGTTGGTGCTTGACTGTTTTTGAAAGGGATGTTGTTCCACATCGTGAGAGCACGAACAGAGAAGGCTTGCTTACTGGTTCTTTCCTAATTCCAATGTTTTACTTCCAGTCCGGTGACATCCAGGCTCCTGGTCTGGTGCTGTCCCCAGATAGGGTTATTTTGTTTCATAGGTTTGACAGGGTCTTGATTTTGAGGGCTTCATAAGTGGCAGAACTCATTTTGAAGATTATCCGAGCGGGAAATGGGAGACAGTTAAGGTCATTTTCTATGGGGTAGATATAGGCGAGTTTCTTTGAGCCCTTGATGTGCCATGACACTGTGTTTAGGATACCTTTCAGGAGTGCCATAGTGATATCGGGGAGACCGCTGAGAAGGGCATTGCTTCCGTCCAGATGGTAGGAGACTATGGGCCTGATTTATATGTTGGCGAGAGGGAACTCTGCTGAAATGGTGGAGTAAGGGCTGTTGGAGATTTGGCCATATGTCCGCAAACCTAATTTAGATGGGCGGACAAATAGGCATTTTTCAATGCCCGTCACTGCCAGGAAACTACCATGGCAAGGGGAGCATTGTTTTTTTTATTTTCAAAAATAAATCCCGCTTTGAGATTTTCTTTTTGATAATAACAAAAATTGTAACTTTGCCGTACAGCTACATCATGTTTGACTGACCCTATGGCAAAGTTAATATGCATTGGCTGGAAACACAGTGAAAGCAGATTCTGTCAATGCTTGAAAAATCCACCTTGGCTGACAGACATTTCAAAAATTGGTGGCCATCACCTCTGTCAGGGTGATGGAGTTATTTACACCGCTGTCGTGGTGGAGGACCGTCCGACTGCCCAAATATAAATTGGCTTCAGGGCCGGACTGGGAAAAGCAACCCGCCCTGCCAGATTGCTGCTCGACTGGCCCTTGGAGCGGGGGGAGGGAGGGTGCTAGCAAGAAGCACCGCTCCCGCTTTTGTTACGGGTGCCAATATTGCAGCACTGCTGCAAAACCATCCCCCAGTGACAAAACTGGCCCCCACGGGCACAAAACCGCCCCCCCCCCTCTGGCCCACCGGGGAAATGCCCGGTGCCCGCTATGGCCAGTCCGGCCCTGTTTGGCTCCCAAAGCTTTTAAGATACATCCCTTGTACGGGTTTCAGTATTGCAACTGACCTATGTACTGAAAGAGCAGGAAGAGATAATAATGTCACGTAGTGCTCTGCGTCATGCTCTTCTGAGGCTTAAGAGCAGCTGGCAGTTCTTCATTGCAATTCACTTATGGATAGGTATAGTAGCATGGCAGTGCTGTAACACAAAATGATGGCCCCCCCTGCAGAATGTGATGAGGAGCCTCTGAGTCTCCTTTAACCTTTGAGATATTTTTGGGACTTTGGCTGAATTGGGGGCACACTGAAGGGTTGGGGGCCTCCTGCTCCACAGGGGCCCGTATTATACCCCTGGAGCAAGGGAGTCAAGAGACTGTCATGTCCACCTCCTTCAATCCCTGCATAGTGAACTGCTACATTTTTGGGTACTCTGAGCTCTCTGTCTCTGTTGCCTGGCTCCTTCTGCGCTGCTCTCTCTCCCTCTAGAGAAGCATCTGTGGAGCAGCTTGATGTTGTCAATGGCAGCAGAGAGGAAACTTTATTTAATCCTAATTTTCCCTCTCTTTGGGTTGGTGCTGTGTTCCGCTACATCCATTCTTCCTTTGTTATGTGGTAGATGCTGTAAACCATTATCACCCATCCTGCCTTTGCTGGCGCAAGGTAAGTGTCCATTTAATGCTGACACTTAACAAACTGGGAATTAACAAACATTAATTCTCCAGCGGTTGCATATAGCTCTGCTTGGGTGATGTGAAAGTGCACTAAAGTACTTCACTTTCTCTTTTTCTCCTATCTGGTCAATTCCTTTCAAAGCCACAGTTATTGAGAATGTGAGACAGTGTTTCCTTTGAATAGCAACAAACATGTTTAATGTTGGCCTTCACCCTGCTACCTTTGTTTGCAATGAGAATTACAGTGATGGTTTCACATATTTCACTCTGCATTACCAAATATCATGTCTTCGGTAATGTTCATACAACACACTCAAAGAAAAACATGTGCAGGAACCTCTCCCTCACCGAACAGTTTAGAGGAAATGAAAGATGGAAGATAGGTTCATCTGGCAGTACATACATGGACCTTCAGGCAAGGATAACCTTGTGCATTTCCAACTTGCTACTGTCAATAACAGGCAGATAGGGTACTACATCTGCCACTAACAGTCAGGGGTGCCATCATGAAAACATTCTCCAGTGGAAGGCAAATGTGTGCTTATTTATTTAATAGAGAGGAAAAGCTATAGTTAATGTGTTTAGATGTCTCAGTACATTTAGGCAGTTTTGCACATCCGGTTTAATGCTCTCATGTGCTCCCCTAAAAAATGTCACCTGCCCTAGTTGTGCAATGTAAGAAAGTGGAATTTTATGTGGTATACCTGGGTAGCCTTGCCATGTAATAGTATCACAATACCCCAAAGATGGTCCTTGTATTCACACTAATAAATCTTTAGCTCAGTCCTGGTAGTGTGGCAAAGAGCAGTCAGGCTTTACTAGAGGAACATGTGTTAAGCATTTCAGAGTACCAACATGGACGATAAGTAATTGACACGACTCAAGAGAAATCCAATACCAATTTATAAAAATAGAGTGTCCTTTTATTTTAATTTAGACACCAAAATTAACAGAATAGCATACATATAACCAGAGTTATAGATTTCTGGAGCAATATTAAATCAGTGCAGTAAAATACATGGACAAAATAACATTGCGGCCAAAGGCAAAAACCATTAGTGTCAATCGGTCACTTGCAGGCCGAGTTATGTGGAACCCTTACAGGCTTAAGGTCATGTGGGCCCCAGGACCAGTTCACAAAAGGCTGTCCTTGGTGCTGAACAGGAGCAGCAGGTGCTGCTGTTTATACCGCTTACACTGTGCTGGAAGAAACAATGCAAAAACACAACAGATACACAGCTGCTGACATTGGATGATGGTTGCACGGTGTTCCATATAGATGCACCATTGAGTGTGGGGGTCCATTACTGGATTGGTTACCAGCAAGCCCTGACAGTGGTAAGCACAGCGAAATGCTTCTGGAACTTCACTGGGTCTAGGGGAGTAACATAGCGGCCTGAAACTTCGGGGCAGGAGAGACTACAACTCCCACAATGCACTAAACCACCTGGATTTGGGTGATCCCATGGAGGACGCAATGGCCAGCGATTCTTTGGATCCAGTGAGGGTTTTACCTGCAGTTTGCAGGGGACTAGTGCCACTAATCAAGGGAAAACTGAGGATGGTTCAGGCTTCCACAAGGGTCCCTCTCTTCGGCAGTGTTGAGTTTTAGCCAAGGACGAGGGTCCTTCACTCAGTTCCAAGTTTGTTGCCTCAGGGACAAGGTATCCCTCTTTTGCTTTGGTGCTGTGGGCAAAGTCCTGTTGTCGGCAACAAGGGTCTGCTCCTGGTCCTTCCTTGAATTAAGTTGTTCAGATATGACGTTTTGGTGTCAGGGGGGGTCCCTTAAATCCTAGATTTAGGGTAGTTAGGGGTGTGGGAGCTAGTAGCCAATGGGCAGCTAGTCCCTGCAGCTAATCCGCCCCTGAGGCGGCCACATCCTGTGATGTAGGTTACCTTTTCTACCCAGAATCCAGTATTTCTACCCTCCTAAAGATGGCAGAATTCTGTTTTAGGTGTGCAGATCAGGCTCCTCACCCTAGACATGTGGCCAGCCTTCCTTGAGGTGTACACCTCCTGTGTATCTAATTTTTGTGCCTTCCCCAGGTGCAAGTGCACCTGGGGCTAGGGAAGGGCTGTGTCTTCCCCCGGGGGACAGCCCAGATGCATATCTGAGGTGGTGCAGCTTTTGAATCTCACTGCCTTGATGTGTCAATTCACTAGCTTGCTTGGAAGGAGGGAGATGTGACCTCCTTCCTGTCCAAGCCTTGGTTCCTGACTCCTGGGAGTGATAACACTGCCTAGCAGGAGGTCAGAATCCTGTCTTGGCGACAGTAGGCACAGGAAACACGGGCTGGCCAGCCAGAGCACAGAGAAGCTGGGGCAACCACGTGGGCAACCTCCAAAGTAGCCACCTGGGTGCATGCCACGTCACCCAGGGCACGAGATTCTAGTCAGGGGTAAGAAGGTGCATTGTTTGGTACTAAATATGACATATTTTGGCCATACCATAATGGAGTTGCCAACCTCGAGAATGCCCAATGGCAGCCTGTGATATCCTATGGACAAATAACACTTATAGTAGTTTCCAAAGGGGAGCACCACTATAGAGACATATAGGTTTGCACTTATATGTACCCACCTTTAATATACTGCAACCTGCCTCCTGGGTGCAGGAGGCCTTCCTTAGGGGTGACTGATATATATTAATGATAGTGTATTGACTGTGCCTTACATGGTGAGGGCACAGGTGAGTTAAAGCAGTTTGCACTGCTCCTGCAATTGGCAATGGCAGGCCTGCTGTCAGTATTTTGCTTGGGTCACTCAGGGTCGCACAAGACTGTGCTGCAGCCCTGGAGACCCCTTTACCACCTATGCCCTGGGTACCACTGATACCATATACTAGGGACTTATAAGGGGGGTAAAGTCCTTGTCAATTGGGATTGCTAATTCACACATAACAGTTTTATGGAAAGAGCACTGGCACTGGAGCCTGGGTAGCCTGGGTAGACAGTCAGAGTCGAAAACCAGCATGTAGCAGTCCAAAGAGTGGGGCATCTTCAAAGAACCCTGTTTTCTTACAGATAGTCAGAATTGGGAGAAAGAAACATTTCAGGACTTAACGGGTGTAAGACAATGCGCCAGATAGACAGTAAGGTATTGGTTCTTTGTTTCTGGGGGATAGAAACAATGGATTTGGAAGAGTTGGAGGGTAAGGGGGGGGATGGCTTCACAGGCATAAGGGTTAGGGGTGGATGGAGGGGCAGAGGGGTCACTGCAAAAGAAATAATTGCTAGGGTGCAGCTGTATGACATAGTGCCACTTTATTACTGGATTGAATGGTATAGATGGTCACTGTTTTGCAGTACTCACCGTGCAAATCTAGCTGTAGGCATCCATCAGACTAAGGGCCTAATTATGAGTTTGCCGGTGTGGGAGCAGGGAGGCATGCCACCGCCCCACTCCCACACTGACACACTCCACCACCAACCACTCGCCAGATTACAAGTTGAAATCGAGGCGGGTGGTCCTGCGGCGGCTGGTCCACGGCGCTGCCTTTCAAAGGCTCATAGGATAACCTTAAAAAAGAAGCACCGTGGGACTGCCATAGTGCATTCCAACAAGTCATGGACTGTAAAGTCCATGCCGTGCAGGAACTGGGGGTGCAGAAAGACAGAGGGCACACCATGTGCCCCCCTGCATGCACCCCTGTGCACGAGGCACAGGGGGCCCTGTAGTGCCCCCTTAGTATTCCACTGTCACCTTTTTCATGGCGGGCTCACCACACTGAAAAGGAGGGCAGTGAGGAAACTCACAATATGCTTGGTGGTGCAGCAGCTGCACCACCAGCATATTGTGGCCTCAGACTGCTGCAAGATCATCAGGGATCGCGGATCCCTGGTGGAAACATTGGTCCTATGGCGGTCTGACCGTTAAAGTCATAATACGGCAGTCGGTCCGATAGTGTGGCAGTTGTCGCATCACCACTATGGGTTTGGCAGTCCATCGGACCACCAAACTCATAATCAAGCCCTAAGACTTTCAAGGAGAAAGAAGAGAGTCAATGGAGCTAGTCATAACTTTTTACAACCTTAATGGTCTGAATAATAGACAGAAGAGAGATGCTATATTTTTAGCCAACAGCGATAAAACAACACAAAAAGATGATGGACAGAATGCAGGACATTGTAAAACATCCACTCCCAGTACAGAGATCTGGGCCTAAATCCATCGTTTTGTGTTGCAATACCTGCTCTAAGTGGGAAGGGTCTGCCCAGACATGGGTTCCAAGCTTGCTATGCCACTGGATTCAAGCTAGCCTGGCTTATGAGGGGTGATACCACCGAAACCATTCCCAGAATGCTTGTTTTCTGGTCCATGGAGGACCTGGCCTGGCAGTTCGAGCTGGACTGTTCCAAAGGGGAGCAGGTCAAGACTGATTTGCATATGGCTGGGTCCACACTGGAATGGCCTGGTGAGCAAAAAAACGATGGATTTAACCCAGATCTGTGACTGGGGGTGAATGTTTGACAATAATGAGCATTCCGTCCATCACTTTTTTGTATTGCAACAATATGAAACCATAATTCTTCTTCTTCAAGAAAATCATTTTATAAGGGGGAGGAAGGGAACAAGCCGGATTATTCGTGGGTAAAAGTATGCTTTTTCTCATCGGCCAGAGCCTCACATAGGGGGACCACGGTAATACTGACTAAAAGAGCAGTTAGTAGCTACTTACCCACATTGGTCAATGAGTTTGGGTATTGAGGCAATGTAATGTACAAGAATTGTTTCTTAACATAAGGTATAATATTGCTTTGTAATATGGCCCTATTCATGATGATACTAAACTTTTTCTGTCCTTACAGTGGGAGTAATGCAATAGGCCCGGGATTCCAACTGTCGACAGAGATTTAAATTGTTTACCTTCCCCTTCTATTGATTAATCATAATCGGATTCAACATAAAAGAGTTCTGCCACTTATTTTTGGTAACTTCTGTACTCGGATAGAAGTGCAAGATATTTTGCAAAAACATAATCCAACTGGTAGAATTTATTCTTGCTTGTCCAAACGGTATAGGACAGCTTCTTGGATAGATCTGTTTCTTTCCCTGTTACTATTTCTAAAATTTCTCAGCAATATTACGCAGGGACTTTTTTCAGATCACTCTGTGGTGGTTTTGAAATTGCAGCCACCGCATTTGTCTGCCATCCACTGCTGGGGATGAGGGAGCCGTGCTGGTCACTGCTAGGGACTATCAGTACCAGGATCCTCTCCTGCCTCATCTGTGCTGAAAAGCGCGATGCAGTCCCATGGAGCGGGACGTGCCCGGGCAAAGCCCGGGCCAAGGGTGGGCCCATCCACGCCAGTCAGAGCCCAGAGGCGGCCGGGCCGGGCCCCCCTCTAATGCCTGGTACCCGACCACTTGCTCTTTGCTTCAACTGAAATCAGAATCGTGATAGGGAAGAAGAAGATAACCCCCCCAGTCTCTACAGGGGTAACTATATCCACTCTTGATTCTTTCCTAACCAAAGCTACTAACACCATTTCCAAGGAAATCGACCATGGCAGAGAGAAGACTTTCTCTGGGGGATGGCGCTCTCACTTGTAATGAAGGGACGCTGTCTGCCAATGGGGCAAATGTTAATGTTGTAGCTCAGGGGGTGTAAGAGATTACTAGTTCGCCAATAGTTGTACAGGCGACTTCCTCGGATATTTCCATTTGTTCCCAATTGCCAATTGCAACGAAGACTTTTCCTATTATGGCTGCTTGTGGCAAAAGGAAAAGAGGCCCTCTTAAGGAACCGGCTCTCTCAAAACCAAAGAAACCAAGGAAGTCGACACCATTACAGATCACTACAGACCTTGGAAAAGACATTTCGGATTTACCGCAGACTCCTGCCCCTGCTGAGGATTTTTGTGTTAAGTTATCTTCCATGTTACACCCAATCCTGTTATGATTGGACTCTATCAAACTAAAACTCCAGGAGTTATTAAAAATTAGCCCAGGCCCAACACAAAATACCGTTTCTAACATCCAATCTACACACACTCAAAATAACCCCTCCATTGCTATAACTCCACACTCCCAGGTTGGCATGGGTACTAAAGCCGGCAAAACAGAGATTGTTCTGGAAAAGGTCCCCTGCACCACCATGGCACAACCGCACGGCACAATCGCGCAGGTGAGATTTTAATTTACCGGTAAGGCCCATTGTTGAAACATCTTCAGGCCTTTCATCCTTGACTGCGCGAGAGGATAGGCCCATTCTAGCAGATCGCTGGCGGGTACCGTTAATTCTAACAAAACTTTCACTAATTTAATGCACAGTGAAACTATTCAGCACCAGAGGGAAACTAATCACCCAACCCTCAACCTCCCGCCCGCAGCCTGCCCTTTTGTTTTAGTCCTGGTAAATGCTCCAGCGCTTAGATCAACACAAAGAGAATCCACCATTCAGCTCATGGACAAATCTCGGCATTGGCTTTCTACCCACACCAGATCAGGGCACTTAGTCCAGAAACATATTATAATGGCTAGAAGAACTCCATGGGTCGGACCAACTCCAAAGGCCTACGAGGACGACTGTATTGTATTAAATTTCGCTAATCCACGGATCGTGGGTGACCTAATTTTTCAACCCCCACTAGCTCATAAGGCAGCGACCCAGATTTTACTTGTACCCCTGGGTTTTTGTCTATAAACCACAGAGTTCCCCATGTGAAAAGGTATTAAACATCGGTTTGGAACCCTCATAGGTGATAGCAGACCATTGCCGAACGAATGTATGAATTTCCGTACATCTAACAGGCTCGCCCCACTTTTCCAGGCCTGGATTCTTGTGATTGACTCGAGATTAACAATCAGAGATCCCAGATGCTACCCCAAATAGAGGATAATGGGAGCGAGGCAAATGGTGCGCTAAGGACGTCCCAGGGGGAGGTAGAGCAGGGTAGACGTAACGGTTCCTACTCCTTAGAATTATCTTATAGGATGTTAAGAAACCTATTTCCAGTGCAAATAACCTAATCTATACTCTTCTTTCCTGGAATATAGCAGGCTATGATAGTAAGCCGAATAACGAGGAGTGGCTTAATGTCATGGCCAATTTCCAGATTATCTGCGCGCAAGAAATCTGGGAGATTGCACCAATCTTTATTATTGGTTACCGATCTTTTCAAACACCGGCATTACTATCTAAAGGAGGTAGAGCTGGGGGGGGGGGGGGCTACTCACACTGATATCTAATACAGTTGCACTTAATATCGCAAATTTTATAAATAACTTGCCTTATTTCCACATTCTAGTAATTAAAGGCTATGGTACCTGGGACTTATTGCTTGTGAATTATTATAACAACAACTTTTCAAATCCTGAGGTGGTAGCTCAGCATTTAGACAATACTATAGAGGACCTAGTGGAGCATCACCCAAACCCTGTACAACTCATTTGGGTGGGATATTTTAACTTAAAAGCATGCCCAAGAAAAAATGCGGACTTATGTGGGATTGTAGACCACAGGGAAGTCCCTATTTCCCACTTTCATCATGATCCCCAGGGGAACGCTCTAAACAGCTTACTGATGAAATGGCAACTTGAGCTCCATAACGCAATAGACCTAGTTACGGGGCAACTTTCCCCCACCTTTCAAAGAGCAGAATGCTCGTCCACGATCGATTATATAATTTCTACTGATACCCTCAGAACAAGCATTACTAACATAAAGGTCAATTTTACAGAATTTAGCGATCACTCTATGCTTTCATGCGCCTTACACTGGCACGATTTGAAATATGTAATGGTATCATGGTGTCAACACCAATCCTAGCTAGGAAAAACGGCTTTTTTTAAAAAATGGGATAAAATTGATGAGACCGCATTTCTTACTAATCTTATAGTGTCAAACCAAGAGGACATACAACTGTGCTTGGATCCACTGCTAAATCAAATGCAGGTGACTGATGCGTTTAGTAACATCATAACTAATATTAAATCACAACTAACTCGCCCGATACCGGTAAGAGAAACTCCACAGCATTGCTGGTTTGATAAGAACTATGCATTAGCCTCATCAAACCTCCGCAAAGCCTTAAAAATACTACCCAGAGATAAAGATCATGTTCGCACTCTGAGGAACCTTTATAAACTAGCAAGGTAAAGTAGGCTGAGGCCTGGGATAATTTAAAGCGAGCATCCTCTCTCCACGACAGTAAATCTTTTTGGAAGGTGATTAATTTGCCTTTCCTGACAGATAAGGGCGGACCCTCTCTGGATGTATATATTGATGAAGATTCTTGGATAAGGTACTTTCAGGACATTTTTCAAAAACCAGGCGAGTCACACTTATTGGATATTTGCCCCTTCACCAAGGTCATTACTTACCTCTCTTTCGACCTTGAGGAAATCCAACTCGATCTGTCCCAGTCACCATCCCTGAAAGCAGCAGGGCCCGATGGGGTCCCTATGGATATCTTTCTTACAAACATTCCTTTTTGGTCCCCATTACTAACTGTGTTTTTTAACTTAATAGCCAAGACCGGACCCCTACCCTCCTGGAACCAATCCATGATAATTGCGATTTACAAAAAAGGGGACGCTACTATCCCTGCTAATTATCGCCCCATTTCTTTGCTTGACAGTACTGCCAAACTTATGGGAAAGCTACTGTTAAACAAATTGGAAATCTGGGTGGTGGAAAAAAAGATCCCTGCGGAAGTACAATATGGGTTCAAACAGGGCAAGGGAACCATTGATCAGTGCCTCAACCTGTCTCTAATAACGGGAAAGTATTCCCTGGTTAAAAAGGGCCAAATATATATGGGCTTTATGGACCTGTCTTAGGCCTTTGATTGTGTGGTACACAGCAAACTGTGGTATATTATGAAGGAAATGGGAGTGGATGCCATAATAATACATTTTATAAGAGAGCTATATACGGATGCCATTGCCATGGTCCGTTTTGGGAGGCAAGGCAAATGTATTTAAAATCGAAAGAGGCGTTAGACAAGGGTGTGTCTTCGCCCCGTTTTTGTTCTCCCTTTATACGAATAATCTAAATGAGGCCCTGATTAACAACTCGAAAGATACCCCCAAGTACTTACGTCTTCCCTCCCAATCCTGCTTTACGCAGATGACCTAGTTTTGCTGGCAAGGACTCCTCTGGCCCTCCAAAACCTTATTGCACAATATTCGGCCTTTATGACCGAACTGGACCTACATGTAAATAAAACTAAAACCTTTATTATGGCGGTGGGTGGTGCTAAAAAGAAGCCGATGAGATTCCATATAGCTGGGGAAAAAATAGAGCAAGTTCAATGTTTCAACTATTTAGGGGTTGTCTTTGATTTTAAACTAAGCTGGAAAGAGATGCTACAGAGTACAACAAATCCTATGGCCAAAAGTATTGCTGCAATATTTAGATTCTCCCAAAAATTGGGCTGTAAGCCAATACAGGAAATGTTCAAAATTTACTTGGCCAAAACGATATCAATTGCCACCTATGGGGCAGCAATATGGGGGACAACAGATGTGACGGCACTCCAAGTCATAGAAGATAAATTCGTTAAAAGACTATTATCAGTCCTGCTAGCATTCAATAATTTTAATGCACATAAGAAAGTAAGCCTGCCCTTTATTACTGTTGTTATTAAACTGGCCCCACTGTCTCTGTGGCTGTCCGTGTGGAAAAGGAGCACTGTTGATCTGAATCAAAAGATTTTAAAAGACATATTGAATTCAGACCAGGTTCATAAAATTCCCTGGATACTATACGTCAGACAAACCCTTATATTGTTGGGGCTTGCACATTTATACGATACACCTACCCTCTGCAAACAATTTCCCAAATCAAGACTGAAAGATATTTTTAACAAGAAAGTGGCCTCAGATAGGTGGGAAAGATACAGAGGGAAACAATCTGCAAAGGTTTATGAAAGATTACCACAGTTACGCAAGGTCCTCGCTCTTACTTTGCATTCGTAGAGAACAAACAGCACCGTTACATTCTGATCAGATTCCGTCTAAACTACATTACGTTAATGTTGGGGCACCCAATTAACTTATTCTCAATAAGCAATCTATCGTTCTGCCCATGCGATGACAAGGTGACTCAATCGACTTCGCACATCCTATTTTACTGCCCTTTTTACACAGCAGAGAGAAAAAACTTTATTATTCCATTGTTGAAAAAATTCACCTTGCATTCCCTAGTATTAGCTCTTTCCCTATTATATCAATTAGAAACTCTGTCTGTTATGCACTGCCTTCTTTTCTACTGGCTGCTACAAAAACCTGTAAGGTTTCTAGCATGACACCAGCCATCCCTTAAAGATGATCGTTCTAACTTAAGTTTTAAAATCCATGATTGTCACCTATTGAAAATATTGTTTACCCCGGTGACATCGCATGTTTTGCACAAATCGTATTTTAAATCCTAATATGAATTTTAAAGTCTTACAATTAAATTGTATTTGTATTGTAATTATTTTTATGCAGATCGGCTCTTGTATGTAATAAAGTGATAATTATATGTACTTTTATGCATTTTATTTAAGTGCAAATAAAGTCTTTGAATTGAATTGAAATTGGGAATGGGTGACTTATGGGCAAGTGCAGAAGACAGTTGTCTGTCAACTCCTAGGAAGGCTCTGGTAAAGATCTACAAGGAATACAATCTTACCTTATTGCAGGGGAGTTCCGGGACCGGCACACTGACAATTTCTTATTTAGAAGCAAAACTGCAATACAGGTTAGAACCTGTCATCAACGATATACAGCCATCCCTTGCTAAAAAGCTATATTTGCAGTTTAGGTATGGTACACCTCCCCTACGCGCTTTTACATATAAGTGGGGGGGCAGTTCTACTAAGGGCTGTCCGACATGTAACAATATACCGGAGACAGACCTACACGTATTATTTTTCTGCCCGGCATACAAGAAAGCGAGACACCGTTGGTTACGGCAGTTGTGCAGAAACCTCGGAACACCTCACTGCTCCCAGGCTTTCAGGATTTTAAAATATGATACCAGTATGCGCTATCTGTTCTCAATGTGGTGTGCATGCCGAGCAATTCTAAAGATAGGGCTAGCCCAATCAACTCATCCTGCTCCCCCACTGTGAATCGTTGTCTTTTAAATCTGATTTTATTATATTTTATGATCTTCTGACGTGATTTTCTAAATATTTATTATACTATATAACTTCCATGAATTCTTGATTAATATTTTAATGTGTATGCCCTTCATTGCCGGATAATATGTATTGTCTGTATTGTATTTTTATGCTTTTTATTGTGCTTTTATGGCCTTGTCAGGCCGAAATAAATAATCTTTTGACTTCGACTTGAAATTGAAATTGAAATTGCTGCTACATGGCTTTAAAAAAGAGTGGAGATGGAGTATTGATATGGTCTTGTTGAACTGAGATGACTACCTCTAGACACTATCGATTGAGATAGAATATATTTTTTAATTAAATTACAACAACGTCAATGTGGTTGTAGTATGGGAGGCTTTTAAGGCCACTATCCAGGGCTTTGTGATCTCCCGTTAGACCCAGTGGAGAAAAAAGTATTGGAATAGCAACATAATCTACAGTTTGCCGCTGACATAACATATTGTAAAGCTTTGGAAGGTCAGTCAAAACAGGCATATTGCAAATGGCTGGACAAGAGGTAAGCCTTAAAGGAATTGTTCTTAAAGAAGGAAGTCTTAAATAGCTGCACTATTAATACCCAAATACATGAAGAGGGGGACAAATGGGGCATTTCTTGGGTTGGTGGGCAAAAGAAAAATTAAATTGAAATTTGATTACTACGATTAAAATCATGATAATGGAATTATTGTTAAAGAGAGTCAGGAAATCGGTGAAATCGGTGACATCTTTGTACATTACTATTTCTGTTTGCATAAGGGGGGAACCTTTGACCCTGGGGTCAGCTTCAATAGTGCGCTTTTTGCATGAAGTTCAATTACCAGAGTTAGAGAGTGAAGTGGCAGATCGCCTGGCCTGCCTCATTAGCAGGAATGAAGTCAGGAACTTGATAAAACATCTGCCTGGGTCAAAAACTCCAGGCCAAGATGGTTTAGGGGCAGAATTTTATAAATGTTTTAGCACTTTATCAGGAAATCCCTTGACAATATTGTTAAATTATATTTTTGCTGGGGGATGTATCCCACTTTTATTTAAAACCAGATAGTTAAGAATTGTTTTAAAGAAAGGGACAAGCTAAATTGAATCAATGGAGCCGAATTCATGTACTTGGTTGTGATGGATAATATTCCTCTGGCTATGGTTCGGCAGGACGCAGAGAAAGCATTTGACCTTGTGAGCTGGGATTTATTATTTAGTATTCTGGAAAATGTTATATTTCCACCAATGCTCAAAAGGTCAATTTCTTGGTTTTACGAAGACACTTCAGCCCAACCTATTATAAATAACTTGTGTGTGGGTACTGTTTTGCCAGCTGCCGCAACTGTCAGGATTGTACTTTATCCCTGATTTTGTTTGCTTCATTGATTGAACTACTAGCTCAATTTATTCACTCCCATGAGGCAATCATCCTCCTTATAGCAGGCGGAGCTAAATTTAAATTATAAACTGACAATGTAGCTCTCTTTTTACTTCCAGAAATATTGAGACTGCACTGCAATTCATACAAAGGTATACTAAACTGGGGGAGAGGGAATAAAATTAATTAATGTAAAACAGAGACGGTTCTGTTTAATACTACTCCTGATATATTACCATGCAAGTTAAGCGCTAGTTACAATCAGAATCCGAAGAGATATTTTTATTTAGGAGTTTATTATTTAGATTTGGCATTGGATCTTTATTCCCTAAATTTTACACCTCTTTTATATAAAATTGAGTCTTGTTTTGAAATTTGGAAATCTCTTCCCCTCTCCATCATAGGTTGAATTTCTCTCATCAAAATGTCCATTTTGCCACTTGTACTATTTTTGTTTTAAGTATTCTGTAAAGTTGAAGTGGGCTTTTTGACCAGATTAGATAGTAGGTTGACTTTGTTTATATGGGGGATAATTTGCCTGTCCATCCTTTAGAATGGTGCCTTCTATAGTTTTTCATATAAACTATCCGTCTCCACTTTTACGAATCTATCTTTGGTAGAAATAAATCAATTAGAGGGGTTGGTTAAGAAGCTAGTGGTGAAAGACAAGGTTAATGATTCTCTCAGGTTTTGGTATACGGAACTCTGACAACATTATACCCAGGTTATTGAGGAGTCCCACACTAAATGGGGGCGCCGTGTGGATGTCATCGTAGACTGGGATATCTGGCAGAAGTATTTTTTAGCTTTGGGTATTCTTTACGGAGAGGGGCAAATTTCCATAGAATGGTGTTTCATAACGGTTGGATGCTTTATTATACCCCTGTTAGGCTTAACAAAACATTTTGGCTGCTAGTAGGAAATGTCCCAGATGTGTTAAACCAGGGGCAGGGACATCTTAAGGATTTTAGGGGCCCTGGGCCAAACATTTTTAGGGGACCTGTTCGGAATGTTAGAATAGAAATGATTTCATTCATGCATTATCATATATAAGTTAGCATTCGGTGCACCATTTTCAATTTGGGCGCCATTTTGAATTATGATCGAAACTGATCCTTTGTTATTTCTGAGAAAAAGCGTCTGCTGAGTTGCGTTTCCCCAAGGCCGAGTTTTGCTTCACTAATGAATACACTGTTCTTATTAGCGCATACCTTTCCTACTAGATAGAGGCCTTCTCCCACTTGTCTAGTGGCGGGCACGGGCAGAGCAACCTTGAGTAGTAGATAGTGTGTGCCCGGCCTCAGAATCTAAACTTATTCTTTGTACTTCACTGTTTTGCTGCATCTGCTTGGAAAACTCCACAGTGGGCGTACATTCATTGGGTTCGGGATGTACATAATGTATCTTTATGCTTGCTGATGTCAGTCCCTCTGCAGCACTCCTTAGTGACTGGGCAGACCGGGCTCCGCTCTGAGTGTACCTAAATAAACAGATATTGGTTTGTATTCTCTACTGTCTGACCGACTCTTCATTTGGTATGGAAGGCTGAGAGGTGGTCGTGAGTGACCCTGGTGACCCTAATCGTGCCACTTCCTTCAGTTGGCGCCCAAACAGGGACTCCTTCGGGTGAGTGACCCATCCCCTTCTGCGGACGGGGGGAGGTTGAGGCTATCGTTGGGTTGGACTGACGGACCAGGGATCCCTGCACGAAGAGTTTTTGATACTCGCAGCTGCCCCTTCTGTCCCGCCGGACAGTGCCTCGCCCAGCTGTCATTCCGACTGGAGTCCTAAACGGCGAAACCCTTGGATCTGACCGTTTGGTCTGAAGAGTCGGCAGTGAAGAATTGGTTCGTTTGACCTACTCATATCAGGTGAGTTTGTTTTGGTTCTTTGTGGATATGGTACCATTTTGGTTTGAATTTGGTACTGTCTAAGGACCGTCTTTAGGATAAAAGAATTTGCAATTGCTTTGCCAGGCATAAATAGTGAATCTGTTTTCTTTTAAGAATGCCTGGTATCACTAAACTGGTTTCTTTGTGCTGTTGCTGTTGTTCTGCAGATGCTCGATTGGAAGAAGCTCAGCCGGCGTGTATGTGAAGCATGGTCTTGGCCCTATTATGTTTAGTACATTATGGCACAAATATACGAGGGACAATGCCGAGTTACAGTGGCCGTTGATGGGCACTTTTGATGAACAAAAGATTGGGTTCTTACAGGAACAATTATTTAAAAGACGAAGTAGACAGTCTATGTTTGATTCCCTCAGAACATGGCAGAGAGAAGCTAAACAGAGGCAGTTGAAGATGGAAAAAGATGCACGGAAAGGAAGGATGCAGACATTGACTCAGAGCTGTAGCATATGATAAAGTAAAACAGGAGAAGGGAGTTGAAGGTGAAGATAGGAGATTTCTATTGTATGTTGATAAATCGTATATGCCCAGGAGGAAACTGATACTTTTGTGGAAGAATTGTTAGACGCCTGACCCCCGCCCCCATATGCCCCGCAAAGGATATATCCCACTGTCCCTGTGCCATCACAGCCGCCTGTTACAGCTGTTTCCACTATCCCTGTGTCTACTGCTGTCGTTTCAACGGCTGTGGCTTTGGCACCTCCTCCTCCTTTGCCGTCCGTGGCAACTGTGACTGTTAGCACCCCTATCACACCTATTGTCTCGGCATCCCTGTCTCCAGCTCTTTCTCCTGCGGAGCACCCACCTGCGATGATCCTACCTGGCGCTTCTGTTGCTTCTCCTTTTATGGTTTTTCATCCTCCGATTTCTTTGAGTACTGAGACACCAGTACGAGGATTCGAGGATAGAGACTGGATGAAATTTAAAGAGCGCATGGGTCCATTTGTTCGATCTGAGATGGGGGATGAGGAGAAGAAGGTAGTAGCAAATCAGGATGTGCAGTGGGGTCGTAATCCCATTTACAGTGTGGAGGATGTTTGGAGTGTGATGAAAGATTATGAGCCCTTTGTACAGCAGCACGCCCTTAAGCATATGTCTGCTACGCTAATTAATCTCTGGCAGCAACATTTTGGGGATGATGCACCACAAATTCTATTTGCTAGTGGCATGGAGCCTGGCCAAGTTTTTGGGAGTATCACGACCTTAGTTGCTTATAGGGGTAGGTTGCATGAGAAGGATCCCACCCTGACATCTCAGTTTCCAATGCGAGAGGTTCATCCTATATATCACCCGGAAATACCAGAGTTAACGGATCAATGTGGAAATGTTACTAGACCGGGTGTAGCGGCTTGTTTTCAGGAACAATGGGTGTGTACTCCGTGGAAGAGGAGTGAGGTTTTACCCCTTAAAGCTCATTTTCCTGATCCTAAGAAAAATCCTACTGTTTATTATAAAGAACTGACTGAGGCTGCCTCTTCTACTGTAATGACTCTTGCTGACATTGAACTGTTTTTCGGTCTTCTTGTCCCGGTTGACATTTGGAGACAGGCTCATACTCAAGACCATGTTGCGGAGCTGGGTGGTACATGGGATGTGATTAAAGGGTGGGATCAGGAACAAAAGCCAGGTGATAAGCCCCGTGCAGAGATTCTTGCTTTGCCAAGTCGTATTATCACATATATGCATTCCCTTATTCCGCCGACGAAAGTTAGTTGTGACAAGTTGACGGCTTGACGACAGAAGAAGGCTGAAAGTGTGTCTGATTTTTTCACTCAGTTTGAAGATACGTTTTTGGATTATAGTGGGCAGGATATGTCTATTGAGGGAGGTGTTCGATTGTTTGTTGACAGGTTTGTTTCTAATCTGCTTCCCGAAATTGCGACTCGTTTGAAGGCGTCTGACAGTACCTGGACCACCTCTTTCCTCTCTGTTATTTTGAATATGGCCCAATACTATGAGCATCGTGATCAGGAAGAGAAAGAAAAGACGGATAAAAGGTCTAAGGATTTAAAGACGAAGGTGCTGTTGCAGCAAGCGTTTGGAGGCAATGGTAGAGGACGTGGTGGTCCTGCCAGGCTGCTTCCTCGCACTAGCAGACAGTCGACCACGACACCTTTGGGGCCGAATCAATGTGCATATTGTAAGGAAGAGGGCCATTGGCGTAGCGAGTGTCCTGTGCTTTTGCAGAAGGTGGCGGTTCCGCGAGGGCGAGGCCCTCGGGGACGAGGTTGAGGGACAGATCGGGCTCAGGCTGCTGCTGCCTCACAGGGTCATTCTGATAACAATTATTTTGATGACCCTCATGATGGACAGTATTATCATGATGATTATGATATTGACGAAGGTGGCAGGGACATTGTACAGCTAGGACAGACAGGGACAGAGTGAGGAACCAGTTCCGATACCTGTAGATCAACGTGGTCCTTATGTCACCGCAGATTTGCATGGCCTGACTAAGGAACTTTTGGTGGATACAGGTGCAACGAAGAGTTCTGTTTCTCATTCTTTGGTCCCTGGGGCGGCTCTGTCTGGCCATAATAATGTTTCGGTAGGTTTTTCAGGTATATCGGTTGTAAGCCCCATTTCACGACCCCTTGCATTGACTATTGGTCCTTTTACCGTGGATTCTCCTTTCTTGTTGACATCCAATGGTGGTGAGAATTTGATGGGTTTAGATTTGTTGAAAGAATTACATGCTACTATTTATTGTTTTCCGGAAGGTGTTTATATGATGATGGGCCCAAATGTGAGTACTAAACAGTGTCTGTCTCATCTTCTTCCTGTTGAATTTGCTGATATACCATCCACTCTATGGGCGACGGGTGATACAGATGTGGGGCTGCTGCATATACCACCGGTCTTGATTCAGGTTAAAGATAATGCTGTTTTGCCTCGTATTCCTCAGTATAAAATACCCCAGGCGGGAGAACCGGCTCTTCTACAAATTATTCAGAATCTGATATGCAAAGGAGTAGTTGAACAGACGTCTGCCAATATTTGTAATAGTCCCATTCTTCCGATTCTCAAACGGGCATCCTTGGGTTCTCCTGATGATCAAGAAGATGTTTATCGTTTTGTGATTGACTTGCGCGTAGTTAATAAAATAGTGGTTCCCCAGTTTCCAGTGGTTCCAGATATTACCACACTTTTGACTATGATTCCTTCCACCACTCAATTCTTTTCTGTTATTGATCTGAAAAATGCGTTCTTCAGAATTCCTATCCATCCAGATAGCAGATATCTGTTTGGGGTCACCCTCGCTGGTCGGAGCTTTCGATTCTGTCGAGCTCCTCAGGGCTATACAGAGAGGCCGAGCATTTATAGCCAGGCATTGAAAGGTCAGTTGGATTCCTTGTTGCTTCCTGCAGGTAATGAATTGGTGCAGTATGCCGATAACCTCCTCATTGCTTCTGATACCGAACAAGGTTGTAAAGACAGTACAGTTCAGTTATTGTTGCATTTGGCTCAACATGGACATAAAGTTTCTCTTTCTAAATTTCAGTATTGTCGACAGGAGGTCACCTATTTAGGTCACCTACTGTTGAAGGAGGGTAGGAGGTTGACCCCTGAGCGCATCAGTATCATTGTTAAAATGCCTATTCCACAGATTCAGAAAGATGTGCGCGCTTTTATGGGTATCGCTTCCTACTGTTGGCAGTGGATACCTAACTACTCCTTACTAATTAAACCCTTACTTGCACTAACAACTAAAGAAGTGCATGAGCCTTTGCCTTGGACGCCTGAATGTCAGCAGTTTTTTGAGAAATTGAAAGCTGCGCTTTGTTCGGCTCCTGTTCTTGGCACCCCTAATTATGGCAAACCGTTTGTGTTGTACGTCCATGAGATGGCTGAGCGCGCTTTCTGTTCTAACACAAACATTTCGGGATAAGCAATGGCCGTGTGCTTATTTCTATGCTGTGCTTGATCCTGTCATGAGAACCCTCCCGAGTTGTCTAAGAGCGGTCGCGGCTGTGGCCACTTCGATTAGACAATCGGCTGGTCTCGTACTTGATACTGACCTCACAGTATTGGTACCCCATGCTGTGGACACGCTTTTGAATAAGACGAAGACACAGCACCTCACCAGTGCAAGTCTTACCTTTTATGAATTGACATTGTTTGCTAAACCTATCACTTTCAAAAGGTGTGCTACTCTGAATCCAGCCACGTTACTACCCCTCCCTTCCGAGAGTGATGAAGTTGACAAATATGATTGTATTTTCCAAACGGTGGAAGAGACAAACTATATGTCGAAGGCTCTTGTTTTAAATTACCCGATGGCACCACTACTGCAGCTCATGCTATTACCACGCTTCGCACAGTAGTAGAGACATCACGAGTCCCTTATCAGTCAGCCCAAGCTGCTGAGTTAGCTGCCCTTATTTGAGCTTGTGAATTAAGCGAGGGACTGGTTGTCAATATTTATAATGACAGCCAGTATGCTTTCGGGGTCGTGCATAATTTTGAGCGACTCTGGGCAGAGAGGGGGTTCCTTACTTCGCATGGTGCCAGAATCCAACATGGGCACCTCATATTGAGGCTTTTGTCTGCTTTGACACTCCCTAAGAAATTGGCAATAGTGAACTGTTGCGCCCACAGGAATGTTACTGATGATGTAGGTAGGGGAAGTGCTTTCACTGATCAGACAGCTAAAGAAACGGCCCAGACAAAAATGAAAAGAATGTTGTTTAGCAGGTCCAGCTAGTTGGGTTTCTGAAGTTGTTATGTTTGAAGACACCCTTGAGAATGTAAAAGAGATACAAAGTGAAGTAACAATCGAGGAGTTAGCAGTGTGGCAGGAAAGTACAGCACAATTGAATGACGAAGGATGTTGGATTGATTGGTCAGGGAGGCAGAGATGGATGTTGCCCGATGCATATGTTCTCCTTGTGGTTACTATGGCCTACAGTCCAGCTCATATTAGTGCTAAAGGCATTTGTAAGTTGTTAGATCCCGTATGGCAGAATGATAATCTCTCTAAGACAGCGGCACACTTAGTGAAGTACTGCATGGTATGCATGATGCATACTCCTGGGAAAGGTACCCCTACACCCCTGGTAACTTTGCACCACCGACTTTTCCTTTTGAGGTCCTTCAAATGGACTATATAGAGTTGGAGAGATGTAATAATTTGAAGTATGTTTTGGTGGTTGTCTG
Source organism: Calotriton arnoldi (assembly GCA_963921515.1). Lineage (NCBI taxonomy): Eukaryota > Metazoa > Chordata > Amphibia > Caudata > Salamandridae > Calotriton > Calotriton arnoldi. The sequence goes on along the minus strand of CAWUFW010001476.1, from coordinate 2,336,158 downwards.
TGCATTTAGTAAATGGGTTGAGGCTTATCCCACGAAAGACAATACAGCCATTACGACTGCAAAGGTACTCCTGAAGTAGTTCTTTCCTCGTTTCGGCTTGCCCCGATTGATTTGGAGTGATAACAGAAGTCATTTTAATGCAAAAGTGATCCAATTGATTTGTAATGGTTTACACATAAAGCAAAAGTTCCATGCTGCCAATCATCCACAGTCAGCGGGTTTGGTTGAGAAGTACAATGGTACTCTCAAGCTCAAACTGGCAAAAATTCAGGAGACGACAGGGTTACAATGGGTAGATGCTTTACCGTTAGCTCTTTTGTCAACAAGAACGACAGCACATTCTAGAACAGGATTGTCACCATATGTGGTCATGTTTGGACGCCCAGCAAATGTCTGGGGCGTCCCTCGCCTTCGGTGGCTTTCTGATATTGAGTACCCATTGTTGCTTGATTATCTTGGCCACTTAACAGAAAGTTTGCATTCTATTCACCAACAGGTTCGGGACTCTCTACCGCCAATACCAGAGGGGCCCGGCCACGACATTCAGCCTGGAGACTATGTCTTGGTGAAAAGTTTTCAGCTGAAGAAAAGTTTGGAGCCGCGGTGGAGGGGGCCGGAGCAGGTCCTGTTAACAACGCGCACAGCAGTGAAAGTCGCTGGCCGTAAGAATTGGATCCATGCGACCCATTGTCGCAGGGTCCCTCTGCCTTTGCCCTATGATGAGTGGGTGAACGATGGCATCAGGGACTCCAAGACTGAGCAGGTGCTTCGATTTGTCCCGTTTAGCGATGCCCAGCTAATTTGGACTCAATCGGATCAGGAGAATGAAAATGTGCTGAATGCGGCTGTTCCTCCGGAAATACGAGCCATCAAAGAGCCGTTGTTTGTTGATCCTACAGTGCCTGGGGCTGCCAGGTACAATTTGCGCCCTCAGCTGAGGGAACTTGCATCTAAAGAGAAAAGAGATTAGGGATGGACTGTGTAAGATAGGTTGTACTGAAGTTATAGTACCAATGGAGATCTATTGAGCTTGGCGACGAATTTTGCTTATTTTAGTTAGTTGCTTGAACATTAGATAGAGAAGACTAAAGTATACCCTGAAGGTATACCATCTTGACCGACGTGGGATACAAGCTTAGGACAGAGCAAGCTCCACCGCCGGTGCTCAAGAGCGCCAACGTATTGATGGACAATAGGAGCCTGCACCAGTGAGGCTCTGACGGACACTGGGAACTTGTATATTTCCTTGTATTTTCATCATTCGTTATGCATCCCTTTGGTAGAATGGTTACTGAGGAAGAGCAGCCAGTGATTCTTGTTGCCCAGCACAATGCAGTGTGGACCCGTAAACAAAAGTTAACATGTATTGCCCTTGTGATTTTGCGGTTAATCATGTTATGTGGGGTATCATGGGTTTTGGAACGTGATCAAAGTGCACCTTTACATAGTAAAGATAAGGTTGTTCCTCAAGTTCGAATGAGAAGGACAGCCCCAAGCAATGTGTTTCTAGATACACACAAGAGGTTCTTTGGAGAAGGGACTGCTTGTTACCCCACTGACTCTGTTGCAAGTCTATAGACAGCATATCCATTGTCAATTGTCAATTATACCTATACTCGGCCCCGTGATTTCGTAGAAGTGAAAGGAGTATTTGGGTTTGGCTATCCAGGTCCTTGTCTATATCATAGAAAGCCACGAGGCATGGGTTATACGGGGTGTGACAACAACACTTATTGCGACAACTTCTATATGGAAAAACAGAATGTAACTCTGGTGGGTTACCAGTATAAGGAATTTACAGTTCCCCGAGAAGCTGGTTTTTACCCCGCTTGTTGTCCAATTATCAATTTTACTGACACTATATTGTATGTCAATTGTTCAGGGATAGTATTGCGTAAGGGCACATACTCTTTGGTAAATCCAAAGGACCCCAGTTCCTTTGGAAGGAATTCCAGGTATTCTGCAGTAGATTATGATGGACCGGTGTATGCACACCCAGGGTTTTTCTTTTTGTCTAATGGGACTTATTCGAATGTTCTTAATGGTACGGATGACGTGGCACTTGGGATGGTACTGCCTTTGGATGTACCTTGCAAACATGTGAAGCCTAAAGTAGGATGGGTTAAAAGGACATTGACCAAAGATTTCTGCGAAGGAGTGACAGATCTCGAAGTCAATAACTATAGTAATGGTATTACTTTTGGATATATTCTTTCCTCCATAATTACATTTGGTGGTACTGCTATGGCCAGAGGTGAGAAAGCTAGAGAATATTTTGGATGTAAGCTGCAAATATTGTCTAACTCCACAGTAGCAGCTTTGTGTGACATCACCACCCAATTGGAAAGTATGCAAATATATTCCGAGCAGACTAGATATGCAGTTGATTTCATTCTAGCTAAGAGTGGTGGTGTGTGCGCTGTAGTAGGAGACCAGTGTGTAGACGGGATCACAAATATGGAAAATAATATTACCCAACACATTTTAGACATCTTAGAAAATGTTAAGGGAATGGAAAGTGGGAACTGGAGTTGGTCTCTTTTTGGCAGCTGGGGTTGGATCCTTGAAAAGGTGATTTATTTCGTTGTGATCTTGGTCTCTTGCTGTGTCCTTGTTCAATGCCTTCCCTTCTGTTGTTCTTATTGCACCACTCTTCTCACTCCTAAGAGAAAAATATCAATTCATGATACCAATGCTGCGATTATGGTCCAGAAAGAGATAGATGACATGATGCAGATAGATGAGGCCATTTTTGAGACTTCTTCCCTCCTTACAGTCTCCCTTCCTGATGCTGAAAGTATGGAGTGTTCATAAGTAATGTACTCATGAATTCCGGTTTTCTTATTTTGTTTGTTCTTTACTAGAAAATGTTTTAGCTCATGCTAAAAGGAGGGTCTGTTAGAATAGAAATTATTTCATTAATGTATTATCATATATAAGTTAGCATTCGCGGCACCATTTTAAATTTGGGCGCTATTTGGAATTATGATCGAAACTGATCCTTTGTTATTTCTGAGAAAAAGCCTCTGCTGAGTTGCGTTTCCTCAAGGCCGAGTTTTGCTTCACTAATGAATACACTGTTCTTATTAGCGCATACCTTTCCTACTAGATAGAGGCCTTCTCCCACTTGTCTAGTGGCGGGCACGGGCAGAGCGACCTTGAGTAGTAGATAGTGTGTGCCAGGCCTCAGAATCAAAACTTATCTTTGTACTTTACTGTTTTGCTGCATCTGCTTTGAAAATTCCACATTGGGCGTGCCTTCATTGGGTCCGGGATGTACATAATGTATCTTTATGCTTGCTGATGTCAGTCCCTCTGCAGCACTCCTTAGTGACTGGGCAGACCAGGCTCCGCTCTGAGTGTACCTGAATAAACAGATATTGGTTTGTATTCTCTACTGTCTGACTGACTCTTCATTTGGCATGGAAGGCTGAGAGGTGGCCGTGAGTGACCCTGGTGACCCTAATCGTGCCACTTCCTTCAGGAACAGCTTTGAATTTATGATCCCATTTCAGCCCTCTTTGGCCAGGTCACTGTCACTTCACAGGCAGGCTGTTCCAAATTCTAAATGTGTTTTCATCTAATATTCAGGGATATGATGTGCGTTTTGAATATTGTGATTTAGGAGCAGCTCACTAATATTATTGCAGACAATCTCTGTGACCCACTGCCATTTCCCATATGTGAGGTGCTGCTTTGTTCTAAAATAAACTTTTTATGGATTCTGCATGGTGTTGAAAAACATAAACGCAAAATTTCTCTGCTAAATATCTGTAACAGACTCCCACACATTACCCATATTAAAAATAAATTAAAGGAATTGGTATTTAAAATAATTTATGTTCAAAAATCATTCAAGGTCATCATGGCAGGACTGTGTGGAGAACAGAGCCAACCTACCAGGGGTTCCCCTGGAAGGCACGAGCCCTGGGGCAGAGACCACTTTGCCAATGCTTCAAAACCGCTCTGATCAGGCGATTAGGAACACATGTTTTGGTCGTGCGAGGCATTGAAGGATTATTGGGAACAGATTTTTCCTCAGATTTCGATCAGTGTAGGCCAAGAAGTCTAACTGTCTCCTTCTTTGTCCCTACTGGGCCTTACAACCACATCCCCTTATGTGAAAGAAGGTGCACAATTTAATATTATTTATATGGTGGTAGCCCAATCTATTATTACTAAACATTGGAAATCCTCTATTAGTTACACGTTTTTGGAATGGTCTAACAGGTTAAAGAGAGTTAGTGAAAGGGAATGTAGATATCATAGTCTGATTAATAAATTGGCACGTTACAGAAAAATATGGGGCAACTTTGCCGTAGTAGAAGCCTTGGAATTGGAGCAAATACAGTTATAGAAACTAAGAGCCATTTTAGTAGGTCCCTTTTTAGTAGCAAAGGACTAAGAAAATAGGTATACTCGCTCACAGTCACTTTTGGTATTATTAACAGTAGTAATATGAAGCACAGTGATATTGTATTTTGTTTGTCATACACTGACAAGCAAAAAGAACAATTGATGGACACAATGTTGAACAATGTCAAACATTCACTCCAGTACAGAGATCTGGGCCTAAATTAATCATTTTTTTGCTCCTATGCCATTCCAGTTTAAACCCAGCCATATGAAAATCAGTCTTGACCCTGTTCCCTATGGGAACAGTCCAGCCCACACTGCCAGGCCAGGTTCTCCCTGGACTGGAAAACAAGCATCCTAGGACTGGTTTCGGGGTTTCACCCCTCATCAGCCAGTATAGCTTGACTCCATTAGCATGGAGAGCATGGGACCCACGTCTGGGCATACCCGTCCTACTCTGGGTGACAAATGCAAAAAAAACAATTGATGGACAGAATGTTGAACAATGTCAAACAATGTCAAACATTCACCCCAGATATCATACTCGGATTAATAAATTGGCACATTACAGGACAATATGGGGCAACTTTGCTGTAGTAGAAGGAGTAAATACAGTTATAGAAAGTAAGAGCAGTTTTAATAGGTCCTTTTTTAGTAGCAAAGGACTAATAAAATAGGTATACTCGCGCACAGTCACTTTTGGTATTATTACCAGTAGGAATATGAAGCACAGTGATATTGTTATATCTTGTTTGTCATCCACTAACAGACTCTATTGGCACTTTATAGCACTATGTTTCAGCACATTGAATTTCGCTGGTGTGGGGATTGGGTTTAATAAGCTAGGCACTTTAGGTAGCTCATGTACTTTATAGGGGTGTATATGGATCAACTAATGCACTCTTGTTAAATTTAATTGTATTAGTGAGGAGAGTGATCCCAGTCAGTTTACATGCTTTTTAACAATTTTATTTTTGTAAATGTATTGAAATATGTACAAGTAGGAGAGCTATCCTTGTTGGTTTGCATGAATTTTAATATTTATATCTTTATTTTTGTCAACGGATTTATGTCTCTGATATTTAATAATTTGAATCATGGATCAGGTGTGTCCCTAGCATAATTTTTAGAAACAAAAGCTAAACTGACTGACTTAACCCTTGTAAAGCTGCTCCGGAGTCAAGAGTCATACGTCTTGTTTTTCCTTTTTTTATATGTACGTCACTTTTCTTCTCACTTTGTACTTCCCTCACCATTTAAGTCTACAGTAAACCATTGCTGTCTAATTCCTGTAGGTGAGCAGACCTCCCTTTTGGTTGGTTCGAAGCAGAGTGAAAACTCAACTCTACCCATCTTCCTGTATAGCTGGCTGTTATCTCCTAACTGTAAGCTGCCCTGATCAGACTTGTCTCCCATCTACAAAATTACCTTGAACATTTCTGCCTGGATTGAGCCATGATTTCCTGTTCCAAACCCCTGCAACACCCGGACAAAAAGAGCACAAACAGATAAAGTACTTGCCATTGAAAGGCGAAAAACTATAACTTTTAAAAAGGCAGCACTTTAGCTGGTCCCAGGTTGTAAAGTTGGTCTCTATAGTACAATAAAAACTGGTCCATTTGAGCCATCATGTTGTATATTGATTGGACACACAGGAAACACTGTGCACAAGCCAACGACACGCACATTACCAGACAATCAATTTCTGCTGGATTTAAGTTTGTTTACTCGGGGTGGGGGGCACGTTTGTGCCTTTGGAAGAAGCATTGCCTCTGTGATCTGCGGGAAGAAGAGGAAGTAACCCTCCCTAAAAAAGACCAGCTGTTTTATCCCTGCAAGGAAGTTATCCTTACCTTGGGAAGATCTCTTTTAGGCCCAGGGGATTATAAACTCTGCTTTGAAGAAAGCTCAAAGAACCAAAAATACCCAGATTTTCTCATTACCAACCTGGCTCAAAGGAGCAAGATAAAAAACAAGACCGAAGACATGGGTCATGGAGCTGCAAAGGCATCTTTTTCAAGTGAAATGATTAGTCCATATTATCCTTGTACCCTTTTGTGTCCCTTTTCTCAATGCTATCCTGCTGATTACATTTTCCCTTGATACACGACATTAGATGCTGTTTCCAACACCAGATGAGGTCCTTGTTTCGGAATTGCCAATAGTTACAATTGATCTCTCACCACAAGTCAAGTTTGCAGTGGGTATTGGAAAGGACTTGGGGTCAAGTGTGTGCCTGCTGTCCTGTAAGCTCATTCATCACTGCCAAGGTATGACTGAACGCAATAGTTTCAGAGATACAGACCAGTACATATAGATATGCCTGGGGGAATTTCATAGTGGGTGACCCAACATTGAATCTACCGCTCACAAGAGATAAAAGCAATTAGAACCTTAACTGATTTGTGAAAGTCCTGAACTTGCTCTGACTGGAATGAGTATCCAGATCCCCAGTCACCACTGACCAAGACATGAGACTCTAAAAGGGACTTGGGCTGCACCATTGCCTACATTGGATGGAATCCTTGTTGTTTGCATGATAGGTCTTCTTGAGTTAAAGGGCATTTATTGAAAATAAAATATCAGTAGGTGATGTTTTAGCGTTCTACGAGATTCTGTCTTGCACTTAGGTCCTCTGTTGCAATGGTTCAGGCTCTAACATATCATAGCAATGTTTTTTCATTATATAAGTATTGTCTGGTACATCTTTTGAAGTGACTTGAGCATCAAGGGTCTCTTTGTAAATATTAGATTGAACCACCCGAGGTGTACCGAAGTTCCCAGAGTCGACTTGAGCACAGTCCCAAAGAATGATATTGGTCATAAGGTCCATGTCATAGAAAATGTACCACTAGCACATAAATGCCTCAAAAGGTGATATCACCTTAAGGTTTTTCTTTGAGTATAATAATTTGATCTGAAATTTGTACTTACTTGCAAATAAATTCATATTTGATGGTATAGCTCTGCATGGACACCGAGTTCAGTGAATGTTATTTAGTCTGTTATGCTACATCTGACTTTCTAATTCCTACTGTGTCTTTGAGTAAATTGTAACAAATCAACTGCACTACTCAGGAGATTCAAATGCCTAACAGCAGTATCTAGGTTAGACAGAGTGTAAGGATAATGATTGCTCTGAGTCATTAATGGTTAGTTATACTATCCACACACAATGCTGCTCTGTAACTCTCGATTGTCCCGGGACCCCTAGAAAAGGTCTCACAATACATTTATTTCCATAAGTTGCCTACGTGTGGGGATACGAGATGTAAAGGCTTTTCATGGGTTCTCTCTTCCAAAAGATGCAATTGAAGATGAAGCAACAGTGGTTAATTTCAAAATGATTTCTTGCTAAAATTCAGCTTTGGAAAAGTCTATTTTGGGGGTGTTACCCACTCTACTCGGCTAAGGGAATATAGCAAACCCGTTATTTTTAAACTTTGGAACTTAGGGACTGGTTACATTTAAAATGAAGTCCATGGGCGCAAGCCAACAAGAGACCCTTCAGTTATATGTTCTTATTAAATTTTAGATTGGCAAGCACAGTGTACGGTAATTGTCAGAGCAAGCTTTTTGGAAAATTAGCATTTATGACTTATGATAACATGGTTTGCAAACAATACTGGTGCACCTGCCCTTAGATTTACCAATAACTGTTTGCAAACATTTATCATAAACTATGAATGGAGTTTATAAGATGGGGGTGAGTGCTGCCCACAGATGACAACCCTCATTCCCACTTATTCATGTTCTTCTATAATTGAGTTAGTTTGGGTGATAACCACATAGCTTCCATCCTGAGAAGTTACTGGGGAATTCAATTGGATCACATGTAGGTAGTCAGAGAACCTGCTATTCTGGATTTCTCTCTCACGAATTAACCTTAACCCAATTGGCTCCACTTTAAAATTGTGAGTTTAACTGAATCATAGGCTAGCTCACCATGCCACCCTTCTGATGTTTGCAAGTGACCTAACAGGAGATGGGGGAAGTGCAGAAACACGGCAGTTTGTGATTGTTAATGATTAAAGAAATCCTCCTGATTTTAGTTTTTGGGTATTTATGGTAGTGATGCCCCAGTATGTTAAATACTGTGGATCTTCACAAAATATTAGAGGAAATTTGTAAAAAGGTGTGGAACTGCTGACAGTCATAAACTGGCACTTATACTGCAGTAGGGCAAACGCCTTTGTGAGATGATACCAGTGCAGGGTCAGTCCTGTGAGAATGGGACAACTTCCTACACTTGTGCTTGAGAATATGGCCTCTATGTCACCTCATAATAAGTTCCCCAAAACAGGGGGCCTCACCCCTGGGTGACGCATGCCACACACTGTGTGTGAAGGTTTGATCTCATTTTATAGATAGGCATTTTAAGAACTCAGGACCTGACATGGACCCAGAAATGGATTTTCCACTCTCTTCTGTGTAAGGTGACCCGACCTAACTTTGTGTGAACTTTTATAGATTTTCCAAAGGAACATGAACTGGAAGAGCCCAGGTGACTGTTATTTAATTGATATGGAGTGTTAGTTTAATTCCCTGACTCCATTGATTACTATGTGAGTGTGTTTCAGTACCAGTGGTTGGGCATATGTGATGCTTGACTTTATCCAAAGGTTGGCTGAAGTACATTTAAGACTGTTTTAACACTATTAGGGTTGTAGTCAATTTAGAAGTGTTTTTTGTGAATTGCAGTGGTCCTACTCTTTGTGTGTGTTGTGCTACCTCCGGAAATTTCTCCTTAATGTACCCTTAAAATCACACATTTTGTAGTAATTATTCTCGAGATTCCAATCACTCCCCCTTCTATCACCTACATTTACTACAAAAATATACATCCACGTGTGCAGATATCTTCCAACACATGATGGAGATCTCCACCAAAAAAGATAGGAGAGGTGGTGGTGTTGTAGTGAGCCTCAGCAAGGCCTACCAGTGCTTAGGGGTTCTCCCTTCTCTGCACAGAGTCCTCAGACACTTAGGAAGAAGTTGGCACAGAAACTGAAATGTAAAAGACAGAGTTTATTAAACCTTATAAGGTGGAGCTAACATTCACACATCACCCTTCAGTAATGCATGAAGTAGCACACTGAATGGAAGGATCCTGGTCCTTTTATACCCACACAGGGGCTCAAATGAAGGCGGTACAAACACAAATGCTGGTTGTAGGTACATATAAGGTCATACAGAGAATGCACAGTCGACAAGTGGGTGGAGATAACAGTTTCTACTTTTAGTAGACACATCCTGACATTTATAAACTTGAAACAGCTGCAAGCTCAACTGAGCATGTGCAAAGCAAGAGGAACTAAAGTTAACTTGTCTCTAGGCAGATTTCAAGAGCAGTTAACAGGAAGGTAGGACAGAGCACATGGCGAGCACATGGTAGCACATGGCAGCCAAAATGGCTGACAGAAATACAAAATGGATTCCACAAAGCGGACAATTTAGCCTCTGAATACAGGCTGTCTTTAGCCAATGCTTAACTTAAGTGCTGCCAAATTACAACAGACGGCCCTTTCAGCATTGGCTGAAGACATTCGTTTATCTGGGGTAATCTAAATATTCATCCCGTACATCTATTAACATTATTTCGGCCACCTCTTTATTCAACATTTGTTGGGCCTTTGTTTCAGCAACGTTCCCTCTTCCCAGGTATACAAGCAGAGATGCAAATGGAGCAAAGCATTGGACCACATTGGATACATACACAGCATGTAAAAAGTATTAATCATTACACACAGGATAGTCAGTAGCTTCCAGCTCCAAGCAGAAACAAGAGTCCAAAATCATCTAGTCTAATTCTAAGTTTCAGGGCTCTGATGTATTTCAGTGACTATCTATTTCAATTAATAGCCAACAGCACATACTTAATAAAAACATTTTCAATAGACTTTTCCAGTATTTCTTATGAGGGCTAAATTATCAATTAATATACTTAAGGAAAGAGTAAAGTAACATGCTCAGATGAACTTTTCTCGTGCAGAATAAACATTACTCTTAAAAAATATTAAAGCAATCAGGCATATTATTACAAAAAACAATTGTGGCTCCGGGGGACCAGGAGGACCACACAGGGCCATAGGAATTAGGACAAGGAGCCGCAAAGGGCTGCTCCTCCAAAAAAAAATGGGACGACCAAAGGGGTACATTACTAACAACAACAAAAAAGTCCTTGAACCAACCAGCCAGAGGGGAGTCTTCTCCCTGTGTCCGTTTTGAGCCTCACAGGCAGGCTCTTGTTGTTCCCACGGTGGAGCTGCACAACTCGCAACTCAAGAATCACGGAGAAGAAAAAGTCTTTCTTTCAGGATAGGGCAATCACCCCCCAGGGCAAATACCCTCAATGATCCTATCCAGTGTCTCAGGCAGTGCACCAGTTTTCTTCACTTTAATCTAACAGGCACCAAGGGCATAGCACCTGTACCCTAAACTCAAGTCCTTCCCTAACTCCTGTATTTGCACTTCTGGCGCACTGCTCTTTTGTTGGGGCCACAAATTGTACCCAATGTGCTCGGGCATCTCTTGATCAACAAACAAAGGCGTAGACTTGCATTCACTTTGGGACCAGGATTAAGAGGCCTGAAGCAACCCTTGTTTCAAAGGGGTCACCTCAAGCAAAAGCCTCCTTGCCGTCCTTATCGGTCTGTGACTCTCTCAGCTGGGCGGCATCAAAAACTGGATCCACAGAAAGATTTCTTCATCCTGATTTGTGACCCCGTCTTTCGCCCAAGACAGTGGCAGGGGTACACACTTCACGTCCCAGTGCTTCCGCCTTCACTGAGGTCCTAGTTGCCAGCAACGCCTGTGCTGGTTACCTTCACTTTGGCTTCAAGCTGCAGTGGCGCTGACTCCCCAGGCTGGATCTGATGTCCGGGCCCCTCTGGCAATGGTTGTAAGGCAGCAAATATCTATTGGTGGACAGAACAAGAGGTCTTTAGACAAGGCACAGAAATAATCTAACAACAGAGAGGATAGTCTCAGAATACTTCCTTAGTCTTGGGGCGCCCCATACATTAGCAAGGCACCCAAGAACCACTTCATCTATCTGAGAGTAGAAAACCCTGGACCTATTGGCAAGTATAAAAGGAACGTTTTGGTGAACTGACAAGAGTAATACATCACCCAATCCCAAACAGCCAAGGAAGTCTGTGTTCATTTACTAAATTCTGAGGAAAAGAGAAAAACAATACAGACATACTCCAAATACTTACATTGGTGTATTCCTATATTACCAATCTGAAGAACCCTCAAGAAAAAGGAAATGTTCTACACTTTTACTCATAGATTTTACATTACTTGTACAGGACTGCAGACACTTGTAAAATAATTTCTCTTACATGTTATGCTTAGGACCATGCTCTCATGTTATAGGTGCAGCAGGAAAATCTAAAACTGCTAATCTAACAGGGATTCTTATTGCAAAAAGAACTAAACTTCAACATAGTGGGTACTTTTTCTCCAGCAGAACATGTTATGACAAACAAACTCCTATAAAACAATATTTTCCTTCAAAATGTTTGCTAAGGATCACATGAGCGTCTTTCCTGCATTGTACTTTTCACGATCTGGACTATGCAACATCATTTTCAAAAGGAAAAAAAACCTATCTCCAGCTCTAATAAGGGCTGTCAGCTTATTTACAGAGACTAGCTAATAAAAGACTAGCAATGCCCTTGCAAAACTGTATAGAACATGAGAATAACATAAACAATAATAGTGTTGCCACCTGAGATTTTTGAACAGAAACCCCCACTATACAATTTTCCTTAAAGATCAAATAAGGGAACATCAATCTGTTCTACTCATTCTTTCATACAGGATGGGAGGTAACATAGCTTATGTGTTTCATCTTTTTATTAATTCTAACAATTTTAAAACAGTATTACAGAATAGCCAATTGTAATTGTAATTGTAAGTAGCATTTATATAGCGCAGCTGTCACCCAACGGGCATCCTGGCGCTGGGATTACCTAAATCACTGTGCAGCTATAAAACTATGAATCATCATGCGCCAATCTCTCAAGGCTATTCTTTTGGAAAGAGCCTGGTTTTTAGCTTTTTTCTAAACTGCAGTAAGTCATCAGTCTGTCTGAGTTCACTTCGTAGTTCATTCCATAACCTTGCGGCTGCATGACCAAATGATCTACCTCCTAGTCGGGTTTTCTTGACTCGTGGGGTACATACTAGGTGGGCTGCCAAGGAACGAAGACTTCTAGCTGGGGAGTACCAAGTAAACATTCTCTGTAATGGTTTAGGCCCCATTTTGTGTGCCGCCTTATGAACAATGCAAAGTGCCTTAACTGTCACATGGCCATTTCCTAGACAGCTTTAGACAGACTCAAAAAAAGTGAGAAAAAGAAGAGAGAAAACATAATTTTGCCTACTCTTAATTTGTAGAGGAGCTAGCCTCCTTCCCCCATTTTGACAGTAGGAAAACCTGAAACAGGTTTTACTTCTGTCAACACTTTCAACCCCTATTCATAGCAACTGGGCACAAACAAACTTATAGGAGATATCTTAGAAAGTGGCTATTCTCTGATTCAGTCTAACACAATGCAAATTGAGTTAACTTTAAACCAATTTTTCTACAGCAATTGTACTAGAGTAACATGAGGGCGCATGAATGCAAACTAAAATCCATTTCCTCCTTATCATAGCCCCTACACAGTATTCTTAAAACTAAAACCATTATTTTATATAAATGGCAGATCAATGTTCAACTGAGGGTTGTCTTCCTTTCGTGGCATAGGACTGCGCAAAACGTGTGTTTGCCAAAAATAGGAAGCAAAGCTTCTCTTTCTCTCTTTGCGCTATCATCTCGTCTTTCAAAAAATCTTTCGAAGGTCGAAGTATCCAAGCAAACATTACCCTTCAGCCTGCTAAGTAGCTAAATACAGAACTCCGACCTTTGACCCGTTCAGCAGCTGCTCATTTTTGTGTGCAAGGCTTGCCATGCGGTTTTGTATTGCAAAGCAACTCTGGAGAATCACAGCGAAAAGCAGTCCTATACTTATTCTCAGTTATGTACAGTGGTGTGCAATCTAGTAATGCAGAGGCAGCTGTTTATTTTATACTTGCATATATATATACTTTTATTGAAGCCTAAGAGCACGTTAAAACTGCCTTGAGTGGTAGAACTGCTTGTAAAATTGTGAATTTTAGCACAATTTCGGCTTTGGTGGTAGGGGCACTTAAAAATGAATATCCTACAATATTTTTGCATAATAGGAACCCCCAGAGTGTTCTCTAGATAGCCCAGGAATGGGAAATCAGAAATGCATAAGATATACCCTTTTAAAAACAAGTTTTGTACGGCTGGGTAAAGTGACATTTCACATTTAAGTTCCCTTCTTATTGCGGTACAGCACTGCTTAAATTCAACTTTGATGCTAGGAATTCACAGTATGATGATTAGGCTTTATAAAGATGAAAAAACGAATTTAAAGCATTTATTTTTAGCAATATATTTTTTCCCATATAATTAAATTTTATTTTTTATCAATAAAACCAACCATTTTGATGATTCCACATTGGAAAAGCAAGCTTCATTCGTAGCCTATCATATTTAAACACATTCATTCATAACCCTAAGCACAGAAGCCTTACTTGAAACAGGAAAAGTCTGCGCCACTTTTAATGGACAGTTATCATTTAACATCGGAACCATAGATATACTTATGTAAAGAAGGCATTAAGAAAGGAAATCCCTACTTTCAATTTTGTTCTCTGTTATCCAAAATAATGAAACTGGTGTTTTGAAACTTTTAAAATAATGCAGGCCTGTATACCTACACTGACTTAAAATATCGCTGACGCAGCATTCCTGTCTGTGGCCGTGAGCAGGAATAGCCATATGCTATTTATGCAGCTGTTGTGTGTCAGCAGGCGTCGAATTTTCACGCCTTTCTCAGGAAAAAACCCCTTTATTATTTGAAATACCCTGACAGAGTTAAATCCCCATTTGCTGTGTCAAACGGTTTCTTTCAGTTAGTCAGTTTAAACACAGCTGTCGGAAAGCTTTTTTCTCGGGTGCTGAGAGAAAAGCATGTCACAGTCTATTTAAAAACTGAGGCATTTCAATGCAGTCAAATCTATCTTTCTATAACGTATATTTAGTTCAGCAACGACCAAATTCACTCATATGATGTGCATGCCTTTTAATGTCTAATACAATGTTTAAAGAAAAGGCTGTAACATTGTGTATTTAAGTCTATTGATTACAAAACACACAATTTCGTTTTTCTACCTCTCTGTATGAGGCCTATTTTAATCCTATTGAATACGAATTCTAATTTTATGTTTAGCATTGTGGCAATTTGCACACATGTATAGTGTCTTACTCTGTCAATTTAATAGTAACATGCAGCTGTTTAGCATATGTTACATAATTTATTTCTGGATTTTTATTTAATATGTAAGTAACTAAATGACATTTTGCATAACAGAATAATGACAGCAAAAAAAACATAAACAAACTCATTGAGCTCATTCAGACAGTTACAGAAGGACACAACACAGCGCGCTTAAAGCCAGCCATTCGTACACAGAGTACTCACACAAGTATTACCAATGTCAAACCAAAAACCCCACATAGACATTTAAACACACATTGAACCCACAAATCAATACATAGGACAGCTTACAAAGTGTACGCAAGACCAACCTATTTGTAAATACTAATTGTAAGTCATATTTACAAGAAGAGCTCTCAAAAGTAGCCCAAAAAACTGTTCCATGGTCAAATTCGCCAGTTTTGGCTGGTAGAACACTCAAAAAGCGCTCTGCATATCACCACTTATGAATGTTACTAAGTGCGCAGATCCGGATCCGTTTTATGTACATATTTAGTTCCATGGGGTACTTAGTCACCAAGGAAGAAATATCTTTTTACTATACCTAAACCTATTTAGGTATCCCCTCTGAGGGAGTCAACTAAGTACTTACTAAATCCATATCGGTACCTCCAAAACAGCAACACTTTCTGCGAAGTGTACTGGAAACAGGCATGCCAAAAATAGTGCAGAATATGCAGTATTATAATCAAAGTAGCGCTTAAGGTACTCTTTGTACGTTGCGCTGTTCAAACAATTTCAAATAGAGAAAAATCTCCTCATTACCTGCCTATATGAATTGCAATGCATATATAACTTACAAACCAAATTCCAAAATTGGCCAATCATACAAACAAAGCCACAGTAAGTGTTACTAAAACTACCTTACCAATCAAAGGCATCAAACCAACAGCAAGTGCCGCAAAACGGCTCTTACCAATCAAATGGTGTCCAGGTTCCAACTGCCAAGTTCTCAAATTGACCAAATGGTCACTGCACGGCAAATCAACAGAAGAGATCTCAGTCAAGGACCGGCGCCGCCGAGCTGGTCAGATCAGAAAGAAAGGAAAAACGCCATGGGTGCCAAGACTCAGGTCTCCTCAGGCAGCGATCGCGTCCAAGAGCGAGATTCCAATCCTTCATCTCGACCAGTCCTTCGGGCATCCGAGTCACTGATGAGTCCCACGTTGGAAGCGCCAATTTGTTGTAGTGAGCCTCAGCAAGGCCTACCAGTGCTTAGGGGTTCTCCCTTCTCTGCACAGAGTCCTCAGACACTTAGGAAGAAGTTGGCACAGAAACTGAAATATAAAAGACAGAGTTTATTAAACCTTATAAGGTGGAGCTAACATTCACACATCACCCTTCAGTAATGCATGAAGTAGCACACTGAATGGAAGGATCCTGGTCCTTTTATACCCACACAGGGGCTCAAATGAAGGCGGTACAAACACAAATGCTGGTTGTAGGTACATATAAGGTCATACAGAGAATGCACAGTCGACAAGTGGGTGGAGATAACAGTTTCTACTTTTAGTAGACACATCCTGACATTTATAAACTTAAAACAGCTGCAAGCTCAACTGAGCATGTGCAAAGCAAGAGGAACTAAAGTTAACTTGTCTCTAGGCAGATTTCAAGAGCAGTTAACAGGAAGGTAGGACAGAGCACATGGCGAGCACATGGTAGCACATGGCAGCCAAAATGGCTGACAGAAATACAAAATGGATTCCACAAAGCGGACAATTTAGCCTCTGAATACAGGCTGTCTTTAGCCAATGCTTAACTTAAGTGCTGCCAAATTACAACAGTGGCAGTGATCTTGACCTGTTGGATTGTGAATTGCATTTTGTAGTAAGTAGACAGTACTACTGGAGTACTACTTTATGTAATGCAGTTTTCAAATTGGACCCACAATCTTTTGTTTTCTTTCCTTCTTCCTTGTCTTACAAAGGATTGTTTTGCCCTATACTGAACAGCAAAATGATCACACACCTCTGCATTACTTCTTATGCATGCAGATTAATACTACCACTCTCTGCATATACATACAAGATGTTACTTAATAAAATCAACTGCCTAATTAAGTCTCTCTCTCTACTGGTGTTTTGATAATCATTTAACTTTTGCCAAATAGGAGGGTCTGGAGTGGCACATTTTAGTTGTATAGGACAGGTTCATCCAACATATGCCCACAAGGGCATTGACCATGACAATTTCTCAGGATATATTCATAAAATAAATCTACCTACCATTGTAGCTAAGCTAATCATTATTATTTTCTTCTTTCAGTGTTTTACATAATACTTGTTGCTATTTAACCATCTGCTCCTCAATATTTTTCTGCATCCTTGTAAGGAAATACCCCTTTTAGCATGTTCACCCCACATTTGTGGACTGATGCTGCTGTTTTTTCAGCCCTGAGAGTGTACTGATGCCTAAAAAACCAGACCTCAGTGCCAGTGTTCTAACCCCATACAAAGTGTATGTCGAATTAGCTAACCCAATTGGCAAGTACTGACCTACTTATAAGTCCCACGTATATTGTACTGAGGGTACCAAGGGCATGTAAGTCACAGTGTCCGCTCAGGGCTGCAGCACTGGTTGTGCCACCATGTGTGACAAAGTACAAAATGGCTCCCAGCCTGCCACTGCAGGCTGAAAGAGCAGTGGTCACACTGCTAGTTCGACTTTGCCATTACCATAAATGACAAAGCCACCACTTTAATAATATATGTAAGTCTCTCCTAAGGAAGGCCAATGGAGTCCTAAGGCGGGGAGCTGTTTATTATTAAGTAGGACATGTAGTTTATGTGTCATAACAGCAAAACCCCTAAAAAAAAATTTTGCTGAGTAAAAATTAGGAGCCTACTGGCTAATACAGGGTTACAGGCTGGCACCCCACAGCCTAGTAAACTTCTGAATGGGACTACCTAACTGGGTACTGGGAGGCATCAAATTAATTGTGGCATTAAACCTGAACTGATGCCCAGGTCGAACTTATTGTTACTATTAAGGTAAGGCCACTTTTTGAAAGTTGCCACTCTATTTTTATAGTGGTCAGTAACCTCACATGGGCTATGACCCACAGACATCTTTCTGCCTGCCTGGGGAGTAGTGTGAATGACTCCCAGGCTAAGGATCAAACACAGCCTGCTGCAGAGTGAGGTGTTACTTCCCCTTTGCAGGAAGTCACTTGGTTGTGTTAGCCCAAAAGGTGTGCTTCAAAGGGGACGCCGCCTTTCTGATAACAATCCAGAGGGACTGGCTTTGTTCCTGTAGACTAGCTGGAGACAGGATTTGGAAAGAGGACCAACGAATGACTGCCCTGCTGCCCTTGAAACTGCACAAAGAAAGGCTGCACCGTTTGCTGGAATGCACCTGATGCACTTTGGGCTAGTGAAGTTTGGACTGTGCCTGTGGCTCCAAGCTTGGGAAAAAGTTGATCCCCAGCGCCAGACCAGAGAAGTGAGTCAAAGGATCAGCTTGCTGATCTCCTGTAACCAGCTCCAGGGACAAAAGAGCTGGAGTGCCCAAACACGCAAGTTGCTAGCCACCAGAGAAGATTCACTGCTAGCTGCTGCTGGGCGCCCAAGAGACCGATCCTCCATGGGCAAAAGTTGCACCTGAGTCAGCCGGGGCCCTGAGTGCCATCAGAGTCCGGATTGGTCAACCAAGAGGGACACCAGCCCCCACTAAAGGATTTTTCTCCAAAAGCTATATCCGGAGAACCGAAACCTAGCAGTCGCTGTCCTTCCACCCTGGAAAGAGGACATTGTGTGACCCCGACCTCTGTGGACGAAGTCATCCCACATCACTCATGGACCGAGAAATCACCACAAAGGCACCCCCATCGACAGCACGGTAACTGTAACATCTTTGAGCATCTTTTCATCCTGCAGCCCCAGCATCAGGACCACTCCATTATAGTCTATGGCAATCATGTTGTAAAGGCTGGAATTGGATTGAAAAAAGCTCTAGAGGCCAGGTAACTGGCCAATGTATCCTTACTGGCCCCCTACACCTTCATGCTGTTGGATTTGGTTGCCCAAGCCGGCCTGGAGTTCCCAAACTAACTCTTTAAAATTATTGAAAAGTTTGCAAAGTTTTTGTTATCCAGTGCTTGTTTGCGGTTGGAATTAACAGGGATAAAATCTTTAAAAATCTGTATCTCAGGAAACCTCCAGTGGATTTTGCTCATAATGGTCTCTATAAATTCATACAAATATACTCTATTTTTATAAATTGGCATCCCATTTCTTTTGTGTTGTGGGGTTTTGGTACTGTTAAATGCTTTACACTAAGTTCCTTTGTCTAAGCTTTGCTCCTCTAAGCCACAGTTACCAAGGGTTGAGCTTAAGGTTTTACAAATGAGCCTGACTGGACCCAATAAAGGTTTTGAGAGTGTATTCCATGATAAGGCTACCTAGCCATATCATATAATACACCCAGAACTTCATGTTCCTGCTATAATACTCTTTGTTTCCGTTTTCTCTTTTTACTACCCGAGGTCAGAATCTTAACCAAAGTTTACTGCAAATGCAGCCACCTCTGGATTGGATGCACTGTTTCTGCATAAATGAGGAAGGCACTCAGAGGACAATGGGCTACATTCCGAGGAAGCAGTGTAGGGATTACAAGTCTACAGCTAAGGGCCTGATTTAGAGTTTGGCAGATGGCTTACCCCACACATTATGTTCTATGGCACTTGTATTAAAGTGGGAGCGATATCTGTCTCGTTTGTGATGGAGTAACCCTCCATCAAACTTTAAGTCAGGCCATTAGTCACTTAAGGCCTTTTGGCAAAAGAACCTTTAGAAAAGTCAGGCATTTACTCACAAATGCTTGTATCTACGTTTTAATATGTCCTACGTACCTAGAAAGCTGTTACCATTGCTAATTCAAAGTAAAATGCACATGAACACGCGTTTACACATACAGGAATGTTTAACTGAAACTTTATGCAAGCAGAAATGTGACGCCTTTAGTGTTTTTGCACTTTGATTTCTTTCCCTATAAAAGAATCCTTTTTTCTACATTCCCGTCTTTTCAGGCGTCCTCTTTTCATATTAACACCTTGAAAACGGATTTACTCCTTTTTCTTTCCCACCTTGAAAACTGATTTACATCCTCCTGAAGGAATTAATCAGCAACCGTTTTCAGAACGGAAAACCACGTGTAAATAGTTGTGACTATAGAACGTCCACAAACCTGCACTTAAGAGCTGATTTGTGCATAAGAAAGGCCACCCTTCTGACAGATTTTCAGTGTTCGTTACTCCCATTATTGAAGGCAAAACACACTGATCTTAAATGACGAATTTCCATTTCAACTCTTCTGCATTAATTGCAGCCGTTTGATTGACATAAATCTTAGCTTGCAAATTGATTTGCTGTTTGTTGTGTTGAACTTCGCACCCAGATAGCATAAGACAGTTGTTGAAAGTGCGGGTGTTCTTTTTGCCTAACTGAACTCAGGCATGAACAATTTTAAGCACACCCCGTTGGAGCAACTAAATTCGTTTGATATTAAACATTGTAAAACTGTATTCCAATACCTCGGTCTCCCGGTAGAGACCCATTATTATTCCCACACTTAATTAAACGGCCTGCCGTTTCTTCTGTGTTGTCTTTGGCTTCACTGTGACTTACTCTGCTGTTCAGATTTCTTTCCAGTCCATTTTATATACTAATGTTTTGGAAATATTGTTTTACTGCATATGAAATTCTAATCACTGTTTAATTAATTCTTGTTCTATTTTGTGCCCATTTGCTGGCTCTGCAACTGCCATTTGTTTCACTGAATTCCTTGTCACAGCCACTTGCTGACAATTTACTTTCTAAAGAGTGATTTGGTATACATCTGGGGATTCGTATGCTTCTGATTCTGTAAAGAGCAGGTGTGTAACGTAAGTCCCAAGATCCTCTGCAGTGTGTGTGTGGGGCGGGGGTGGGGGTGGGGGGGAGCGCACGCCTCAGAGGCTCCCATTCAGTGTAAAGTCTACAGATATCTGTGCCATATGGATATGGGAGGGAGTCTCTCATCACATACTGCAAAGGAACCCCATCATTTTGCGTTACGTGACGTCACTGATTGTAGTGTCCTGCTGGACACGTTCTAGTGTCTCAGCAGACACTGAGTTAGTAGCCACTCCCCTATGGGAGTGGACACACTGCACCCCCACACCCATCCATCACGGGTGTCACGAGTGACATGGCCCCGCCAATAAAAGGGCCCGGGTGCACGTGCTCGTGGCCAGTTACTGCACCACATCACCTGGTGTCTGTGTCCGTCATTGCTACCATGTGGGCTTGAGGCCCAACACCACATTGGCGACGAGGCGGGTAGTTAACCCCGCATGCTTGCTGCTCGGCTTCATCGTCCCTTCGTGGGGGAGGAAATGAGCCGGACAGGTGGCACCCCCCACAGCGCTGTCCACAGCCACCGACGACCACAGTGGTAATCGGGCGCGACGCCACTCCCCGCAGTCACGGAGCGGCGACCGAGTCTAGCCGTGCCTCACCCCCCCCTGATGTCAGAAGTGGAGGAGGGTGAACAGGCGATCCCGGTGCAGGCGAGAACCCCGCAACATCGCCCCGTTTCTTCCCGCCAGTGCAGTCGGCATTTACCCAGCAGTGACAGACCGTCCCAGGCGGTCGGCGTTTGTCCCAACGAAGAAGTGCCATGGGAAAGCACCCAACAAGGACCTGAAGGTCGCGAAGCCATCGACGCCGCCTGAACTGAAGGTACCCAAGCGACAGGCCAGAGCCCAAGGCTGTTCCTGCAGGCAAACCCCCATGCCGGCACAGCAAGCAGCCCGCAGCGTAGCAAGCAGCCCACAGCAGCAAGACAGCCTGCGACCTGAAGGTACCCAAGCGGCAAGCCAGAGCCCAGAGCCGTTCCTGCAGGCAAGCCCCCATGCTGGCACAGCAAACAACCCGCAACGGCAAGAAAGCCTGCAACACTGTCGCGACGCGGCACCTGCCATGCCCCGCGGCCCCGCTCGCACCCACCTGCTGAGCCTCCAACTTCCAGCGCACCGGCAGCCTCTACCAATCGGGGCTCGAACGGTGCTGGACTGCTGCCTGTCATCTCGCTGGCACCATGAGGAGGCATAGGGAGTGGATGCACACGCCCGCCCCGAGAACACAGCACAACGTAGCCTGCAGCGGGGGGAGAGCTGCCACGACCCCAACCGAAGCACTGAGCAGACCTGTGAAAAGCCGGCAGCTGGCCTGACCCGAGCGGGGGAAGGGCTGCAGTGCCACCGAGCGGCCGCGTGCCAGCGCCGCAAACTGAAAGCGCCCCCTGGCTGGCATGAGCGGCGCCGCATCGGTTACAGGAAGCGGCAAGGAGCAACGACCGAGCCACTGTCTCTGCGTGGGTACGCCCCACGGCCCGCCGCAGTAGGAAAGCTGCCGCGGCCCAGAGAATGACGGCAGCGCCACATAGTGGTCAATGTGCCACACCACATAGGCTGCATGCAAGCAAGTAAACCAGCAGCACACTGACTGCACCCTGTGACCCCAGGAGGAGAGGTGGTTCCTAACAGCAGCCCACACACCAGCCTCGATGTCAGCGCCACCTGGTGGCCAACATTGCACGCCAAATCCGCATCTGCCCGCACATAAGCAGTGCCACGTGTCAGCACGGCACCGAACCCTGCACCAGCTCCTCCAGCACCCAAAACCTGCAGCAATCAGGGCAAGCCACCGCAACGACCGCAGCACCACCTGGTGGTTCCCCAGACGCAGTGCGCGAAAGAACGGACATACTGCCTGGCCAGAGCGGATAACCAGCTGTGCCCCACGACCGTCGGCCCAAGCGGCACTATAGGCCGGAGGAGAGGCCCCGATACACCGCCACCCTGCCGGAGGTGGCAGACTCAGCAAAATGAAAGATTGCAAATTGATCCTGGCAGGAGGATCTCCACCTGGGCGACCAAAGAGCAGTCAAGCACACTGACTGCCCACTGCGGCCGACATCACTACAGACCAGCGGTGGCTCGAAAAGGTCCTGCTCCCATGCGGCTATCACGGAACACAACACTGCCGCGAAACGCATCAGCAGCAGGACAGACACAGCAGCCAGGACCAGGAGAAGAGAAATGGTACACCTCAGCAAGGCATCATCTCACTTGCTACCAGCGGACCTCGGAAACCCCCAGAACGCTGTCCAGTGGTGCCCTTCAGTCTGCAAGGCCCCGGAGCAGCAAGCCGAACAGACAGCAATGTCCCATGGGAGCCATCCCCACCAAAAACACAAGAAGACTGGGTGCATTGTGTGCCACCCCCAGTGGTCTGCATAGACTCTCTCTAGAGAAAGCCTGCTCATAGAGTGGCCCTCTGCACCCTGCAAGTGCGAGCAGCAAGGACACCTTCGAAGACAGCAAAGTCTCCCAGTAGCTGCCACACTCAAGAGCCCCCAAGATGCCACAAGACGCACCAGTGCAAATCAGCGTCATATAGGCAAAAGCACTGCCTGCCACCTCTACAAAGTACGGGGAGAGACTCACAAACCCCGCAAGGAGCTGCGAGAAACCCAGAGCTACACATGGACAGCCGCCACCCACAAGAGTGGACGACCAGCCAGAACAGCAACGTCTTAAGGTCGCTGTCCCCGCTAACAGCTCAAGAGAAGACTGGTGCAGAGCGCGCACCACACGTGGCTGCCCAACGCCACCGCCGGAGCAGAGATCGCGTCAGTTGCTCCTCCCGGTGTACAGACAACACCGCAAACCACACCACCGGCACCCCAAGTGCCAGAAGAAAGTGTCCAAGAACGGGACAGGGCACACAAAGCGCACGCAAAGCCAGAAGCGCGCAGAAATCCGCGCCAGTGAACCTGACTGCACAGAGAAGCACCCAGGAGATGTCTCTAGACAGAAACACTGCTGGAGTCAGCAGGGAGATTCTCCTACATCTCCACCGCAACAATAGCGATAGAGCCCCGAAGGAGCCAAACACAGCACATAGGACGACCACATCTCTACTACACCAACGGAGCCCCGCAGTGGGCCGAAGACCACACAGAGTGTCCTCCCTCGCACTGCCTCAAGATGGAGTCGGCAGTGACCCACGACAGGCAAGAGAGGAGTCGCACACCCCACGTGGCAGGCCGCCACAGCTACATGCGCTCCAACAACCAGCGACACACGATCAGACGTCACGTCGCCCAGCAAGCAAGGAGCGCGCCGGATCGAAGGCAGAAGCCAGCGCCATGACAGCGCCGCCTCGGGGTCCAAGCGCAACGCCCTCGAAGAAAGAAGGGAGTGACAGCCCTGTCACCCCGAAAATCGGAGGAACACATGTGGGCTGAATAGACCAACAAAGGGAGAAGACCGAGGACTCACAGCAAGCCAAGAGCACACCCGGACACACCAGACAGCCACCAAGGCGGACCGACGTCCCAGGGCACAGCCTCACGGATGAACCGAACGTAAGCCGCAGCAAGCGCAGACCGCGTCTCATCCCAACGCTTCCCCAGGCGACCGTCCATCCCCGAGCGTCGACAGTCTAAGTCAATCGGCATCAACTCTTCTGCATTAATTGCAGCCGTTTGATTGACATAAATCTTAGCTTGCAAATTGATTTGCTGTTTGTTGTGTTGAACTTCGCACCCAGATAGCATAAGACAGTTGTTGAAAGTGCGGGTGTTCTTTTTGCCTAACTGAACTCAGGCATGAACAATTTTAAGCACACCCCGTTGGAGCAACTAAATTTGTTTGATATTAAACATTGTAAAACTGTATTCCAATACCCCGGTCTTCCGGTAGAGACCCATTATTATTCCCACACTTAATTAAACGGCCTGCCGTTTCTTCTGTGTTGTCTTTGGCTTCACTGTGACTTACTCTGCTGTTCAGATTTCTTTCCAGTCCATTTTATATACTAATGTTTTGGAAATATTGTTTTACTGCATATGAAATTCTAATCACTGTTTAATTAATTCTTGTGCTATTTTGTGCCCATTTGCTGGCTCTGCAACTGCCATTTGTTTCACTGAATTCCTTGTCACAGCCACTCGCTGACAATTTACTTTCTAAAGAGTGATTTGGTATACATCTGGGGATTCGTATGCTTCTGATTCTGTAAAGAGCAGGTGTGTAACGTAAGTCCCAAGATCCTCTGCAGTGTGTGTGTGGGGCGGGGGCGGGGGTGGGGGTGGGGGTGGGGGGGGAGCGCACGCCTCAGAGGCTCCCATTCAGTGTAAAGTCTACAGATATCTGTGCCATATGGATATGGGAGGGAGTCTCTCATCACATACTGCAAAGGAACCCCATCATTTTGCGTTACGTGACGTCACTGATTGTAGTGTCCTGCTGGACACGTTCTAGTGTCTCAGCAGACACTGAGTTAGTAGCCACTCCCCTATGGGAGTGGACACACTGCACCCCCACACCCATCCATCACGGGTGTCACGAGTGACGTGGCCCCGCAAATAAAAGGGCCCGGGTGCACGTGCTCGTGGCCAGTTACTGCACCACATCACCTGGTGTCTGTGTCCGTCATTGCTACCATGTGGGCTTGAGGCCCAACACCACACTGATGAAGGGACGTGCGTGCTCAAGAGGGTTGCTGTACTGCCGAAAATGTTGCCGGGCTGTAAGAAACAGGTGTGTGTCCAACTGCGGCATGTTTGCTTGCTGTATAGGCGGCTAAAACGCATACAAGAAGGCAGGCTTGCATGGCTATGCGGTCCAACAAGCTTTAAAGATTTCACCGCCATGATATCAGCCCCGGACTACGAATAATATAAAACAGGAAATTTACATAAATATAGAGAAGTGTCATGGACCTGTGATTCCAAGTTAGAGAACGAAATCGAAGAACATTGGGTAGCTTTCGTTTGATTATACCATTGATGTCCTGTCAGACAGGTGTAAATGTACTTATTAGATTGATCATTCAAACGGAACTTCACGTGCTATTTTTTTGTAAGGGTTATAGGAGGGCTAGGTCACACTGGTTACTCCAACTTTGTAGGAACCTGGGGTCCAGACACTGTAGCGAAGTGTATAGGCTATTGAAATCTGACACACAAATGCCTATTGTCTTCTCCATTTCACGGTTCTTATTTACCATGTGGTGCACCTGAAGGGCCATCCTAAAAAAGATGGCCCAGCAGAATGGCATTGTAGAATTTGTATGGCCGACTCAAATATTGTACTTCTCCGGACATAATCTGGGCTTGTGGGAGGGGCTACACTAGTAACTGGATCATTGATTTTTATACCAAATTTTTATATCAAATTTTTAAACTGTGTAAATTTTTTATGAATTCAATGTATTATATTGGGTGTTTTTAATGATGCTTTTATGGCATTGTGTGCCGAAATAAAGTTTTATGATTGACTTATTAGATTATGTAACGTATTTGTTATTAAAATCGTTACTTACATTGGAGCAATCCACAAAGTGATGGGTGGAATGCTTGATTTGTCGCCAGGGCTGCAATCCATTCCGACGTTTTCCACCCACTACGCAATTCTAAATAGAGACCTGCCATATGCAAATTAGTCTTGGTCCTGCTCCAATAGGAACACTCCAGCCGAAACTGCAAAAGACCAGCTACAAACTCCATAGCGCAAAAGTGCTTGTCCTACTTTGCTTGGGTGAGATCCAGAAGACCAACTCCCTCAATTCTCCTAACCTAAAAGCATTATAAGAAACTATCCCTGCTCTTAAACAGAGCTGACAACATGTGGGAGTGAAAAGGAAAGACCCCTAACTCAGTGGTGCTGGAACAATTTTTAGAGTGGGATGCTGGCCAATAACATTACCTCATGAAAGGCATAGGGGATGTTAACAGTATTTCTTTGAAAACGTAACAAATGCTGCCAAAAGGAAAACATTTGAAGGGCTCCTTTATTGTTCATTCCCTGTTTAAAATATATCACGTTTTATAGAGGTTCTTCTGCACCTCCAGCACCCTTAGTTCCAGCAAAGTTGCCCTAAATCATTTCATGTCTTTCAGAGAAAATAATTCCTCCACTGTTACTTAACAAAATAATATCATCCATCAGCAAAATAGTGTTAGTTGTGCTGCTTTTGAAAGTGTTACCTTGTCTTCATGCAACCATCTACTCCCTAAGTATTGTATTTATATGGACAATAACATTTGTATGCTGGAGTTTCCCGTGCCCTGGTGAGTTCCTCCTTTGAGGATTCTTTTTACAATGGTTCCTTACCTCTCTGGTCCTAGTTCCAAACATATATACTTGCTATGGTGCTTAACCCCCGAGGTTCAACTGCCAGAGAACTCCTTTGTAACACAAGTTTGCAAAAAATACAAAAATATGGAGAAGCACTCAAACATTTTGTATAGTCCTTGGTCACTTTATCCAGATAATATTCATTAAATTTACAACCGTTCTTGTTAAGTCCATCCAATAAATTCCAATCACAGTTTATTGAAAAGGTTATCTGATTTGTTCTTCAATTTTCTTTTCAGCTTAACACAATCAGTTTATCAGTGAAGTCAACGCATTTTTTCCCTTCAAATGACTTAATCACTTTAATTCAACTGTGGATTGAAAGGCTTTCACTACATTAGGAACTGTTGGAAGTGAAAGGAATTTTATCCTGGTTCGCCATTGAAAGGGCACATCGTGCGCCGATCCCCCGGCCGCCACCAGGGGCTCCACCTTGTCCCATCATTGCCCGCATCCTGAACTTACGAGACAGGGATGCCGTCCTCCAGGAAGCACGGACACAAGAGGATCTCCGTTTTGACGGCACCAAAGTCCTTCTCTTCCCGGATTACACTTGTGAGGTCCAACAGAGACGTCGTTCATATTCGGAGGTCAAGCAGAAGCTGAGGGCAATGGGAATTCAATAATGACTTCTTTTCCCGGCACGCCTTCGGGTCCTCTACCTAGGCAAATCCCTCTTCTTCGATATGCCCGAGGCGGCATGGCACTGGCTCAGGGAGGAGCGACCGCTGCGGGGGAGCGTCGCCTCCCCCTCCCAGCGGCAGGAAGTACAGAGGACAAAAGACCCACAGACTCTGCCCAAGCCGCACAGACTGTGCAACAGATCAAGGAGGGGGCGGAAGAGGGGGGCCGCTCACTATCCCCTCCAGATACAAGCACAAAACAGGCTTGACTGCCCCTTATTCAGACTCGAACTTGTCTCGCAGCCCCAATATCGCATGATTGCCAGCTGATTGCCTCCTCATCTACGCAATATAGAAGGTCTGGAGTTTGGAAGTCATCTTTGGTTCTGGCTTGGGGCGCCAGTTGAAATGTCCCGGCCCTGGCTGGAAGCGTGGACGGGACCCCGGTCAGGACCGGGGTCCTGGGGTGCCAACGGCCTTCTCCGCTCCCCGACTAAGGGAGGGAAGTAAATCTATTGGGCCGCAATGTCTTTGGTGACCCAGTCAACCACCACTCATCAGGCCCTGAATAACTCTGGTCTAACTCTGGGGATTTTTCTACAGACTTTGGGGATGCTCACATGGTCATTACGACACTTGGAATGTTATTGAACACATTGGTTACTTATGTGCTCACTGTTGGTAGGGTGACAGATACTTCTGGGGTAGAAGCATGGGGAGGGAAGGGCGTTGGGGGGAGGGGTTTTGTCTTCACACTGTTGATTATTTCTCTGTTTGAACTTATTCCTTTTCAGCTTAGATTGAGACACACGCACACAGAGTACTGCAACGCACAGCCCTGGGGTGACTCCTTTTCTTTCTGGACACATACACATAGGGAGCGGGCCCTGAGGTTCCCGGGAAGGGCTCTCACTGGGGTACACCACTGTTTGCTTACCACACAGACCCAAACCTCCAGCACATATGGCCTTCCAGGTTATGTCATGGAATGTTAATGGCTTGCTAGATCGTATAAAGCACGCAGCTGTCTAAGCCTTCGCACATCGACATCACCCGGAAGCCCTTCTGCTGCAAGAGACACACCTCCTAGGGGAACTTTGCACCTTCTTAGCGCGGAAGGGCTATGATAGGGTCTAGCATGCGGGGTTCGCGTGTGGGGCCAAGGGGTGGCCATATTGTTACACCGCTCCTTTCCATTGAGGGTCGCACAGGTCACGCGAGATCCACACTGGCGCTATCTCGCTCTGGAGGGCCAACTAGAGGGCCAAGTGGTGTTACTGATCTGCATCTATATACCTCCTGAATCCCAGGCGACTTGGCTGCAGGACCTCTCGCTTCTCCTCACCCGTCTCCCGCAGGGCCTCACGGTAATAGGTGGTGATTTTAATGCCGCCCCTGACCCAGCAGCAGACTGTTCTGGTCCCTTCATGATGTCTCGCAAGCGTGGCATTCGCCATCTTGTCGATTGGGCTGCGGCATGGGGGCTTTGTGATGCTTGGAGGTCCTGGCACCCCAGCAGCCGGCAATTCATGCCTACCTCCGCAGCTCATCACACTCACTCCCGGATAGACTTGTTCTTTCTGCCTGTCCCCAAGTGCCTGAAGCTGGCTCAGATCCAGATTCTGGCCGGTGGTATTTCGGACCACTCTCCCTTGTTGATGCGTTTGGGGCACTCCGCGGGAGGCCAGCGGCCTATGTGGCGTATGAATGCCTGGCACCTCCAGGACAAGGAGTTTACTCACAGTCTTCGGTCTGAACTTCAATCCTTCTTTATGACTAATTTAGGCTCCATGATGAAGGCAGGCACGTTATGGTCCGCTAGTAAAGCAACGCTACTTTGCTTTGCCAAACAGTACATCAGGGGCAAAGAGCGGGAGTGCTCAGCTCTGATCACTCGATTAGAGGCTCAGGCTCTCCGGCTGGAGCAGCAGCTGGGAGCGGGCCCACAGGGGCAAATCTCCAATCAACTAAGTCTTGTCTGGGAGGATATCCGGCTACATTCCTTGGAGGTGGCCAAACACCTCTGGAGGGCAAGAACAGCTAGAATTTATGGATGGGGGCAAAAACGGGAAGCTACTTTACTGGCTGGCCTCGCACTCACAGGCCAACAGGATAGTTCCAGAGGTTCTTGATGATCAAGGCCGTCCACAGCGTTCTCTGCCAGAGATAGCGCAGACTTTCGCATCTTATTACCAAAATCTTTATGCCAGACCCAGGGTTAGAGATGAAGCGGCAACCCAGGCCTTCCTCGACTCACTTCCACTCCCCAAACTGTTCCCCCTGACATCTGTGCGCTAGATGAATCCCTCACAATGGAAGAGTTCAGCAAGGCAATGTCTGGAGCAGCGTGCAGCAAAACACCAGGTCCCGACGGGTTCCCGATGGAATATTATAGCACTTTTCGAGAGACCCTCATCCCCCACCTCTTGCGACTCTATCAGGAGGCTTTGCAGGAGGGGTCCTTCCCGGCAGAGATCGACTCCGCAACCATAGTGGTGATACCTAAGATGCAGCCCCGCCTCCACTTCATGCGCGGACTATCGCCCGATCTCGCTCCTCAACGGGGATGTGAAAATCTTTGCCGCAATCCTGGCAAATCGACTCTGGTGCATTATTACGACTCAGGTGCATCCGGACCGGTGTGGCTTTATGCCACTCTGGAGCAAGAGGAACTGCATCAGGTGGCTGCATGTGGCTTTAGAACACTGACAATGCCTGCCCCCAATCTTGCCTTGCTCCTTCTCGACTTTGAAAAGGCTTTTGACTCGGTGGACTGGGGTTACCTACGTTTGGTACTCACCCCAGCTGGGATCAGTCCCAGATTTCTGGACATGGTGGAGGTCCTATATGCCAACCCATCAGCCCGAGTCCAGGTTAATGGTGTCCTTTCTGAAGCTTTCCCCATTGAATGGGGGACCAGGCAGGGATGGCCTTTGTCCCCTCTACTCTTTGCCTTGGCAATAGAACCCCTTGCTGCACTTATCCGTGCGGACCCCCACTTCACCAGTTGGAGATGGGGGATAGGCCATGAAGACCGCATTGTGCTGTATGTGGACGATGTCCTGTTATATCTGGCCCGACCGGCAATGAGTGGACCACGCTGCCTGCAATTGCTCAGGCGGTTCGAAGACGCATCCGGTCTGCGCCTGAATCCCGCCAAATCTGTACTGGTTCCCCTGGCACCATCCAGGGACTGCTTTGACTGGTAGGATACGATCCCCCTGCGAGACTCAGCTTCAAGTACCTAGGTATATGGGTCGCTCTGCTCCCATAGCTCACGTTGACCCTTAACCTTCAACCACTGATGCAGAAAGCCAAATCCGACCTCACTAAGTGGCGTTCCCTCCAGAAGGACTCCAGACCACGTATCGCTCTCACACATTGCCAGCGGTGACCCTATGACGGGGGTCTGGGGATGTCCAACCTCTATCTTTATTACCTATCTGCCCATCTGCTTGTCATCCATGACTGGTTAAACGAGGATAGGTCGGACGCTGCGTACGAAGTAGATCTTGCACAGCTAGATTTCTCCCAGATCCAGAGTATGCTCTATGGCACCCCGATCCCCGTGTACTGCCTCTGGTGACCCGGGTGGTGTTTAAGGCATGGAGATCGGCCCTACGACACGTGCGTGGGGGTCCAAGCTCACGCAGAAAACCCCACTTTGGCATAACAGCTGGTTGAGGGAAACGGCGAACCTTAGAGGCGTTCGGTCCTGGGACTAAATTGGCATCACAAGGTTGGGGGACGTCTGGTCAGTAACTCAAATAAGGTCCTTTCTTGAATTGCAGCAGATGTACCAACTTGCACACTCCCAGTTTAACTTAAGCTCAGGCACGCAATTGCCGCCCACTCTCTTTCGACGGACCCCCTGCCAGAGTTCAGTCCACTGGAGGCCAAACTGTTGATGGGACACTTGGGTAGAGAGG
This sequence comes from Calotriton arnoldi, assembly GCA_963921515.1. Classification (NCBI taxonomy): domain Eukaryota; kingdom Metazoa; phylum Chordata; class Amphibia; order Caudata; family Salamandridae; genus Calotriton; species Calotriton arnoldi. The sequence continues at coordinate 2,304,699 of CAWUFW010001476.1, read as the reverse complement.
GGATCTCACAGATCTATTGTACACTCATTATTAACTCGCCTGGGACATTTAACCACCTCAGGACCCGATGGGAGGAATGGGTGGGACCTATGGAGGACGAGGACTGGAGAGACACACTAATGGCCCCTCATGCACTAACAACATCAGCCAGGCTGCGCCTCATCCAAAACTAACTATCTCTATTTTGTTTATCTCTCCCCGTACCGCCTGCATTGGGCCGGCCTGCGCCCGCTCCCACCTGCCCCCGATGCGCCACGGAACCTGCAGATTTTTACCACATGGTTTGGGCCTGTAATGTCCTATCTACCTACTGGACAGGGGTGATTGGAGAACTATCCGGGGTTCTGGGACGGGAGATTCCCATGTCACCCACACTGATCTTACTTGGGGTATTTGAGGGGACAGGGGTACTAGGGCTGAAAGGTCCTTTTTTGGGAACGGCCCAATTGGTGACTATGTAAGACATTGCCTCACAATGGTTGGCTTGTAAACCCCCCACCTTGGCCAAATGGAGGAGGGGGTGGACTGGTGCACACAGCAGGAATGGGTGGTCTACGAAGCCCGTGGGTGTCCCCGGAAACACACCAAGGTTTGGGGGAAATGACTTGGGCAGTTGGTCTAACATGATGTTCCGTCTTCACAGCTGAAGCGCAATACCCATGCAATGTTTACTGCGTGTCGATTGAGTTGCCCCACTTGGAAATTGGACTGTGTATATTTTATCTTGCACTGTGGTGTGTGTGTTTTACTCAAATGTTTTGCCACTGCATTGGTGTTTTAAACTGGAAAACTCAATAAAATTGGTTTATCAAAAAATAGAATGTGTGGTGATCAAGTCCACGCAAGTAGGTGTGGTACAGAGAGGTTTATTCAAGATAATTTCAAGATCACAATAAGGACCCCACCAGGAGCAGTCAGCATGCTGCTCAGCCCAGCCAACTGTGTGTATTTGACTCCCAACATTCCATGTTATGTCATTACAGCAAGATTCCATTGGCAGTGCAAGAATAACATTAGAGTCAAGATACAACATATCCCCCTTTCTTCTATATATAAAAAAAGAACACTGAGAGAACAAGAAAGGAGAACGAGGATGAGCAGAAACAGAGGAAATCCGAAACATGAAACCATTGAAAGAAAAGAACAGAAAAGGATGCGAGAAGCAAAGAAGAGAGGAAAACCAAGACATAAGAACCATCCTCCCTTCTATACACAAAACCAAAAGAAAGAAAGAAATAGTCAGAGAAGAAGAGAGAAGGAACCACGAACAACTGGCCCAAAACATACCCACTGGCCAGAATAGGAATGTAAAAAGGCAGAAGAGGAAAGACCCAACAAAACTCCGGACTACAGAATGTGGAAAACACAGAGAAAGAAAACACGGCAGAAAAGCAGAGGAAAGCTCAGAATCCACACAAGGCACCAGGAGAAAACATCACAAAAGGAACAGGAATGAAGAAAGAAAAAAAGGAAGTTGAGGAAAAGTAAAAGGAAAATCCTCACCCAAGTCAAACACCATCATCAATACATAATAACAAAATATAATATAAAGACAACAGTGTATATTAATAATATAAGGTTCAATAAAATGAATACATACCTATATTCACTGAAAAAACCATAGGTTTTAGGGACGTTATAGTTACAAATTAGCATTTAAAAAACCTTTGAAATTCACTGAAAAAACCATAGGTTTTAGGGACAGTTATAGTTAGTTGGACATTGCACTCGTACAAAACCCGTGAAATTCCCCCGTTATAGTTAGTTCAGCTAACTATAACTCACGCCCGCAATGCACTGCTGATGACGTCACATATTACATCACTCATGACATGGTCAGTGACATCACTGATGACATCACTGATGACATCTCAAATGACATCACTGATGACATCATCCAGTGACTGTGTGTTTCTGTAAAGTTTAAATATTTTTTATATATATAGGGAAAGGCGTATTGAAGAATGAGTGGGTGTATAAGTGTCTGTATGGATGATTTAGTAGGTGCGTGACTAATTCTATAAGTGAGTGATTAAACGTATCTTACTGAATGCATGGGTTAGTGACTAAACTGGGTGAATGTCTGTTGCTGTGTAAGTGGCTGCATGGGTTTGTGAATAGCTACATGAGTGTCTATAAGAGTTATTGATTTGTTGTCTGAGTATCTGTATGGTTGCCTGAGTGTTTGTGTGGATGGGGTGTGTGCGACTGTGCATAGATGTGTGAGTGGGTGATTCACTGGGTGGATGGTTTCAAGAGTGCATCTGTGATAGACTGTATGGGTGGGTAAGTGTGTGTAAGAGTGTGTTAGTGAGTGAATGTATGTCCCAGTGGTACATGTGTGAGTAACTACATATGTGAAAGGCAGTATATATGTGTGTTGGAGTATATAAATAGCTATAAGCGAGAGTGAGTGATTGTGATAGTGGCTGTATGGATGAGTGTGTGCTTGTATCAGTGATTGTATAAGAGCGTAACAATGTGCTAGTATTTGTATGATTAAGTGAGCTGGTGTGTGTATAACTGTATAGGTGAGTAAATGGCAGTGTGTTTAATTATTTGCATGACTGACTAGGTGTGTGAGTACCTCTATGGATGAGTGGCGGTGTTTGAGTGTCTATATAGGAGTAAGAGTGCATATGATAGTCCTGTATTGAGTGACCATAAGTATGAGTGACTGTACGGGTGAGTGAGTGGATGTGTGTGTGTAGACCTAAGAATCAGTGAGTGCGTATGTAGTTATTGGTGTTGGAGTGTCTATGGTTTTGCGAATTGCAGTCTGTAATTTAGATTGGGTGTATCAAAGGTTATATTAGGGTGTGAAGAGCTGCATCAGATTATCACGTGGATGATGTCATCAGTGATGTCATTTGAGATGTCATCAGTGATGTCATCAGTGATGTCACTGACCATGTCATGAGTGATGTAATATGTGACGTCATCAGCAGTGCATTGCGGGGCGCGAGTTATAGTTAGCTGAACTAACTATAACGGGGGAATTTCACGGGTTTTGTACGAGTGCAATGTCCAACTAACTATAACTGTCCCTAAAACCTATGGTTTTTTCAGTGAATTTCAAAGGTTTTTAAATGCTAATTTGTAACTATAACGTCCCTAAAACCTATGGTTTTTTCAGTGAATTTCAAAGGTTTTTTAAATGCTAATTTGTAACTATAACATGTCTGAAACCTACGGTTTTTTCAGTGAATTTCAAAGGTTTTGTAAATGACAATTTTTAAATGTATTAATTGTTATATAAAAAATTTTCATACTGATTTCGAAATTTTTAGAAAACATTTTTTTTACATATTTTATTTTTTAAATTACATTGTAATTATATTATACATTACAAAAAATACTTTCTCAGAATGAATTACTTTAGTTTAAATACTTTGCACATAGGCAATAGACTTTTAAGTACAGTAGTTACAGTTGTTGCAATGGGCAACACATTTTCAAACACAATGCAACATTCAGCTCAATGTGAATTTCTAGTTAAATGCAATTAGTTACTTTATGGATTACTTTTCTAACCACAGGACTGGATCCTAGATTCAGTCCTGGGACATCTCCTGTAAACAGTTGAGTAAAAGCGTTTTGGTTACAGTCGTGATTTTTAAAGAATATTATTGTACTTTAAAAGTTGACACTTAGAAACTTTTTCTCATAGAATGACCAATGTTATCCTATGGAAGGAAATTCACTTAGGAGGTAAAAACTGTTATCGTTACTTTTTGTTACTCAGTGTTGGATCCTGGATCCAGCACTGGTGCATCTCCTGTAAACAGTTGAAAGAATGCGTTTAAGTCATACAGGCGATTTTTAAGGAATATTTGTAGTTTGTGAAAATCGACACTTTGAAACTTTTCTGCTGAAAACCAGACAAAGGATTCCTATGGAAGAAAATATAAGTTACTGGTAAGTACGGTTAAAATTACTTTTCAGGGTCAGTGCTGGGCTAAAAGATGCAGCACTGGGTTCTCTCCTGATAACAGGTGAGTAAATTGGAATTCGTACTTTGGTTGATTTTAGAGGAATATTATAAAGTTCCAAAACTCCACACTTAGAAGAATTTCCAAGTGAAACCAGTCAATGTTAGCCTATGAAGGAAATTCAAGTTACCGGTAAGTACGGTTAAAATTAATTTTGAGGATCAGTACTGGGCTGAAAGATGGAGCACTGAGGTCTCTCCTGATAACAGGTGAGTAAATAAGAATTCGGATTTCGGCTGATTTTAGAGGAATATTTTAAAGTTCCAAAAATCAACACTTAGAAACTTTTTCAGCGAAAAGCAGGCAATGATATCCTATGGAAGGAAATTCAAGTTACCGGTAAGTACGGTTAAAATTACTTTTGAGGATCAGTACTGGGCTGAAACATGCAGCACTGAGGTCTCTCCTGATAACAGGTGAGTAAATCGGAATTCGTATTTCGGCTGATTTTAGAGGAATATTTTAAAGTTCCAAAACTCCACACTTAGAAGAATTTCCAAGTGAAACCAGTCAATGTTAGCCTATGAAGGAAATTCAAGTTACCGGTAAGTACGGTTAAAATTACTTTTCAGGATCAGTACTGGGCTGAAAGATGCAGCACTGAGGTCTCTCCTGATAACAGGTGAGTAAATCGGAATTCGTATTTCGGCTGATTTTAGAGGAATATTTTAAAGTTCCAAAACTCCACACTTAGAAGAATTTCCAAGTGAAACCAGTCAATGTTAGCCTATGAAGGAAATTCAAGTTACCGGTAAGTACGGTTAAAATTACTTTTCAGGACCAGTACTGGGCTGAAAGATGCATCACTGAGGTCTCTCCTGATAACAGGTGAGTAAATCGGAATTCGTATTTCGGCTGATTTTACAGGAATATTTTAAAGTTCCAAAACTCCACACTTAGAAGAATTTCCAATTGAAACCAGTCAATGTTAGCCTATGGAAGGAAATTCAAGTTACTGGTAAGTACGGTTAAAATTACTTTTCAGGACCAGTACTGGGCTGAAAGATGCAGCACTGAGGTCTCTCCTGATAACAGGTGAGTAATTCAGAATTCGGATTTCGGCTGATTTTAGAGGAATATTTGTATGTTTCAAAAATCAAAACTTAGAAGAATTTCCAAGTGAAACCAGTCAATGTTAGCCTATGAAGGAAATTCAAGTTACCGGTAAGTACGGTTAAAATTACTTTTCAGGATCAGTACTGGGCTGAAAGATGCAGCACTGAGGTCTCTCCTGATAACAGGTGAGTAAATCGGAATTCGTATTTCGGCTGATTTTAGAGGAATATTTTAAAGTTCCAAAACTCCACACTTAGAAGAATTTCCAAGTGAAACCAGTCAATGTTAGCCTATGAAGGAAATTCAAGTTACCGGTAAGTACGGTTAAAATTACTTTTCAGTACTGGGCTGAAAGATGCATCACTGAGGTCTCTCCTGATAACAGGTGAGTAAATCGGAATTCGTATTTCGGCTGATTTTACAGGAATATTTTAAAGTTCCAAAACTCCACACTTAGAAGAATTTCCAATTGAAACCAGTCAATGTTAGCCTATGGAAGGAAATTCAAGTTACTGGTAAGTACGGTTAAAATTACTTTTCAGGACCAGTACTGGGCTGAAAGATACAGCACTGAGGTCTCTCCTTATAACAGGTGAGTAAATCGGAATTCGTATTTCGGCTGATTTTAGAGGAATATTTGCACAATGGTGAAGGGAGGGCGGGCCTGAGGTCACATCTGTGCAAACGAGCCCCGTGGCGCGTTTTAAGTTGGGGGATTAAGTCCCCTTGAATCCTGAGGGTCCCTAGGGGCCAACTAGCCCACCAGGAACCTCCAATATGCGCCAGGGGCTGCGTTGCAGAGATGTGTAGAGAGGCCACACCCCTTTTACACCTCTCTGCAACGCAGCTCTGTGGTGCTTTCTGGATGTACCTGTTGGGCTAGTTGGCCCCAGGGACCCTCAGGATTGAAGAGGATTTAATTCCCCATCTTAAAACGCGCCACGCGGCCTGTTTGCACACATGTCACCTGAAGCCCCGCCCCCTCCCTTCACCACTGTGCAAACGTGCCCCGTGGCGCGTTTTAAGTTGGGGGATTAAGTCCCCTTGAATCCTGAGGGTCCCCGGAGTCCAACTAGCCCACCATATACCTCCAAAAAGCGCCACAGAGCTGCGTTGCAGAGAGGTGTAAAAGGGGTGTGGCCTCTCTACACGTCTCTGCAAGGCAGCCCCTGGCGCATACTGGAGGTTCCTGGTGGGCTAGTTGGCCCCCAGGGACCCCCAGTATTCAAGGGGAATTTTTCCCCCTCTGCAAACGCGCCAGGGCGCGTTTGCAGAGTGGTGAAGGAAGGGGCGGGGCCTGCGGGCCCGATCGTTTTTGTTTTTTGTCCCCTGAAGGGGGGCTGTGTGGCCCCCTTCCTTTTTCTCTTTTTGGGCCCTTGGGACCCCATCCCCCAGGGCCTTACCCCTTTTTTAAATTACAAAAAAAACAAAAAAACGGGAAGGGGGCCGCGTGGCCCCCTTCCCTGGGCCTGTATTGGCCCCGGGGACCCCATCCCCCGGGGCATGGCCTCTATATTTATTATTTTGAGGGGGGCAGCGTGGCCCCCCTCCTCTGGCCATTTTAAGGCCCCGGGGACCCCATCCCCGGGGCCGGCCTTTCCATTTTTTTTTTACATTTTTTTTTCTCTTTTTTTGGAGAGGGGGCCGCGTGGCCCCCTCCCGGGCCACTACTTGCCCCGGGGACCCCATCCCCCGGGGCTGGCCCTCTCCGTTGGGGACTGTGGGGGGCTCCCCAATCCCCCCACAGTCCCGCCGGCTCCCCACGTCCCTTGGGAGCCGGCATTGCTGTTCCACATGGGGAGCAGCTGACATGCTGCTCCCCATGTGGAAAAGCTGCTATGGCAGGACGGGAGCCGCGAGGCTCCCGTCCTGCCATAGCAAACTACAGTGTCCCGGGGGTAGGCACCCCGGGACACTGCAGGAGCCGGCCCTGTGGGGTGGTGGTCCCCAGGGCCATCAAGGGCTCCAGGAGGGGGCCGCGCGGCCCCCTCCCATTCAGTACACAGCCCCGGGGAGGTGGTGGTCCCCGGGGCTCTGGGGTCCGTAACGGACCCCCATATTAAAATGTTTAGTGCCCCGGGAGGTGGCGGTCCCGGGGCGTGTGGGGGGCTGGAGCCCCCCACACTGGTTTTATTTTTAATTAAAAAAAGCCCGGGGAGGTGGTAGTCCCCGGGGCTGCGGGAGGGCTCAGAGCCCTCCCGCACCATTTTCAAAAAAGCCCCGGGGGTGGCGGTCCCCGGGGCTTGGGGAGCCCTTGAGGCCCCCCACACATTAAATTATCCCCCCCCCACCATGCCCCCGGGACTTGGGCCACCCGAGGGCCAGTTGACTATCGAAGCGCGGGAGACCGCGCTTCGATTTTGCCCAGGGGTCCTTGTGGGACCCCTGAGCAAACCTAGGGGGTCAGGGTGTTTCTACCCTGCCCCCTTTGTGCGCTTTGCGCACTTGTTTCTGTCCCTCGGTTCTACCGAGGGACAAAATGGCTGCCAACATTTCCTGAATCGGAATGTTGACAGCCAGCTGACAACCAATTAACATGCAGCTCGTGATCGGGACGGTGCGCGCAGGGTGCGCTGAGGGTACGCGGACCCTACTCGGCCATAGATATCACTAACTTTTTACTTTTCATTTTCTCAGCAACTACTGAACGGATTTACACCATTTAACAAAAGGGTTCTTTCTGAACCAAGAACTACCTCTTTGCCAAATTTGGTGTAATTCCGTTCAGCAGTTCGGGCTGTAGCCGTGTCTAAAGTTTCCTATGGAAAAGTGCATGGGGAAAACGCGTTTTGGGACCCCCTTTTTTCTCGGCCCCGCTTGACGAATCCCCCGAGACTTTCAGGGTAAGAGCGGACCGGAGCGGGCCACAAAGTTTGAAAATTTCGCGAAGATACGTCAACCAGCAAGAGAGTTATTTCAAATAGAATGTCGCGGATTTCCTATGGATAATAGGTTGTAACTATAACTATCTACTGGCGACCGCCAGTAGATAATGTGAGGTTCGGGAGGACTATAACCCAAAAGCAAACCCTTCAAAGATAAGGGATTAAATAAGTAACAGATGGGACTAAGACCCATAGAAACCATAGTCCTTGTAATATTGACATCGTGAAAACTAAGAGAGGTTGAGCGATGTCAACAAACAGATATGGGTAGGAACCCATATAATAATGTGAAAAGGACTGAAACCCTCGCATAGCTCCCAGGAGGAAGACCGACTATAGTTGTGCACATGTGAGAAGCGTACAAATGTACCATGAGCAGAAGGGAGTAAAACCCAATGCAATTCCTGTGTAAGGAAACTTAAAGCATGCATGAGACAGTAAGGAAACAATGGACTCTTCACGGCGTGTACCATTATAGCGTGTACCTACAAGGTGTATACCTAGGGCCCATGAACAAATAAAGTACGATGTTGAGACAACGGTACCCATTCGAAAATCCTAAGAAGGATAACACTGGAGAAAAATAGACACCTGCAGGTGTGAACGCAGGGTCCGTAAACATATAATGTAAAGTAACGAGAAGTCATCGTACAATCTTGTGAAAGACAAACTGTACTGCATAGTACACAACACCGGTGAGTGACTACTCACCCGAGTATTAGAAAGAAACAAACACACTTGCGTAGGGGAATGAAATGTAACAATGCCTGGCAGTAAAACACATCGTGAAAGTAGTAAACCAGACATGCATGTACAAGCTAGAAAAACAAAATCCCCTGACATACGCACTAGAAAAGCGCACAAACACTGTAATCGCAAACCCTGCAGAATTGGAATTTGAGCTTTAGACTGTAAGTTAATACACTGTATGCACATACACATGGTGAACAAATCTTACAGAGGCACGATCCCAGGTAGAATGCAAAAGAAAGCATCAGTTGAAGTCCCCAACTGCGCTCAGGCTTCCGCTTCCGAAAGTACTTCAATAGTGCTCCAGCGCTTACGACGACAACATGTAATAAAAGTACGTGAATTCCAACGTGAAGACACAGGAAGCAAGAGAAGAGACGATACGTAGAACACAACGGTGCTTCTGTAAACTGGCAGCTTCAATAACATTAGAGTCAAGATACAACAGAATGTTAGTGTAGCTAGTCTGGTCAGCCATCCTTTGGCCAAAAACAGCCCATTCAGGATAAAATGTAGTTTCTCTAACTTAAATAAAAGCCCTAATGGCCATTCTTATAAACAAATTCCCTGCTTTCTTGAACACCCTCTGCATCCAGACTCTCCTTCCAAGTCCCTATGCAAGCTCAGCAAACCTGGAAAGACTTTTAAGGTGAGCTCAGCAATGAAGGGCTTTTGCCAAACAGAAGCTCTATCAGTATCAATCAGAAAATCACTGTCACTAGTTGTCTTCACTAGGAAACCACCAATTGTTAAGGCACAATAGGAAGCACCACCACAAACGTTCCATGCACTGGGGCTCAGCTGCCAGCCACCTTATCTTACTGTGATGTTGAGCTATGATATCCTATATCCTAAACTCAGAAGCTCCAAATTCCCTCTCTGATATACAGGGTTGAATTTAACTAAAGGCACCCTCTCTCTTATATCATCGCAAATCAACTCAGTGATCATGAAATGTAGCTTCATTAAGATGACCAGTTGAGGTCTATAGGCAGGTTAACAAAACAATAGAAAAATATTAAAGCAAACAGGAAACGTCATTTTTACCAAATCCATCCTACTAATGATCAAGAGTGGGAGCTTCTTGTAGAAGGTAATTAAAAATATTCAAATAACTTATTGTCTGATTTATGCTACCAGCAGTATAATATCTGTCCTCCTGATAAACATCTAATTCTAAATAGTTGAAGGTTTATGGAACCCACTGCACGTGGCCTAGGGATTTATTCCTACCCTCCTGCAAATCTACGTTCCAGGAAAGAAATATGCTTGACTTACTTCAATATACATTTAGATTAGAAAAGAAACTAAACATATCCACAGCTTCTATCACAGATGGAAGACCCACCACTGGGATCTCAACACACAGGAGGGCATTGTTGACATATACCGAAGTAGAGTCTAATTTGTTTGCCAATATTATCCCTCTAGGAAATGCATGAGCTGAATCCAATTAGCCAACAGGTCCATAGAATTAGCAAAGAGCAAAGGAAGCATTAAACCCCCTTGCCTCATGCTGCTGTCTCCTCTTTTTTGTGGGTAAATCCTCCGACTCCTTTGAACTCTAGCAGTTGTGGATCATTTGAGGACCAAAGTTCAACAATTGAATGCCTGCACAGCAGAAGGACCAACTCAGAGTTTTAAATATTTTTCCAATGCAAAGCAACACTGCAATTAGCAAAAATGTGGCTAGACAGTAAGTAGAATAGACATCGTTGATTTAGGGAAGTATTCCTGCCAGGGTCAAAGCCCTTCTGGTCTGGATGAACAAGATCGGGAAGGACAATCCGATTCCCTTTGACCAGAAGCTTACTCAATAGTTTATAATTTAAATGAACCACTGCAAGTGTGCAGTATGAGTTTTTCCAATGGATCCCTATCTGGCTTAGGATTCATGACCATCATCATCCCTCTGATAGCAGAAAGCAAATAATGATGTATTTTAGCAGACTCATAAAGATGTAACAATGTTGGGGCCAATTGATCCATAAACATGGCATAGCATTCTACTGCAAGACCATCTAATCCAGGATTCTTACCTCTGCTCATCATCCTGATAATCTTCTTTATTTTCTCTATAGCGATCAAGCCTCCAAGGATTCCATTAATTCGTGAGATAACCACTAAGCCGAGAAGCATAGAGAAATGTAAGAGCTTAAGGTAATATGGAGTTTAAAGTCAAGCACATAACTCCTGACTGTAGGCGGAAAAAACCTTGCAAATTTCAATCTAGTTTAACAAGATCAGCTCTAATGGAAGCTAATTCACACCAGGGAGCAACAGTCCTGATCAGCCATGCCAGCATTCTCTCAGCCATATCCCCTTGCCGATGTTGTCTGTCAGTATATGCCTTAAATTCTAGACACTGCCAAATCTCAGCTACAGAATCAATCTGAGCTCAATTCTAAATGTTTCCACACTATCCTTATCATCAGATAGCAGGTCATTTTCCAGATTGGTGGGCGCCCTCATAATTTTCCATGTACCCACAGTTTTGATGATGCATCACCCTTTAATTACCTCCTTAATGGCTTCCTGCATCTACGTGTGGATTCTGCATTTTCATCAAAGTAATCAGATAATGTATTACTAATCGTCCTTTTAAAGACTGCATCCTGAATCATGGTGATCTGCAGACACAAAGGTGAAACACATGAAGGATTAGGGCCCCATTGTATCATCATAAGTAAAAGGCAATATTTCAAAATGATTCTTTCCAGATTTTCCATCATGGTCACCTGTTCCAACCAATCCTCATTAAACAGAGAAGTATCCAGCCAAGGATGGAGGTTGTGAACTGGGGAGTTAAAGGTAAACTTCTGGATTAAGGGGAAAGCTGCCCTTCAAAGTTTTTCCAAAGCTTTAAGCTACCCTTTAGACATTTGCTAAAGCCCTAGTGATCCAACCAATTTCTAAAAGTAGTTTTAGCAGCCATGTCAAGTGGTGGCTAAGACCTTCCTACGGTTGTATCAGCAACATAATTATTAAAGTCTCCATGCCATATGGTCAGTTGTCAAGAGACAACCACAAGATTCTCAGCACTATGTCACACAAACATCTATCAGTTGTACATTTGAGGCATTTACAATATTAATATTTGGGTTAAGGAAGCTGGCTCTCTATATACTATACCAATGTAAAGTATAGGGTGCACAGAGTCCAGTGGATCCTCAGAGGTATAGCAGAGGCTAAAGTAGATAATACCTTACTCTCTTTTGTGGTAGTGTGGTTGAGCAGTCAGGCTAATCGGAGGTTAGTGTTAAGCATTTGTTGTACACACTCAGGCAAGAAATGATGTCCCACACTCAAAGACTGAATCCAGACCAATTATTTGTATAAAAAGTTGCTACTTTGTAATTTTTATTTCTAGAACCAAGATTTACTTAGTATCAGGTAAGTAATACTGTCAAAATAATTATATTTTGCAAGCTACAGTGAGTACTGGATTGCAGAAGCATAACAATTACTTTGCAGTCGAAGAAATAGGTTGCAAGCACTTTACAATACTTGAAATTAACTTTTGATTACTTTTTTATTACTTTGTAGTTACTTTTTTAGTTTGGCATGAAACACACTCCTAACACAGTTTAGCATTAAAGTACAGCAGTAAGCAGGTTAACTCTTGTGAAGACACTAAGTTACTTTTGTTGCAGTACAAGACAGTTCAACACAGAATATTTTCAAACGGTTTTGGTAACGGAGTTTTGGGGGATAGAACCAAAGTTCTCCAAGGTTCAGGTTGGCACTCACGGTGCACCACCAGCGGCTCTAGGGTGGCCGGGTGCAGGGAGAAAATCTTAGCCAATGGGGCTAGGGTGCACCTCGGTTGGGGGCTGCTCACGGGCAGGCCACTCAGTCTTGAGAGGCAAGCTCCTGGGGTTAAGGTGAGGGCAAAGATGGTCCCAGATTAGCCACAAGCACACACCACCAGCAGCGCAGGGGCGGCCGGGTGCAGGGTACTTTAGGAGGAGTCGGGGACCCAATGCTTTCCTATGGAGATTGCCGGTGGAGGAAAAGGACTGCAGGCTGGAGCCAGAAGACAGGACAAAGGGAACCAACAACTGGAGGATGAAGTTGAAGAGTTGCTGGACCCCACGACACCGTCGGTCGGGCACCTCACGACTCAGGGGCTGTGGGTGCAGGGGTGTCTTTTCGTTTCAGGTTCTTCTCACCGGTTCCGCTCGTGGTCAGGGGGACCCTTCAGGATGAGGCTGTACGCGTCGAGGAGAAGGGAGGAGAAGGTTGGAGGAGGTTGTTCAATGCTGGATCTTAGGGCAGGATTGCTGGGGGAACCTCACTGGGGTGTTGGGCCACTCGGACTCGGGCCGTGGGTGTCAGGTGCAAAGTGGTGAGGACTCGTGGTTCCAGCTGGATTCTGGAGTCCTAGCTTGGGTGGCTGTTGGAAAAATCTGGTGTCCACTGGAGATCAGAGTCCTTTGGGAAGGCAGGGCAGGTCCCCAGGTTTCTTGGGGGCTGCTGGCTACTGGACACGCCAGTTTTAGCTTGCAGGGGTTCCGAAGCTGGAGACAGGCTGGTAGGGCTGGGGCCAAAGCAGTTGTTGTAGTCCTCTTCTGCTGAAGGAAGGCTCTTCATTCCTTCTTCTTCTGGTTGAGTCCAATCTGAAGTCTGAATTCAGCGCTGCCCCCTAAATACTGTATTTAGGTAGCGTTTTAGGAGTTTTGAAGTAGTAGCCAATGGGCTACTGTCCTTAGGGTGACTACACCCTTAGGGTGCTCACCCCACATGGGGGGTGGGCACCATCCCTATCCCTGATTGGAGTGTGCCTGCCATCTGCAAGATGGTGGGCACTGAAGAGTGGGTTTCACCTCGCAGCCCCCCCGAGAGGTGGGGTTGGAAGAGATGTGCACACCTTCTGTGCTGGTCCACTTTTCCCCGCCTGTCTTCCTGCCGAAAATGGGGTGAGACTGAAAGGGGGCCTGCTCCTGATAGGGGTCGCTTTGCAAAGGCGGCAAGGCCATTGAAGCTCCCCTGCTACAGATGGCTCGTCCTGACCTGGGGAGGTGTGAACACCTCCGCCCAGGAAAGGCTTTGTTTCTGGGCCCAGGGAGTGAAGGGTCCCACCCCAGGGGTCCAGAAACGTGTGTCATGGTGGCAGGCTGGTGGTCACCAGTCAGAAACCCACCAGACGCTGGTTTGGTTCAGGGGGTCACCTCTAGAAGGGTCCCCTGAGTTCAGGGAATAATAAATCTGACACTGGGATCAGTGCAGTTTTATTATTCTGAGATGCTTGATACCAAACATCCCATGATTCAGTAAAGCCATCATGGTGCTGGAAACTCGTAATGACCAGTTTCCAGACCATATACTCAGGATGGCTTTACTAAGTACTCATACTATCTAAGAATGCCCTTAGATATTATAGGGGCCTGTCTGCTTCTGCAGATAGGCCCTCATATGAGACACAGGGCACCCTGCCTTAAGGGTGACTTACCTAGGCCTCCTGAAGTGCTGGGCAGGCATGGCACACAGGGATGTGTGTCATGTTGAATCTTCATTTTTATCTGCTCCAAAACAGGCAGGCTGCAATGGCAGTGGTGCATGTTTATGGTGAGAGGTCTCTGAGGGGGGCATAATTCATGCTGCAGCCCTCAGAGGCCTTTCCCTGGCTACCATGCCCTTAGTACCATAGGTACCCCTTACAAGGAACTTATAGTTAGGCCAGAGTTGTGCCAATTGTGGAAACAATGGCATAGTTTAGGGAAAGAGCACAAGCCCTGGGAATCTGATTGGCAGGAACCCAGGGCACATTGAGTCAAATTGCATCAGGTATCTGGCAAAAAAGGTAGGGGCAACCATGCAGAAAGGGCACTTTCCTACACAAGGCAACCCATATAGGAGAAAAGCTACCTTTACATTTCTGCACTCTTTGTTAATCCAAATCTTGTCTTTCAGAAAAAAAACCCTCAGGCTGGATCCATATGAGAACCCCTCGGCATATGAGGAGTGCAAGATACCGAAAACCTGCTGCTCCAAAGCATAGCCAACTTCACAACTTCAGTGTTGTCTAAATGGATCTGCTTCTGAAAAGCAAAGTGATTCTATGTTGCTGTAGTTAAACCAGTGTTTTAAATGGATGTGCAAACTTTGGAGATGCCATATAGGGAAGTTATATTTATTACATAGTACCTTGGCACCAGAAATATAAATATTTGGCCATGCGTCTATGAGGAAATGTTCCACCATCCCAACCACACATCCATTCACAATCTCCTGGCACATATTCAATTTCATATCTCACCAATAACCCAAAGAGCAAGTTTCATCATGTTGGAATGGTTTTACAACACTCTTAAAACACAACCCTCAAAGCACAGCACAAAATGTGTGGCCCTCCCAATATGCTTAATCCATTAGACGTATTGATACATAATGCAGCACAATGTGATCTATACACTGTCAAGCAGTTTACCTTTTGATACCCAAGCCACTGATGGCCCGATGCATCAATACCAACAGTCACACTCAGTAACAACCTCCACTGCAACCACCCTGCATCACAGTTATCATACAACAACAAGTCCCTCTTAACTAGTCAAAGAAATATGGTGCTGCCCAACACCATACACCCCAATGATTCAAACAACCAAACCAATACAGTTGGTGTTATTAGCATTTAGCAGACTACAGAAAGAAACAGAGAACTAGCGACCCCTCTGTCCTCAGGTACTGTGAGACCTAACTGCCTCTAGGTACCAGCTGGCAACTAAAAACCTGTGCCACAGAGGAGATGCCCAGCTGATATGATATTATGTCTATCTAGTAGCTTGGTGCACTCAATCAAAAAGTAGACACTCAAATTATAGCACCATATGGGGGAGATTCTGTAACATAAAACCCAGCCTAATACTTTCCAGTCATCAGAATTGTAGAACTTTAAGAATTCAACATCCCTCCTTAGCAGATTCTGTCACTCAGCAACTAATAAACCTTTACCTGCCACCATATCATGCAATTTAATAACAACATTTATAGAAATAGAATTCACACATTGTTACTGTTATCATAGCAGGTACAATCATGTCCATCAGCTTAGCCTTCACTGTAGAATTCTAAGAATCTTAGTGGATTTCGAAGATTGTGATTCACTCATGTTCAGCAATGAATCAACATTTTACATGGCCTCTACGGCTGCAACCAGCATTTCCTTCTTAGATTATAATAGCTGCCTGGAGTGTCTAAAGGGTTTTCTAGGCAATCTCCTCTACCAAATGGGCATATTCTTTCACTGTCAAGTTGCTGGCTCATTCTTACATTTGTCTTTAGAGTCCACTGGGCTGATGATGTAATTAATACATCTCCATCAGCCCTTTGGATGGATATGTATCATTTATTGTTGTATGTTGTTGTTATGATGCAAACCAAGGCAGTTGGAAGCCGATTCTGGGGCCTTTATGCTGGATCTCTTGGAATCTCATGGTTTCAGTAAACATAGTTTTACACTGGATGACTACAAGTTGATATGTACACCACAGGTCCTCCCAGTTGATGTTGCCCAAGATTCTGCCTATCCCAGGCAGCTGAGGGATCAGTGAAAAATGATGACTTCCAATTTGCACCCCCTCAAATCTTTACTGGAAGTAGCAATGTATATTTCAACTGAAGCGAGCAGTGTTTCTTCTTGTCTTTGAGAAGCAATCATCTCTGTTGGTGTACAAAAACAGTATAGAATGGTAGATCAACATCTGAGCATTGTCAATATCAAAATTATCATAGTTCCTTGCACACTGTAGTATTTTGTCAATGTTTCAAGAATGCAGCAGAGCAGCTGTAATGAAGTCAGGAGTTGGACCAGGATGTGGCAGTGGTGTCAAGGCCCTGTGGACTCTCTGAGCAGAAAAAAATCTGGAAAGTCCTTTGGAGTTACTGTGCCAGTCAGCTATTCCTTCAGGAACAGTTCCACATTGGGATCTTCTACTCCCAAAATTATGATGTTACTCCTTTATGCCAGCCCTTCAGCATCTTCAGTATGGTAGTCATGAAGGCAGTTCCTGTCCTAAAGTCTGTGACCTGCTGTTGGATTCACGCAACACCAACCCCCAGGCTGGAATAATGTAGCCCAAGCAGCTCCATTCCTTTTTACAATTTTTTGCTGATCAGCAGTAAGGAGTCCAGCAATTATAGACACTGGTTGTGAATCACAAAGGTAAAGTTACACTTTTGTGTAAGTTTACTCTTTTTTGGTTTTCACAAAATACAAGTTTTATTTTAGCAACAGTCATTTTACGATTGCGGAGACTACACACATAAAAAAATAGGCCAGTCCTATCTTTTTATGTGCGGAATTCCTCGCCCCAACTGAGGAGTCTCCACAGACATAAAGAAGCAGCTCCTCAGGGGAAACATCCTTGATAACATGCAACACTGTTGCATAAGCACTACATTTGAAGTTTTAAGCATATCTGTTAACACTAAAAACATCTCTTATGTCTCTTTCTAGACTGTACTGCCCCTCAGGCAGAAAGATAGAACATCTCAAAGGGTTATCCCAGTTCTCAGATATAAAGTGATGGCATGAGGGATAAGGCCAGAGAATTCATCCCTCTAAGCCAACAGGCCATCTCCAGTCTGTGTGCAGAACCGAAGCAGCGCAACGCATCTCATTGCAGCTGCTTTGGAACGACTGCAGCACGATGCACCCCCAACACCAAACCTCACATCACAGCCCGCATTCGCCTCGGAATCACTGCTACATGACACATCCTTGATGCACGCTTCGCATCGCAAGTCACTCGTCGACGGCGTCCTCGATGATGATGCAGGACTCTGCATCGCAGCCCCGCAGCTTCTTCGGAACCACTGGTACGCAACGCATCTTCGATGCAGGACTTCACATTACAGTTCCCTAAACTATGGCATCCTCGATGACTACGCAATTCTCCGCATCGCAGTCTTACAGCTCCTTGGAACTGCCACAGCACGATGCAACCTCAACACAGATTTAAGGTACTTTGTCCAGCGTGCCCAACTAGGTCACTGAATCTGGCCTGCACTCCATCTCAGTCGGCATGAACTTGTAGATTTTTCCTAGTCCAGCACTACCAAATAACCATAGTTGGTGCTTTGTGCTTCTAGGCACCAATTTTAGTTAAAACTAATTACTACTGATTGGAAGTTTGCCATTTTAATCTCAAGTAATTTATTAAATTTTACTCTATTTTTCTAAAAGTGTGTGGTATTTATCTTGTGTTGTGTTTACACTTTATTATTGTTTGAAGAGCTGCATATATATTTTACACATTGCCTCTAAGTTAAGCTTGACTGCTTTTGCGCAAAGCTACCAGAGGGTTGAGCACAGGTTAATTTGAGGTTTGCTTGTATCTCACACTGTCAGAGATTGTGGTTGCTGCTTGAGTAGGGTTTCACTCCCTCTCGAGTAGGGTTTCACCCCCTCAACCAGTAATCTAATTTCCAACAGGGTTGAATTGCATGAGCAATTGGTGTGTGTCTGCGTAGTACTTATGCCTGAGTGCAGGAATAATAGTGTGAGCAGTTGCATGGGCTCACTAGGATGTGCATGTGTCTGTGCCTGAGGTGCATCACATGGGAGATAGTGCGTAATGTTGCATGAGCACGCTAGGATGTATGTGTTCCTGGGAAAAGGTACAGTATATTGGAGACTGCACACGTCTGAAGGCATGTGTTCTAAGGAGTATGTGTCTGCTTGTGAAGGGCACCATTCATGGAAGAGACTGGTTTCCCTTTTTGGAGACCAAAACCTTGATGGAGGAGCAGTCAGAGGTGGAGGATTCCCGTAGACTGATTTGGGATTGATGGCTTTTCTATGCTCTTCAATAGGAGGTCTTTAATTCTGAAAAGAGGTCACTGGTCAATGGGGCATGGGCACATCTGAGGAAGGAGATGGGGCTGATAAGAAAATCATAAGATTCAGAAAGGGTCCCTTTAGTAACATTTTGAAACACATATCTCTAAAGCTGGCATCCAGATGTGAACCTCTAGGCACTCCCTTAACCTGTGTTTGGAGCTATAAAGATTAGAGACTGTCTTTCTGTAATAGGCTGCTCACTGAAGGAAAAGTGCAACAAAGGACTCAGCATTTCAAAGTGAGCAACCCCCAGAACACAAACTTCAAATGCAAAGACACTAAATCACAAGTGCGTTGAGAAATGGATTATAAAAAGGGGAGGTTGAGACGCCTAAGTTGTCAAACTGAAGCTGTGCATCAGTGTGGACAAGCTCAGCATGAGCTATGCCTACTGGTGCTAGGATTGAGGACTACCGGTCTTCCAGTCTCGCATGCTGAGCAAGGGGACATCACACAGGAGTTTCAAGAATGCTCACCTGGAGTCTGTAACACCGACTTCTGCCTGACCAAAGACCAGTGGGCCCTATGAGATAAGGGAGATTGCTTGGAGGGAGAGAGGTCTAATGGGGATCCTGTTGAGTGGATCCTGGAAGCAGAATGTTAGATTCTGGTCCGGCTGGACCACAGAACCGATCAGGCTGTCGCCCCATGTGCCAAAGACCATAACCCTCTCTGCAGGTGGCTGCAGCAGTGAAATATAAGGGGTATCGCCTTTGGAGCTGCACTGTGAGACATGGAAAGCCATTTGCCTGAAACCGGACGTGACCCGCAACCCCCATATGCCAGGTGTGGGCTGCAGTGTAGAGAAAGGGCCATCATCCTGTATGTGCTGCAGTTATCCTACCTGCGTGTCAGGATGAAGGAACTGTGAAGGAGAAATAGGGTTGTTGCGCTGCTCTCACGTGCAGCAGAGAAGACACTATGGGCCATAACACATGGAGAGTGATAACAAAGACTTCAACTCTCCCATCCAAAAGTATCGGAGACCTGTCCTCAGACCTCAGGAGAGACTTACCGCAAGGGTGGCGGTCGCCGTGACCACAGCTTCCCACCATCTGGACATCACTGGGTGGCCAAGGGCTGCCGGGAACTCTGGACCACCTTTCCACAAGAGTGGGTAAGACTGAAAAAAGTGGAGCATGCTGGTCAGACAACAAGAAGTTGCAAGAGGCCACCAGGGACCTATAAGATTAAAAACATTTGCTCCTTTTGCAGTATATTCCAGCTCACCTGGAGTCCAAATACTTCAAGGAAGGGGGGTAAAGGTCATCCGAAGAAATGAAGGGCATCTTCATTTCAACAAAGCCTATTCCGTAGTGAATTTTCAGGTATTGACTCCTTGGCTGAAAATGTATTCCAACACACAGACAGTACAAGTGCTCTATGAGGGTTTTAGACGCAGCTTTAGGATTCCAGCGGAGAATACAGTGGGGGCTCCATTCTGAAAAAAACAGCTGTCACTTTGAGATACCCAGGAAGTGACAGGACAAACAATTCCCAAAGAAAGCAATCTAGGCAGCGTAACAGGCCCTTTCAGCAATGTGCCGCTAGACAATTTTGTCTGCTAAGGGTTGTACCCAAGAAAGAAGTTGGAGAATTTTACCTGATTCATAACGTATCTGCTCCTAGAGAGAATTCAGTGAATCAAATAATTGACCATGCATTATTCTAAGGAAATGCCACTTTTTGCATGCTCACCCGCACATTTTTTAACTAATGCTACTGGTTTATCGACTCTGAGATTACACTGAGGCCTGCTAATCAGACCTCAGGGCCAGTGTTCTTACGCATTACAAAGTGTATGTTGTATTAGCTATCCCCATTTGGCAAGTACTGACTTACTTATAACTCCCTTGAATATGGTACCCAGGGTACCTAGGGCATGTAAGGCAGAGTGTCCACCCGGTGCTGCAGCACTGTTTGTGCCACCCTGTGCATGACAAGGTACAAAATGGCTCCAAGACTGCCACTGCAGACTGGAAGGGCAGTTGTTACACTGCCAGTTCGACTTTGCAATCACCATTAATAGCAAAGACACCACTTCCCTTAATATTATATGTAAGTCTCCCATAAGGAAAGCCTATAGAGCCCTAAGGCAGGGAGCTGCATATTATTAAGTAGGACATGTATTTTTTTATGTGACTTAGCAGCAAAACCTCTAAAGATGTCATTTTGCTGTGGTAATATTAGTAGCCCCTTTGGCTAACACAGGGTTACAGGCTGGCACGCCAGCCTGGCTAACGTCTAAATAGGACTACCTAACTGGTTACTGTAATTTATCAAATTAATCGATGCATCAAACCCAACCCGATGTCCAGGTCATATTTAATCTCCCTAGTAAAGTAAAGCAACGTTTAGAAAGTTGCCACTATGTGACCCAGCTGGTCCAGTAGCCTCACATGGATACTGACCCATAGACAGCTTTCTGCCCGCCAGGGGAGTTTTACAGGGCAGCCAAACTTTGGAACACATTGCCTATCTCTATCAGGCTACAACCTAACAGAGTTCTATTTAGGAGAATGATCAAGACCTGGTTGTTTCCAACCACATCAACCTAATTCTGCCCACCATATACCAGTCACCACTCTCATTACAGCTCAGCGCCAAGACGCCTCGGCAATAGTTGCGCTTTATAAATGTATCACTCACTCACTCACTCACTCGGGAGTCGTGGGAATGACTCTCAGGCTTTCAAACAATAGCAGCCTGCTGCAAAGAGAAGTGTCACCTCCCCCTGGTAGGAAGCCACTTGGGTTGTTAGCCCAAAAAGTGAGCTTCAAAGGCGAACCCGCTTTTGGTGGGCAAAAGGCAAAAACACTCTCAAGGTGCTGCCCCTTGTTCATGTAGACAGGCTGGAGAGAGAACCAGAGAGGTAAGACCAGTGCCAAAACTGGTTTTCCTGTGGGCGTGTAGCCCTCAGATAGCCACACCTCAAGGGTGGGCTACCAAGCTCCTGACATCAGAGGAAGGATCCCAACATCTTGAGAGGGGACAGAATAGTGTACTGTGGGATTGTTAGATGCCACACATAGCAGGAAAGTCATCACCAACAAGGAGGTGACCTGGTAGCCCATTGGCTAGTGACCGCATCATCCCCCTAGGGCACTTTCTGGGAGTAAATATGGCACCCCTGACATCAAACACCTCAGAGCATGTCAAAACTGGAAAAAGGACCAAGGAAGGACTGCCCTGCTGCCTCTTGGATTGCATACAGAGAGGCTGCACTGTCTGCTGGACTGCACTTTGGGCTAGTGAAGTTGGGACTGTGTATGTGGCTCCTGACATGGGGAAAAGTCATGCCTCAGCCCCAGAGCAAAGGAGTGACTCAAAGTAACCATGGACTGACCCCCTGGAACTTTCACCGGGGTCGCCACAGCCCAAGTAGCCCACACCTGTAAGTTGCTAGCCACTGCAGAAGATTCGCTGCTAGCTGCCATTGGGCACGCCAAGAGACTGATCCTTGATGGCCAAAAGTTGCATCCAAGTCGGACGGATCCAGGAGTGCTGTCAGAGTCCATATTAGTCAGCCAAGAGGGGCACTAGCCCCCACTAAAGGATTTCACAAGGACCGTGGTGTACGGAGACTGGTAGCCAGCCGCGGTCCGTGCAGGTCAAAGCGGTGGGGCCAGGTAAGGGGGGATTTCGAGGGACGATGCTGAGGGAAAATTAAATAAATAATTAATTTTCCCTCTGCATCGTCCCTCAAAATCCTCCCATACACGGCCCCACCGCCCCACCGCAGTTACCTGCACGGACCGCGGCTGCTGGTAGCCCACCCCCAGCAGGCCTTCCACACACTCGAAGAGGACTTCGAGGCACCCCGACCTCTGTGTCCAAAGTCTCCACACACGACCTTTGGACCGAGGAATCACCACAAAGGCATCTCGTCAGCCGCACTGTAACCAGAGCATCTTTGAGCATCTTTCCATCTTATATCCTCAGCATCAATGCCACTCCATTATCGTCTATGGTGGCCATACTGTAAAGGCTGGAACTGGACTGGAAAATGCTCTGGTTGCCAGGTAACTGTCTAAATCTAACCTCTTGGCCCCCTAGACCTTCTCCATGTCAGACTTGGTTTCCCAAGCTGAGCCGGAGTAGCCGAAATAATGGTTTCAAACTTTTTAAAAGTTTACACATTTTTTGTTGACCAATGCTTGTTTGCTGTGAAATAAAAAAATTATAAAACCTTTCAATTCTGTACCTCCAGAACCCTCCGTTTTATAGAAATATACTCTATTTTTATAAATTGGTGTTGTGTTTCTTTTGTGTTGTGTGGCTTTCTTATTTTGTTATTTGGTAATGTTAAATGCTTTACACTAAGTTTCTTTGTGCAAGCCTTGCTGCTCGAAGCCATAGCTACCCAGGGTTGAGCTTAAGATTGTTCAAACGAGCCGGACTGGACCCAAGCCAGTTTATTGTTAGTGTATTCCATGGTAAGGCTACCTAGCCATACCATATAATACACCCAAATCCTCACAATCATGCTCTGTGAAGTATGCTTCCCTTGATCAGCCTATCGCTATGCCCCAGGAGTTGGGCCTAGGCACGCTTCTGACAAAAGCTGACAGTGAGTCAGCATTCAGGTTGCTGCCAGTACACCCAGATAATTTCCACCTGCTAGGTTTCCAGTTCGATGGCGCTTTCTATTTTGATAAGTACATGCCAAAGGGGTGCTCTGTTTTTTGTTCATACATTGAGAACTTCAACTCTTTCCTTGAATGAGTGCTCAAGAAAGTAGCAGGTTCCAGATGGGAATTGCACTACCTGCATGATTTCTTATTTCTTGCCCCCCACACATCCTCACATTGCAACAAAGCTCTTCATTAATTTCTGAGTCTGCTTGGTAAGTTTGGGGTCTCGTTAGCTCATGGCTCGGACCCCTTTCATTGCTGCAGCACCACCGTAGAACTGAGCTATGATTTTATCTTTCAGAATGCTTACTGCAGCCAGGCCCCATTGAAATACAGCTATCAAAGATGCAGAATCAAGTTTCTCAGTCTGCTGGAAAAGAGAGATGAGTGTCTCGAGGATTTCCAGGGATTCATCACAATATCTGACGAGTACCGCAACTTGTTCATGATGGGAACAATCTGAAGTCTCATCTATCATATTGCGGATCCTGCGCACCTTAGTGTATCTTTCCTTTACATTGTCTTACATAACAGAGTGCATTGCTTAAATAAGTTCATTGGGAAAGTTTTTTCAAGGGGTACATTTTATGGGCACTATAGGGTGCTTTATGATTTTGAAGAACAGTGTCATATTTTGTGGGCATTTCATATCATTCAAGAATACTTCCCACTACAGTTTGAGTCCACGATTTCACAATGTCCTCTCCATTTCTCTCAGGTGCACTTCTCTAGCTTTTGATAGAGTCAATTTATTACAGGGCAAATTCATGTAGCTTTCAAAAACTGAACTGCTTGCTTGTGGAAATGGGAGGCACTGTCTTATTTTCAAGGCTCTTGTTGGATTTACCTAGTTTTTACATCCAGTATTTGCAAAGTAGTCTCAGTTTTTCCTTGGGAAAGGATGAGTTTATGGCCAAAAATTCGACATGAACCACAATACTTCAGCCCTGTTTACTCCTGATAAAATTCTACCCTGAAGCTTGTGAGCTTGGTACCAACTTTGATTTTATGAGAAGGTCCAGATGGCTATTGTGGCCTACACTTCTTAGTCTGCAGTCTGATGGTGTCCTGGCTGCAGGTGTGCCAAGGACCACCAGAGATTGTGCACTTGTCTGCAACATAAGTAGGGGTCCTGGTAACAATCCACCAATAAAGTACTACTGTCTTTAACAAATGCTTTTCACCAGGAGTACCTCAGGCTCTACTGCATTTGATGCAGCTTTTCATAAACACATCAGAAATATGGTGCCTGAAATAACCTTTTCTGATGAACCAGCGAAAAAGGCTATAGGAATGATTGGTTCATTAGAAAACATAATTTTTGGAGCCACACTAAAGCTGCAGGCATACAATCATAAAATTAAAAATACATACACAATTAAGTTTGGCAAAAGAATGTACAATGTCATTTAAGAAAGCTTAGCAATAATTATCACAGTGGAAATCTTCTCCTTCCTGTTTTGTCAGAACAGGTAACCAGTGCCAAAACTCTTTCCTATTATGGTAATCTGTGAAATGCCATGTAATGTTTGCTGTAACCCCCCTCCCAAAAACAAACCTCCTTCTATACGCATTCGCTCACTACCACCCTGCCATGGTGCCACTCATCTCTCCTTTGCCCGTCTCACATTTTCTTGTTTTATACAGCTACTCATACGAAAGTTGGGTGTCAGAGCTCTTTACATCACTCTCCCATTTTATACAGCGATAATGAATCACACGTGTGTATACATCATGGTATAGGAAATGTTACAAATGGCAATGAATGCTACAAGGTGTAGCTGTCACATTTTACCCATCTGGGTAGGCATTATATGTTAAGAGTGCTTGGTCTATAGAAAGGAGGGTGCATATTTGCTAAGTTTTCATGCAATGCAGAACAGTAGCCAAAGTTGCTGGGTTGCATTGTGTGAAAGGGAGAGAGCGTAATAGCACCATAACTACAAAGATATGATGGTGTTGCTCTCACCCCCTCCCCCCCAGCTCTGGTGTACTTTAGGCTGTCTTGCATCAAAACACATGCCCTTACACCATATAAAAAGGGTATGCACGTGATGTCAAGCATAGATTTGGTGCTAGAAGTACAAAATACTATGCTTTAAGAAAGTGTAACTTTTTTCCAATTTTGTGTGTGTGTTGTGCAATGCAGCAGACATGCTAAGTTGGAAAAGTCTGGAGATAATAAAAAAATATCCCAACGTTACTCTGGGTTCAAGGAGGCATTCTTTTTTATGCAAATTCCTTTCTAGCAATGTTAGTAGATGGGGATTAGTGTCAAAAATCCATTGATATTTGCACTGGAATGCCCATGTTCCATCCATGGTATGCACCCTTGATACAAAGTTGTGCATAACATTACTTTCCAATGTCAATCAGGATTTGTGCCAGAAAGTAAATCCCAAAACATTTTGCACCAGGTTTGCATCACTTTTGTGATGCAAACCCAGTGCAGAGTGTTAATAAATCTACCACACAAACTCAAGATTTAAAATGTAAGGATTGTGTTGTCTATACTGGTAAGGGGTGATACTACCCCTAAAAAACGTTTTTGCAACCTTAGAATAATGAAACATATAGAACAAAATAATAAGATTCTAAACCTATGCCTTGCAGTTTTCAGGCAGCTGTGTGATGCTTATGAATTGCCAGTAAAATGAAGGATCTCTGTGACAAAAGTAGTAACCCACTGAGTTATCTACATAAAATACAAATGTGTGATCTGCATGTTACACATAGTACTTTGCAACAGGAACATTAACCCTCTATGCTATTTTTGATGAGGCAAAACAATGATTCGAAAAATCACAGATCTCTCCATTTGCATCAACCACCAGAGTCATCTTGCTGTTATTGTTATTCCCTGAAAAATTCTGTGCACACAAAGATCTCTGCAAAGTATTCAAGGTTCACAGTCCAAAGTTTTATTAGAGATTTAGATCTTACAATGAGATCTACAATATACATTACATCAATTGACACAAATTTAAAAACGAGCTAAAAAATTAAAATCTCCATTGCAGCTTTAGCTGTTGTAATATCATATTTTTTTAAAAGTGGTTTTAAAAATCTCTGTTGGCAAACTTTTATAACAAGACAGAAAAATATAACATGTTTAATAGTATGTACATTATTATAACATAAGGTGCATATTCTTTCTTCCCAGACTACATTCGACCATGCATCCGTCACAGTTGTTAACGGCAAACATCTTAGCCTACATAGCATTATACACCTTTGCACCCTGTGTTCCACGTTCCTAATAAAATACGCTTGAGAAACTGCTCCCAGACATGACAGAATAATACAATGGAAAAAGATTTTGCTCTACATATATTTACATCATTCTCCATGGAGCAATTTTTCATGGTTTGCTTTAGATAATTTTGAAGATAAACATAGCTCATACTCTGAATATCTGATCTAGTCACAGAAAAGTGCTGAAGTGCAGATAAAATGTTAGCTATAAATGATCCAACCTTCGTAGTAGGAAAAAGACATTCTGCTGCCATAAGACTCCTTAAAGACTTTGCTTTGGCATGTAATATACAATAATACCATCATAAAGTAGCAGCTAGTTCTCTTATGCAAGTGCTTGCCAAACCAGATTTTAGCCTTAGAGCTTCTATTGAAGCCATAGAATTTAAAGTGCAAATAGTGCAAAGAATCTTCCCCTCCACCCTATGCATTAAATGCCATTGATTAAGATTTATTGTCTCAATAGCATATAAAAGGGTCCACGGAATCTTCATTTTATATACTGTTAAAGGATGATTAAAGTGCCTTTTACCTGTTGCTCCATAAAGTGCCTTTAGTACATTTCCATGAGTATATGCCTTTTTTGATATAGGTGCAATATTTTCATTGTCAGCCATATTTGCCGACATAATTCTTCTGAGATAAGGGTACAACTTTACTACGCCTATGGTAGAATTATCGTAAAAAACACTTATACTTTGTATTAATCCGACACCCCTTTGGACGAAACTTCATGGTCTTGGTTTTATTTATATTAACCTTCAGAAACTGAGCGTCTGAATAAGATGACAAAATTTCAAGACATTTCTGGAGACCTTTGGGAGTCAGGTCTAGCAAGGTAATATCATCTGCATAAAGGAGTGTACCTAAAGGATAGGAGCCTATTTTTGGGGAATCCCCAGCAACCTTACTCAACACATCGGGCAGATCCGCCATATACACTGAAAAAAAGTAGGGGCAGCAACAGACATCCCTGTTTCAAACCATTTCTGGTAGGGATTTTCGGAGTCATACCCAGCCTACCTCCTAAAATACCATGACACCAGGGAGAGGTGTGAAGAGCGATGATAAATTTTAGATGATCCCCTGGCATTCCCATGGCACTCAATTTTTTCCAAAGGGTCTGTCTGCCTATGCGATGAAAAGCTGTTGAGAAATCAATATAGGCCACGTAGACAGGCATCCCCCTCCGTTTCTCATATTTCTCCATTATAAGATGAATTACTGTTATATTAACCCTGCCTGCTCCAATGGTATAATATTGGTTTCCTCCACCCATTCTAGTAGATTAGATAAGACACATTTCGAAAAATCTTTCCTGTGGCGTCCAACAGGGTAATTTGCCTATAATCACTAGGTACGTTTATAGGGCCTTTTTTAAGTAACAGCAATATAACACTACCAATCCGTTAACTAAGGACCACCCTAGTATAATAACAGTAGCAAAAAAAGCGCCACTAAGTAAGAGGCTCATAGGTCCAGATCTAATTTTATAGTAGTGATAGGTAGTTGGTCTAGACCTCTTGCCCCGGTATTCCAAACAGCTTTAAGATAATGCAACACCTCCTGTTTAGTAGGAGGGGAAAGGGGAGAACATTTCCCAACTGATACCTCATCTAGGACTCTGTAACACTGTTGCTGGGCGTCTGTGTATTCAAAGCACAGAGAGAGGTTATGTACTCTTGCCATTCCATGCTAGTAATATTATTTTTTTTAGGTTTAGAGAGAGAGACACTATTTTCCACTATTATTTTCCAAAAGGCTTTTTGATTTATACATTTTACTGCTTCTGTTATTTTTACCTAGATGTTATCAGAGACACGTCTTTTTTGGATTCTACCCACTTCTTTTCAAACAAAGGATCCACTTATTACGTTCATTAGAATAAAAGGTGAATTAAATTCTTTGCAAGTGATTAATATGCTTATTAAGAACAAACAATATATTAAAGATATTAGATTGCCTTATGGACTTTTTGCATGGGCTACCTACCAAATTTGGGGTTACTCTCGCAGATTTTCCCATATCCTCCTCAAATACGTCTGCAGGTAACCAACCAAAAGGGCAAAGGTTTTCAGTAGTTTTCCTTAATTCTACTGATAACGACTGCTTATCTTTCTTAGTCCATCAAATCTTCCCATTCGCAACGCTAAATAACACATCATCACTATCATGGATCTGTCATGAATGTACATCATCAGGTTTCCCATTGATGATAAGAAGGAGAATATTGTGGTCACTCCAAATATTATTTATCACCTTTAAGTCTGATAAATATGGAAACACCATATACAAATGAATACCATAGTCAATTATCGTAGTTGATTTTACTGTAGTAAGAGGGAAATGAGCTGGGATATCACTCTGTAATCTCCCATTGAGGACAATTAAATCATGTTCCCTGCATGCTTCCAGGAGCAAAGATCCTCTTTTATTTGTCCTGGAGCAGAGAGGGAATATGGAGGCTGATATATTAACAGCCTCTTACTGTCTTTGTCCGCAAAAAGAGCGACTGAATGGTTAGAGACAGTAGCCTTAAGATCTCCCATAATTAGGACCTTAGAAACACCTACTTTACGTATAATCATATTAATGTAATGAAACAACTTACTTAGCAACTGAGTATTTTCTTGACCCAGTAAAATATAAAGATTAATTTAAAAAAAAGGAAAAATGGAGTAGTGGCCCGAATTCTGCTCTGGGAAAACCATACAATCTAATAGATTCGATTGATGACAATACACCTGATATGTCTGAGGGAAGTTTGTGGACAATAGTGTGGCAATACCACCACTAGTATGGCCTCTCTTTGTCTTAATAGCAAGACAGCTTAGCACAAAGACATTTTCAACCTCAAAAGCAGCAGGATCCTAAGTTTCTTGGAAACAGATTACCACAGGACTTAATACATCCAAATTCTGAATTTTCCCCAGCCCAACAACCAGCTATATTCCATGATACAATTTTAATGGAGTGGGACGCACTACTAAATACCCCAATTCGACACATTTGGGGCAAGTGATTTTCCACTATTTAACCAACCAACTAACCAGGTTAATTGAGATACATCAGAATTTTTTGACATCTGGCCTGATTTGTAATCATTGCATGAAACCATCCTAGAGCCAGATTTTCAAGAAATGAATGTTAATTTTGTGTTGGCCATCTCTTCCTGTGAAACACAGCATTCCTCAATAGGGAGCAACATTGGCAAATTATTCCCCGACTCCTCCGCAACCCACAGGCAAGTCCTTGTTTTTAAGAGGGGAGGGAATAATATCAACTCATTGAGACATAAAAAAACTCACAGTTGCTCAAAATCAGATTCACAATAACTGGCAACTTAAATGTAACCCTTGTTTTCTTCTCTAGTCGTGCATCTAATAGTTCCACCAATTCCAGATCACTGTCCCTTACCAACTTAAGTTGGTCTACCTGGGCCCAGAGATTCAACAAGAGAGATCGGTTCAGAAAGGTAGAATCATCCTCAAATAAGAAACAAAGTTAAAAGCTATAATTTCCTCCATTCTTTTCTGCAATTTAGTCTGGTACGTTTGGAGATATTGCGTGGCATTGTCCACATTTTCAGACAATCTACGAGGCACAAAGGCCATTGAAGTCAGATTCAGAACAACTGATGGAGCAAATATTTCCTTTTTTAAGTCTTTCGAGCCCCAGTGTGGATACACGTATAGTACAAAGATCTCCAAATCAATGGACATCTTTTCCGCCTCCATATTGAAGATAGTGTCTTTTTTGGTAACAGACTCCAGCTCCTTTGATGGTATATCCCTATTTAGACTGCTTAAGCCACAAAGGTTCTCAGACCCAACAGTTGTCTGTGGATTCTCTCTCCCCACAGTAAACTGCTCCCTTTTCCCAGGGTCAACTGAAGGTGCAGTACAAGAGGTTTCCTCAGGGAATTTTCTTTTTTTAGCCCCTCTTTTGTTTAATCTTGGTAGCTTTTTTTAGCTTTTTTCTGATCTTCCTTTTTTTTGGGAGTTACGACTGGAATCAGAGGCTCTTAAACTGCCACTTTCCTTTTTTCTTTTGTGTTAAAAATTGGGAAAACTTCTGATCCCATGGGTTTTACTGAAGAAGGGTAATATTTGCCTGAAGCTGCCTTTGGTGAAACTTCGAGAGTAGAGTCCTTCTCCGTAAAGAGAAGCTCCAATGAAGATACATCTAGCTCCAGCATTGATTTATGCATAATTGTTGGCAATTCCCATATGGGACAGCCCACTTGTAGTCCAATATCATTCTTTTGAATTGAGCTAACTTGAACAGTCAGTTTACCAACCGTTACGTCGACCCCCTCAGATTTCATTGGGAGCTCTTTCAGAATTACTGAGAGAATATCCAGAATATGATCTGATCTGTCAGTAGTTTTTTCCAGCAATTGCATAATGGAGGACAGAATTATCTCAAGTCATTAAAGAGTTCTAGAGAAGCAGGATATAGTCACTAGGGGGATTCGCTGATGGATTAAACAATAATTCTGATGCCGCAGATAGATTTAGCCATGACAAAAGATTTATAATGGGTGTACTACAAAAGAATTCAATGACTTTCTCTTTCTCTGTGATAATGGTATAACTCTTTCTGAGACACTTTTACTTGACGCAGAAGAGGCAGCCTTAATCAGCGATATCTCTGGTAGAGTATACTCTACCATTAAAGAGGCATCGCTGGGGTAGTCCCCCTGTTGAACTTTCTGGATTTTCACATGCAGACACTCAGGTGGATCTAGTCCCAGAGGGGCTTATTTACAAGCCCCTTGCATCACTTTTAATATGGAAAAAAGGGACGTACCGGCAGTGCAAGGCACTTGTAAATAGGCCTGAGAGAGCCTTGGACTGAATGCTCTTTAACAATTGGGCCTGGATCGTTCTCAAGAAAGAGCAAGGAAGTATCAGAATTTCTTCTAACGTAAGGAATCATAGAAGTTACTCTCAGAGTCCTCCAAAGGGCCATCCAATTGTGATTTTATTTTCATGACATCTTTTATAGGTAATAAATCAGCTTCCATCTTAAGATGTTCTTTGCCAGATCTCATAAAATAAGTTGGGATCATTGACTTCTCCTTTAAAATACCCAGATATGGTGCCTTATTCCTTAACGGATTTGATTTGGTCTCTTGACAACACCTTGAGGAGATTAGTCTCCTGGATCTTAACCTTTTTACTGTCATGGTATATACAAGCAGATATAAAATGTATATAAGCAAAAGATAGCTGAACTAAACAGTTGACTTCGGCTTTTCCCAGAATTCTCAAAGAGAGAGATAACAGCACAAGTCGTTCAAGAAAGTTGAATCCAATACTGATTGAGCACAATCTGCTCGGACTCTTTCCCACCTGCCACGTATGAACAATCCACCACTGCAGTTACTGGCAGGAGAGAAATAATTAGGTTCCAACTCACTCTCTGCAAAATGTTGGAGTAACATGGTCCTTGAAAGGAAGGGGCAGACAACCTGTAAGCTGCACCGGCACCTAGGCTGACCACTTTAGTTGGAGAACCCCCCTTTCCTGTACCTAATGCGGTGCTATGTAGTTCTCCGGAATCAATCAGGCAATGGTAATAGTTATAACTGTGACTATCCCCAGCCATCGGGTGTCCAGTCAGGTGTCTGATGAAGCACAGAATTTAAGTGATATAGCGAGAGCCAAGGGACCCCCTCTCCCCCCAAGCAGCACAGGAACCTGGCTGGGCCACTTCTGCTGCCACAGAGGTCTCGCTTCAACTGTGGTTCAAGGTATGGCTCAGAGAATCCCAGCCAATCTCTAATCGCACAAGCCTGGCCCCACAATCTAGGGGAGAGCCGAGGAGAAGCCTGAAAGGTGACTGAAAGCGGTACTGAAGTTGAAGCAGGGGGGAAAGCTATGCCTATAGCTGAAGCTCAGGTCTATGGCTCGAGGATTCGCCAAGAGATCCCAAATTCTGCCATTAGCATGAGAGTAACTGCTTGATATTGCTTTGCTGCTTTACTTTGCTTTTGCTGCTGTTGCACACTTGCAGCTCACCAGCTCACTTGCTGCTTATTTGCCCTAGACGCGGGCAGCAGGCCACCTGCCTGGATGCCTTGAAGGGCGTCAGACACTGAGGAATTTGCGAAATTTTGGTAATTCCGCGCGGAACGCGGAATTGCCAAAAATTCCGCGATCCGCGGCGGAACGGAATTCGTGGGCATGGTGATGGTGAGTACAGTAGAGGTATTGCACAAAACTGTGGCATCTTCTTGGATAAATATGCAGGGCAGGATTCATTCTGGCACGATGCTCTTGTCACAAAAATTAAACCTCAACAGGAAGCACTTACAGATATAAAAAAAAGCAGGTGCCCGAGTTGAAGCTCACATTCGGTAACGCATTAATCAGCCCAAAAAATTTGTGAGCTCGGTCGAGGCTGGGCAGGTGTGCTTTCTCCCCATATCTACCGTCAAACATTAGCTGTGATGCATGATGGAGGTCTTTGCATCCATGACTTTCTCGAGCGCAATCCCTGTGTAGTTCCTGTGACCAGGAGGTTCTTTCTCCTCATCTGCTGCTCTGATCGGTCTCTGACCTTTTTTAAACAAGAGGCATGTGAACTCGCATAGAAGCCCTGCCTGTTTGGCCCTGCCCCACACACACTAGCGGTATGCAAAGTCTTCCCGCCCTCTACCCACTTTGATGGACAGCTCACTCAAGGGACCCCGGCACCTTTCGGTGCGGTGGCAAAGTTACAGACACACATGGTCACTGGAGACAACTCTTCTGGCACTTTACGCAGCTGTAGTGTAGGAAAAGCACTATACATTTACCCCTCGAGGTAGCACTTACTGATTAGTCAGTAGAAAGTGCTCTTTGCATCCTTCATTTTCTCGAGCGCAATCCTCGTGTAGAATTCGTGAGCGTGGTCGTGGTTAAGCGGATGTGCCTTCTCCCCATTTCCATCCTGAAAAGTTAGCTGTAATCCTTGAAGGAGGTCTTTGCATCCTTGATTTTCTCGAGCGCAATCCTCGTGTAGTTCCTGTGACCAGGCGGTTCCTTCTCCTCGTCTGCCCCTGAGACCCTGCTCTGACCCTTTAAAGAAGAGGCATGTGAACTGGCCTAGAAGCCCCGGCCGTTTGGCCCCGCCCACAAACACTAGCGATATGCAAAGTCTTCCCGCCCTTTACCCACTTTGATGGACAGCTCACTCAAGGGACCCCGGCGCCTTTCGGCGCGGTGGCAAAGTTACAGACACACATGGTCACTGGAGACAACTCTTCTGGCACTTTACGCAGCTGTAGTGTAGGAAAAGCACTATACATTTACCCCTCGAGGTAGCACTTACTGATTAGCCAGTAGAAAGTGCTCTTTGCATTCTTCATTTTCTCGAGCGCAATCCTCGTGTAGAATTCGTGAGCGTGGTCGTGGTTAAGCGGATGTGCCTTCTCCCCATTTCCATCCTGAAAAGTTAGCTGTAATCCTTGAAGGAGGTCTTTGCATCTTCATTTTCTCGAGCGCAATCCTCGTGTAGAATTCGCGAGCGTGGTTAAGCAGATGTGCCTTCTCCCTATTTCCATCCTGAAAAGCTAGCTGTAATCCTTGAAGGAGGTCTTTGCATCCTTGATTTTCTCGAGCGCAATCCTCGTGTAGTTCCTGTGACCAGGCGGTTCCTTCTCCTCGTCTGCCCCTGAGACCCTGCTCTGACCCTTTAAAGAAGAGGCATGTGAACTGGCCTAGAAGCCCCGGCCGTTTGGCCCCGCCCACAAACACTAGCGATATGCAAAGTCTTCCCGCCCTTTACCCACTGTGATGGACAGCTCACTCAAGGGACCCCGGCGCCTTTCGGCGCGGTGGCAAAGTTACAGACACACATGGTCACTGGAGACAACTCTTCTGGCACTTAACGCAGCTGTAGTGTAGGAAAAGCACTATACATTTACCCCTCGAGGTAGCACTTACTGATTAGCCAGTAGAAAGTGCTCTTTGCATTCTTCATTTTCTCGAGCGCAATCCTCGTGTAGAATTCGTGAGCGTGGTCGTGGTTAAGCGGATGTGCCTTCTCCCCATTTCCATCCTGAAAAGTTAGCTGTAATCCTTGAAGGAGGTCTTTGCATCTTCATTTTCTCGAGCGCAATCCTCGTGTAGAATTCGTGAGCGTGGTTAAGCAGATGTGCCTTCTCCCCATTTCCATCCTGAAAAGCTAGCTGTAATCCCTGATGGAGGTCTTTGCATCCTTGATTTTCTCGAGCGCAATCCTCGTGTAGTTCCTGTGTCCAGGCGGTTCCTTCTTCTCGTCTGCCCCTGAGACCCTGCTCTGACCCTTTAAAGAAGAGGCATGTGAACTGGCCTAGAAGCCCCGCCCGTTTGGCCCCGCCCACACACACTAGCGGTATGCAACGTCTTCCCGCTCTTTACCCACGATGATGGACAGCTCACTCAAGGGACCCCGGCGCCTTTCGGCGCGGTGGCAAAGTTACAACGGGCGGAACAAGAAATTTCTCGAGCACGTGGAATTCCGCGAGCTCGCTGAGATTTTTTGCCGTTTCGCGGAACTTTGCGTAGCGCGACTACGCAAATTCCGCCCACCCCTAGCGAATACCAAACCCCCAGTAGGAGTGCTGAGAGTGCCAATACCAGCACACCAGGTCATCCTTGATGCTGTGTATGGGTGCCGAGACAAACGGTCAGGCAGGTTTTTACATGGGTCTTCACGCCTGTGCATGCCGTGAGCCACTGACTCATGATTCACAGCACACTTTTGCAGCTCTCTCCGTGTCTCGCTCTCGCCTTCTCCTTCCTTCCTCATCCGTGAATGCACTGAATGTGCAGCGTCACAGCGCAACGTGCACAACTTCCTATCATTTCCTCAGTCAGCAGGATATTCCAAAAACTGCCTCAGCACCTGGATGGGTACTGCATCCCCTCAGCATATCCTCTCAGCTCTGCTGCTTCGGAGGCCCAGCACAAAAATTGGGAAGCACACACATGCACATCATTGGGTGACATTACGCATGGTTGCTACCCGCCAGATTTTTACTGTCATCATCAGTATTTTAGCCAGTACTTTTCATCATATCGGTTCATACTTAAAACAGTAGTTGTAACAAGAAAGTTATTTACAATGTTGTTGGAATGGAAAAGTCCTCTGCACAGAAATAGATGTGTACCCCTGCCCTGAGTGCCCAATTGTACTGTTGCCTAGATCTCTAATGCTGATTTTTGTTGTCCTAGACAAACACAGATCATGTGTGTGTGCAATGACATAGTCCTGTCTCACTGACTTTGGTCTTGTTAGACCGCGAGTGGCATCCAAAGCTCTACTCTCATAGTGGTGGAAGGCTACCGCCTTCACAAGGAGTTAAGCAGCGTCAACGTGGTGGTAACAGCATACCATGTAGTGATCAATAGGCGTGAACAGGTCCTTTTTAATCTGTGTCAGTAGAGTGAGGCCCACAGGCTCACTCAAGTTCCGCTGCTGAATGTTTACCTCACTGTGAGGAGATGTCTCTTTTTGCATGATCACCCCCAAGTTTTGGACTGATGCTGATTTGTTTTACTCTGAGAGTGCACTGAGGTCTGCTAACCAGACCTCAGTTCCAGTGTTCTAACCCCTTACAAAATGTATATTGAATTGGCTACCCCCAATTGGCATAATCTGACTTATTTATAAGGCTCTAATATATGGTACCAAAGGTACAGAGGGCCTGTAAAACAGAATGTACCCCAGGGCTGCAGCAGTGGTTGTGCCACCCTGTGTGTGGAAAGTACAAAATGGCTCCCAGCCTGTCACTGCAGCCTGGAAGAGCAGTTGTAAACCGCTAGTTTGACTTTGCCATTTAAACCTGTGGCGAAAACCCCTCTTCCCTTAATAATATATGTCAGTCCACCTTAAGGAAGGTCTATGTATTCCTAAGGCAGGGACCAATATATTATATATTATTAGGTAGGACATGTACTTTTAGTATGTGCTGACAGCAAAACTTCTAAATTGTCGTTTTTGTTATGGAAATGTTAGTAGCCCACTGGCTAACACAGAGTTACCAGCTGACCTCTCAGCCCGGCTTGCTTCTGAATGGGACTAATAAAATGGGCACTGCAAGATATCAAATTAATCATGGCATTCAACCTGACTTGATGCCAAAGTTGAATTTAATGTCACTTTAAAGTTAAGGAAACGTTTATAAAGTTGCCACTCTGTTGCCTAGTTTGTCAAGTTGCCTCGCACTGTTGCTGGCCACCAGACAGCCTTCTGCCCTCCCAGGGAGTAGTGTGAACAACTCCCTTGCTCAGGAGCAATAGAAGCCTACTACAGGGAGAGGTGTTACCTCCCCCTTGCAGGATGCTACCCAGGGTGTTGACCCAAAAAGCGAGCTTCAAAGGCAAAGCCACCTTTGTGGTCAAATGGCAATAACAGTTTTGAAGGGTTGCTCATTTGTTCAGGTAGACAGGGTGGCGGAGAGAACAGAGAGGGGAGACCATTGCCCAAACCGGTTTTCCTGTTGTCATGTAGCCCACAGGTAGCCACATGTCTATGGTGGATTACCAAGCTCCTAACATCCAAGGAAGGGTTCAGACATTTTGGGAGTGGGCAGAATAGTGCATGCTGGGATTGCAAGATGCCAGACATAGCAAGAAGTCATCGCAGAGCGGGAGGGATCCTGGTAGACCATTGGCTAATGACCACATCATCCTCCTAGGGCACTTTCTGGGCATAAATATGGTACCCCATGGTACTCTGAACCTCAGATCATGATGGAACTGGAGAGAGGACCGAAAAAGGACTACCATGCTGATCCCTGGAACTCTCAAGAGCAGCAGCACCAACAGTTGGACTGCACCTGCCGCACCCTGGGCTAGCAAAGAGAGGACTGTGTCTGTGGCTCCTGGTTCATAGAAAAGTCGCTACCGAGCCCCAGACCAAAGTAGTGACTCCAAGGGTCAGTTGAGTGAACTCCTGGAACCAGCACAGGGCTATCAAAGTTGACGTTACCCATTCCAGCAAGTCAGTAGCCACTTTCTGTGAATCGCAACTGACCGCTACTTGGCAAGTCAGGAGACAGATCCTCAAAAACCAAAAGTTGCACCGAGTCTGCTCGACCTGGGAGTGCTGTCTGAGTCCAATTTGGTCAACAAAGAGGGAGCCCAGCCTTCAAAGGATACCGCTGGACCCCCTGTGTATGGAGAGCATTAGCCCAGCTGCAGCTGGCCTTCCACTGGCTCAAAGAGGACTTCGATGAACACCGAACCATGGGTCCAAAGTCGCCCCACCTTATCTGTTGACCGAGGAATAACAGGAAGGACGCCCACATCGAGTGCACAGCACCCAGAGCATCTTTCAGCATTCTCAATATCCTGCATCCCCAACAGAAGGACCACTCCATTGAAGTCTATTGCGGTCTTGATATAAAGTGTGAAACTGGACTTGAGACTGCTTCGGTGACCAAGTAACTGCCCAAATACTCTTCAGTGCCCCCCCCCCATCCCTCTGACCATTTCCCTGTCGGACTTGGTCACCACACTCAGGCGGGATTAGCCAAACACAACTCTTTCGAACTTTTCAAAGGTTCTAAACTTTACAGTTACCAGAACTTGTTTGTGCTTTGGGCTAATTAGCTGAGATTTAAGTTTTACTTGAGAATCTATATCTTTGAAACCCTGAGGTGAATTGTGCTCATTTTGGTGTCTAACAAATTCATAAAAATGTAATCTATTTTTATAAATTAGTGTCAGATTTCTTTTGTGTTGTATGACTTTCTTATTTCTTTCTTTGGTGCTTCTAAATGCTTTACACTAGTTCCTTCATTTAAGCGTTGCTGCTCGAAGCCACAGCTACCCACGGTTAAGCTAAAAGGTTTAACAAATGAGCCTGACTGGACCCAGGAAAATTTTGTGAGTGTATTACACTGTAAGGTCACACAACCATACCATGTAATACTCTACAATCCTCACACTCACCCTTGGCCTAAATCAGTTAGACCTAAAGAGATATGCAGCGCAGGAGTAGTGACACTGCGCTGGATGTATGTATGCCTGGGAAGGGTACAGTACAGGGGTAGATCAGTGCTGGGCATGCATGGTGAGTGTGTCAATTGGGTGTATGTAGTCCAGAGAGAAATGCATTACATGAGAGATGTAGTGCTGTGCTGTGCATGCACAGTGAAAGCATGGGCTTGGTATATGTGTGCTTGCATGATGTACAATACATAAAGGGCGAGGTGTTGTGCAGTGAACGCATGGTGAATGTGTGTATTAGTAGTGGGTGTGTTTGCATGTACCACACCATGGCACTATACACAAAGGATACAGTACTGAGCAGTGCACACTGAGTGATTGTGTGTGCTGAATGTTTGTGCGCCTGGGTGGCACAATACATAGAGGTGACAGTACTGGACAGTATGTGTGCTGTGTATGTACACTAAGTGCTAGTGTGCCTGCAAGGGTACATTATATGTAGGACAATTGGTTCCGTTTTGGGAGACCCAGACCTTTATGGTGAGGACATAAGGATTAGAGAAATCCCCTGGAGAGATGTGGGAATTTATGCATTTCTGTGAGCTGGGTGAAACACATTGGGGAAGGAAGAAAGAGAGACTCCCCCTGTACACTTCAAAGGGCGCTCCTTGATTCAATGAGCGATCACAAGGAATGGGCCTGGAAACATCTCAGGAAGGAGATGGGTTTTATAAGGGAATCATAAAGAGTAGGGATGGTAACCCCGGATTAACATTTTGGTGCACATATCACTGTGGGGGACATCCAGGTGTGAACTCCAGAAACTCCCATAGCCTGTGTTATGGGACTATCAGCTTTGGAGTCTATCTTGCTGTGACAGTACCGCCTTTTAAGAGGAAGAGGGAAAGGAAAAGAGAGCACTTCAAAAAAAGCAATACCCCAACATAAAACTTCAAAGACCCAGACCCTAAATCACATTTGGTGTCTGGAATTGGACAATAAGAAGGGTTGGTTGAGACCCGCAACTTTTGTCATCTGCCACGCAGCCAGACGTGCTGTGTCAGGAGGGAAAACTTTACAAGATTTCTGTCTGTGACCAGGACTATGGACCAAGGCTTGCTAGTCTCCGTGGGTGAGGGGACATCACCCTGGGAAAAACCAAGACCAATTGCTCTGGAGCCTGGAGCACTAGTGCCTGCCTGCTTGCCAAGACAAATGTGCCCTGTGAGAAAGAGGAGAGAGTTAGAGGGAGCAGTGAGATCCAGTGGGGAGCACTGCCAAGAGGACTCCTGGTGCGAGGTGTGAGTAGATGGCTGCTGCACTGAACAGGTCATTGACTGTGTGCAAAACCAGGTTGGTGACCATCGTATGCCAGGAAAGGGCCGCTGTGAAGACAGCCATGAGCTGTATGCCATGCAGTGAGAGTGAAACCTGCACCGTATCACTGTGGCGACCCCGTATGGCAGGAGGGGCCGCAGTGGAAGTTATCACTGCCAACGAGTGCCAAGACCTTTGCGGGCCTTAGCAGAGACCCTGTATGCAAAGAGGGGCCGCCGTGGTATAAACTGCAATACACTCAAGACCAGCACCTTGTTAGCAGGTACTGTGGCAACCCTGTATGCCAGGAGGGGCTTCTGGTACCGAGTGAGCTGTGAAGTTCAGGCCACTGACCGAACAACTAAAAAGCCGACCCGTGGGTTGAAACAAGCATCAAGGACTGCCCCTGACCTGTCCCGTTGGACTGAGAAGGACACCAGCAGTGCATTGCCACGTCGCTGGGACCAGATCAGGAGCACCAGAATCAACCTCCCTCCCCCGTTGGTGAGCGCAGAACCTACCTTGCTGACGAAAGCACCTGAGCACCTCTGATCGCTGTTGGAGCCAGGTGCACATGCTCAGGGAGAGCCTGCACTTACCAGGTGCTGCTGCGCATCTCGCAGGCAGCCCAACTCAACCGAGCAGGACTGGAGCATTGGGGGTGCCCGCGGCCAGGGCACCCGCTGAGATGCTGAATGCTTACTAGCTGCTGGAGCAGGTATGACTTTTTAGGGGCCTACCGGGCCTTGCTGCTATAGGTGCTGTGACACCAGAGACACTTTTGATTACTTTCTAAGAGTCAGAAGGAACTCTTGAGTAAGGCCTACTTGTAAGTATTTCCTGGATGCAGTCACTAGTAACTGGGGAATAACCCCAACCACATTTTGAGGAGCGGGTGGGACAGGGATTTGCCAGTGAAACACGAGAGCACTGACCTCGAGGGGATTATGTTATTGCTTATGAATGTTGTAATACTTCCTTGAAAGAGTAAAGTTGTAAATAAAATACTTTTTATTATGAAAATAGGTGTTTGACTGGACATTGCTGTGCACTCTTTCAGTTATGAGTCGTGTTCACTAGCTTGTATCCACACTTACCCCCCGAGGGAGCATTGGAGTGCTCGACCATAGTTATCACTGAGAGCCAAGTGCAGAAGGCGTGCTTGTCCCAGTTGCTCAGGATTCAAAGTAGGTCAGGCCCCGGGACATCAGGAGTAAAAGGCCTCAATCACCACGGTTGGGCCCAGTAACCCCTGCTTCTTCCGTGGTCCTCTGAAAGGACATCTGACAAATGTGCTCTCCAGCTTTCTTAATCACCCTGACTGATAATTAAAGTAAATAAAGGGCCATGTTAAAAATGAAAACAGACAATGCCATTTAAACTTCTATTTTAGTATCATATCTGGGCCTTTGAACAAAGTTAAAACGTGAACATATGGATGGTATTTTTCTCTGGAAAAGGTCGTAACACTAGTGAGGTATCACACACCTGGACATGCTGCCTTGCTGCACTACTCTAGCCAGCTCTAGTCCTCTGCTGCTCCCCTGGACACAGTGCTTAATTTGACCTGGTGGACTCTGGTGCTCAGCACCAGCAGTTATTTGTCAACACTGGCACTTATGATGCCCTGCCACATGATGGTGCTGTTTTTCTAATGTAGAAATCAGCACAATAACAGTTGTTTATTAACTCAGTATACATTAGAAATGACTAACACCTGCCACCCAAGCCATCCTTATAGCTGTGGGGGCCTGGAATAGTTTGAATTGTCACACTTGTAAGAATGTGATGGTTAGTAATTGTGTTGGTACTATCATTGGCAGCACTGACAGGGGCAATGGGTTGTGCAAGTTGCAGTGGCCTGACGAAGGCCTTGGCACTTATTTGTTTTTACAAATTAAGCCATTCCTGGACACAGGAAAGAATACGACCTTGAAGATGAAGTTGATGGAAATGGAATGAGTGCATTTCCATCAGCCTGTTAAAGGTCGAAATGGTTCCCATATCAAACTCTTCTTCCGTCACTTACTGCCATCTTAGCACAATGTCAGAGAAAAGCAAATTGCTCAGAGAAAGTGCAGCACAGTCTGCAGGTGCTGTCCCGAGAGGGCTGCCATCGCCCGCGCACCCACATTATAATCAGGGCCGTAGACATGGGGGGGCATTTGAGGGCCGGGCCAGCCAAATTAAACTTTGGCCCCCCCAAATGACCGAGGCAGCTGGCACAGTATTAAGATGCGGGAGTCAGAAGGTAATTGAGCAATAAAAATGCCTTTACATTTTGTTTTTATCTTGTTACATTTGCTGCGTGTTCCAAGACAGGTTAAATGTCAGGCTAAGTCTATTGAAAAATTGCTAACTATTCTTTTAAATGGAGATGTTGTTTACTTTTCTTTCTTTAACTGCAAAGGGAGAGGATTTTGTAAAGTGAACTAAGTGGCAATCTTGCTAGGGTACAGACAGGACCAATGGAGTTATACAATGGAGGGACTTAATTTTGCAGCAATGTTGACTAAATTGCGTGGCAAAAAAACACAAATTACGCAGCTCATTGTGGCGCATTTTGTGATAGTTTCACTTCAATATTTTGTTATTTTTACACATGTTAGCATTGTCTAGGCAAAGGTTTGCCTTCATTAGTACCAGTTCCACATCCAAATACCACTATAAGTAACTGAAAGTTGACCAGTCAACCTTTGTGAAGGATCTTCCATTGCACTGCAGGAGGTGTTGCAGCATTTTTAGTTATTTTTGATCTGTTTGAGTTAGAATCTGTATACAAATAAAGGGACAAGGGAGGGGCTTATTACTCATGTACCAGAGTAAGAGGTCCAGCATAAA
Organism: Calotriton arnoldi; assembly: GCA_963921515.1. Taxonomy (NCBI): domain Eukaryota; kingdom Metazoa; phylum Chordata; class Amphibia; order Caudata; family Salamandridae; genus Calotriton; species Calotriton arnoldi. Next base: position 2,262,198 of record CAWUFW010001476.1, on the reverse strand, counting down.
GGCCCCAATCAAGATTCAAAAATAGATTATGCTGTTCCCCAATGTCAGTGAATAAAAGATAAGGAAACAAGATCCAACTAATCCCTAGGCAGGGTTAGAAGTTGGAATTCCATGTATTGGATTTTACCCTCACACACCCTTTCAGGTGTCATGCTTCATCATCTGGACTGCTCCTCGTCGGGCCGGCGGTGCAATGCCCGACGGGCTCCCTATAATAGGGGCACTTTTTCGGAGATCTTTTATCCAATAGCCGTATGGTGAAGTGCGGGTGTAGGGCCAGAACTGTGTAGATGTGAAGAGGTGATTAAAATAGGGTTCAGAGTACTTAGAACGACAAGCTTTATTCTGGGGGTCTTCTACCCTAAGTAAAAACAGACAACAAGGCTCCCATCCAAGCTTAATGTCTCAGATTGTAGTGTCCTTGTTGAAAAAATGTGCAGGTCAACATGTTTCTCGCTCAAAGTGTTTTCCACTTGCGATTCTTCAGGACCAAAAAAGTGAAACTATCTACACTAATATTTGTGACATGGAATTACCTCACAACAAGTGTTTTACTATTCGTGTACCTGTTTGAACCTGGATCTACCTGTATGGGGAAACAAAATCGTGACATCATTCAGGTTCATGACATCATACTTATTTGGCATTGTACACAACAGTAACACGTATATACTATATTGGTGATCCTTACTCCTTATCTTTATAGGTGAATGGTGGACGCAATAGCGTTCGAGAAGTGATGGCGCGACGGGAAGCCAATCCGAAGATTGGCAATCATTATCAGCCATGAAGAGGGAATGGGTCAAAATCACCTTGCACGGTGCGTTAATGACCGAATACCTTAGGGCTAATATCTCGCCCAATGGTTTAATCGTTAAGAATTTCCCCAGAATTTTTTGGGAGGATGGTCTATTCAAGACAGAATGGTCACAAATATCATGGAAGTGTACAAGGGATCTTCTCATATTGATCATCACGACGGCTAAAAGATTAGCCGACGAGTTATTGGCTCGGATTCAAACAGCAGAGAGCACCCTGAAGAGTGCGATATCAGGCCCAAGTTTCAAGACCAAACTAACAGAGTTGAACAACGAAATCACAGAACATAAGGAGTACCTTATGAAACAGAAAGTTGTGAAACTCCAAAAAGACATTCAACGCTTTGACAAAGAGAAGGTTTACCCATACCTCAAAGCAGATTTTATACCACCAGGAACGGGCAACCTCTCAGATACCAGCTCCAATTCCACCAGAAGGGGGTCCTCCAGTAATAGTGACTCCAGTGTGGAAAATTGGAAAACCAATCAGCCCAGGAGGGGCGGTAAGCATGGATATAATACCTATCAGCCACCACACTACCAGGGACCAGCATTCTGGCACTACCCCATGTTTCCCCAAGGCCCACCTCAATTTGGACCCCCAGGCATGAGCCAGCCTTTTTTAGGCAGAGGTTGGGGCAGAGGGCGCGGGCAAAGAAGAGGAAATCAACAGGAAAAGAGGGTACAGTGGGAAGAGCAAGAGCAACGAGTGATGGTAACCAGGAGCCACACCAAAAAGAAAACTTAGTGGTTAACCTGTCACCCAGACAACTGACAAAACTGGAAGAAGAAATACTTCAGAAGGGGTTGGGATTTGTACCCACACCTAAGGTGGATAACTTTAAACAACTATGCGAGTTGCACCAGTTTTTTCACAAGGTACGCCTGAAAGCATTCTTTTATGGCAAACCTGTGCAGCCTGAAGACGATTTGGGGTTACATAACCCCTCAACATTCACCCCGAACAATGGGATGATACCGAATGAAGTAATAACTTATGAACAGGCGGTCCTCAAGGAGGTTAAACCAGCCTCTGACCCTAGGCATTACAGTAACATCTCTAAAAGAGAGATGATGGCCATCGAGTCCCTAGCCAATGACCCCACCATCACCGTGAAACAAGCAGATAAGGGTGGTGCAAAGGTCATAATGGCTACATCGGACTATGATACTGAATGCTTGAGGCAAGTACTATACCCCGATTTTTGGGAGCCCCCTGGAGCGTTTGACTAAAACCATCACAGGGCTGGTCGACTGTGCAGAGACTGAAGGATGGATAAGTAAGAAGGAGGCTTCCTTCTTGATCAAAAAAGAACCCAAGACCCCCTACTTCTACATATTACCGAAGATCCATAAGGGGGTCACTCCAGTGCCTGGCCGCCCAATTGTATCTGGTATCGACTCGGTTTTAGAACCCTTGTCACAATTTTGTGACCATTTCCTCCAACCGTTGGTGAAACATGGACCATCGTACATACAAGACACTACCGACATACTGCGTCTACTTGACCAGTTTCAATCTACTAATGAGATTGACTTCATCATCACTCTAGACGTGGAAGCTCTGTATACTAACATCCCTCAGAGAGCCACTCTAGATGTGATAGAGGAAGAGCTCAATTCAGTTACCTGGGAATCATTAACTCCACCCAGCTTCGTTATGGAATGTGCCACACTGGCGCTGACAGAAAACTTTTTTGAGTTTAAGGGGCAGTTATATCATCAAACACAAGGTACTTCCATGGGAAGTACCTTTGCTCCCAGTGTGGCCTGCCTCTATATGGCCGCCTTTGAGTCACAATATGTCCTGCTTGATTCAAACCCATACCGTACTAACATACGGTTGTGGAAGCGATTCATTGACGATATCCTGGTTTTCTGGACAGGGAACACTGAATCCTACCAAAACTTTTTTAAGTGGCTCAATAACTTAAATCCGTACTTGAAATTTACCACCACTGTATCTCCCAACCAGATAGCCTTCCTGGACTTGACAATAACAAATGAGGGAGGGCGTCTGAGGACTACTATGTATAGGAAGAGTACTGATCGGAACAGTCTGTTGCTTTACAGCAGCCACCACCCCAAAGCACTAAAAGTGAACTTGCCCTTTGGGCAGTTCCTGAGGGTGAGGAGAAACTGCAGCACAGTGGAAGAATACAAATCTGAGTCAGCCATCCTTGCTAAAAACTTAGCCGCAAGAGACTACCCACCACGGAGCATAGCACTTTCCAGAAAGAGAGCAAGAAACAATAACCGGGAGGGTCTCTTGGAACATAAAGAGCAGACCCGCACCGAGACCCTAACCTGTGTGACTACTTTCACACCTGTTTCCAATCACATAACTAAAGCCATAAGAAAACACTGGAACATACTAAATACAGGCTCTATGAGCCTGGATCTTCCACGCTTCGCATTTAAACGTTCTAGGAACATCAAAGACATGTTGATCCATACTAGACCTCAGGTGAAAGCAGCTAACCAACAGGGAACATTGTGGCATTTACCAGCGGTAAAAGGCCACTACCCATGCGGAGCGTGTACAGCTTGCGCATTCACCTCTGTACAGAAGACCATCACACTTAATAAAACATTCACATGGGAGATGAGGTCACACACGAATTGTAAAACATCCAACTGCATCTATTTGATTACATGCCCCTGTAATTTATATTACATAGGGATGACGAGTCGCCCAATAAAATTACGTATATCTGAACACCGCAGCAATTTTCGATGTCATAAGAATAACACGAAAATGTGCTCTCATTACCTTGAGAATAACCACACACCAGACTCTTTGAAATGGGTCATTCTAGAAGCATTCCCTAAGATAACCAAGAGAGGCCTATTTGCAAGAGAGCAAAGGTGGGTTCACCGTTTATCTACTAGCGATAAGGGGCTCAACGAAGACATACCATGGAGCTCAGTTACAACCTGAATAAACACATGACAGTAGAGTGGGTCATGATTTTGTGCATCTCAGCAGACAAATAACGAAATATTATGCATGACCTGTATCTGACCCTTTAGAGCTATACCATTAAGCTCACAGAGACCGAAGGTCAGCTACTACACACAAGTATCAACACACTGCTTGTGATTAGATCATATCCGTGACCACTCTAGGTTCTTATTCAGCCGTCTCATTGCACCACTTCCATATGACAGCTTGAGGAGTTTGCGAGTGACCAATATGTAACTAGATTTTTGATATAAATTAAATTTTCCTGATAAGGGTTGATTATTTAATTTTTGATAACACGCATAGTATTCAAACAACTGACCCTCCCTATTTTGGCCAAGGTATGCAGGGCCGCCATAATTATGGTCTTGTTAATTGTTTCCTCCACCCGAGACGCCTCGTAGCCATTACGCCGATACACCACTCAAAGATGGCAGCCAAATTCACGGCCCCACACCGATTGGTTAAGCAATGTACATGCCGTGTAGGTCCGCCTCCGGCATGTGACACTGAGCCATATAAAAACAGCGAGCCCTTTGACCCCCGCACCACCCGGACCCGGTAGGAGTGGGTAGGTCGTAGCCGAAGCACAACAAACTGAACCGTGAGTATCTAGAGATAGCACACAGTGACATCAATCTTGACTGTGGGATAAATTGGTGCGGTTTAGATCCCTTTTAGACCTTACTACAGGGAGTTGACCGTTCCGCAAACTCCTCGTGGAGGCTGGTAGGCATAGTGTTTCGCCCACTTACACGAACAAAGCTCGTTAGGCAAATCAACCAGTTCATCTATCAAGGATGAACGTTGCCCCATTAAGACAGGACTATCAGGGGGGCGTAGTGCTCGCTTTAGTGGAGTACGCGAACACTACAGTGAATGATTATGGGTTACCGTGCCGCTGCGATGGGAGTTGGATTGGCGCTATGATTTGATTAATGCGGGGTAGCCGTGAGGGCTACCGCCAGCACCAAAATAGTCTGTGATTGTCCTTTTTAGACAATATAAATGCGCATGATCTAGACCAAGCAACGCAACCTCTAGAATTAATCTATGTTGATTTTCAAAAGAGTACTTGAACGATGTATGCTGCATATGAACCATGAGAATGTTTTTCTAACAAACATAAATTGATGCTGCTACCACCAGTTGTCCTACATTTCTCTCCTTTTAGTTAGTTACATATAAGAGCAAAGCCTTATACGTGGCCTACCGGGTACTGTTGAAGCCTGGTTCACATACAGATTTGGGTGAGTTTCTTAGTATTGTATCTTTGCTGCATTACTGAAGTGCCACAAGGGCAATAATTTATTAGCTCACTGTGGGCACTCACCATTAATCACTGTTTTAACTATTTTAAGAGTTCTCGAACGCTATTGCGTCCACCATTCACCTATAAAGATAAGGAGTAAGGATCACCAATACAGTATATACGTGTTACTGTTGTGTACAATGCCAAATAAGTATGATGTCATGAACCTGAATGATGTCACGATTTTGTTTCCCCATACAGGTAGATCCAGGTTCAAACAGGTACACGAATAGTAAAACACTTGTTGTGAGGTAATTCCATGTCACAAATATTAGTGTAGATAGTTTCACTTTTTGGTCCTGAAGAATCGCAAGTGGAAAACACTTTGAGCGAGAAACATGTTGACCTGCACATTTTTTCAACAAGGACACTACAATCTGAGACATTAAGCTTGGATGGGAGCCTTGTTGTCTGTTTTTACTTAGGGTAGGAGACCCCCAGAATAAAGCATGTCGTTCTAAGTACTCTGAACCCTATTTTAATCACCTCTTCACATCTACACAGTTCTGGCCCTACACCCGCACTTCACCATACGGCTATTGGATAAAAGATCTCCGAAAAAGTGCCCCTATTATAGGGAGCCCGTCGGGCATTGCACCGCCGGCCCGACGAGGAGCAGCCCAGATGATGAAGCATGACACCTGAAAGGGTGTGTGAGGGCATTAAAATCCAATACATGGATTTCAAACTTCTAACCCTGCCTAGGGATTAGTTGGATCTTGTTTCCTTATCTTTTATTCACTGACATTGGGGAACAGCATAATCTATTTTTGAATCCTGTTTGAGTTAGAAACAAAATTTGCTTTTGTTAAAATCTGCAGATTATAGAGCAGATGATGGATTATGTGTCAAATGCAGCAAACTCATGAATATAATCGGAAAGCGCCACAGAGTCACATTATTCCAGTGACTTTGCATACAGAGTCAGAAAGAAAGTACTGTAGGGTGTCAATTTGTTTCTAATTCACACAAAAATTAAATACCTGTAAATGAACTGTACAAATATTTCAACATATACCAGTAGTTATGAAAGCAAAAATGAAGCACATTTTGTTTTGTAATTCTGAAGTATGATGAAAACAAAGATTTTAAAAGGCTCAAAACAAATCTTGGTGATGCACAAATGATAAATATTGTATTGCATTTGTATAGTGCTTATTACCTTATGTGTGGCATGGAAGCAATTACCTACTTGGACAGCAAGCTACATCCCATAGGGTGGTGTGTGGTTGGAAGGGTGTTGTCTTTCTTTAGTGATCCTATGTGGGAAGTGATTCAATGTCATGCGTGAAGGCCTCTGAGGTGCAGTTATTGTGTTATGGGACACTGCTTGTAGCAGTTTCGTGGATGATGAGACACAGCCATGCAGTTTGTGGTTTTTCAGCACACTAGCATCTTTGAACAGCTCTGCAGATCCCTTCATGGTTTTATATGATTATAGTTTGCTAGCTGGTTACTGCATTGTGTTGTCCAATCAGTAATTCTGAGGTAGATTTACTTACATTTCACACAACGCAACACACAAATGTGCAACTTGCTTTATTGCATTGCGTGAAAGGGATGCATTAGAAATGCGCCATATTTACAACTTTGCATATTTGCATTTCTGTTATTTCCAAGTGCTGGCGTACTGTGTGCTGCCTTGTGCCAATGCAGGAACCCTTGCGCCATGGTGCAAGGATGTTTGCATTGAGGGTACTATTATTTTTGTGCAGGAAGGGGCATCTTCCTGCACAAAAACAACCCTTAGAGGCATATTCCACTTTCTATGTGCGCTGCAGGATGCAGCACACATAAAGAGAGGAAGTGATAAGGAGAATTAAGGATATTTCTCCTCTTTACACCTCTCTGGGTAAGGTGTGGCATTTTTACACATGCGCAGGTCTAATAGCTTTAGTTAATCTGGGAATGCACCAATATTTATAGTTAGATGCATGGGAACACCCATACTCCCCCATGGAATGCCTTCCCAATGCAAGGTAATTCAAGACAGCACTATGCGCTTCCTAGTGTTACTTTATATTTACTACACTACGCATAACCATGCAAAGTGGCTTTGTATAGCTTAGTAAATACCAAAAACGATTTTGCGTCAGGGCTGCATCACAAAAGGGACGCAACCCAGATGCAAAATCTTCATAAATCTGCCCCCTAGTGTTAGCTTGGGCCAGAGCTGGCTTTGTTGGAGGGAGAGAGAAGTGGAGAGATCTGCTGGGATATGCATTGTTACTATCATCTCATTTCTGAAAGTCATTGTGAGATGAAAGAAGTGCCCATATTGTATAGATATTTAGGACCTGCAGTCATGGACTCAATTAAAGTCCTCCGATTGACCCACAGTATGTGACAGATCTCTTCAGTTATTAAATGTCTGTTCATTTAGTGATGACTGGTTTATTTGCTGCAGAGTACTGGTGATGGACAATGCTCGTAGCACTATGCCTTAATTGAATGTAAGAGGTAATTTACAGTTGGCTGTTGACCGCTGGATCTTAGGACAGTAGTATTAGTGTGGGCCAGAAATGTTATGTATGAACTTACCTAACTATATAATACCCTGGCAAAGCATAGGTCAGCCTTTCTTAACTTACCTGCTTATCGTAAGTAGTTTGCTGGTTGGGTTGTATCCAGCCTGTGGAATGTAAGCTAAAGACTGAGGGGCTTATTTACAAATCCAGTGCCTTTTAATGACGTTCCGGCAGCGCACTGGGCTTGCCCATATCTAAGAGGCCATGTAAAGCCACCCTGCATGGCTTTTCATGGCCTCGTAGATATGGTGTGAGGCAACGCAGCGCAAGTTGCTGCGTTGCCTCACACTGTGATGGGGAGGCGTTCCATGGGCGTTACAGTGGGTGTTCCCAGGTTACACTTATGGCATTTAACACATTCCCAGATTTACAACAATCTGTAAACCTGGGAATGCGTCACATGCCTACGTCTCCCCAGGGATGGCGTAAGGGTTGTTTTCGTGAGGGAAGGTGCCCCTTCCCCTCACAAAAACAACCTGATTTCAATGCATGATAGCCTTTCACTATGGTACATGAGTACCTGTGCTGGCGAATGGCAGCCATTTATGCGCCAGCACTGTGGAAGAGTACAGGAATGCGTTGTATCTCATGGATAGGGCACATTCCTGCCATTTTTTTTTTGACGTAGGGCAGCGGAGCAGGAAGGCTTGCAGGGCTGCCCTACACCAAAATATTGTAAATGAGGCCCTGAGTTTGAGAGTGTGACTGTCTTTCCAGATTCTGTGGGTGGGATGTCGGTGGTGTAGTTGTCTTTGAAATATCAATGTTTTTCAACCGTCATCTGAAGTGTATAGGCTGCTGGATGCTTCAAATGGTGGCTGGTAGTGAGCTCCAGAGCTTGCAGCTTGTACTGAGAAAGTAGTGCCTCCTACAGATTTGTTATGGTAAGGTGGTATGATGATAAGTGGTGCAATCCTGGCGCGCAATGTCCTGATTTGTTCTAATTGCTTGAATTTAGCTTCTAGGTCTAGCGGTCCTTTTCGTTGGAGGCTCTATGAACAAAGCAAAGTGCCTTGAACATTGCCCCTCTTGCTATAGATAGCCAGTGGAGTGATTGCAAAACTGGAGTCATGTGTTCTATTGGGTGAAGGCAGAGAAAAAGTCTTGCAGCAGCATTTTGGAGGATTTGTGTTTTGCCTATTATGAATGCAGGTGCGCCAAGGCATAGTGTTTTCATTGTGTAGAAAGCATTCTGTTTTAACATGTGATATCACATATAGGTCTGAATCCATGGTTACCACTAGGTTTCCTATTTCTCTTCTTTTTTTTTATTTCTTTTTTTTAGTCCTTATTTTGCCAACTCTCATGTTAAGTCTCTTCCTATCTCTCTATACTGAGTGCGATGACCATCAGAGAGAGGAAGGAGTACTCCTTATGGAGAGTGCCATTTCTGAAACCCGTCCCCGTTTCTCTATGCCGCCCTTGGAAAGAATCTCTGGGGACATCAGAGCCGCCAGCACCATTGGCTTAATCATTGGACCCACTTGTTTTTTCTTTCCATTCCATCAATAGAGTCCAGATCTTATCCCTACTAACTGGGTCACAGGCCATATCGGATTCACTTGTTAATATAACACTTTTTAGGCATTCAGCAAAGGATGGGGGATCCTCAGATTTCCACTTCTTACATATCTCACGCCTTGCAAGTAAAACCACGTAAAAAATTAGCTTGGAACCAACCTCCTTCCCCATCTCTTCATCTTGCGGAAGCCCAAAAAATACCAAATGCGGGCTTACCTTAATTTGTTTGCCTCGGAGCTCTCCCAGAAAGTTACAAACCTCCGACCAATATTTCGTAATTTTTAAGCATTCCAGGAACATGTGCATATCGTCCGCTCCTTCATGCTTACATCTTGGGCAGCAGTACTTATTGCCTGTAACCTTTGATAACTTCAACGGAGACCAATAAACTCTATGGGCAGTAAATAAATGGTTACGCTTAAATGAAGCTGGTTTCACAACCGCTCGTAGCACATCGAAAGATTTTGCCCATGTGGTACCTGCTTCCTCCTCTTTAAGCTCTTCACTCCATAATTTTCTAATATCGGTCTCTAACGTGTCTTCTGCCTCTACAAAGGCCCAATACCAGTAAGAGATTTCCTTCTCCCAGTGATCTGTTCTTGTTATCTGATCTAGCTTGGGGTCTTCCTACTCCTGTACCCAGTCTTGTGCTGCCCACCAGGAGCCCAATTGATAATATTTGAACCTTGTTAACTTCCCTAGTCAGGTTACTAAGTGTCTCCCAGCTCACTAGGCTTCCATCTATCATAAGGTCCGCCCAATAGAAAATACCCCCATCTTTTAGCGGTTGACTCAATTGATCGTTTAAACATGTGGGAGTACCCGGGGATTCCCAGATTAGTGCCCGCATCGAGTAATATGGAATTCGCAGTTGTTTCCGAACATACAACCATGTTTTTAATGCCGTACTCAAAATCTTCAATCTGACCTTTTTAAAAACCTTTGGGTCTCCATACTTAAACAAAAAATGACGCTGGCCTTGACTCACCTCTCCAAGCATTGCTGTAAACAATACACCCAAGGATGACCTATCTGGCTTATTTGCTAACATGCGAAAACTTTTGAAGTGGAAAGCGTAACAGTACACAAGTATATCTGGTAATGCCAATCCCCCCGCCCCCAGTTTCCTCCTCAGCTTCCTCCAGGCTATCCTTGGCCCTTTAGATGCCCAAATAAAACTACTAATTTTCCCCTGCAACTTAGCTATATCCTCCTTTTTAAAAGTTAAGGGAATAGAATTGAAAAGGAAAGTAACTTTCGGGAGTATAACCATCTTTATAAGGTTTACCCTACCATAAATATTTAACGGTAAATTCGCCCATTTCAGCAATGTAGAGGAAATCTCCCGACTTACTTTCTTCCAGTTTTCTCTTGGGATATCTTCCAGCTTCTGCGCAATGATCACCCTCAAATAGCGCATTCGCGTTTTAACTCCCTGAATGGTTATTTCCTGATTCCGTTGCATAATCTCTGTTTTATCTATATTAACCTTATAGCCGGAGATTGAACCAAAACCCTCAGCTTTTCTCATCAAGCTAGGTATTGCCTCTTGAGGATTAATTGTATATAGAATCAGATCATCTGCGTAAAGTCCCAATTTCACTCTAAACCCATAAAAGTGAAGGGGAGAATCGTAGTATCCGCCCTAATCGAATTAGCCAAGGGCTCTATATATAAATTAAACAGAAGCGGAGACAGGGGACATCCCTGTCTCGTGCCTCTTGTTATGCTGAACCAATTTGATAGCTCCCCATTGGTCAAGACCTTGGCTCTAGGGCTCTGATAAAGGTTTTTCACCGCCCTCACCAGATTTTTGGGAAAATTGAACCCAATAAGGACCTCCCACAAATATTTCCAATTAACTTGATCAAATGCTTTAGCAGCATCTACTGCTACTACTGTCAAGGGAATCTTTCGTGCTTCAGCAATATCCACAGATCCTATCATCTGAAACGTAAGCTCGTTTAATTGCCTCCCTGGAATAAAGCCCCTTTGATCAGAGTGCACAACCTCTTTTATCACCTTTGCCACTCGTGCTGCCAAGACACCCGAATAGATCTTATAATCGGCATTTAAAAGAGATATAGGTCTATAGGAGTCTACTTTCTGTGGATCTTTATTGGGTTTCAGTATTAAGGTGATCGTGGCTTCTGACCATGTACTGGGGATGTTTTCTCCCAGGTTATATAATCTGTTGCACAATGACGTAAAAACGGGCACCACATTCTCTAGTAGGCATAAATATACCTCCACTGGAAGGCCATCTGGCCCTGCTGCTTTCCCCCTGGCCATTCTTCTGCACTGGATCCTAACCTCCTCTTCTGTTATCTCCCTTCCTAAAACTCTTTTCTGTTCTTCAGCTAACTGTGGAAGGTTTTCCTGCGTTAACCACTTATTAATGTTTTCTTGGTCTGGAAATACAGTCTCCTTATAGAGCTCGCTCATAAACCCTCTGGCTACCCGACATATGTCTACATTCTCACAGAGCTCCTCCCCTGATTCTCTACTTTTTAAACTTTTTATTGTATTTCTAGCTCTATCTGCTTTCACTTTCCAGGCCAACAGAGAGCGACATTTTTCACCATAGGCAAAATGTTGAAGCTTACTTGCCTTCCATTTCTCAAGTAGTTTTTTATCCAATTGGGCCTGAAATTTGGCCTGCAGATCCTCTAAGTCCTTAACCAAGGTTGACAGATTGCTTGCACCTTCTAAGGAGGCTTTCTGTAAATCCCTCTCTTTCGTCTTGCTCTCCCTTATTCTGCTCTGCTCGTCCTGTTTTGCTATCTTTCTTTTCCCCCCTGTTATGAACCTCAGAATTCCTCTTAAATATGCCTTGAAGGCATCCCAAACCAATTGCTCATTCGCAGAGCCAATGTTTGCCCGAAAATATTCCTCAGTATTCTCCTTCAAATCTCTAATCACCTCCTCATCCAATAAAATAGTCCTATCTAATGTCCATCTCCTTTGCCCCTCCCTTTGATGGAGGTTCACAGATATTACGACTGCAGAGTGGTCGGATAGGATTGCAGGAATATGCGATACTGCTTCTATGTCTGCATATAATGCCTGGTCTACAAGGAAGTAATCCATGCGAGAATGATGCCTATACTTTTTGCTATAATACGTAAATTCTCTTATCTCTCCATTCTTACTACACCACATGTCCACCAAATTAAATTCTCTTATCATATTCTTCAATCTAGCAAAAGCTTTTGGGGGAGCAACATATTTCACCCGTGACGTTCTATGTAATTCCTTATTTAAGACCAAGTTGAAATCTCCGCCTAAAATTATGGGAACTTCTGTTTCTAATAGGCAGGCTTCAAGCTTTACTAAAGGTCCCTGATTATCCTCATTAGGTCCATAATAAACCGCACAGATCAAAGGCTTATCCTGTATCAAAATAGTGGCCACTAACCATCTCCCCGTGTCATCCGTTTCATATTTCACCACCCTGATTCCTGAATTATTTCTAATAATAATGGCCATTCCTCTTGTGCTCCCCCTTTGGTCTGAACACAGCACCTCCTGAACCCAACTAAACTTATAAAAACTATTTCTACATTCCTGCCTCTCTAGATGCGTCTCTTGTAGAAGGATGATTTGTGCAACGCTTTCTTTTAGGAATTCCAACACCCTATGCGTCTTTCCCCCCCCGTAACCCATTAACATTCCAGGTTATAAAGCTTATTTTTTTTAGAATTTTCCATTTTCCATTTTCTTTTCTACTTTCTCCGTAGCCTTCCACCCCCTTTAGCCTGCAACCAAGATTATATTTAATCACCTTTGCCTTCTCCTTCCTCTTCAAATGTAGCATTCTGAGGACAATTTTTTTTCTTTTTATCCCAATGCTCCCCACACCCTGTGCTCCCCCACCCCCATGGGAAACCCCCATTTTACTCCCTAGGCGCTACAACCGCCTTTCGTGACCCCCCCATTCCCGAGGAGAAAGAATACCAATATTCACAAATGAAAAATAATATATGAGTAACCGGCGCTTATATACATATTTAACATCCTATCGCTGCGCTATCTACACATTAATTCTAGACGCTCATCCCTCCATCTGAGCCATAAAGGTGTCTACTTCTTCCGGATTATGAAAATTATGCATCTTATTACGCCACATTATTTTTAACTTTGCTGGGAATTTCATCTGCACCTGGGCTCCCTTACTCCTAAGCTCACTTATTCTAGAGTCCAGCTCCCACTGCCTCTGCGCCGTTCTTTTACCCAGGTCAGACCTTATTTGATAACTAAAATCTTCATATTTTAGTATCCCCTCCTTCAATGCTCTCCCTAGCACCAATTCCTTTACTGCGTAAGTTTGAAAGTTTATCAAAATTTTCCTCGGCACCTTCCTGGCTGGATTTAATTTAAGGGATCCCTGTGGACTCTCTGAATTTCCTTTCCTAGCTCAATTTCTGGACTATCTTTCAAGATACCATCCCTTAATAGTTTGCAAATTAAAGGCTTTAATATCTCCCTTCTCAGACCCCTCCGGTACTTTGAAAACTCTCAAATTATTGCGTCTAGCTTGCATTTCCAACCGTTCCATATCTTCCTCTAGTAATCTGTTCTGCCTTTTTAGCTTCTCTAGTTCCTTTTAGTTCTCAGTCACTACTTCCGACAAACCCTTCACTTCCCTTTCCAAGATTCCAGTTCTCTGTGCTATTTCGTCGAGTTTTCCTTCCAGAGTCTCGCATTTGTCCTGAATCTCTCTCTGGTTACTTTCTGATATCTCAAACTTTGTCAGAATATCATCCCTCAAACTCAAAAACATCTTTGATATCTGACTCTCGATTCCTCCTGTAGCTTCTACTACCGGGCCTTCTGGAGTCATACTTGACCATGTATCAACACCCGTACCTGGGTGATTCTCTAGATTCTCTGGATTCTCTGGGTTCTCTTTACTTGGAGTACTCCCTTGAGAGATAGGGGGAGAGACCCGATGGGAGAGAGATGGGTTAATATTAAGACCAGCGTCCGCCTCTTCGTTTCTCACCTCCATCCCCACCACCCCCACACCTACCCCGATCCCACTCGTGCTTCCCTCCAAGACCTCCTGAACGTGTCCCTCAGATAACACTGAGAACCTATTCTCCAGCTGTATTGTCGCTATAGGTGGAGTGCTCTAATTTCTCCCCCCCTGCAGTGTCGTGATCTTTTCCATAATCTTGAAATAGGAAGTTAGAGACGGGAGAGGTTTTGTAGAGGTATGTAACACTTTAGGGCCACAACGCTTTAATTTCCCTCCAGATTTTCCCCCTTTTCTCTTTGGTGAGACTGGAACTGGGACCGGGGCCTCTCCTCCTTCTCCCCTCCCTTTAATATTTCCTCGTCCACCTCCTTTAGGCTCAGGGACCGAGCGTAGAAGGTATCTATTTTTACCTTGCGTCCCTTGTGTACCTTACAGCTTTAACCCCCCTTACTTGGGCGCCTTTCTGCCTCAGTCCCCTTTCTAAAGACACTCCCTTTAACTGTGCCGTCAACCTCCCTTTGTGAATCGTCTACCCCCCTGGGTGACGAATTACTCACTGGCACACCGATGGTAGTGATTCCCTCACTGCCATCCAGCGAAATTAGTGACTCTAAGGGGGGGGCCCTCTTCCATCTGCCTCCTCTCACTGCCAGCCAACACCCTCTCTGGGCTCCGCCTTAACTCCTCACTCAATCTCCCCCTCAACTCCTCACTCGTCTCCTCACTCTGGCACCTCTCCTTGCTCCTTCAACAGCTCGTCTGGCTCTTTGCTACCTTCACCCTATCGAAGGGCAGCTCTTCCAAGACGCCGTCGCGTTCCACAAGCCTTTCCCCGGGTTCCTGCCGTCTAGTACTGCCTCTGCCTCCGCCGACCCGGAACTCAACCAGCAGAGAGGCAGCTCGTGTTCGCCTACAGCGTGCCGCCGCTCTACCCCAAGTTCCTCCACAGAGTAGCACGTCAACTCCCATGAGGAGGTAAGTCCCAGGCTTAATTCCTCGCAAATAAATCACCACAAACTCACTGCAAGCCTCCAAAACAGATACGCCGCATATACTACGTATTTTTCACAGCCTTCCACGAAATCCAGCCGACTAGCGCCGTACTCCACTACGCTACGCCATTCTTCCTCCTCGTTCTCAGGAGCTCGCACGACGGGCGTCAGCCTGCCGCCATGTTTCCCCAAGCCAAGGTTTCCTATTTCTCTTGATATTGTTGGAGGGCTAAAGAACGATGATGGATTCAACCCAGATATGTGACTGGGGGTGAGTGTCTGAAAAGTTTCAGCGCTCCGTCCAGGGGCGTAACACAGGCCCCCGCAGCCCCCGCGGTGCGGGGGGCCCCCCAAGCTCCAGGGGGCCCCCTCAGCACAGCACTCTGGCTGCAGAGCTCCTGATTGAGCCTGGAGGGGGCCCCTCCACCTGCCTTGCAGGGAGGCACCCTCAAGTTTTGTTACGCCAGTGGCTCCGTCCATCATCTCCTTGGGTTTGCTTTGTCCGCCCTAAGTTGGCAGGGTATGCCCAGACGTGGGTCCCTTGCTCACTTTGCCACTGGATTCAAGCTAGCCTGGCTGCTGAGGGCTGTTAGCCCGAAACCGGTCCCAGGATGCTTGTTTCCGGTCCAGGGAAGACATGGCTTGGCAGTTCGGGCTGGACTGTTCCCATGAGGCACAGGGTCAAGACTGATTTGCATATAGCTGTGTCTGAACTGGGGTGGCGAAGAGAGCTAAAGAATGATGATGGATTCAACCCAGATCTGTGACTGGGGGTGAGTGTCTGAAATGTTTCAGTGCTCCGTCCATCATCTCCTTGGGTTTGCTTTGTTCGCCTTAAGTTGGCAGGGTATGCCCAGACGTGGATCCCTTGCTCACTTTGCCACTGGATTCAAGCTAGCCTGGCTGATGAGGGCTGTTAGCCCGAAACCGGAACCAGGATGCTTGTTTCCGGTCCAGGGAAGACATGGCTTGGCAGTTCGGGCTGCACTGTTCCCATGAGGCACAGGGTCAAGACTGATTTGCATATAGCTGTGTCTGAACTGGGGTGGCGAAGTGAGCTAAAGAATGATGATGGATTCAACCCAGATCTGTGACTGGGGCTGAGTGTCTGAAAAGTTTCAGTGCTCCGTCCATAATCTCCTTGTGTTTGCTTTGTTCGCCCTAAGTTGGCAGGGTATGCTCAGACATGGGTCCCTTGCTCACTTTGCCACTGGATTCAAGCTAGCCTGGCTGATGAGGGCTGTTAGCCTGAAACCGGTCCCAGGATGCTTCTTTCCGGTCCAGGGAAGACATGGCTTGGCAGTTCGGGCTGTACTGTTCCAATGAGGCACAGGGTCAAGACTGATTTGCATATAGCTGTGTCTGAACTGGGGTGGTGAAGTGAGCTAAAGAATGATGATGCATTCAACCCAGATCTGTGACTGGGGGTGAGTGTCTGAAAAGTTTCAGCGCTCCGTCCATCATCTCCTTGTGTTTGCTATATTCATGGTTGTAACAGCTGAGATTGAATGATTTAATCAGGTTTGGTAAGTGGGTTAGGTAGATGTTGAATAATAGAGGGGATATGATGGACCAATTTAAGATATCACAGTGTTGTGTGTAAGGAACCAGTATGAAAGGTAGTACCAACACTAGTTCACTGTCACAGCTGAGAGGCCAAGAATTCAATGGGCATTATCGGAACTCCCTTCTCACCTTTCGTATATGGTATGTCAAACAAGAATTTACTGCATGAAGAGATTCCACAGGTGTACAGGACATTATGTTCTTAAGCCAGTAACGTTCATGATATTTCCTATTCCTGATACATAAGTGGTTGTCACTACTAAATCTACCAGTCATTCAGAAGCAATGTCCATTGAGGAAACTTCAGATTCCAATATGGCATAGTGATTTGATTAGCCTATTGTGCTGGGGCAGAGTTATTACAAGTCAGGTATGACTTACATTTGACTGACATTGCTTTAGCCTACTCTGCACTGTTGTGAAATATAGACTAGCAAGATAATTCTTCTGCTCCAGAGATCAATATTTTGTATGCATGAGCCAGTCTCTTTTTTTAGATTAATGTACCTGCTGCAAAGAGACACAAATACCCTAACTAGCAGTAAGGGGAATCTGAAATGACTCAGTACTGCCTGCCACGTCAAAAAGGGCTGCTATGACAGACTATCTTTCAAAAATTGTTTTATATCTAGATAACCCTGCCAGGCTCACCAACCTGAGGATTAATCTCTTTGAACCATATATTGTAGAAACCTTTCCTTTATTCCTTTATTTCGGTTCACAGAACCATAAACATAAAAGTACACAAAATTGATCACAAATAAATACATTTGGATAAAAGAAGAATAAAAACTATTAAATACAGGTCAATAATGATATAAAACATAGAATTCTAAAAAGCAACCTGATTCAACAGAGCACAGCACTTCTATATAGTACAATATTTCAGATAAGACCTGCCAAGAATAACACACTAGGGGGCACATTACGATGGCGGGCGGAAGCACCACCGCCGTGCTGGCGGATGCAAAAACCACCAGTTACCGCCGGCACGCAGCAGTCCACACGCCCGTCCAATTACGATGCGAAAAGTAGGCCAAACACCGCCGGCAAGCCAGCAACACCGTCCGCCATCAAAGTGCGCCCGTACATGTAGCGGCGCAGCCCAACTGACACACACCGTCCGACGAAACACGTCCCGCCCGGCGCATAAATTACGATGCCGCAAACAAACGGCTCCCACGGCCAAGAGATACCGTACGACAAACCGAAGCGGTAACACGGATGCCGAGCACGGACAACGAAGAAGCGGCTCCCCGAGCATGAATCCAGCACTGCAGGCACTCCCCATGCTTCTGCTGATGCACCACCAAGGACGCAACGTACCGCGGAGACGCAGGTAGGCACACACACAACAAGTGCACGCAAACAGCGCACACAGTGCAAGGGCGGAAAAAGCGGACAACCCCCCACCAGCGCGTGTACACTACACATCCACCATCGCATCCACATATGACACACAGGCCAAATCGTAACATCGCAGAACACATGTGTACACACCACCTGGGACTAGGAACCAACCACCCCGTCACGGCCCCAAAGCGCCGATGACGCCGCCACACATGCGCACAACGCAGAGGCCAACCGCAGCGCCATGCATGCGTCGCACACAGACACAGGGACACAACCAAGCAGCACACACATCAGCCCCACCCCGAACGCACATGACACGTGACAGGCCGGCCACAGACATGTCCCCAACGCCCAATTCACGGACAACACCCAACGCCACACAACCGACGCACACATGTCAGTGAAGACACGCAACAGCAGGACACACCCCAGTGTAACAAACATGGCGTAGCACACAGCGGCGGCAACACCAACTAGGAGAAGCAGGGCCCCTTCGGGAAGAGGAACGCCAGTACCACACAGAAACACCCATACCACCCTGCACATATGAACAAGACATATAAAACGGAACACCAAAGAGCCCGGGGACCGACAACAGGTGGCCCAAGAATAACATTCACACACAAGGCCCAACGCAGAGCGGAAAGGCAGCCTGCCGCCCACACAAGGGAGAGCAGACAGCACTGAATGACCTTCCATTCCAACTCCGAAACCACAGCCCTACGACAGAAGCCGGTGAATACAGCCATTGTCCAAGAATAGACCAACACAGGCATGCCGAGGAGACCGACCACAGGGCAGATAGCGCATATCACAGAAGCACACAACGGACGGGGAAGAAAGAAGAAAACACTCCCCCATGTCGGCCACATGCAAGTTAATTGGAAGGAGTCACACATCACTGACCTTGAACTGTCTGAGAAGCATGTGGGAAGAGGGCCCGTGTCCTCCAAACAAGCAAACAGAACACAAGTCCTGTCTCCCTACGACTACACAGAGCTCACAGCAACCCCGGAGCGTGCACATTGCAGACTGCACACACAGCCGGAGCACGCCACCTCAACGAACCGCTGCGAAATGGCAACCGCAACACACCTACCCAACTACGCCGAACAGCTCAAGCTGTACAAAACCAACCTGTTCCATACATTGGGATGCGATCTCCTGTCCCTGCTGAACGTAAGTTACCGACTGACTTACCGCATCACATTGTTCAGCTGCGTCATGCCCGTCTTCTACTGTCGGAGGTGTCCCTACCAGCATCCCGTCGAGATCTGCCTCTCCAACCCGGCATGTCTGAAGGCGGACCTGCTACCACTACTCCTCCCTCTGGACACACACGACAGGGCCTGCTCTGCCTATGGGGGCATGGCGTATGTGGCCAACATCGCACCCGCACTGAAATGGGACCACTGTGCCTCCACACGACGGATCATCGAGAACAGCTACATCGAATGTCACCCAGCATGCCCCATCATGGTCCTCCAAGGGACAACTTACGAACAACACCTTGACAGCCACCATCCGCTACATTGGCTGGCAAACATGTACACCACCAATGACATGGAAGCCCTGCTGGACGGCATCGCATACCTGACAACCTGTAAATACGTCGGACCACAACGCAGGTTCCCCGAGTGACCTATGATGTCCAACCCCGCACCCATGCTTAGCTTCCGCACGGACTGGCCAGTCACCACCACAACAGCCATACCAAACGACCGGCAACTGTAACCACACCATCAACGACATCGCCATGACATCGGATATGACCGGGACATGCACACTGTTCCCCATCACATTCAGGAACACCGCATGCATCGTGGGAGGCAGTGGCATGGGCTCTGTGTATCGCACCCACATGGACGGAACTGCACGAACAACCAGGACACGACATGGATCCAGCGCACATGGACACACACACCGCTCAGTGGACATGAATAGGTCGCCTGGAGTCTGTGGGTGCTGCACCCCTCCCACCCCCGCCCCGGGAATCCCATACCAGGACCTTTGCATGGACGACAAGTGCATACAACAACAACACGACCCCAGTGACTGTGACATGTCCAGTAACCACCACAGTGCAACAACAAGTGGCACGCCGCTGCATGCACGCAAGCACATGCCCTGATGTCAACTCACATGCACGCGTGCATGAGGAACAACCGCAGCAAACCTGTCACATGGAACTGAGATGGACTGTGCCCATGATGCCAAGCGGTCTGGTAGGCTACATGTATACCGTCTGTGTCAAAGTCCGCAGCTCCGCAGCTATACGTAAATGTACATTAGCACAGCCTTGGCCAAGCAGATGTCACTCTGAAGCCCACATCCCACATGCAACAGCCAATCACATGTAACCCCACACCCTATCCCATTTGCAATCATGCTCAGTATATCCTCAACATGTATTCCGCTGCCAGTAGTGTCCACTATACTGCATCACAGAGGACAGAAGACTCAATATAATGTTTGAAACCAAAACTGTCTCCGCTGACTCATTTCACAAGTACGAATGAGAGAGGATGAGAGTATGTGAAGTACACGGCAGTCGTGACATGACCATGTAGTCCACTGGTATTGGATGTCAACGCAAATGAGTAGCACTACTGTGGAAGACACACATGTGTCGTGTGAAGTCGTATGGACGCAGTGCTCAGGTGGGTGGGTGCGACGGGTAGATGCGCACATGCCAAGTTGGAGCACGCCGTGTTGGGAGGGGTCATGAACAGTACACCACCGCTTCCCTGGGCATTGTGAGAGGACACCTGTCGGGGGGAGTGAACACGTGTGTGCACAGCAGCCGGGCACACGTACAAAGCGGTACCAGGCGCACCTCAGCCCACCCTCTGTGGACAAGCTGGATCCTGTTGTGCGCCCGCCATGCCCCTTGACAAGGCACACACAGCCCCAGTCGACCAGGTGTAACCCCAACATAGTCAATCCGCACAGGCGATACAGGGCACGGGATGGCAGTGGAGCATGGTGTGTGAGAGGTCTCCTCGCGCTCCTCCTGGTCATATCACGCAGGCAATAGAACCTCAACGTCTAGCATGGCACAAGTCACATGGAAGTGTAGGGGGACGCACCACAGCACGAGCAGCACTGACGTCACGGGAGGTGGCTTGCACCATCCCATCCATTGCCCATCATACCAACCACGCCACATGCCATTGCGACTAAGTGCAAGCGCGTGCGCCACCACCCCCGAGCCCTCCCCAGAGAGGCCAAAGAGTGAATGTGTGGGCCATCAGCCACAGACGGATGCGGCCTGGCCGCAAGGGCAGCCACAGCCACTGGGTGTCGCAGGTGGCGGATCCGGAAGGCGAAGACTGTGATGCATAGTCCATGCAGGCCGGGTCTCCATTTGGGGCACCACGCAGGTGGACGGCGTCCCGCAACACATCATACCCTGAGACAGCCCACTCGTGCAACTGGACCCACACATACACTCCTTGCCCTCTCTGGTGCGAGCTTGGGGCTGCCTGTGCAAGCGCTAGCCTCGCAGGTGAGCATGCATATTGGGGGAGCGAGGGGAGGACATGAGGGCTGGGGCGAAGATGACTGTATCACTGTCAGTGAGTACAAGGGATGACCCAGATGTGGAAAGGAAGAGACGTGTCCCGTGTGTACTGCAACTAGTCGCCAATCCAACTACCCCCATGTCCGGAATGTAAACCTGCACCTAGGCCCGCCCATCCGCCACATCGAACATACCACCAGCACGACAACCTTCCCATTCGAAACACTGACTGGGGTGGCGACCAGTGTACAATCATGTGTAGCCTACCCACGCGTACATGTGGGCCCTCCATGATCCATGTCACCTGCGGCAAAGTCATGACATGCGCAATGAGGGAAGTGAGGAGAGCTGCCCGCCCCACGCGCAGAAGGTGCATCAGCTCCACAGACCCAGCAGCGAGTCCAGCAGGGGTCACATGTGCAGGGGCAGCTGTGCCTGGTGTGAAGGCACATGCATATAGACAGCACATCGACCAATGTGTAGTCTGCCCACATCTACAGTCCATCATCATGCGGACATAGGAATTGAACACAGGGCAACACATCTTAGTGGGTGCACCCACCGTGACCAACAATGCGCAATCATCGACGTACCCGCCCTGTGCATGGCCCCCCACCCAACGGAGGCACATCCAGTGCCACCATCCCACACACACAAGCCTTCCACGGAACATGCTGTGTCCAATGGTCAGTACAGAGTCAGCGCCCATCTGGTGGATCCTGAACAGGAGACACATGCACACACATGCCAGCTCCCACTATGTACGACTGCCACCTGGCATGTGCAATGTAACCTCTCACCTGTGACGTGTGACTGCAAGCACACAGCCGTCTTGGCATGGGGCTGTCAATGTGGACACCTGTCAATGTTTCGGGAGGTGTGATCCGTACAGTGCTGTACATAGGGTGCAGTGCTGACACCTACTACTGTCTCATATCCCCTCGTGCCACAGGTCCCACTTGTTTTGGCCGCTCAGCCTGTGCCCACATCGTCGTCGTCGTGTGCCATACTCATCCAGCCGCGGAAGCAGTTCCATGCTCAGCAGACATTCATGTTGCTGTGGCGTTGCCGCTTGACGGATATGCAGTCAGTCCCCATCAGCACGCCCCGCAAGTCATTGGGGCCTAGATCCCCATGTGCATGCACATGGCAGTGGTTTGTATCACTAGCCATTGCCATTGTTGGGAGACCTGTGTAAGTGTATTGTGGCCGTGCCGTCCCAGCTTGACAGCTGGGCTGTGGCTCATGTGCTTGCTCAGTCATGTCAGTGATGTGTATGCGAAATTGCTATGTGTCGTGTTGCATTGACATGTGTCCTCTGCCATTGTCCCTAGGCGGAGACCGAACATTGACCGCCCATACCAATTGCTGGCGGACATGGACGATACAGAGGTTATTAGGAAGTTTCGGCTGGACAGGCCAACCCTGCATCGACTGTGTGCCATGTTAGAACCCCATCTCCGTCCCCGCAGGGTGTATCCGACTGCTGTCACCCCCACGGCTAAGGTGATGGCCGCCATGCATTTCTTCGCCACTGGGTCATTCCAGCACACAGTGGGCAGTGGAGGAGGGATGTCCCAGCCCATGTTCAGCAAGGTGCTGAGGGATGTACTGGCAGCCATGATGCTGTACCGGAACAGGTACATCCGCTTCCCCAGGGCTCGTGAATTGGCGGCAGTGAAGGGTGCATTCTATGCCCTTGGCAGAATCCCACACGTCGTTGGAGCCATTGACTGCACACATGTCGGCCTTGTTCCACCACAGGCCACTGAGCACCTGTACCGCAACAGGAAGCACACGCACTCCCTGAATGTGCAAGTGGTGTGCCTTGCGGACATGGTGATCACCCACGTGTGTGCAAAGTTCCCAGGCTCGGCCCATGACGCACACATAATGCGCAACAGCATCTTGCCACGACTGATGTCCAATATGCAACAGGATCGTGCCTGTATTGTCGGTGAGTATGTGGAGTGGTGTAGCGTGCTGGCTGTGCGATGCTGTCCCCTGTCCAGTTGGATTAGCAACGGTTCTCTGTGTCCCTCACACCCAGGTGACTCTGCGTATCCGAATGGGGCATGGCTGCTCAGTCCATTGAGGAATCCTCGCACCCCAGCAGACGATCGCTACAATGAGGCACATGGGAGGACCAGACGTGTGGTCGAGCGTACCTTTGGCCTCCTCAAGTCCAGGTTCAGGTGCCTGGACCGCACCGGGGGTGCGCTGGCGTACTCCCCACAGAAGGTGTGCCGGATAGTGGTGGCATGCTGCATGCTGCACAATCTGGCCATTCGGAAGCAGATCCCCCTCATCGTGGATGACGGAGATCAACCAGGGCCCCAGCCCGCAGACCAGGACAGCTCGAGTGAGGAGGACAGCGGAGAGGAGGAAGCTGGTAATGTGCGGCAGCAGCTCATCGCCCGCTACTTCACTTGACGGTGAGTGTCCATGTACGACGGCTGATGTGGCTGTATCTGTGCAGGTGTGTGTGTGCTGTGTCAGGGTGGCCGTTTGTTCACTGCGTGCTGTGTGTCAACGCTCCATGGCCAGGGTAGTATGCCACTGTTGGTGGCTGTGGCATTGTGCCCTATTGCTCTGTGCGATGTGTGTACATTGCTTGTAGTTGTTGACATGTACTGTGTGATGGGTGTGTGACACACTCATTGAATGTGCTCCTGTTCTGTCTCCCACCCCTAGGTCCCTACAGGCCCTCCGGATTCAAATGCCATGCCACGCATCAGGTGCCTTTCCGCCCAAGGTGGCCGTTGTATTCCATACAAATAAGACACAGGGCACAAACAGCAGTTAGTGAAAAAGGTGCATTTATTACAAACTGTGACATGTGATTGTGTGTAAGGTGATGACAAAAGTGGTGCGTGCAGTGACAATGAGCTGTCGGTCATGGCTGCGTGATGATCAGGGTGTACCCACTGGTTCTATGTCCATAGTCCAACACACACATGCCATCCAGATGGCTGTGTGGAGTGGGATCGTAGTCCAAGTCAATGCAGTGGCTGGTCAAGGAAGGCTGGCGGAAGGCTGGCTGGCTGCCTCACTTGCGTTTGGAGCGTGCGAAGTCCTCCCGGGAGATCTGTTTCCACTTCGGACGGCCCCTTCAACGTTTGCGAGGGGGGGTGCCTGCTTGCGACATGCTGGTGGTTGAGGTGTGATCACTGGCTGTGGACGCAGGGGAACTGGACACTGCTGCTCCACCCTGCGCCCCGGCAGGTGGTGGCGGAGGGGAGCTGCTGTCCCTGGCTGTGACCTCACCGCCACCACCAGCTGTCCCATGAGGTCCACGATTTGGCCCATACGGGCGTCCATGGACCTCAGCACCCCCAGCACCTCACGCGTGTCTGAAGCAGACCGGACCCATTGTCCTTGGGCCTCTTCATAGGCCCCAAGGACTCTGGCCATGTGAGGCAGGGCATGGCTCCCAGGGGAGGCTGGCGTTTCCCTGACCCTGCTCCTCCTACCAGTCCTGCTGCCACCGGCCTGCCCACTAGCCACATTGCTCACCACGGTCCTCGCTGTGGCTCCCAGGGTGGATCCAGTCGTCCGGGCCACCACCTGCGCTGGGGCTGGTGCCAGCGAAGACGTGGCGGTGGTGGCGGCGGTGGTGGTCGGTGCGGCGATGGTGGCGGTTGCGGCAGTGGTAGTGGCCACAATGACCGTGGGTGTGGCCGCAACGACAGTGGCAGCAGGGGGCTGGGAATGTTCAGCAGCCCTGGATGATGGGTTGGTGGGTAGGAGGGGTCCTGGGGAGCGGCTGGGCCCTGCCACACCAGATGGGCCTGCTTGGTTGTCCGTGTCCGAAGAGGAGGACAGATCCTCCAGATCCGTGTGTCCTCGTTGGGGGCTTGTAGGCTGGCTGTGCTGGCTGCTGGCTCCATCCCCAGCATCCAGCAGTTCGTCACCTGTGGAGAGAATGAGATTTGTTATTGTGTTGCACCTGGCGAAGTATGTATTTGTCGTCTGACATTGACAGTCCGTGCAATCTCGTACATGGGTTTCCCGGAGGCGTGTGTGTGGCTGTAGCATCTGTAGTTGTGTGTGCTTGGCAATGGGACTGTGTGCTGTGCACATGTGGCATGGGACGGATTGGCCATGCCGATGGGTGTGTTGCTGTGCCCCTACTTATTGTGACTCTGGTGTATGCGGGCTCCTGGCCCATCCTGGGTCTGGTTTGTACTTTGCTTTTGGTGTTCAGATGGAACGCTTAGGTACGCATATGGCAACATGGGGGCCATGCCCCAGATTCGCATTTGGGAGGGGATATGCTTTTGGGGTTCAAATGGAACGGTTAGGAACGCATATGGCAACATGGGGGCCATGCCCCAGATTCGCATTTGGGAGGGGATATGCTTTTGGGGTTCAAATGGAACGGTTAGGAACGCATATGGCAACATGGGGGCTATGCCCCAGATTCGCATTTGGGAGGGGATATGCTTTTGGGGTTCAAATGGAACGCTTAGGAACGCATATGGCAACATGGGGGCTATGCCCCAGATTCGCATTTGGGAGGGGATATGCTTTTGGGGTTCAAATGGAACGCTTAGGAACGCATATGGCAACATGGGGGCTATGCCCCAGATTCGCATTTGGAAGGGGATATGCTTTTGGGGTTCAAATGGAACGGTTAGGAACGCATATGGCAACATGGGGGCTATGCCCCAGATTCGCATTTGGGAGGGGATATGCTTTTGGGGTTCAAATGGAACGGTTAGGAACGCATATAGCAACATGGGGGCCATGCCCCAGATTCGCATTTGGGAGGGGATATGCTTTTGGGGTACATGCTGTGAGCCATGGGTGCCGAACGTGACATGTGTTGTGGCAGCATGACAGTGCATGGTTTGAGGTGTGTGCATGCTTGACATGGCCTGCATATTTGCTGTCTGTTGTGATTACTGGACATGGCATTGGACGCATCGTTATGAGTGAGTGATAGTTGTGTGCCAGCCAACGTATTGCAGTTGTCCCATCTCCTTGGTGTGCGTGCTGCCCTGTGCCATGTGCATCACTGCAGTGCTCGGGGGGTGTGGCCCATGTTGTGTGTTGTTGCTCACAGTGTGTCGTGCGCTTAATTGACTTCTGGCACATGGTTGGTCATGGGCATGTGTCTTAGCGTGACTGCTGTATGTGTGGCAGCTGTGCGGATGACATGCCTTTCATGAGACTGGGGCTGACGGATGGGATGGATGGTATGTTGTATGTGCATGGTGTGTCTGTGAGTTTGATGGGTTCAGTGGTGTTCGTGTGCATTTATGTTGTTCCGCTCTGTTGCGTCTAGTGTTGTTTGTCTTACATAGGCGTAGTTGTGGGGTGTGTTGTTGACAGGCAGTAGGGGCTACATGGACAGGACTTCAATGGTGTTTCGGTTGTGTGTGATGAGTTGCACAGTGGCTGCCGTGTGGGACTATATTCAGTGTGGCTTGTGCATGCAGACGTGGCTCCTTGGGTGTTGCTATGTCTGTGATGGGTCATGTGGGGTGTGAGTCTGTTGTTCATGTCCGTGTGCACATTGTTCACTTGTTCGTGACGGTGGGCGGTGCTGCGTGTTCGTCTGCTACGTGACATGTCCCATGTGTTGGTCGTGTTATGGTCCTCATGCCTCCAGTAATCCAGCCCTGTCCAGTTTCCCACCTGCAAGTTGTTCGTGCGTGCACTGTACTGGATGCCACATGGCTCTAAGCGGGGGTGCTCCATGTTGCAGGTCTGTGGGGGTGGGGGGGTGTTGTGGGTCGTGGGGGTGGCTGGAAACCCACTGACACCGATTGCTGTGGACCGTGATGTCTGCCTTTCGGCTGTCGTTGTGCACTGCGGTGGCTGACACGTGGCTGTGGGGTGTGGGGGATGCTCCTCCTTGCTGTGCTGTGGGACTGGGTCCTGGTGTGTGTTGTACTTGGGCTGTCCACCGTCCCACCCACTGCACTTTGTGTTCCTGCCACTTACCTGTTACTTGTCGGTTAGTGCAGCTGTGGCAGACACATGGGTGTGGTGGGTGCTCGTTGTGGCGCTTCTGGCATATTTGGGGACCTGTTGGTGGTTACGTGGCTGGCTTAGTGTACACATGTCCCCACGCATCTTACAGTTGTTCGGTTTGGGCTGTGTGTGGTAGTGTCTGTTGCATGTGTGTGTGATGTGTTGTGTATTGTGTGCTGGACATGGGGGTGTTTGTCCCTGGGAGCTGTGGCATGGTGGTAGTGCATGTGAGTACATAGCGGTGTGCTGGTATACATTAGTTTGTACTTACCAGCCTCCACTCCCCCTGCTAATCCGGCGAGGATCTCCGGATATATTACGACTCGCACCTTCTCCTCCCACGCTTTGAAGGTCTTAAAGAGCGCGGGATTCCCTCCGCCAGTGACGGCAGCCAGCTCTCTGTTTTTGCCCTCCTTCTTCTTGACCAGGCTCTTTACGTCATTCCAACGTTTGTTAATCTCGACTCTGTTCCTGGGCAGGGTCCCGACTGCATTGACCTGGTCTACGATCCGGTTCCACATTCTGTTTCTGGTGGCTAGTGGTGTGTGCTGAACCATGTTCCCATAGATTTGTGGGTACACCTTGATGATCTCGTCGACCATGACCGTCAGCTCCATGGGCGTGAACTTGGGCATTCTTTGTGGTGCCATGGTGTTTGTGGTGCTGGTGCGGTGTGTGTTGTGTAATGTGCAGGGGGTTTGTGGTGCCGGTGTTTGGTGGTGGTGGTGGTGGTGGTGGTGGTGGTGTTTGGTGGTGGTGGTGGTGGTGGTGGTGGTTGTGATGTGTGCGTTTCTGTGGTGTGCTGCTGTCCTTGCTGTGTCACTGTGTCCTCTCCTCTCCTCTCTGGTTTGCAATGTAGCAAGGGGTTGTGGTCTGTGGGAGTGCTGCTTTTGTACTCACCTATGTGGGTGTGTCCTCATGGTCTGTTGTTTTCAGGTGTGTTGTGTCTGGGGTTCTGGCCTTTGTATTTTTTGTTTGTCCGGGGGGTGTTTTCGGGATGTGTACTGTGCTTGTGTATTTGTGCGTGCCTTGCTGTGTGGACTTGTTGGCCATGTTGTGTGCTATTGGTTTTGTGTGCGGATGGTTTCTGTGCAGGTACGTTGGCGCCATGGCTTCTGCCGTGTCGATTCTCATCGGCGTTGTTTGCGCTGGCGGGCGGTATATTTGTGTTTTTTCCGCGCTCATGTCGGTGCGATCGTAATGTCACGTGCGGTGTGTCGGCCGTGAGGGCGGGCGGTTTTGTGTTGTCGTGCGTGTTTCCGTCCGTGGCGGGCGGTTTGACTCCGACTCGGACGTTGGCGGGCGGTATTTTGTGTGCTTTTTCCGCCGATGGCGGTTTTCGGTTTGTGTAATCGTAATGGCGTGGTCGGTGTTCAGGCGGTGTGTGCGGGCGGATTTTTGCCGCTTCCATGCCTGGCGGATTTATTTACACCGGGTATCGTAATGGGCCCCCTAGTTACTTTAGGTCACTTTGGATTACTTGTCATTAGAGAAAGGATCACTTGTTAGCTACCACCCCCCTAAGACAAATTCCTATGGGACAGAAACCTCCAGAAGAACCTATAGCCAGGGTCTAAATGGGTCTTCTATGCCAACCATAGTGTCTTGGGATGAGCACTAATCCATAAGACCCTCAAACGTTGTCTAGTGTTCCTTTACCTAAAATGCAAAGTGCTCAGATAAAAAAAAAATGTAATCTCTAAAACCTTATAACAAATAATGCACCCACATATCTTCCAGAAGGATCACTGACATAATATCGAGGAAGAAAATATCGACCTGACAAAATATCGAGTTAAAAATATCGAATACCAAAATATCGTCTCCCTATCTACAAACAGGTAAGTACAAAAATATCGAATCAAAATATCGTTGTAAAAATATAGTTAGTCAAAATATCGAATTTTTTAAATCTCTTAAAGGTAATGTAAAATTAATAAGATAATAAATATAATTAAGTAAAACATACTTAAAAATACTTAAATATCTTTCAAATTAATGAATAATTAATTTAAGTAAAAAAAAATAAACATACATTTTTATTTTTTAATACATACATATATTAACTTAATATTATTAAAAAATATTCAATATTTTTAACGTAGGATAGCGGGAGGGTAAAATGTACTATTCCCACTCCAGTGAGTGCAACAGTAGGGAAAGCGTTGGATAGCATAGGGGTAAACATTACTATTCCCACTCCAAAGAGTGCAACAGTAGGGAAAGCGTTGGATAGCGTAGGGGTAAAAATTACTATTCCCACTCCAGTGAGTGCAACAGTAGGGAAAACGTTGGATAGCGGGAGGGTAAAAATTACTATTCCCACTCCAAAGAGTGCAACAGTAGGGAAAGCGTTGGATAGTGTAGGGGTAAAAATTACTATTCCCACTCCAGAGAGTGCAACAGTAGGGAAAGCGTTGGATAGCGGGAGGGTAAAATTACTATTCCCACTCCAGTGAGTGCAACAGTAGGGAAAACGTTGGATAGCGGGAGGGTAAAAATTACTATTCCCACTCCAAAGAGTGCAACAGTAGGGAAAGCGTTGGATAGTGTAGGGGTAAAAATTACTATTCCCACTCCAGAGAGTGCAACAGTAGGGAAAGCGTTGGATAGCGGGAGGGTAAAAATTACTATTCCCACTCAGGTGAGTGCAACAGTAGGGAAAGCGTTGGATAGCGTAGGGGTAAAAATTACTATTCCCACTCCAAAGAGTGCAATAGTAGGGAAAGCGTTGGATAGCGTAGGAGTAAAAATTACTATTCCCACTCCAGAGAGTGCAACAGTAGGGAAAACTTTGGATAGCGGGAGGGTAAAAATTACTATTCCCACTCCAAAGAGTGCAACAGTAGGGAAAGTGTTGGATAGTGTAGGGGTAAAAATGACTATTCCCACTCCAGAGAGTGCAACAGTAGGGAAAACTTTGGATAGCGGGAGGGTAAAAATTACTATTCCCACTCCAGTGAGTGCAACAGTAGGGAAAGCGTTGGATAGCGTAGGGGTAAAAATTACTATTCCCACTCCAAAGAGTGCAACAGTAGGGAAAGTAATATTTTAATAACAATTATATAATTATCAATACTAATAAACATTATTATTAAAATTAATTACCAATTACAAAATATTTTATAATTAATTAATTATAAATACCAATACAATTTATTTATTAAAAATTATTTACCTATTAATAATTAATTAACAACCAATTAATATTCAATACCAAAAATGTATAAATAATAAAAAAATACCAATTAATAATTAACAGTAAATTAATTATCAAAACAAAAAAATTATTTTCAATAATTAATTATTTACAATTAAATTACTTCCCACCATATCCCCCTATCAACCCACAACCCGCTACAAATAATAAATTAATAGAATTAACATAATTATCAATTAATAAAAATTAATTACCAATTAATAAAAATTAATTACCAATTAATAATTAACAATAAATTAATTATCAAAACAAAAAAAATATTTTCAATAATTAATTATTTACAATTAAATTACTTCCCACCATATCCCCCTATCAACCCACAACCCGCTACAAATAATAAAATAGAATTAACATAATTATCAATTAATCAATTAATAAAAATTAATTACCAATTAATAAAAATTAATTACCAATTAATAATTAATTAACAATAAATTAATTATCAATACCAATAAATAAAAATAAATATTTACTTAATTACAATTAAATTACTTCCCACCCTATTCCACTATAAACCCAAAACCCGCTACGGAATTAAATGACGCAAAAATTAAATAACATAAAAATCATTGCTTTAAAAAAATTAAACATACATTACAAAAACTAATATAAACTTTTAACACATATACTAACATACAAAACACTTTGAAAAATTCGATATTATTAAAAATTCGATATTTTTTAATGCCTATATTTTGTACTTAGATATTTTGACAATCGATATTACTTACCTTAATTTCGATATTTTTAACGACTATATTATGTCCATTCGATATTATGTCCATTCTATATTTTGGATTCGATATTCTGTCCATTCGATATTTTTATTTCGATATTATGTCTATTTACCCTTCCAGAATGCTAAAATAAACTGTATCAAAAAGAAGTTGTATCATATGCAATTTAATATAAGCAATACTTTCCTCATATAATACTCAAAAATATCTACTAGATGCCTGTCACTAATGCCCTAATTCATCCCCGCCAGAATAGGGGGACATCACACAAACCTTTTTCGTATGAACCAGATTGAAAATAGGTATCTAGAAACTGTAAAAACAGTAGGCTGTTGAGTATCCGTTTTCAAAATTCTAAAAACCTCATGGCAATGTGAAATCCCCATATTCCTACGGGAGTTGAATTAACCATTTGGACCAAATTTTCTTGTAGGCAGGACCAAAAACAAGACATGGACCTCTGTTTCCTCATCATTGCCACAAGAAGGGCAAGTTAACAATGAACCACTGCCCTCACCTCTCCAGTGGCTTGTAAATGTGCCCAGGGGGAGTGTCCAATGCCTGAACTGTATATACAGCTTCTTCGCTAAGGCCGGTTGAACTCATCTAAGCAATCCTCAAATAAATATGTTGCTTTAAACCCTATCAATCCTGAGCCCGAGTCAGAGCCCCTAGTGAAAAACTCTCTAGAAAGGTAGAAGCTTTGAATCCCTTGTAGCATTACACTAATTCCCTCTTCGGCGTCACCAAGAAGGCCTGAGCAGGGTCATCCCACAGGCTTGCTTTACCAATGCTTTTTAAGGTTTCCCTAACATACTTGAGCCGTGGAAACCTGCCCGCACCTTGTAGACCGTAGATCTCCGCCAGGGCCAGTTTGAAGTGTTCAACTCCGGAATAGTCTATATTCGTCTCCAAAATAGGAGTGGCCTATGTCCTATCCCTTCTGCAATTTATCTAACACCAAGATCTAATCGAAGTGGGAATAATGGGGTGCTGGCAGGTAGATTCAATAGTTGCCTTAGCAAATTATTCTCCACCTGTACAATATCTTTGACAGGTTTGTGTCCCCATAGCTCGGTGCCATACAAGGTAGCACCTAAGGCTTGAGTTCTATAAATCTCAATGGTGGGGCTAAGAGGTTTGCAAAAGGATCCCCTGAACACCTTTGTGAGGCCACACATGTGCTGTGCTAATTTAAGCCTTTGTTTGGAAATGTGGAATGAAGTGTTAGTCCTAGGTAATCGAAAGTGGAAACACTCTCAAGGAAGACACCATTCAGGCAGGGATTTGGATGTGTAGTATATTGCGGATTAAAGACCATAAATTTTGTTTTTGTTACATTAATTTCGAGACCCTTTGCCTCACAAAAAGTACCGAAGCTATCCAAAGTTCTTTAAATATCCATAGGGATTTTTGAAAGAAGAGGGTGTCATCGGCAAACATCAGTGCTGGCTCTTTACAGGAACCAAGCATAGGAGCGTCAATGTTACTTGAGGTATTTAGTGTGGTTATAAGACCATTGATGTACAGACAAAATAGCGTTGGGGCCAATAGGCAACCCTGTCGCACACCTCTACCAACAGCAAAGGGATCAGAGAGTTCCCTAGTTTGCCACAGTGAACTTGTGCAAAATTGTTCTCGTGCAGCCTCTTGATGACATGGCACAGGTAAGGAGGAACCCCGATGTCAGCTAATGCTGTCCAGAGTAGGTTCCTGGGAACTAAGTCAAAAGCTGACTTAAGGTCTACAAATATCAAGTGGAGACTACCACCTTCAAGAATTGCAGTTTTCCAATATATGAGCTTTAACCTGAAGATTTGATCTATGGTAGATGTTCGCAGTTTAAAGCCCGCTTGAAAGGGACTAAGGACTTTTCCTTCCTCTATCCAGTCCAGCAGCTGCTCTAGAATTACCCAATAGAATACCTTTTGCATAATGTCGATTAAACTAATGGGTCTATAGTTGGCAGGCAGCAAAGGGGAGCCTTTTTTGTAGATGGGTATAATCTCCACCCCAGTCCAGGAACTGGGGATAGGCATCCCATCCATTATAGCAATAAAAATCTTCCACAAGTAGGAGCCCCAAACTTCAGGTTCAGAGAGATAAAGGTCCCCGGGAATGCTATCAATACCCGGGGCTTTGTGTGGGGTAATTTTGCCAATAGCCCTGAGTACTTCTGTCAAAGTTATCAGGGAATAACCCTCCAGTCCGGAGGGGGGCAGATCACTGCTTAGCATGCCCTTAGCATTAAATCCAAATGGAGACGCCTCAGGCCCATCTGGTTCTCCATATAAGGACTGATAATGCGTATTCCACAGATTAGCTGTGATATTGTGATCTATATTCGTTTTACCCTCACGATTCCCAAATGTGACTGTATTCCAAAATACCTTGGAGTCTTTATTCATAACGGCAAGGAGCATAGAAACCCATTTTGCTTTGTCCCATTCCATCTTTGCAAAGCAACTGGCATTTATATAAGCACCCCTTGCATATTTAATTATACAGGTATCCTTACTTTTCAAGGCCTCAATTAAAACTAGTTTGACTGCTCTACATTTTTTATTAAACCATGAGGGTAGGTTTTTCCTGGCATCCCTGGACCTTGCTTCTGTGTGAAATAAATCTTTTAATTTACCAGCTAGTAAATTATGAATTTCTGCTACCCTGTCAAGGTAGAGGACTTTGCCATCTGGGGAGATAGCTTTGTGCAGTGCTGATAAGGACTGACCAACAACCTTATATAATGCCTCGATTTGGTCTGAGGCCTGCTTAAATGTGGACCAATAAATTCTTCATTTAGAGGTTGATAGTCTCAGTTTGTCATCTAGCCTATCTGGGATAGAGCGCTATGATCACTGTTGTGTCTAGGCAGTAACTCCAGATCCAAAACTGATGGCCATAACCTGGTGCCCACAAGAACATAGTCAATCAGTGATGAGCTCCCTATCCTGTTAAATTTGTGAGAGACCTGTCTATCTGACTAAGTTCACCCATTGCATGCACTCATAGAATGGTTCAATACGAGGGCATTAATTTGAAGGGCCAAAGGGGACCATTTCTTAATGGGGGGTATAGACAGCATTGGAATGGCCCATAACCTATCCTCATCACCAGGGAAGTCATCATGGTTGATATCAAGGGGCTCAAATTGGCAACTAAGATCGCTTCCTACTATTTTGAGGGCATTTTCTGGTAGTGTGGCAAAGAATTGTGACAATTGTTCCACTGTAGGTGATTCTTGTCCGATGTCCACTGGTCTAGAGTATACATTGACTCGGTATACATCTATTTTGGGAACATAAGTTAATAGAATACACAAAACATCATTGGAGAGAGTCTCCACAATGTTGGCACTACAGCCCAAATGAGCAGCTACCCATGTGGACAATCCTCCTGACGGTCTAGCCCTCCCCCATGTAATGGCCTCATTAACGAAGACTACAAAGCCAGGGTAGTTTCTTTCTTTCGTCAACCAGGTTCCTTGGAATAGACAGATGTCATAATGTTCTATAAATAACCCCCAGTCACTACAGTCCAATTTGCTCTTTAGTCCTGCAACATTCCAGGATATCACACTTGGAAGATTTTGCAGCTATCTGTGCACCTGATGCCTTGCTTGTGCCCCCCCCGTTGCATCTAACTGGCTTTCCCTAGTGTCAATTTCTTGTCAGGAATTATAAAAGTCTATAGGAGCCCAGAAGACAGCCTTCCTCTTACCTATGCTCCCTGAAAGACCTGGGTGGGTCTGCAGAGTAGCTTCATCCCAGCGGTCATTCCCCAATAAGTGTGGCCTTTCTAAACAAGATGAAATCTGAGTTAGAGGATTGGTGCGGCTTTCACATCCACTAGTCCATTCTCTCATACAACTGCCCTCTCTATATATACACCCACTGCCAAACGTCGATGTAGAATGTTAATCCACCCCCTCCAGTACATGACACCTATTTGCTACAGGGACCATGTAAGACCGGTCAAGTAGTGCCTGATAAATTGGAAATCCAGACTCACGGGTCAGACCAGGATGATTTGGGCTCTTCTGAATCGATTGACCTTGTGGGAGAGGTCTATAGAAATGACCCAGTGGTAGGAGTGTTAAATTGGAGCCTAGATAATTCATCTACCAAAAGATCATGTGCCTGATTTGGATTCCTGAAATTAATAATAAAACAGTCACCGGCCCAATCTGCAGGAACTTTCCCAATCCAGCTCACCCTGCGGGTAAAAAGAATATTACCAGCCCTATTGGTGGGGAAATTCCTATACTTAGAGAGCCAATACAAACATTTATTAGTTAGGTCTTCATGAGATTCTCTCTAGCCTATTTTTAGCTCGGGACCCCTA
Source organism: Calotriton arnoldi (assembly GCA_963921515.1). NCBI lineage: Eukaryota > Metazoa > Chordata > Amphibia > Caudata > Salamandridae > Calotriton > Calotriton arnoldi. The sequence continues at coordinate 2,226,356 of CAWUFW010001476.1, read as the reverse complement.
AAAAGATCACAACATAGGGGCATGAGGCAGGGGGTAAATTAATAATTGGGGGTTTAGTAGTACCATTACTTGTCTTCTTTGATAATAGCCCCCCCCCAAGGTATTGCTGCTTGACCCTGCAGTGCCCCCACAGTGGCTCACACAGTCACTCCTCCCTTTTTCGATCATATTAATAGCCCTAGGTACTATAGCCATGGAGGGAAAGTCAGTTTGGCTGGTTTTGTCCATCGCGTCCTTGAGCCCCCCAGTAGCCACTCGGTTGGCACAGCCAATTAATTGTCCCCTTTCATCCAACTTATCCATGCGAGCTATCAGTGGTGCAAGTTCGCCCAGAAGGACGATTTTGACCTTAGCCAGAAGGTCTCCTATTAAACACAAATTCCAAGAGGGCTGTGTGTCTTTCCCATCTTCCCGCTCATTCGAAGCAAGAGTAATGTCATCACCCATATGGTGTATAGCTGCAAGATCCTCTCCAGCCTTTTTGGTGAATTTGTGGCACGGTCGTGAGCCATGTTTCTTTTTGGCAGCCAAGTGTGACTATGTGCTTCTTTCATCCATCAGTGGGCTGTTAGTAGCGGTATCCTGCATATCTCGGGCCCCAACCTGTCCTGCGGCTTGTGTCAATAGTCAGGTGCTCAGGGCTGTGTAATGTGTCCGGCAAGGGCCCTTTTGAAATGCAATGGGCACCTGCTCTCAGGGAGAGTCGCCTCTCCATTAGCTCAATCTCTATGGCCACCACCCCTATGGCTCTTTGTAACATCCTTTCAATTGAGGTGGGCATTGGGGAGGGTACAAGTGACAAAATCCTGCCTTGGCCTCTGTTTCCCCGTACCACAGCCAAATCAGCTCTGGGATGTAGCAAAAACAATTCTATGATGTATACTGATATATATTGCTTTTGTCAGGTGGCTCAGCGTCTCTGCGTCTAAGCATAAAAGTTATCCCAAATCGTAGGCCCTTCTCAGCCCTTCCTGGTCCTTATATAAGAAAAGAAGTAGCCAATGGTGACTGGCCACTTACCCACTCACCTTGCAAACACAAACTCTCTAAATAAAGGAAGAAGGAGACGTAGCCCAGCCCAGCCATTGCCCGGCACTGCGGGACACCTCTGCCGATATTAAGCCGCTCCGGTGGCTCACATCACTCCGGGGAAGCTGGGGGCTGTAGTTCCCACCCCAGCAGTGTTCCCAAGTTTGAGGCAGCAGACAAGAACAGACAAGAACACCCAGGCAGCAATAAGCGAGTTTCCCGCACTGCAGGACACCTCTGCCATAATCAGTGCATTTAAGGCTGAAAGCATTTGTAATATAATTGCCAAGGTGGCCCCCACTAGGGGATGATGCAACTATGGCAAGATGCCGGTCCTGGCGCAGGTGCTGGTGGTGGTGTCAAATGACGCTACCGGCACCAGCCCATAAAATGTGCAGGCATTGGTCGCCGGGCATGCGGGGACCCGGATGTGTTTAAACACTTCCGGGTTACCAGGAACTGGTTTCTGCCTAACCCCACCCCTTAAAAAGGGGCGACAGAGTGGCGCAGCTGCCTCTGTTCACCGCTCACTGTATACTGCAGATCGACGCTGTCGGCTGCTCCCACTGGGCATTTCTAATCTGCATTTTGTTGCTTCTGTTTTGTTTTCCAGGTCTATTGAACAACGGGCAGCACAGCATTCTGCAGCAACAATCAGCACTGGATCTCAGGCTAGCTGGAAGCCACATGGGCTTGAGTCTATTACTCGCCTGACCCGCGTTACTAGGACACGCGGTGACGGCTCCGGCGGAGGCCCTGGTGAGGGGGTAAAAAGTGTTTGGGGACAGTAGTTTTGCAAAGAAGGGATACTGGTTACCGTGGGTTTTTGGTATTTTATGTCATTTGAGTATCCCCATAGAAAGTAGGCCTGGCAGTGTGAAGCACGCACCGATTGTGTTTTTTACAGTGCCAGCTCGAGGTGGTCCTAGTGTTTAAGGGCATAGTGTGCTGGCACAGATATTTTGGCCAGTTTTGCAGGCAGCAGGTGGGCTTTGGGGGTTTTATCTTAGGTTGTTTTAGTTAGGAGTCTTATTTAAGAGTTTAAAATATATTAGTGGTTGTTTGGGCCTAGGTTTTTGGGGTTGTTCTGCAGGCCCAGTTTGAGGCAGACAAGCAGGTGTAAGGGATGCCACCAAGGGCGCAGAAGGGAGGAAAAAGCATGCACATGGAGGAGCTTATGGAAGCTGTGATGCACAGGATGGATGCCATGGATCAGTCTTTGACTGAGTTGAGGGTTCATCCCCCTACGGGCGTGCAGGGTGAGGTGGAAGAAAGGCCTAGGCGGGTAAGAGTGGCCCCTAAGGCAGCATTTCCTCCCATACCTAAGAGGGCTAGGATGAAGCACAATAGAAAGGGGGGGGGAGGCCACCCCAGGCTAGGCCTGAAGAAGATGTGGCAGGCCCCTCTGGACTGGGCGGAGAGGTGCCAATAGAGGGGGTGACAGGGAACATACCCACGGGGGCAGGCGCACCAGATACAGTTTTGACCCATGACGGTGGTGCGGCAGTTACTGGATGTGAGAAGTTGGCCTGGCATATGCTGTCCACTAATTATAGTGGGCACCTTGCACCAGTCCAAACAACCCCTTATTGGAGATAGGTTAAAGACAACCTTTATTGAAAGCTATCCTAGTGGTAGCTATGGAGAGCAGCCTTCAGGCTAAGTCTTGAAGGAATGTAAAGCAGCTTGTTTTACCAGTCTATAATCTCTTGAGTGACCAAATGAAAGAGCACCACACCAGGTATGTATTCAAAATATATGTATTTATTACTAAACACACCCCTCTAGTCTCTTTATGAGGCTAGAGTTCGAAGTACATAAGTTATAAGTTATTTAAACACAGTAATAGCACAAATACACATTTGGGCCCTAGGGGCGTACCAAACCATATACCAATAAAGTGGTATAAGAACCACGACTGAGCTAGACACTAGGCCTAGAGCCTCTAGAAGTGCTTGGACCACAAGGAACCACCCAAGGTAGTGACACAGGGGACCCACGGGGGACGCGTGCAGTGTAGTAACACAGCCGCGAATCGCCGTTAACTTCTATGGAGAAAGTCGCGGTTGGGAATTTAAAGAAAAGGGACACTTAAAGAAGGACTTGGAGCAAACCCTTTGAGAACTAGGTCGTTCTAGAGTCTCTACCCACGGGAGCACCGGAGTACTCTTGTTACCTCACCCAGGGAAGCCGGGTGCATAGGTGCCTTTCGGGGTCGGGTTTCGTCGTCGATTTGAATGGCGATCTGCTGCAAAGTGCTGCTGGCGACCAAGTGAAAAGTGTCCGGGTGGATCCAAAGGTGGATCGGAGATCTGAAGAACCTGAAAGCAGAGGGGACAGAGTCTGGGTCACTAGCCAGTGACCAGGAAGGCGATGAGCAGATGCCCACCGATGTTGAGTGCTTCAGGTAGGTTGACAGTCATCTTGACTCTTCAGCCACGAGGTCCAGGAGGCGTTGTCGGCAACCAGGAGCAGGATTCGGGCTGGTACACAATGTCTGTCGAGTGCTGAGGTGTCAGCGACCGGATTGGACCCAACAAGCCTTGGCAACAGCAAGTCTTGAGGAAGATGAAGATTGACGATTGTGCAGACCAGCAAGGTCTGAGGAACTCACCCAGCAAGGGTAAGTGAGGGCAAGCCTGGAGCAACCAGGGAGCCCAAGTAGAAAAAGATTGGCCTTCGTGAAGGGCTACTAGCCAATGGGCTAGCGACCGCGAAGGAGCCTCAAGACGGTGCACGTGGAGCTGGCTCACAGGACACTCGTGGAGTGGAGGCCAGTGATCTTCGGTGGAGTTGGTGCTGGAGGCTAGGACTATTCGGAGCCCAAAAGCACGACTTCGTGGGAGACCCAGAAGAGGATGCACTTGCAAATGTGTGTGGTGTCCAGGGGTCACGGTTCCACGTTACCCACGACAGCTACGGGCCTCAGCTTTGCTGGGGACTCAGGGCAGCCTCGGGGAAGTCTGGAAATCTACCTCTGGTGATGCAAAGACTTCGGCGTCCGACGGGAGCTTAGGCGATGCAGACCGGACAATGGCTTCTTTGGTGCCTGCCAAGCAGGGGAGTCACTCCTTGACCCCAAGGGAGATTCTTCTGTCCTCTAATCTTTAAGTAGAGCGTCGAAGGTCCAGGATTCTGTGTCAGAGTTTCGTCCAGGGATAATCTAAAGTCCTAAGGACTGGGTTCCTATACTTATACTAAGTTTAGGGGTTGGACTTACTCTGTGGCCCCACCTATGGGTGGGTCAGGGCAGAGGGGTGGCTACACCCTTTCCCTTTGTCCAGTTCGCGCCAAAGCAGGGGCTGCAAGCCCCTGATCCGGTTTGAACTGGGGTATGCACAGGGACACCAAATGTGCCCCCAGTGCAGGACTTCAAAGCACCCGAGAGTGCTCCCGCCCAGCCCCAATACACACTATCCTGTCTGGGGAGGTGGTCACACCTCCCTGGGACAGGAAACCTATTGTCCAGGCCTCCCCTGCCGGAGTTTCGGTCAGCAGCAGGAGGCCAGACTCGTGTCTGTGGCAGCGGCATCCATTTTGTGATGCCAGGGCTTGGAAAGTCAGTACCGGGCATACCGGTGTGTACATGTCTTTCCCTCTAGAAGGGTGGAATGCTACCCCCGCCACCAGAACTGGCGGGGGGGTAGTATTCCAAGATGTTTGACACCAAACACGACATGTTTCCGTGCAGCCATCCCAAAGTTACCATTTAACGCGAGGTTATAATGCGCTTAAGAGTATATGGTCAGGCTGCACTACAAACAGCATCAGAGAAGGTCTCCGAACGCTGCAGAGGGGCCCTGCTCATGCAGGGGCACCCTCTCACATAGGAACCACGCACTCTGCCTTCAGGATTGATAAGGCCTGCCATAGGAGTGACTTATAGGTTTATATGTGTGTATGTATATAGTGATATAGGTAGCCTATATCACAGTAAGGGGTGCATGCACCACCTTACCCAGGCTGCAGTAGCAGACCTGTGGTGTCAGTTTGGATGGCCTTCCAGGGGTGGCACAATACATGCTGCAGCCCCTGGTAGGCCTCTGAGGTACCTATGCCATGGGTACATAGTATACCATATACTAGGGACTTATAAGGGCACTCCAGATTCCAATCAGAGATGTGCCTAAGGCACATGGAAACCATTTTACAGAGAAAGCAGATAGACTGGGGCCCTGAATAACAGGATCCCAGTCCAACTAAGTCATAAACCAGCAAAACACCAGGAAAAAAGTGGGGGCAACCATATAGTCAGATTCCACCTTCCTACATAACCCCCCTCCAAACGAAAGGAGATAAGGCTAACCTTGGCCAGTTGAGCCTTTATTGACTAAGTGGCCATATAAGGAAGCACCTGCACTAGCATGGTTGCCCCCTGTCTTATGGTCCACTAAGCAATCCCTCACCCTAAGGGTATGAGAGGGTCTCCACCATGGGGAATCACTACCTGTGGTGTGCTTAGGTAAAGTACAAGGCTGGGGAGGTGTCTGAGTAGGGAAGTGAGGCCCTAGGAATGTTGGCCTCAGCTTCCTCAGATCACTGGTTACCATGTATGCCTGTCTTTCCATGACTGAGTTGCACTTTGCTCTAAGGGTCAACCTTTGGCTGCCTACAGCTGGGGGTTGGGTCCCTTTGGATGGAACACTGGAGGGATATGGCAGGTTTGGAACCTTTTGGTCCCATGTTTGCCCTTGCCTACCAGAGTCCTTCTGGGGAGGTCCCTACATAAAGGTATGGGGGATCCCTCAGTGTGTGGAGGAATTTTCACCTGGCTAGGGCTACTAGACTGGGTGCCCCTAATCTGCTGATTTGGGGGTTCCTCTGGACAGGGGGCCCTGGGGGTCCACTGACCTCCCTGACCTCTGCAGCCCTGGGCTGGCTGAGGCAGGGTAGAGAGGGGCAGGTTACCTGCTCCAGACTGGGTACCACCTTGGAAGGGTCCTCTGCCATCAGGGGTGTGGCCAGGCCAGGCCTGACTACCTCTGGGGCAGTTCCTTCACTAGGGGTAGGGTCAGTTCCCTGAGGAGGCTGACCCTTACCTACTGTCTGGAGGGAAGAAGACTTTTCTTCAACCCTTGTGCTCTCTTTTGGGGGAGAGTGGGCCATTCTTCCAGGCTCCATCTCTCCAAAATCTTGGGCTGGGGCTGTGGCCATCACAGCCCCACTAACCTTCACAGGGACACCCAACATCCTCAGATGGGTTTGGTGTTCAACTTCAGCCCAGGCTGAAATTTCCAGATCATTGCCCATCAGGCAATCTACAGGTAAGGTTGGGGACACAGCCACTCTTTTAGGGCCTGTGACCCCCTCCCAGCTGAGATTGACTATGGCCATGGGGTGATCTGTTCTGACACCATCAATGTTGGTCACCTGGTATTTAAACTCAGGTAAAAGCTGGTGAGGGGGACTAGTTTCCCTGCCACCATGGTGACACTAGCCCCTGTGTCCCTAAATGCCACAGCTTTCTGACCATTAATTATTGGCTCCAGTCTGTACCTGCCCAATGCTGTGGGACCCATGGTAAAGGTGGCAAATCCTATACCACCATCAGAGTCAGAGGAGTCTGTTGAGGGGGTCCTGTCTAAACTAGGGCCCACCTCTGTTCCTCTTGCAAAAGCACATAACTTTTTGGGTGCACTACTCCCAACTGGAGGATTACTACTGGTAGTACCAGGAGGGGTGGTAGTAGTTGTTGGGGGAACATTTTCTTTATTGCCAATCCTGGGGCAACTGGGATCAGATTTCCAGTGCCCAGGCTTTTTACAGACATGGCAATATGGTTTCTTTTCAGGAGAAGAAGGAGTTTGGGACCCACCCCCAGAAGAGGAATTTTGGGGCCCTGTAGTGGACTTATCCTTAGATTTATCCCCACCTTTCTCTTGGGACTTAGTAGAATCTTTCTTCTGGTCACCACCCTGATTTTTAGTTTTTACTCTGGTTCTGACCCATTCGTCTGCCTTCTTTCCCAATTCTTGGGGAGAGGTCAGATCAGAGTCCACCAGATACTGGTGCAAAAGCTGGTTTTGACAATTATTAAGGATCTGCTCCCTCATAATCAAATTGTACAATCCTAAAAAGTCATGCACTTTGTTGCCATGTATCCAACCTTCCAGAGCCTTAGTAGCACAATCTACAAAATCAACCCAGTCTTGAGTCTGAGCTTTTTGGGTGTCTCTGAACTTCAACCTATACTGTTCAGTGGTTAGGCCAAACCCATCTATCAGAGCACTCTTCAAGACTTTGTAATTGTCAGCATCCTCTTCTCTTACAGTGAGGAGCTTGTCTCTACCTTTGTCTGCAAAGGAGAGCCACAAGATTGCTGCCCACTGCTTCTGAGGGACCTTCTGTACCTTACAGGCCCTCTCTAGAGCAGTTATCCATTTGTGGATGTCATCCCCACTCTGGTAGCGAGGGACAATCTTGCTCAGGTTTCTATGGTCATAAGACCTTTCCCTATCTTTAGGGATATTGCTGCCACCATGGGACTCTAGTCCCAACTTTTTCTCTCTCTGTAGAGATCTAGGGACTCCCTGTCTATAGCCAACTGCTGTTTTCTGAGTTCAAGCTGGGCTTGCTCATACTGAATCAGTCTTTTTCTCCTCTCATGAGAGGATTCCCTCCTATGAGAGGAGACAGAGGTCCCTACTGAGGTGCTAGAGTGGTTAGACTCCTGAGAAGGAGATCTAGACCTTCTAGGCACACTCATAATCCTTCCTGGGGGACAAAGTGGAGGTCATTCTGATCCTCCTCTTCCTCTTCCACAGGAGGGATTGGGTTTTCCAGGTCAGGGTCATTGTCACCCTCCTGGTCAGTTCCAGAGGGGGTTGGGGGTGTTGCTACCCCTGGCCCCATCCTCATCTTCTGCCCCACCCTCTGCACCTACCCCTTCAGTCCCTAAGGGCCTGTTGAGATCATCAGCCATTAACATCTCTCTCAGATGTTGGGTGGTGGGACTTTGGCCTGTCTTCAGTTTCCTCACATTGCATATTGCTCTCAATTCCAAGAATGGGAGTGTATCATACTTGGAGGGAAGAAGCCCAGTGGCTTCTGGCAAGGACTCTCTGGGTCCTGGCTTTGAAGACATCACTAGTGAGGTGTGGTGTATGCACTACCTACTCTAGTGTGGCCTACTAAACTCTCTTGAGTTGTAGAAAGGGTGTGCTATCCCTTAACACACAACTCTAAGTTCAGTAGAACTTACTGTATACTAAGCTTAATTTATATGTACCTTAGGTACCTTTAGTGGTTTTCAGTTGATCAATTCAATTGAGATTATCTGGTAAAACAATAGCAAGCTGGAATCCCACACACTGCACACCAATGTGAGAAGTTGGCCTGGCATATGCTGTCCACTAATTATAGTGGGCACCTTGCACCAGTCCAAACAACCCCTTATTGGAGATAGGTTAAAGACAACCTTTATTGAAAGCTATCCTAGTGGTAGCTATGGAGAGCAGCCTTCAGGCTAAGTCTTGAAGGAATGTAAAGCAGCTTGTTTTACCAGTCTATAATCTCTTGAGTGACCAAATGAAAGAGCACCACACCAGGTATATATTCAAAATATATGTATTTATTACTAAACACACCCCTCTAGTCTCTTTATGAGGCTAGAGTTCGAAGTACATAAGTTATAAGTTATTTAAACACAGTAATAGCACAAATACACATTTGGGCCCTAGGGGCGTACTCAAACCATATACCAATAAAGTGGTATAAGAACCACGACTGAGCTAGACACTAGGCCTAGAGCCTCTAGAAGTGCTTGGACCACAAGGAACCACCCAAGGTAGTGACACAGGGGACCCACGGGGGACGCGTGCAGTGTAGTAACACAGCCGCGAATCGCCGTTAACTTCTATGGAGAAAGTCGCGGTTGGGAATTTAAAGAAAAGGGACACTTAAAGAAGGACTTGGAGCAAACCCTTTGAGAACTAGGTCGTTCTAGAGTCTCTACCCACGGGAGCACCGGAGTACTCTTGTTACCTCACCCAGGGAAGCCGGGTGCATAGGTGCCTTTCGGGGTCGGGTTTCGTCGTCGATTTGAATGGTGATCTGCTGCAAAGTGCTGCTGGCGACCAAGTGAAAAGTGTCCGGGTGGATCCAAAGGTGGATCGGAGATCTGAAGAACCTGAAAGCAGAGGGGACAGAGTCTGGGTCACTAGCCAGTGACCAGGAAGGCGATGAGCAGATGCCCACCGATGTCGAGTGCTTCAGGTAGGTTGACAGTCATCTTGACTCTTCAGCTACGAGGTCCAGGAGGCGTTGTCGGCAACCAGAAGCAGGATTCGGGCTGGTACACAATGTCTGTCGAGTGCTGAGGTGTCGGCGACCGGATTGGACCCAACAAGCCTTGGCAACAGCAAGTCTTGAGGAAGATGAAGATTGACGATTGTGCAGACCAGCAAGGTCTGAGGAACTCACCCAGCAAGGATAAGTGAGGGCAAGCCTAGAGCAACCAGGGAGCCCAAGTAGAAAAAGATTGGCCTTCGTGAAGGGCTACTAGCCAATGGGCTAGCGACCGCGAAGGAGCCTCGAGACGGTGCACGTGGAGCTGGCTCACAGGACACTCGTGGAGTGGAGGCCAGTGATCTTCGGTGGAGTTGGTACTGGAGGCTAGGACTATTCGGAGCTCAAAGCACGACTTCGTGGGAGACCTAGAAGAGGATGCACTTGCAAATGTGTGTGGTGTCCAGGGGTCACGGTTCCACGTTACCCACGACAGCTACGGGCCTCAGCTTTGCTGGGGACTCAGGGCAGCCTCGGGGAAGTCTGGAAATCCACCTCTGGTGATGCAAAGACTTCGGCGTCCGACGGGAGCTTAGGCGATGCAGACCGGACAATGGCTTCTTTGGTGCCTGCCAAGCAGGGGAGTCACTCCTTGACCCCAAGGGAGATTCTTCTGTCCTCTAATCTTTAAGTAGAGCGTCGAAGGTCCAGGATTCTGTGTCAGAGTTTCGTCCAGGGATAATCTAAAGTCCTAAGGACTGGGTTCCTATACTTATACTGAGTTTAGGGGTTGGACTTACTCTGTGGCCCCACCTATGGGTGGGTCAGGGCAGAGGGGTGGCTACACCCCTTTCCCTTTGTCCAGTTCGCGCCAAAGCAGGGGCTGCAAGCCCCTGATCCGGTTTGAACTGGGGTATGCACAGGGACACCAAATGTGCCCCCAGTGCAGGACTTCAAAGCACCCGAGAGTGCTCCCGCCCAGCCCCAATACACACTATCCTGTCTGGGGAGGTGGTCACACCTCCCTGGGACAGGAAACCTATTGTCCAGGCCTCCCCTGCCGGAGTTTCGGTCAGCAGCAGGAGGCCAGACTCGTGTCTGTGGCAGCGGCATCCATTTTGTGATGCCAGGGCTTGGAAAGTCAGTACCGGGCATACCGGTGTGTACATGTCTTTCCCTCTAGAAGGGTGGAATGCTACCCCCGCCACCAGAACTGGCGGGGGGTAGTATTCCAAGATGTTTGACACCAAACACGACATGTTTCCGTGCAGCCATCCCAAAGTTACCATTTAACGCGAGGTTATAATGCGCTTAAGAGTATATGGTCAGGCTGCACTACAAACAGCATCAGAGAAGGGTCTCCGAACGCTGCAGAGGGGCCCTGCTCATGCAGGGGCACCCTCTCACATAGGAACCACGCACTCTGCCTTCAGGATTGATAAGGCCTGCCATAGGAGTGACTTATAGGTTTATATGTGTGTATGTATATAGTGATATAGGTAGCCTATATCACAGTAAGGGGTGCATGCACCACCTTACCCAGGCTGCAGTAGCAGACCTGTGGTGTCAGTTTGGATGGCCTTCCAGGGGTGGCACAATACATGCTGCAGCCCCTGGTAGGCCTCTGAGGTACCTATGCCATGGGTACATAGTATACCATATACTAGGGACTTATAAGGGCACTCCAGATTCCAATCAGAGATGTGCCTAAGGCACATGGAAACCATTTTACAGAGAAAGCAGATAGACTGGGGCCCTGAATAACAGGATCCCAGTCCAACTAAGTCATAAACCAGCAAAACACCAGGAAAAAAGTGGGGGCAACCATATAGTCAGATTCCACCTTCCTACATAACCCCCTCCAAACGAAAGGAGATAAGGCTAACCTTGGCCAGTTGAGCCTTTATTGACTAAGTGGCCATATAAGGAAGCACCTGCACTAGCATGGTTGCCCCCTGTCTTATGGTCCACTAAGCAATCCCTCACCCTAAGGGTATGAGAGGGTCTCCACCATGGGGAATCACTACCTGTGGTGTGCTTAGGTAAAGTACAAGGCTGGTGAGGTGTCTGAGTAGGGAAGTGAGGCCCTAGGAATGTTGGCCTCAGCTTCCTCAGATCACTGGTTACCATGTATGCCTGTCTTTCCATGACTGAGTTGCACTTTGCTCTAAGGGTCAACCTTTGGCTGCCTACAGCTGGGGGTTGGGTCCCTTTGGATGGAACACTGGAGGGATATGGCAGGTTTGGAACCTTTTGGTCCCATGTTTGCCCTTGCCTACCAGAGTCCTTCTGGGGGAGGTCCCTACATAAAGGTATGGGGGATCCCTCAGTGTGTGGAGGAATTTTCACCTGGCTAGGGCTACTAGACTGGGTGCCCCTAATCTGCTGATTTGGGGGTTCCTCTGGACAGGGGGCCCTGGGGGGTCCACTGACCTCCCTGACCTCTGCAGCCCTGGGCTGGCTGAGGCAGGGTAGAGAGGGGCAGGTTACCTGCTCCAGACTGGGTACCACCTTGGAAGGGTCCTCTGCCATCAGGGGTGTGGCCAGGCCAGGCCTGACTACCTCTGGGGCAGTTCCTTCACTAGGGGTAGGGTCAGTTCCCTGAGGAGGCTGACCCTTACCTACTGTCTGGAGGGAAGAAGACTTTTCTTCAACCCTTGTGCTCTCTTTTGGGGGAGAGTGGGCCATTCTTCCAGGCTCCATCTCTCCAAAATCTTGGGCTGGGGCTGTGGCCATCACAGCCCCACTAACCTTCACAGGGACACCCAACATCCTCAGATGGGTTTGGTGTTCAACTTCAGCCCAGGCTGAAATTTCCAGATCATTGCCCATCAGGCAATCTACAGGTAAGGTTGGGGACACAGCCACTCTTTTTGGGCCTGTGACCCCCTCCCAGCTGAGATTGACTATGGCCATGGGGTGATCTGTTCTGACACCATCAATGTTGGTCACCTGGTATTTAAACTCAGGTAAAAGCTGGTGAGGGGGACTAGTTTCCCTGCCACCATGGTGACACTAGCCCCTGTGTCCCTAAATGCCACAGCTTTCTGACCATTAATTATTGGCTCCAGTCTGTACCTGCCCAATGCTGTGGGACCCATGGTAAAGGTGGCAAATCCTATACCACCATCAGAGTCAGAGGAGTCTGTTGAGGGGGTCCTGTCTAAACTAGGGCCCACCTCTGTTCCTCTTGCAAAAGCACATAACTTTTTGGGTGCACTACTCCCAACTGGAGGATTACTACTGGTAGTACCAGGAGGGGTGGTAGTAGTTGTTGGAGGAACATTTTCTTTATTGCCAATCCTGGGGCAACTGGGATCAGATTTCCAGTGCCCAGGCTTTTTACAGACATGGCAATATGGTTTCTTTTCAGGAGAAGAAGGAGTTTGGGACCCACCCCCAGAAGAGGAATTTTGGGGCCCTGTAGTGGACTTATCCTTAGATTTATCCCCACCTTTCTCTTGGGACTTAGTAGAATCTTTCTTCTGGTCACCACCCTGATTTTTAGTTTTTACTCTGGTTCTGACCCATTTGTCTGCCTTCTTTCCCAATTCTTGGGGAGAGGTCAGATCAGAGTCCACCAGATACTGGTGCAAAAGCTGGTTTTGACAATTATTAAGGATCTGCTCCCTCATAATCAAATTGTACAATCCTAAAAAGTCATGCACTTTGTTGCCATGTATCCAACCTTCCAGAGCCTTAGTAGCACAATCTACAAAATCAACCCAGTCTTGAGTCTGAGCTTTTTGGGTGTCTCTGAACTTCAACCTATACTGTTCAGTGGTTAGGCCAAACCCATCTATCAGAGCACTCTTCAAGACTTTGTAATTGTCAGCATCCTCTTCTCTTACAGTGAGGAGCTTGTCTCTACCTTTGTCTGCAAAGGAGAGCCACAAGATTGCTGCCCACTGCTTCTGAGGGACCTTCTGTACCTTACAGGCCCTCTCTAGAGCAGTTATCCATTTGTGGATGTCATCCCCACTCTGGTAGCGAGGGACAATCTTGCTCAGGTTTCTATGGTCATAAGACCTTTCCCTATCTTTAGGGATATTGCTGCCACCATGGGACTCTAGTCCCAACTTTTTCTCTCTCTGTAGAGATCTAGGGACTCCCTGTCTATAGCCAACTGCTGTTTTCTGAGTTCAAGCTGGGCTTGCTCATACTGAATCAGTCTTTTTCTCCTCTCATGAGAGGATTCCCTCCTATGAGAGGAGACAGAGGTCCCTACTGAGGTGCTAGAGTGGTTAGACTCCTGAGAAGGAGATCTAGACCTTCTAGGCACACTCATAATCCTTCCTGGGGGACAAAGTGGAGGTCATTCTGATCCTCCTCTTCCTCTTCCACAGGAGGGATTGGGTTTTCCAGGTCAGGGTCATTGTCACCCTCCTGGTCAGTTCCAGAGGGGGTTGGGGGTGTTGCTACCCCTGGCCCCATCCTCATCTTCTGCCCCACCCTCTGCACCTACCCCTTCAGTCCCTAAGGGCCTGTTGAGATCATCAGCCATTAACATCTCTCTCAGATGTTGGGTGGTGGGACTTTGGCCTGTCTTCAGTTTCCTCACATTGCATATTGCTCTCAATTCCAAGAATGGGAGTGTATCATACTTGGAGGGAAGAAGCCCAGTGGCTTCTGGCAAGGACTCTCTGGGTCCTGGCTTTGAAGACATCACTAGTGAGGTGTGGTGTATGCACTACCTACTCTAGTGTGGCCTACTAAACTCTCTTGAGTTGTAGAAAGGGTGTGCTATCCCTTAACACACAACTCTAAGTTCAGTAGAACTTACTGTATACTAAGCTTAATTTATATGTACCTTAGGTACCTTTAGTGGTTTTCAGTTGATCAATTCAATTGAGATTATCTGGTAAAACAATAGCAAGCTGGAATCCCACACACTGCACACCAATGTGAGAAGTTGGCCTGGCATATGCTGTCCACTAATTATAGTGGGCACCTTGCACCAGTCCAAACAACCCCTTATTGGAGATAGGTTAAAGACAACCTTTATTGAAAGCTATCCTAGTGGTAGCTATGGAGAGCAGCCTTCAGGCTAAGTCTTGAAGGAATGTAAAGCAGCTTGTTTTACCAGTCTATAATCTCTTGAGTGACCAAATGAAAGAGCACCACACCAGGTATATATTCAAAATATATGTATTTATTACTAAACACACCCCTCTAGTCTCTTTATGAGGCTAGAGTTCGAAGTACATAAGTTATAGGTTATTTAAACACAGTAATAGCACAAATACACGTTTGGGCCCTAGGGGCGTACCAAACCATATACCAATAAAGTGGTATAAGAACCACGACTGAGCTAGACACTAGGCCTAGAGCCTCTAGAAGTGCTTGGACCACAAGGAACCACCCAAGGTAGTGACACAGGGGACCCACGGGGGACGCGTGCAGTGTAGTAACACAGCCGCGAATCGCCGTTAACTTCTATGGAGAAAGTCGCGGTTGGGAATTTAAAGAAAAGGGACACTTAAAGAAGGACTTGGAGCAAACCCTTTGAGAACTAGGTCGTTCTAGAGTCTCTACCCACGGGAGCACCGGAGTACTCTTGTTACCTCACCCAGGGAAGCCGGGTGCATAGGTGCCTTTCGGGGTCGGGTTTCGTCGTCGATTTGAATGGCGATCTGCTGCAAAGTGCTGCTGGTCGACCAAGTGAAAAGTGTCCGGGTGGATCCAAAGGTGGATCGGAGATCTGAAGAACCTGAAAGCAGAGGGGACAGAGTCTGGGTCACTAGCCAGTGACCAGGAAGGCGATGAGCAGATGCCCACCGATGTCGAGTGCTTCAGGTAGGTTGACAGTCATCTTGACTCTTCAGCCACGAGGTCCAGGAGGCGTTGTCGGCAACCAGGAGCAGGATTCGGGCTGGTACATAATGTCTGTCGAGTACTGAGGTATCGGCGACCGGATTGGACCCAACAAGCCTTGGCAACAGCAAGTCTTGAGGAAGATGAAGATTGACGATTGTGCAGACCAGCAAGGTCTGAGGAACTCACCCAGCAAGGGTAAGTGAGGGCAAGCCTGGAGCAACCAGGGAGCCCAAGTAGAAAAAGATTGGCCTTCGTGAAGGGCTACTAGCCAACGGGCTAGCGACCGCAAAGGAGCCTCGAGACGGTGCACGTGGAGCTGGCTCACAGGACACTCGTGGAGTGGAGGCCAGTGATCTTCAGTGCAGTTGGTGCTGGAGGCTAGGGCTACTTGGAGCCCAAAGCACGACTTCGTGGAAGACCCAGAAGAGGATGCACTTGCAAATGCATGCGGTGTCCAGGGGTCACGGTTCCACGTTACCCACGACAGCTACGGGCCTCAGCTTTGCTGGGGACTCAGGGCAGCCTCGGGGAAGTCTGGAAATCCACCTCTGGTGATGCAAAGACTTCGGCGTCCGACGGGAGCTTAGGCGATGCAGACCGGACAATGGCTTCTTTGGTGCCTGCCAAGCAGGGGAGTCACTCCTTGACCCCAAGGGAGATTCTTCTGTCCTCTAATCTTTAAGTAGAGCGTCGAAGGTCCAGGATTCTGTGTCAGAGTTTCGTCCAGGGATAATCTAAAGTCCTAAGGACTGGGTTCCTATACTTATACTAAGTTTAGGGGTTGGACTTACTCTGTGGCCCCACCTATGGGTGGGTCAGGGCAGAGGGGTGGCTACACCCCTTTCCCTTTGTCCAGTTCGCGCCAAAGCAGGGGCTGCAAGCCCCTGATCCGGTTTGAACTGGGGTATGCACAGGGACACCAAATGTGCCCCCAGTGCAGGACTTCAAAGCACCCGAGAGTGCTCCCACCCAGCCCCAATACACACTTTCCTGTCTGGGGAGGTGGTCACACCTCCCTGGGACAGGAAACCTATTGTCCAGGCCTCCCCTGCCGGAGTTTCGGTCAGCAGCAGGAGGCCAGACTCATGTCTGTGGCAGCGGCATCCATTTTGTGATGCCAGGGCTTGGAAAGTCAGTACCGGGCATACCGGTGTGTACATGTCTTTCCCTCTAGAAGGGTGGAATGCTACCCCCGCCGCCAGAACTGGCGGGGGGGGGGTAGTATTCCAAGATGTTTGACACCAAACACGACATGTTTCCGTGCAGCCATCCCAAAGTTAGCATTTAACGCGAGGTTATAATGCGCTTAAGAGTATATGGTCAGGCTGCACTACAAACAGCATCAGAGAAGGTCTCCGAATGCTGCAGAGGGGCCCTGCTCATGCAGGGGCACCCTCTCACATAGGAACCACGCACTCTGCCTTCAGGATTGATAAGGCCTGCCATAGGAGTGACTTATAGGTTTATATGTGTGTATGTATATAGTGATATAGGTAGCCTATATCACAGTAAGGGGTGCATGCACCACCTTACCCAGGCTGCAGTAGCAGACCTGTGGTGTCAGTTTGGATGGCCTTCCAGGGGTGGCACAATACATGCTGCAGCCCCTGGTAGGCCTCTGAGGTACCTATGCCCTGGGTACATAGTATACCATATACTAGGGACTTATAAGGGCACTCCAGATTCCAATCAGAGATGTGCCTAAGGCACATGGAAACCATTTTACAGAGAAATCAGATAGACTGGGGCCCTGAATAACAGGATCCCAGTCCAACTAAGTCATAAACCAGCAAAACACCAGGAAAAAAGTGGGGGCAACCATATAGTCAGATTCCACCTTCCTACACTGGACCTGCAGCTGGGGAGGATTGGGCAGAGCGGCAATGCCTCATCGGCAGCTGGTACGACTCCGGCGGGAGCACCCAGCCAGCCTGATCTAGTGACCAACCTGGCTAGCGTTTTTCCCTGGCTTTCCAAATTCGGGATGTGTGCAGCTCCTGCGTGGAGTGGGGCCATGATGGCAGGGGGATGACTTGGAGAGGGCCAAGAGGTCAGTGGCCCACTTGGAAGGATCCGGCTGCAGGGGGTTCAACCTGGGTCAGCCATGACGGCAGGGATGGTGGGCACAGTGCCCGGGGTGAGTCCAGGCACAGTAGCTAACTGGGCAGAGGCCCAGGCCCCTCAGATTCTAGGCAAAGCCCTACCCGAACCGGTGCAAGGTGGTGCAGCAGCAACAGGAGCGACCTCTAAGCCTCAAGCCTCGGTGGAGACAGGTATGACAAATCTGCTGCCAAGCCTAGGTTTGGGGGAAATACGGTCAGCACGGGATCTTTTGGCTAGACATATTGCACCTGAAGTGAAGGAGAAGATTTGGAAGGGGGGGGGGGGCGATGTGGATAGCTTTGATTTCCTCCTGGACAAGCCTGAGGGGGAGAAATCAAAAAGGTGCAAAAAGTGTGCTCATTCCAGGGACTGCGGCCACTGGCCGTACAAAAAGGGGTAGAGGAGACCTTAGTCAATTGGATTAAGGGGTTTTCCATCTACCGGGCAGTCTTACCAGAGTGGTTTAACGGTTTGGGCTCCCAACAGCGTGTTACCAGAACCAGATCGCATGTGCACATGATGAGTATAGTGGTGTGGGGTGGAAGGAGTATGACAAGGAGTTTAGGAGGGTTAAGGCAACTAGTCCTGATTTGGCATGGGATCAGATTGATGTGGATTTATGGTTACGCCATATGAGACACCGATGCCAGGACACCACCCCTAGTCAGTTCTTTCTGTCAAGCCCCTCCAGCAGCGCAGGGGGAGGGGGAGAAAGGGACATTACAACAAGTGGTCTTGTTCCAGGCTGCCTGGGTCATGTAAATTTAAACATGCCTGCTCATTCTGCGGGCTCCCATCGCATCCTGAAACAAAATCTTTTAAGAAATCCAGGGATAGAGGGGGCAAGTAGCAGGTTTAAGGACTCACTCCTCACCTAGGCTTCCTTACCAGTGAACATATCAGCAATGATCTCGTCGCTTTATAGGTATGGTAACCCTGGGGCGGTGCAGGTGCTTTTTTAAGGTTTTAAGGATGGTTTCAGGGTACCAGCCCCAGGATATGTGGGCATTGCCCATTGCAGAAACCAGCAGTCCCTGAGGTCTAACCGAGCAGTGGAAGCAGCAAAGATTGAGAAGGAAGTGAGATTGGGGATGGTGGCCAGCTCGTTTGAGTATGTGCCCCTGGAAGGTTTTGTTTGCTCGCCCACGGGGGTGGTGCCCAAGAAAGATCCAGGCGAATTTCGCTTAATACATAACCTGTCCGCCCCTAGGGGCCAGTCTTTAAAAGAGGCAATTGATGGTACGCTATGCTCAGTAAGATATGCTTCCCTGGATCAGGCGATTGAGATGCTCCAGGAACTGGGACAGGGCACCTTACTGGCAAAATCAGACAGAGAGTTTGCATTCCGGCTTCTCCCCGTGCACCCTCATGATTTTCATCGGTTAGGTTTTCAGTTAGAGGGGAAGTATTATCTGGATAAATGCATGCCCATGGGTTTCTCCGTCTCAGGCTCCTACTTAGAGAAGTTCATTTTATTCCTCAAATGGGTTTTCAGGCAGAGACTGGGGCATCCGTGGGTGTTGCACTATCTGGATGATTTTCTTTTCCTATGCTCGCCTGACTCACCAGAGTGTGGAGAGGCGTTGATGACCTTCTGTGCATTAATGAGTGAGTTTGGAGTTCCCCTAGCGCAAAGCAAGACTGTGGGACCGACAGCGGTCACAGAGTTCATGAGTATTGAATTGGACTCTGAGGCAGGTGTGGCACGGCTTCCACAGGGAAAGGTTTTCACCTTCTCTCAGGCCTTGAAGGGGTGTCTGAGTAAGGATAAAGTCACATCGCACCAGTTGCAGAAGACTGTTGGGCAGCTCAATTTTGCTTTAAGGATCATTCCCATGGGCCGCCCATTTAAGGAGAAGCACCACCACATCAGGTTGTCAAGTGAGGTGCATCAGGACATGCGGATTTGACTAGCATTCCTGCGTGATTTCAATGGCACAGTAGTGTGGCCCAGCCCGGCCAAATTCAGTGAGGAGTTGGGCCTCCCTACAGATGCAGCAGGTAGCGAGGGGTTTGGTGCCATCTTGGGCCAGGCATGGTGCGCACAGCTCTGGCCTGCTGCATGGGTCAAGTCAGGCTTGACTGCCAACATAGGTTTCCTGGAGCTTTTTCCCATTATGGTGGCATTGTCCATATGGCCAAACCAGTTACGCAATCAGTCAGTCATATTCTGGTCCGACAGCATGACAGTGGTTGAGTGTATCAACCAGCAAGCGGCAAAATTTAAAATGATACTGAGATTGTTGAAGGAGATAGTGCTCCAATGCATGAAATTGAATATGTTGTTTAGGGCCAAGCATGTCCCGGGGGTGCTGAACAATGCCGCTGGCGCTCTGTCTCATTTCAAGATGCAGGTTTTCAGGTCCCACCACCCAGAAGCAGCAGAAGCCCCAACGCCTTTTCCAGACCGTCTGTGGCAACTTGGTGCCCACACCTAATGGACCTCGTGGCAGCCAGTTTAGCTTTCAAGATTAGGCAGGCCTATGAAGGGGCATTCAGTGCTTATTGTAGCTTTGTAGGGGATGAATGGGAGCTGGTGTGGCCGGAATCCTCCTCCATCCTGTCTTTTTTGGGAGCTTTAAGGAACGAGGGATGCTCTGCAGCATGCGTGTGATGCCACATGGCAGCAATTTCTTTCTTTTCTAAGATGCGGGGCCACCAGGACCCAGCCAGATCTTTCATTATTCAGAGGGCTTTGTGGGATGGCAGCGTCTGCAGGGGACCCAGTCAGATGCCAGGCGCCCTGTAGGTGTAGACACACTGGCAGCGGTTTTGAGTGTCCTAGGGAACATCTGTAGGTCCACAAAGAGGCTGACCTCTTCAGGTCATCATTTACATTAGCCTTTTATGGAACGTTCAGGGTGGTCGAACTGTGGCCAAGAACAAGAAAGATTGGCGGGGAGCAGATGGCTCATGTGCAAATTTCAGGAGGCTCACTGCATATTGCAGTACCACACACCAAGATGTACCAGATTGGAAGGGGAGACCACATCATCTTGCACAGAGCACCAGGTGACTCCTGCTGTCCATGAGTAAACTAGAAGTATTCTTGTTATATAGGCCTAAGGGGGCAGGAGGCCACAACTTTGATGAGGTTTCAGTTCTCCAGGGTGCTTGGTCTGGTGCTCAAGGCAGCTGGAATTGACCCCACTGATTTCAGCTCTCATTCATTCAGGATTGGGGCGGCCATGGAGGTGACAGGTAAGGGATTCCAGGGGCAGGCAGTGCAGAGGATTGGGAGATGGTCGTCAGAATGCTACAAGCACTATGTTAGGTTGCACATGCTGTAGGCCTACTAAGGCGGTCAATAAAATGTTTCCCTTTGTTTTCTCACAGTTTACCTGTCCTGTGACACAGGAAGTATGATGGGTTGCGTCGGTCGCCGGTTTACTGTGCAGCCCCGGTGCATGCCAGGGTGCCAGATTTGATGGAAGTATTGATAATTGGACATTCGTATGTGCAAAGGTTAAAACATGTTTTTTCTACAGGTAATTTTGTCAAGCAGGCTCGCCAGGCGGGCTTCCAAGTGTTTTTCCAAGGGCAAGGGGGGTTCCACCTGGGTCATTCGAGAAATACACTAGAGTCATGGCTTTGCAAGGGGGTACGCCCCCGGAGGTATTCATGGTACACCTGGGGGGGGGGGGGGGGGAAATGATTTGATACACTTTGGCAGGATGGGCTTATTTGAGGCATTGATTACCAAGTTGGGATGGTTAGCTAAGAGATGCCCCCAGTGAGTGCTAGCATGGTCTCACTTCATTTCGCGGTTTTAATGGAGTGGAGGGAGTCAGTCTGGGCCCTTAATCACTCCATGAAATGGATTAATAAAAAGGTGGACAAGTTATTTAGGTCTCCAAAGCTGCAGACTATTCAACACGGGTGCATACAGGGGGAGATGTTTTTTGTGCAGGAAGGGGTCCACCTATCAAAGGTGGGTAACAAGATGTTGATGGAGGATATACTGGCATGGTTGACCCAGGGGGCAAAGCAGGGCATGACCTTTTCCTGAGGAAGGGGCCAGATAGTAGGTGAACTATGCTGGCCCGTGGTGCTGAGGTCATGATTGGTGGGGCATTTACGGTCCATAGAAGGCATCCTTTTACCTGCGATAGGTGGGGAAAGTGGTCTCTATGGCCCTCCAGGGGATGCTTACGGCAAGTTGGCTAGAGGGTGCGAGGGTGTGGGAGTACACGCTGCTAACAGACCTTTACGGCCTATCCCCGTACAGGTGCATGGGCGCCAAAGTTAACAGCACAGCCCCTTGGGGGGAGGGTACTTGAGGGTGTAGGGGGTGACCGAGGCAGGTAACCTTTGTGGGCAGAGAGGCTCCCTGCACAAGATCACTACGGGGGGACCTCAAAGGTGGACCAGTCATGATCTCACTCGTAGGCTCAATGCAGGATACGCAGGGACAATGACTACTTTATGGTTAGGAATGGCTATGTATTAGAGTCTCTATTAAGGTTAGTCATAAAATGTTGTAATTAATACTGTATTGGAGTGTATTTGATGTTTCTGCTTATTAATTTGTAACATGATATTTGAAGCTTTAATTATGTTTTGTGTGTAATAAATACGGCCGGGGTTTTACGAACCCTAACCCAAAGTTTTCTGAAAGAAATGTGTGGTGTGAGTCTCTGCCCAAGAGTGGGTGATGGGGGTAGATTTTGGTAGGTGGTCTCCTAACAGGTTAAGGGGCTGGAACTCGACAATACCTGACTATATGACCTCTCTTCACATCTCAGCAGAACATCGACTAACATTTTGTGAGTTTTGTATATTGTAATTTACAATCTGTGTAGTATGAATCTGCTTTTTAAAATGTATTGACTCATTTAAAATTCTGCTTTACCTTTATCTAATTTATGGTCATAACCCATAGATTGCTGTTATAATGTCCTATAAAAGTAATGTACTAAATGCACAATATTTGGTGATCATTTGGGGTAGAATTTTTAATGGGAGGAGTGTGGGAATGCTGGGTGATTGGAGTTTTATGAATCCCTGCAGATTCTGGAATTTTCCTTCACAAAATTAAGAGGAAAATTTATGATTTAGCCGAAGTTTGGTGTTTGCAAGGAATTAGGTGTAAGAAAAGGTATTGGGATCTATGTGTTGGAATAAAAATGTTTTAACTGTGTTGTTTATGCATTGTGCGTCTTAAGTTAGCATTTACGGCACCATTTTATGTTTAGCCGCCATTTTGAGCCATGATCGAAACTAACTTCTCTCTCTCTGCCTCTGCTGAAAGAAGCTGCAATAGTTTTCGTTTCTCCAAGGTTGAGCCCTGCTGTATTAATGAATAAATTGTTCTTATTAGCGCATACCTTTCCCACTAGATAGGCCTGCTCCCACCTCTAGAGCGGCAGGCACAGGCAGAACGACCTTGGTATTAAGATAGCGTGTGCCCGGTCTCAGGATCGAAACTCATCCTTCTGTATCTCCTTTGTTCAACTGCGACCAACTGGAAATTTCCAGTCAGGGCGTGTCTTTATTGGTTCTGAATTGTACATAATGTATCGCCATGCTTGCTGAAGTCAGTCCCTCTGCAGCAATCTCAGGAGGCTGGTCAGACTGAACTCCGCTCAAGTGTACCTGAATAAACATACTTGGTTTGTATTCTCTACTGTCTGACCGACTCTTCATTTGTATGGAAGGCTGAGAGGGGGTCGTGAGTGACCCGGGTGGCCCTAGGTGGGTTACTTCCTTCATATGCATGCTAAACCTCCCCATATTTACCCTAGATACCTTGTTTGTGTGTGGGCCTGGCAGGTTTTCCTGGATGCCGAACAAGCCCTGGCCTAAATACCTCAGCTGCCCACCATACCAAAATTTGTCAATATACAAGCCAAAATCTTGATGTTTATTTGTGTCTTAGGAGACTTTGAGAGCCTCTCCTTTCATGGGTGATAGCTCAGTCACAAAAGTGGGGTACTATTGTTATTGGGAGAAGTTTAGGAATGCTGCGTGGTAAGACATTTGTGGATCCCCGCAGATTTCATTAGTGCGGTCTGCTTCCCTTTTTGTTTTGTTGTGTAACATCAGTGTGTACAGCAAAACAAAAAATCAAACTCAGGACTTGTGGGAAGAATTTCCCTCGCATGTTGACTTTGATTTTGGAAAGATAAAAATTCTACTGTTTTTACCAGAAACATTTTTTTTTCCGGTACTGTGGATGACTTATTGAAGTCCATCTCACTGTGAAGGTAATGTGGTGTACGTCAACAGGTCGTTGTCTGTCCTAAAGTAGTTAAAATCCACAAAATCTCTTGTTAGACTTGGCATCTTTTGGCGTGTTTCCCCTGAGTTTTTGCTTTCTGACCTCCCGGTTTTGACTCTGTTTGTGCTGGCTTAGTGTTTCTGCGCACTTTTCTCACTGCTGATCAGTGGTAAAGTGCAAGTGCTCCTGCGGTAAAATGTGTTATGGATTGGTGTTTCCATGATTGGATATTTGATTTACTTGTTAGTCCCTAGTAAAGTGCACTGAGTGTGCCAGGGCCTGTAAATCAAATGCTACTAGTGGGCCTGCAGCACTGATTGTGCCACCCACGTGAGTAGCCCTGAAAAGGTAACTTAGACCTGCCATTGCAGAGTCTGCGCGCAGTCTGGTACTGCCATGTCGACTTGGCAAGTGCACCCACTTGCCAGGCCCCAACCTTCCCTTTTCTTACATGTCAGGCATCCCTAAGGTAGGCCCATGGTACCCCTGTGGGCAGGGTGCAGTGTATGTGAAAGGTAGGACATGCCCTGGTGTGTGTGGCATGTCCTGATAGTGAATTACTGCCAATTTCGTTTTTCACTATTGCAAGGCTACCTGTTCCCCATAGGACAGAATGGGAAGTTTGTTTAT
This sequence comes from Calotriton arnoldi, assembly GCA_963921515.1. Lineage (NCBI taxonomy): Eukaryota > Metazoa > Chordata > Amphibia > Caudata > Salamandridae > Calotriton > Calotriton arnoldi. The sequence goes on along the minus strand of CAWUFW010001476.1, from coordinate 2,202,331 downwards.
AACATCTTATAAACATAACTGGCCCTGGGAACTAGGTAAGAAAATGAAATTTAGTATGCCTGAACTCAGAATCTAAAGATGCATCTTTTAGTGAAGGTGATTTTTACATTCTGTGTTTGAAAATACCACTTTTAGAAAGTAGGTATTTTCTTGCTCAGTCATCCTGTGTGCCTCTGTTGGAATGTGGGTTGCCTGTCTGGGTTTTGGATGACAGAAGGCTGGGGAGCAGGAGTGGCTCCAGATAGTCTAGGTGAGTCAGGAAAGGGCTGAATAGACCTGGGCTGCAACTGGGGAAGGGGAGGAGATTTCCTTGCACCTCAAAGGGCCTGGTCTGCCTCTGACAATGCCGTCTCCACCTCCTGCCAGGAAGTCACACCAGAGAAGGCAGAACTGGTTCTGGCTGGGCACAGACACTCTCTGCCTAAAGGATCAAAGGATTTTGGGATATAAATATTGGGGCCCAGACCCTTGAACTTTAGAACTCTTTTGGATCAAGAAGACTGCCAAGAAGAAGAGCTGGAGAAGCTGTGAGGAGGAACTACCACTTTGCTGTGTGCTTTGCTGTGTTGGCCTGCAGTGGCTGCTTCTGTCTTGGGCAGTGAAAGGACTGAACTGAACTTTCTGCAATCTACTTTGTGAGTTTCTCCAAGGGCTTGAGGTAGAGCTTGCCCCCTGTTCAAGAAGTCTCAGGCACAACAAAGACTTCAAGCTCTTCTGCCCTCAGCACTGGGGACTGTGTGTTTTGTGCTGCAACAGAAGAAAAGCAACTCAACGACATCTACGACGCCGCTGCCGACTCCGTGTCCCGAAGGCACCGCAGAGGGCACCGCCGCAATGCTGCACTGTGACCCTGGTCTCACCGACGACGCCTGCTGACGCCGCCACCAACCCGCTGCTCGCACCGCGACCTGTGGGCACCGCACTCCGCACCGCTTCGTGACGATGCCTGGGCACCGCCGCACTGCGACCCTGGTCTCAACGACGATGCCTGCTGACGCCGCCACCGAGCCACTGCTCGCACCGCGACCTCTTGGCACCGCACTACGCACCGCCTCGCTTCACGACGACGCCTTGGTATCCCCAACGACGACACTCCACGCTGAAATCTACGCCACTGCTTGCACCGCGGTTCGAGGGTATCGCTCGTAAAGTTACACGATGCACCGCCCATCCCGCACCGCAGCCTTGGCCTACCGACGCCGGCGCCATCGACTCCAGTTCGTCAGCCGACGACAGCGCTTCAGCAACGACGACGCCGCTGCTTGCACCGTGACCTGCCAGCACCGTGACGAGCACCGCCTTCATCTCGCACCGCGACCCTGGTCTCACCGACGATGCCATCCAACGCCGCCACCGAGCCGCTACTCGCACCGCGACCTGAGGGCACCACACGCCGCACCGCTGCACTTCACACCGCAGCACCCGGCGCCTGCCGACACCAGCGCTCCTGACTTCAACAGAGAGGAGATCGATCTGCAACGCGTGTGACTTCGAGGGCCCCAACGACTCCTGCACCGACCTCCGGAACCGACGCCTGCAGACGCCGTGCTTTCGGAAGCTCAACGAGAGGTCACCGACGCCCTGCATTTCTAAAAGGTACTGTTTGCGGGTCTTCCCGACACCGTAGCTGGCCCGCGACGCCGCGGTCAGCCAGAACTGTTTGGATTTGTTTGCTCACGACGCCGTGATAGCCCCGGACGGAGCTATCGACATCAAGGAACTGTTTTTAAAGCATATTTTGATAACTGAAGGTTTTTAAGTACTGTATTGTGGATTTTTATAATTTTTGGTCTTGTCTTAAGTATATAAAAAATATTGGATATTTTTCTAAACTGGTGTGGTGTCCTTTTGTAGTGCTTGCACTGTATTACTGTGGGTTATGTGCAAATGCTTTACACCCTGCCTCTAAGATAAGCCTGACTGCTCGTGCCAAGCTACCAAGGGGGTGAGCAGGGGTTATTTTAGGAGTGTAACTCCCTTACCCTGACTAGGAAGAAGGGTCCCTATTTGGACAAAGGTGCAAGCCCTTGCCAACTAGAGACCCCCATTTCTAACAAGCCTGATGTCCGGTCTAACAGGAATTGACAATGAGCTGCATGGATATGATGGCCACATTGCACTATCTTCTTTGTTCCATGATTGTAGGGGACTTCTCTAGTTCCAGGAGGCCCCCAGGATGATAGGCTTCTTGGACTGAGGAACAGCGAAAAGCACAGTGGTCAAAGAAAGGAAGCATGTGCTGCTAAAGACCATGCGCAGCCAAGAGAATGTTCCAGTTGCCATACATGGTCCAGGGAGAAAATGGCTGGGAGAGAGAATAACAAATATTGAGAAGTACAAAGAAGATAGAAGAAAAGATAGAGAGAAGAGGTTCTAGAAAAGGAGAGAGAAGATTGAGAGAAAGAAATTAGAGTAAATAGAAAAGCAAGAGAGAGACAAGGAGAGCTGGGAATGGGAAGATAGATGCAGCAGCAAACAGAAAGGGACAATGGGCAAAAGATTGAGAGAGGCAGTTGGGACAGAGATGGGGGCAGAATAGAGAAAGTAAGAGAGAGCCTAAAGAAGCAAAATGAGAGCTAGGTACACATAGAGATATGGTGATTGGAGATTGTTAGTGGAATTGATAGCTTAACGTTTTTTGGCCAATTCACCTGTCTCAATGTGACTTTCAAGCACAATTCTGCATTTTATTTTCTTGAAGGGATCTTAGTGTAAGATTCAAAAAGTCACCTTGCCTTTTGGTCTTAACAATCCTAATAAAGTGTAACCCTTGTTAATTGATCCACATTTCTTTTTGTGAATTGATTAGCAATGACACCCCCTTGTTATGTGTTACTATATACTCTTGGTGAAGAAGTGCTGACACTTTCTCTTTTAATGCATATCAGCCATGTCTTCATTTGCTGCTAAAGACGCTGGAGAGGACAAACTACTTGCTGAGAAGTCCAGGTTCTCTTCCGGAGGTGATTTAGCTTTCTAGTGTACATTTAAATATGGAAGTCTCTTAACTGTTTCATAACTTGAATTTTGACTTATATCTGCACCTGTAGTAATGCCGAACAATACTGTTGCAAGGAAATTATTTTCCAGTTCTAGTAGAAATGGCAGGCTTCCATGTTTTCTACATTCACCACTCAAAAAAGTGCATCATCGTCCAAGCAAGAGTAGAGAATGTCCAGAATTATGGAAATGGACAACTCTGTACCATTCAATTGGGAGTCACCGTGCACAGAGCATCAAACAGATATGTTATTGCAGAGCCGGAACCTAGATGCACAACTTGAAACACCCACTTTAGAGGCAGTACTATTGCCTGATAATCTGTGGCTCCTCTAACTGGAGATAGAACTATTGTCCTCAGCCAGGCCACAGGCCTCAAATGGACCCATCTAAGGCTCATCCTTTACTATAACTACTTGTCTTGATGGTGGACATCCTTTTGTACAGCACCTTTTGCATAACCTGCCTGTATCTATGAGGGGTGTATGTCAGTGTCAGAGACTGCTTCAATTCAATGGAGTTTTGACTAGTGCTTTAAATCAAATACAATTGAACTGGCCTCATTATGTCACCACCTTATAGTGAAATTCATTGTGGGACTTTCCCAACATCCCGTGTAAAATGACAATTAAATTCTATTTAGTTTTCACCATATTTGCTACCCTAAAATGTTTAGAACACACTGTTTGGCACTAATGTCCCAAAATGTTCTTGATGGATATGCTCCACGCTCTCTGTAAAGTTAGTTTAAATTAGTGGCAAATTAAAATAAAACTTCCTCAGAATTTGGAAATTCCACACTTTACGAATCAGATGAAATTTCCTAGACTTACGTGAGATAAGGTGCCTTCCAGGTGTGATGATTTCCTGATGTAGAATACCCCTAGTAGGACATCCTCCAGCAAAACAATTTTGAGTGTGGCGGCTGGAAATCTACCACAAGAGGTGTGGGAGGGAGGGAGGGAGGGCTCTGAGCTGAGGCCAGCTTATTTTTTTTTAACCCCTTCGCTGCGTTCGTCGGCCAACGGCCGTCGCGAGAACTACCTCAATAGTGCTGCGCACGTCCGTTGGCCGACGCGGTCCCGCCCACTCCTTTGAAGTGCCGCACCGCGGTGGAATGTTCACCGCGGTAAAGGGGTTAAAAGAACTTGATAAGCTGTGCATTGCACAAAGCTTGAACAGTTTAGAAAATACACAAAGTTGCGAGTCAGCTAACTTTACAACTTTACATCCTTCTACTTTAAATCCCATCTAATTGATAAAATGTAAAGTTGGATTGTGAAAAGTTGATTGAGTATGCTTTAATATGTACCTTAAAAAAAGCCATGTGTTCTCTCACACAGAATCACACAGTGTGCACCTGAATATCGAAGGCATACAATATTGAGGACAAAACAACAAATCTAAAATGCTGACAAGTATAGATTTTTCTATACCTTACTCCACATATATGTACCTATGCGATACATATATCCTCAAGGTATGTAGATGTGGACTCAGGAATAGTAAATTTATACTTCCCTATAAATACTTACCTTTCAATATTCTGTCCTCGAATTTGTATACCATGATATTCTGGGGGGCGATATTTAGTAGTGCAACCAGTATTTGGGAAAGAATGCACCTATCTAGCACCGATTTAAGGTTTGGTCATAGCCGTGGGTCATGTCCCCCTAAAAATATACTTGTGGTTATGGGCCTGACGATAATCCAACAATTATCAGCATAATCAATTCCAAACATACACTCTAGTCAACCCATCACCACAGGTGGCAGTCACAAAGGGCACCACCCCAGACTGACTTAAAGCAACAGATTCAGACACACATTAGCAATATGCTTAATGACTACTTATCAAGGTTTTCAAAGCCAAAACTGAACTTGAAGAAAAATCTCTAGACCACGTGGAGAAAAGGACACAACACTAAGAAATACCAGAGAACCTCTGTCCCATTTTGAATTCTTAATTCATCCGCATTGTGTTAAAAGCAGGCTGTCACCAAATACTGAACAATCAACTCTATTAATTCACAGAAAATGGCTCTCTCTGAATACTGTCAAAGCGTATTTTATAAGAATCTGTTTTTTTTCTCTCGATTCGATTGAAAGTCACAGTTCACGTGTTCGTCCAAGTAAGAGTTGCAAGCTGTGAAGAAAAAAATGTGAATAAATATTTTTTACTCGTCCCATATTTATGCTAAATATACACCTCCTTGGATCAGTCCCTGAGCAGTCCTTCAGCTGAACCTATACTGAAGGTGATTAAAGCCACCCTTCTTCCCGCCCTAAGTTATGGGCACCAGGCCTTTCCTGATGCATGTACGGACAGTCTTGACCATGCCCAGATTACTATCCACAAAAGAATCTTTCGACTCCCGAAACATATACACAGGGCAAGACTACGACTGGAGTTGGGCCTCACAAGACAATCTCTCTCCTGTGAGGCAGATACCCTGAAGTACTACATAAGGGTACTAAAAGCTGCAGATAATACTCTTAAAGCTCGCTTAAAAGAAACCTTCGCCAGTTCTGGGAACCCATGGAATCGTCAAATTGTAAAGGCCATAAGATCCCTACAAATTGATGAATCAACATTAACAGCAGACTCTCTTCCCTACGCAGTCTGGAAAAGGGCCATAAACAAGCAGGCAAGACAAATCTCCTATCAGATGGACTTTCGGGCATTAAAATCGTCCACTATCTTGCTTCCTTTGAATGAATCATACCTCCCAGGGTTACCACAACCATACCTTTTTGACAGCTTAAACGCATTGGCCCGCAGAAACATTATGTTTATGCGTCTCCTAGGCCTGCGATCCATTGCTTTTAACCGATGGGCCCCACGTGGAGAGGAGGGGGCTTGCAGATTGTGCAACTACAGGTCATGGCTTCATCTTTTGTGCTGCTGTCCTGTTTTAAATGCCCCTAGAAGAGTTCTCCTAAAGCCATTATATCAAAAAAGGGGCATTAATACATGTTTGGAGGCATCTGCACTTTGCTTTACACGAACAGACACTCAAACGCTCGCAAGGTCCGGATAATATGTGAGAATCTTGGAAAATCTACTTTCTCCCCTATTGCCTCTCCCAATCTGGTCCCTGCTCCTCAAAAACTTATTACTGACTATTTTACAGTATGTCCTAGTGTTTTCTCACTACACTAAGTCATAATGTTCATTTTATCTCCGATTTTAACGCTTTTTATCTGTTGTTAAGGCCACTGTATAAGAGTGCCTTGTCTGAATAATGAGTTTTAAATGTGATGGTCAGTTTTGCCCTGCTCTTAATGATGCAAAGACGTTAGGGAAGCATCTCCATTGCAATGGTTTTAATTAACTGTGCAAAATCTAATAAATAAATAAATATCTGTAAATACCTCCTTGGATATTTCCTCGCATGCAGTATGATAACAACTGCAAATAATCTATGCATGTCGGTAGGACAATGTGATGGCAAAAGCCACTCTTCGGGCGCCCATCTGTTGAAACTGTGTTTTACTTTCTGCTAGAGCCTTCTGACTCTATGTAATTCCCTACAAACAGTTCACGACAATATGCTCCCTGTCTACAAAACCACCCCCCATCCCCCTCCCCTTTTCATGTGCAATTATCTACACGTCCTCCCTTCCTTTCTCTCCACCTACAAACAGCATTCCCCCTCCTTCCACATTCTGTCAGTGAGCTTGCTTGAAACTCGAGCCCCTCCTGTCTCAGTGTGCGCCCCCTCTCCTGCAAGCAGCTGGGCTGCAGTATCCGCACGGTGCCTGTCCTAGCGGAGATAGTCACCTAGCAGTGCGCCTGCTGCCTGCTCACCTGCAAACCTGCTGCATGCCTGAGTCTGCTGCAGACCGGGGCCGTCCTGTGGCTGCTGGCGGCGCAAAAAGAGGAGACCGAGTGCCCCACCACTATCACATGGCGCACTCGTGACAATGCCGACGGCCCGTGCTCACTTTCTGCGTCTGCCAAGCAGCAGGTAACACCGCTCTCGGAGAGGAGAGCATGGATTACCTACTGCTGCTGGTGTGGACTTCGCTTGTGACGGTTCCTCACAGCAGCTCGATGCAGTACTTGACGGTCCTGTGGCTTGGGAGTCTTGTGAAGGCAGGTTGAGGCATATTTTTTTACTCGCTCGTTACGGACAAGGTGTGATGTTGGCAGCTGGCTTGTCAGCTTGATGGTGAAGCGTCTCACTGCAAATGCTGTCTGTTCTCTTTCAGAGCCTCCAGATGTGCTGTCTGTGTTACGTGTCGTTTACAGCAGCTTTAACGAGCGATGGCAGCAGCAGTGGATTGAACCACGGTGTGTATCACGTTATTCCATTGCATGCGCGTGCTTTAGCAAAACATTGTGGAAGTGGAGATCAGACACAAGCTTTAAGACATCACCACACACGCGTAAACCCACTGTAGCGCGCGTAAATGCTCCAGCGTGCAGCCGCGTACAGGTGAGCCCGGCGTGGACAACGTGAGTGACAAGTTTCCACATAAAACAATGACGCGAATGCTATGAATATGGATGAGTGTTAAAATGCTGTTAAACTGTGTGAGGAGCGATGCATGCGTGTTCGGTAGAAAGGAAGGCTGCCCAGGCTGGGCGGCCAGGTGTTTCTGCTGAGAGCAGTTCCAGTGCAGGGGGACGGGCACAGAGGCTGCCGGCTGGCATGTTCCGCGAGGGATTCCCCCTGAAGCAGCTGTCTGCTGCCCATGAGGTCCGTGGGTCCCTGGCCTTGATTTACGCCACGCAGCAGAGGGGAAAGCCCTTGATGTGTGCTTTCCAGTGATCTGCGGCGCGGCGATTTATCATTGGCTCCAATGCAAACCTCTTCACGACCGGAAGATTGATGGCGTTCGCAACATCTGCTGCCGAACAGCGCAGACATTCCGCCGCTTTAAGTGGGGTTTATTTCAAGTTAGGAATTGTAGGGTTTGGGAACGCGCTGCAGAATTTCTCCACGCAGAGCAGGCACTGGATGAAAGGAGGAATGAACCGGGATTTGCCAAGAGCTGCATTCATTCACTTGGACTAATTGGGTGGTGATTTGCAGGACAAATGTCATATTATTACCACAGCACTCCTTAACCGTCTTGAAAAAGCACTGGGTATTAGCTCACATATTCCATTCTAGAATCAGTTTAAAGAAGAAACCAACATGGACTATGCTCATAAGGGCTCGTTATTGTGAATCTATATTACTACATGGCTTTAACTCCTTGTGCTCTGGTTATGGGTAAATATCATCTATCCGCCCGTCCGCTCGTCCATCCATCACCCACCCACCCGCCCGTCAATCTGTCTGTCTCCTAATTGTGCTGCCCTTTAGATCGCACTTCACTTTACCTCTCTAGCTATATCGTCACAGACGAAAGAAGAAAGAGCATTCTCCTGTGAATGCCACGTGCTGGCCCTGTCCGCCCTCGCACTTAACATATACACATCAATTCATAGGTGTTTTAGTTAGTGCATACGTATGACATATCCCTGCATACATCCCACTCACTAGATGGCTAATATTATGTGAAGAAATGTTTGAGTGACAGAAATTAAAATAGGAGGAGCTGAAAAGAGAGTTTACCACAGTTCAATTCAATGATGCTTTATTGATATAACGCGCAGTTTTTCGGATGCTGCCAACGCTTTACTCGCAATCAAGTAATGCAAGTTTTGCACATGAGCTTTTAAAGTCTGTGATGGGGCTAAAAACGGGGAGGTAGTCTGCGTCTATTTTTTTGTCACATCTGGAATTTTTTTCCGAGAAGGATACGGATCTCGGGGATATACATCCTTTTGGGGTAACCATCTTACCCAGAAACCGCGATTTAACCACATTGTACAAACCCCAGACTCCGCAAATGAAAGCGGTTTAGCGCCTCGTCAGGGGTAGTGAGCGCTACATATATAAACACTAAACCACAAATACACATAACACACCTTCTTTGCCACTTATAACCGATTCTCTGCACAATGTTTGAAGATGAAGTCGGAGGCGCATGTTAATTTAAAAGTCCTCTATGTAGCGCCTCTTATTTGAATGGTGGTCATTTGCATCTTAATGTCTGCTGTTTGAGGTGCTCAGTAACTTGACACCAACATCTGGTAAACCCCTCGCGCGGTGAGCCTTTAATGTGGCTTAAGGGGGCGTGCGATTGGACAAATCTCCTCTTTAGTAGGTTTTGAGTTGGAGCAATAAAGCCACAATTACAGTATCAGCTTCTCCCTGGAAACAAAACACCTTCCCATTTGACAGCAATTACTGCTCGAGGTGGGAAAGCCATTAGGCCTCGCCGTGATGACAGACGCCTTGACGTGAATGGCTGTGGGAAACTTCACAGCTCAGCTTATCTGCCCCTCTCAGCAGGGGTCACCAGAGAGCAGACAACACGTACCTCAAACACTGCTTTGAAATCCGAAAGAGCACAACGCCATGACAGCAGAAGGAATTCCTTGAAACACTGCCTCTGTGCTGCTTCTAAGTAAAAGTCCCGATTTCCAATACAAAGTCAAGTTATATTTGACGTTTTACATTCATGCACCCAGCCTCATATTTGCACAATTTAGAATCTGCGTTCTATTCAGTACATGTTCTTAGGGCACACGACAAAGTCACCCGTACACCATATAGCCATTCTTGCCTGCAACATAGTATTGGCATGGATTTTTATATGACTGGGTGGTTTGATAGCAAAGCTGTGGACCTCTTAACCTGGGGTCCCGAGGTGGAATTCGGTACATGACCGAAAAAAAGTGCAACACTGGACAAATCATGTTGTGTGCCTCAAGTTGTAAACGTACATGCAATATACATCAAAAACATGGAGTTAAATTGTATTATAATTCTCATGAAGACAGGGGCGTAGCTTCGGGGAGGGATGGGGGGGGGTTTGGGGGTTACACCCCCCCTAATAAATGTATTATTTAGTAAATAGTTGGGTACAGGAGCTTTTAGTTGGATATGGTAAGGTGTCTGTCGGATTTCACCTGGGGTTTTTAAATACTCACTCGACAAAAACACACATACACTCTTCTGTTTTGAAGGTCTTAAAAAGTGTATTTTACAAAATACAGTATTTTAAGTATTTTAAATATCCCTCACAATCAGCACTCCCTTCCCTTTCCATTGGCCCTTAAGTCCCCCTCAAGCGCTGCTTCAACTATAATAATTAAAATGATATCCTAGCGTGATTGGTTGAAAATCTGAAGCTCACCCTCCCTAGTTTTACTGGCCAAGCTATGCCCCTACATGTACATGATCTGTGCACACAGATACACTCTATGATTGCAAGCCAAAACTCTATGATTATGAGTCAGGTGGAGTGAAATTTCTATATGGGATTCCACTCTGCTTGATTCTTAATGGGCCAGTGTTCCTGCTGTCAGTTTGCCTAGGGGCTGGAACACTTGAACTGAGTTTACCGGGCAGTAATTCTGCCTGGAATGATCACACAAGGCTTTGTCTGCAGTAGCAGCCAAGCCTCTTCCTCTTTTTAGGGACAGACAAACAGACAGTGCAAACTGTCTCGTTGCATAATACCTTTTGTGGGCTTACTAAGAATTTACGGGGGCTTACCTTACATCCTACCCATTGCTTACCATTGGTTGGATTTATTCTCACTCTAATTTACTTCATTCTTATTTGATGACTTTCCATGTCCCCCTTGTGCTTGTCCCTCCCATGGAGCATAGCCTCTTTACCATTCTCTTGATTGACGGACATGTCATTCCACTCCTCGCTTTTTATGAGCTACTTTTTTCTTTCTGGTTAAGTACTCAATCAGAGTGCATGTGTGTCTTACAACTCTCTCTGTCTTATATATCCCCACCCAAAATACCCACCCGTCCTCTGTGTTTGCTCTCTCCCTCTTGGCTGCTCTCTCTGTGTACTTCGCCACCCTGCACTCTGTATTGCTGTCTCCCTCATGTCCTACTTTCCCTGCCCCATGTTTCTTTCTTCCTCATGTGCTTCTCCCCTCACACCATGGTGTTGCTCTCTCCATCATGCCCACTGTTCACTCCATGTAACTTCCCACAACTCACTCCCCCACCTGCTTCACAGTTGCCCCCTTATCCCAGCAGTTTTTTTTTAATTTATATTTTTTTGGAGGGCCAAGCAGTAAATTGCTACTGGCCAACCACAGAAGCACTTTTGCGCACTCACCATTATTAATTTTTTTTTTTATTGACCGATTGTAGTGACTCGCGCCATTTTTGATCGGTCAATAAAATCTAAAGGAAAATGGGCGTCTGGTGGTGCCTGAATGGGTGGTGAAGGGAAACAGTTGGAACACCGCGGTCTGAACCACGAGTGTTCCAACTCTGCAAGCACTACTACGCATGCCTTAACCACACATATGCCTTAACCAAGCATGTGCATGGTTAAGGCAATGCGCAGAAGGGCTTGCAGACCGACGGAAGCAGGAAGATATCGCGGTGAGGTAAGTGGGGCTGGGGGGTGAGTCAGGGTACTTTGGTGGGCGGGGGGTGGGTCGGGGTTGTTTTGTTGACTGGGGGTGGGTCGGGGTTATTTTAAGTGGGGCTGGGGGGTCAGGGTTGTTTTGTGGGCTGGGGGTTTCTGGGTTGTTTTGAGTGGGGTGGGGGGTGAGTCGGGGTACTTTTGTAGGCTGGGGGGTCGAGGTTGTTTTGTGGGCTGGGGGTTGGGTCGGGGTTATTTAAAGTGATGCTGAGGGGTGGGTCGGGGTACTTTTGTGGGCTGGGGGTCTGGAGTAGTTTTGTAGGCTGGGGGTTGGTCAGGGGGTAGTTTTGTGGCCTGGGGGGTGTCGGGGTAGTTTTCTGGGTTGGGGGTGGGACAGGGTTGTTTTCTGGGCTGAGGGGATTCGGGGGCAGTCGTCAGGGCTGGGGGGTTGGAGGTAGTTTTTAGGGCTGGGAGTTGGAGGTAGTTTGGGTAGTTTTCAGGGCTGGGGGAATTGGGGCTAGTTTTCAGGGCTGGGGGGTGAGGCTAATTTTCAGGGCTGGGGGTGGGGCAAGTTTTCAAGGCTGGGGGGTCAGGGGTAGTTTTCAGGGCTGGGGGGTCGGAGTAGTTTTTAGGGCTGGGGGAGTGTTGAGGTAGTTTTATAAATTGGGGGTTAGGGTATTAGGCCTCAGAGCAGGGGGAGGGGAATGAGTAGTCAGGGTAGTTTTTAGGGCTTAGGGAGGGCGGGCAGTTTTTAGGGCTGGGTCAAGGCTGGCCAGCGTCATGTTAAAGGACAGGGATAAGGGACAGGGTTTTAGGCATTAGGGCAGGGGGAGGACACAGCGTAGGGGTTGTGAGGGGGTAGGGCTATTTGCACCTCAGGACGGGAGGGGGGTGGGGGGAGTTTGTACCCTAGGGCGGTGGGGAGGGGGGTGGCGACCTTAGCCATGCATATCCCTTTACCATGCATGCCTTTACCATGAAAATTTGTGGTAAAGGCATGCGTGGTAAAGCAATGCATGGTTAAGACGCAGTTGTTATTCAGACCGCATGGTTTAGGAATGCGGGGTTGTGGAACTCGTTGTTCCATCATACAACCGTGGTGAAGCATGCATAAGCCTCCAAAATGATATGACCACCAATATCTTGGAACAGTTTGTAAAATATAAAGGAAATCGTGCCCGCGTAATTCCGTAGGCATGTGCATGAGTGGTGACGCATGGGCGTGCATAATTGATGATGATAGCACCAGCAGTGGCGTCATGAATGCACCTGTTTTGTTTTACCAATATAGACAGCATCGCTAAAAAAGCATCACTTTTTAAGGATGCTACTCAGTATTGCCAAAAAGCACAAGCAAAGCCAGTAGGCCCCAAAGGAGAGACCTATTGACTCTGACAATTCTTGTTTTTTTCTGGCGGGTGGAGTATCCACCATCAGACTGTGCCCCTTGAATCCATACAAGGTCCCAAATCGAGGGTTAATTCTGGTGCATGGTTTTGACAGCTGTATGATCTTCCAACATTTTACTTCATATGTGGCATGGACATTGATTTTCTGTATGTGTGGTCATGAGTCACAAAAACATTGTGCCTTGATGATAATATGTATAGTACTTACATTTCACATTCTTGTGTATGGTTTGTAATAAACATTTGTATAGTACCATCAACCATCATTATGGCACTGCACCACCCTGCACTTTTTACGTGAGCCCACAATTTCCATTCAGCCACACTGGTATTGGCTTGTATGCTTACATACAATGGCCTGTACACTTCTTTTGTAAGAAAAATAATACATTTTCCTTAAGACTAATGAGCCAATATCCAAAAATAACCACTGAGTTAACCACTAACCTTGAGTTCCAGAGCAGCGTGCTCCCTGACTTAAAGTGCTTCAACACCTCGTCGGGGGTAGAAGTTGCGATAGAAATGCAACTACAATACAATTTATAGTTTTTCATATGAGGCAAGGCCCTTCAAAAAGCTTTTCACAGAACACAATTGCTGTTATACACCGAAGTCACAAACTCAGACTGTCATCCTTCTGCTGGAAGTAATTTGGGTAGCATTCAATTGTGTAATTGAAACTATTGTTATTTACAATGCTTTGACTTGGTAGGTATGTGACATGAAGTGATATAGAAAAAAGACTTTATAATAAATATGATTTTCTCTGTAGCCTCCTTCAGTATATTAATGAAAAGAACATAGAAATCTATGTTCTCTCATTAGAGATGGATCTAAGAGTCAATCACGCAGTGCCCTTGTGAGAGATTATTTAGAGAATAATTGCATATGGACAGAGGAAGGCGAAACCAATCAGTAATATGGCAAAGCACTGACGACTATCTCTCTGGCTCATGCATTGAAATCCGACAAGCTTGTTACTGATCCAAAAGCTGTTGCCATCTGGAAGTTGAACAGTTGCCAATCTGGATTGAGCTGGTGTTCTGCACAATCTGAAAAGAGCTGATGATCTCCACAGATGGCACAAGACCACTTTAGAAAATGTTGTTTTTAGTTTGAACACTTATTGGTATTCTGAGATAGCCCAGTGTTCAAGCGCAGGCCTGAGCCACCATTGTGAAGGTACCTACACACGGCCTCTGCGCAAACGGGTGGGTGATTCTTAAAGAACTTTGAAGCATTCTCGTCCCTGAAGAAATCACTGAATTCACTAAGTAAGTCTTATGATTGCTTAATTGTGTGAGAACCAGTCTTTAGTGCAAGATGATGATTGGAATTGTAGAACCGAGACGATTTGGCCAATGTGTCCTACAACAGTTCAAATGAAATCACACAAAATCAGATGTATTCTCATACATATCTAAGAATGTGTCTACTATTCTAATAATCGAAGAGCCCGATGGGAGTATAAAAAACAGGAGAAATGTATTTTGGAGCTACCTGTATCACTGACACTGAAAACCGAAACAAATTCATATAACAATGGACGCATGCTTCCCAGTTAAGAAGGAGTGCAAATTGGGCTTGGGTTGGTGATGGGCTCCCATACTGCCCGGGGTTCCTTGGACCACCAGGGCTAGATGTTGCTGTTTTACAGACACTTCACACAAGCAGCAACTTCTTCCGGGTCTCTGCTACAGTGCCCGGAAGTGATGAGATGCAAATGACGTCTCTCTCAGGCTGGAAAGAGTACAGTGGCACAAGGACTTCAAAAGCAGCCAGCTTTCCGCTTTGCTCTTCTCGGCTTGGCATCCTAGATAGCAACAACTCGCGGCATTGCACATCCCCAAATCAACAAAAAGTGGATATGTCTCTAGCCACAGGCCTTTGATTACTTTACAGCAAAGTTAGCACATAGGAAAGGGCTCTTGTCTATCACAGTGTGTACTGCTAGGTATTATACAGATGTGTCATGGCGTGGAATGTTCATAGCTGGCATTTTATCTTTACAGATTATGTATTCGTGACACCTGTTGAAGTGGATGCCAGCGGAACATACATTTCGCATGAAGTTTTACATAACAGCAGAAAGAAGCGATCAGCGCCCAGTTCAGACAGTTCTTTGCACTACCGAGTTTCAGCATTTGGACAGGACCTGCACTTAGAACTGAAACCTTCGGTCATATTAAGCAAAGGCTTTCATATCCAGATAGCAGGAAAGGATGGGATCCGGTCTCATCAGCAAGAAATCGAACCCTGTTTCTACCACGGATTTATAAGAAACTATACCAGCTCTTCAGTGGCGATATCTACATGCTTGGGTTTGGTAAGTCATTTTGTTTCTTTAACAGATTAAAGTTGTGTCCACGTTCTGTCTTTGTTTATATTTGCAATATTTTTCAGTGAATTTATAAGTTTCATTTGATTGAGACTTTTTAGGCCTGAAGTTTTACAGCTCAGTTGTCAACCTGATTGACTGCTTACAGCAGATTTAGAGTTTGATTTAGGTCCCGCCTTTCTTCCACTTTCAGCCATTGGCTAGAGACTTTTTGAGTCATGTCTTGGTTCAGAACAGTGGAGCTTTCCTTTCTCACCTCCTACTCTTTACTGTTTGGGTGGATCCTCTGCCTCCAGTTGAGTGCTTGCAGGGATTGCACGAGAGACTACTCTACAACAGCTATCCTTAGTGGAAACATCTATAAGGACAGGAATGAAGGCAAGGCAGCCTTAATGTAATCCTGCTATTGTTTCTTGCCTGGATTTAAAGTGTGAATGTGTCATCTTTTGGAACTTTATACTCAGATCTACTGGTTTTTCCAATGCTTTTGTGTGTAGTTCAGTGATACTTTTTCTGTGTTAGATTACAGCCTTCCCAAATAGGCAGTGGACTCTATCTGTTTTTTTGTGTTAAGCACAAGATTTAATAAACTTTAAACTACTGTACTGCAGATTTGTACTAAAACTTGCACCACCTGACCAGTGCAGGATAATCATTGGTACGACTGGCTGGTACAACAAAAAGCATTTTAACCAAGAGAGCGGGGCAAAAGTGCATTTTTTTCACTGCTTAATCATTGCAAATATACAACACTGGCAAAATATTAGATAATCTGGGCTAGGGATATTTATGTCATCTTTGCTTGTAGAAGTGGGCAAGGCAGGAGATTCATATAATGAGCCAAGACAGAGTCGAAGCAGGCGTCTGGCTTGGATCTGGGCGCCAAGGCACAAACTGAGCCATCAAAAGATTTGGCATACAAATGGGATAGAAAAGATCAGGTAAAAATATGAAAAAGTCTCTTTCAAATTAAAAATAAGGTATTTATTCACTTCAATTTAGTACATTGGACAAGGGGCCAAGGCACATGATTGAAGGCCTGGAGACAGGTGCAGTCCGAATCGGACCGGTTAGGGGCAGTGGCCAATGGTTGCCCTGTTTTGAATTTTGTGGTCCCCAGCGGTCAGAAACCATTGGTGGCCGCAGGATCGGTGGGGTCGCCTGGACAATTGTAGGGGGCAGCAGGAGAGGTTTCATAATGGGAAAGGCTACCTGTTAGCCACTTACCTGCCTGGCTGCCCCTGATGACTGCCAACGCGCCCCTCTCCCTTTCGGTACTGGAGTTCCTTTTCTTCATTCTTTTTCGACACTGCCATGAGAAAGCATCAGAGATCTAGGTTTCTCAATTGCACTAAATGTATAGCCAATATTGTTATCTCCACTCCCCGTCTCTTCAGTACAATCCTTATGGACCAGGAGCAGACACCAATTCTTTGCCTAAAGATTTTATTTTGCACAATATTCCGCCATGACGCGTTTCAGCCACAACACTGGCCTTGTTCACACGCATGCTACGTCATTGGTGATTGTCTTAAATAGTGTCATGTGAGCCAATATTGTTGATGTATGTGGGGCAAGATTATTGTCTCTTAAACCATCCACTAGTCCGATTGTTATATAGAGTTCATCCTGAACTGAATTTATTCAAGGTGCTCTCAGATTTTGATATCAATCAAAAGGAGGCACAGCAATGTGAGCAGGCTTGCATGAAATCACACATTTTAGCCAAGTGGAGAAGCTGGTATTTGAACCCAGGTTTCTTGATTACACATTGCGCAGTTCAACCACAGCATGGATATATCCTCTCTCCCTTTTATCATTGAAAGGTAGTTCTTTGTGTTAAAATAGTTCATGATCTAAATTAGAATATTAAGTTCAATAAATGCAAGTATCACAAGGTAATTCAATCTGACACAATAGCATGCATAAAATGTGAAAAAAATCCTTTCCTAAAAAAGTACAAAGGTAAGTGTAATGGAAGACAAGAGGCTATATTTATGTTAATATCACTACCTTTCCGTCATTGAATAAACAGTAAAGAGTGGGATGGTCAACAGCCCAATGACAGCAAATCCATCTAGTTGTTAAAAAAAGGACTCAGACATCCTGCAGAGGTAGCTCACATGTTACAGGCCCATAATGAGACACAGGGTAATTGCAGCTCAACTAGTGAGGCACACAGACCTTTTCAGATAGCACATGTCCAGCCGCACTGCATTTAGTGATTTTGGCTTTTAGAACTGCATTAGGGAGAAAAAAGGACAGTGCATGAGAAGTTTGGCTAATTTCTATTTAGCTTGCAGGTCCCCATGGCTCATAGGTTGAGCCAGAACTAGATATTCCCCTTGAGCCAAGTCCAAGCCTTGATTACTCCCCTCTATTCATTTGAGCTGCTCCAGGTCAATGTCTAGTTGGCCTGGGTGAATTATAGGGCTTAACCCTTTCATGTGTGGGCATACTTGAAATGCTAACAGTTTCATACCTCAATGGATGGGCCTATTGGTGGTGTCAAAAGGCAATGAGAGCACCAGGGTTGTTATCTACCAAAGAAAATTAGGCCTTGGGGTAAGAGAATTTGGAAGGCCTCTGTATTCTACTAAGAAAGAAATGTATTCAATGCCTTGAAATTTGGGTCAGCATAGGGACCCGGTGTATGTTTCTCTGTCCTCTTCTGCTATGAAGTCCATCTTGAGACTTGTTGGTGTCCATGTCTGATTTAGATAAACCAGTGGCTCCACATTTTTCTTAATAGACATGGTGGTGATTTTTATTGTGCTGGGAGATAGATAGATAGATTTTTAGTATGAATTATTTACAGAACAGCTGAAGTGGTCTCTAGAACTGTCTGTGTCTCTTGCCAGCAGGACCAGACTGGAAACCCAAAACAGCCCTGGCAAATTCCTCGCACCAGCTCCTGGGGAACCACTGCCTGGCCCCAGGAGGCTGGAAATGCTTGCTTGCTGCTTTAGCTACTGGAGGCCGTTATTGCAGCACCACTGCAAAACCATCTCCCTGTAATAAAACTAGCCCCCACCCTTCCAGCCTCCCGGGGAAATGCCTGATGCTTGCTACGGCCAGTCCGGCCCTGCTTGCCAGACCTTAAAAGTGTTGCTTTCTTTAGCATCCATTTTCCAGATACTTTTTTCAGTGCTTGCTCCCAAGTGCTGCATAGCCACCCGCCAACTTATTAGAAATTCAGTGGCCATTTTGGAACAGCAAAACAATGATAGTGTATGTATAATACCGTTCCAAGATGGCCACCATGTTTGTAATCAGTCATCAGTTGGTGTGCTAGCACTGGGGCTTAAATGTTGACAAAAGCATCAGAAATATGAAAGCCGCAGAAAAGTTAGTTTTTTTTAGGCCTGGCCTAGAGACAGCTTTATCCTTTTTATCCCTCATGTTTTCAAAAAGTCATAATAAAAGTACTCACATACACAAACACATATTTCATGTTTTGGTGCTTTTATTGCACAAATGTAGCGTTATTTCACAAGGAACTATTAAGTATGGAAAATATTTGACAGAATTCGATTTTTTTCATCCTAATGACAGCCCCAAAACTATTCTGCAGAACTTTACCATTGTCAGTTCTTCGAGGATTCAGCCATTGGTCTGTTCAAGTGTCATTCACATTTTGCTTCCTTGTACCACATCTTACAGCATGAGGCAAAGGATAGCATATTTCACAAATTGGCTGTCGATATTCTGAGTGATTGCATTTATCTCTTACCCACATCTGTCCAATAAGTAGCCCACGTTAGTCCAGTTATTAGTGGGCCACTCCCTGCTTTAATTTATTCATTTTTATGATGGTTAATTTATTAATACTTTTTCTTGCAAACATATGTACACCACATTTGTTCAGCTTTGATTTTACATTTTGTTACTTTTACACTTTTAATTACTATTGTGTGTGTTTAAGAAAAGTAATAAGAGCCAAACCTATTGGCTTTGCCAATTTTTGTTTCTGAAGCATCCAATTTTCAGATGCTTTTCTAAGTGCTTGCTTTCCAGTGGAACCAGATTGCTTACCAACTGATTACTGATGCAAAATAGTACCCCCTGCATGCCAATGAAAGCAAAAGGACACACTGAAACAGGCAACACAAAATCAGACTAAAATATTCATGTGGGCTAACCCAAGATAAGTCTGACAATTTCTCAAGCCAGTGCCTCAAGAATCCCTAGCAAAATGTGCTAATGGCAAAAGGAAGCTGAGTCAAAGCACTTCAAAGTAATTATACAATACAATATATTGGGCATGATAGGTGTAAGCTCCATATTCACCAATCCTAAAGTGTGAGGTACTGAGAGTGAGAGACAAGAAGTAGAGAGGAAAGTCAATGAGACATTGACAAAGGAAACAGACAGGGACGCAGAGTGAGAGGCAAAAAGGTAGGCAGATACACAAAATAGAGTGATGCAAGAAAGAGCAAGAGACAGAGTGTGTCTGTGTGAGTGAGAGAGAAAGAGAAGCAGACAGAGTGCATGAAAGTGTAAAGAGGAGCAGAGAAAGAACAAGAGAAATTGTAATATAATAGGTGTGTGAAAGAGACAGGTGGGAAGGAATGAGAAAGATGAAGTGGGAGAGAGAGGATTAGAAAGAAGGGGTGGAACATTGTGAACATGAATAAGAGAAAGGAGAATAGAGTTTGAGAATGAGAGACATTTGGAGGGAGAAATACAGAGGAAGAGAAAGATTGAACGAGAGAAAGAAAGGGAAAGAGTGAGAGAGAAAGAAAGGAAGGCATACAGAGATACTTGTCTACCTGCAGTTTACATACAGAAAATGTCAAATCTTTAGAAGATAACAGACACTTACTACCATGAGAACTACGAGGGCACAATGTATTGTAATCACATTTTTTTCAATATTAGCAAATAAAATCAGTCCATGCTGTTTATTTAAGGTTATTTTCCCTCCACCCCTCACTTAACACATTAAATCACATTTACAACCAGCAATATTATTAATGTTGTGTCTGGGCCTCTGCCAAAGAAGATGCATGCAGTAATTACTATTCTGTGCAAGAACCAAAAAGGATGTTTTCTCTTTTTTTACTCACATACCCAAATATGTACTTCAGTGTGAAATTGATAATAAAACTATGGCATGAGATGGGACTCTGGGTTATGCTGCCAAGCACCGCAAAAGGCACCTGATAATGACATGGGACTTAACAAATCTTCTCGGGTAAAATACTTTTTATTTGAAGAGAAACATATGCACATCTACTTTGACTAAATCTGATGGCACACACATACTTTTTGAATATTAATCAGGTAATCTCCGGTGGGTGTGTAGAAAGTATATAATTTTATTTGCTAAGATGCCATTTTATTAGCATTCTATTACTTTCGCAATGAAGGAAAACAAGCAAATGTGATCCAATTTGTAGTGTCTTGTTGTGAAGTAACTACAACTAACTGCAATGCTGATACAGAGTCAATCCTGCTTTAGGTACAGGCAAGCTTCCAAAAGAAGTTCCACTCTTCTTTTCAGTGACTACTCAGCTAAATTGTGCTTTCCAGTATCTGTTGGGAGTTGTTAGTTAATCTGGCTGTTTTAATCATATAAAGTAATTGTAGGAAGGTGGATTATTATGTGGTGATGCTGGTTAGGCTTCAACATGCAATACTTTCACAATACCCAAGGATGGTCCTTGGATTCACAATAATAAATCCATAGCTCAGTACTGGTAGAGTGGCAAGAGCAGGGCTTGACTAGAGGAACATGTGCTAAGCATTTCAGAGTACCAACACGGATGATTAGTAATTGACACAACTTGAAAGAAATCCGACCCCAATTTATAAAAATAAAGCAGAGTTTTATATAAATTTAGATACCAAAATGAAGTTAATTGGATAAGTATAACTGAAGTCATGAATTCTAGATGCAAAATTAAATCAGTGCAAAACAATATTGCAAAACTTTACGATTGCAGTCAATGGGAAAAACCACTAGTGACAATCGGTCACTTGCAGGTCGAGTTGCATGGAACCCAAGGGGGTAAAGGTGATGCATGTCTCGGGACCGAGGCACAACAGTTAGTTTGATTTTACCTGGCTCGAGAAGCCCGGGTGCAGAGTTGTTCTTGCTGTCCTTGATGCTGAAGCGGGAGCCGTGGGGGAGCTGGTTTTACTGGTAACAGGGTGCTGGGGAGGAAACAGGTGCAAAAAGTCGACAAGAAAGCCACTCTTGACATTGGATGAAGGTTTTGCAATGTTCCCTTGAGGTGCAGTGTCAAGTAAAAGTACTGTACACCAACAAGCCGTGGCAGCGGTAAGCTCAGCAGAAAGTTATTTTGACGTCCAAATGTCCTGGGAAAATGGTAGTCACCTGAAACTTGCTGTGCAGTGCATTGTGGGAAATTTGCTGGTTTCCCACAATGCACTGGGCCATCTACTTTTGGGCGACCCCTCATAGCGCCCCTATGGCCAGCGATTCTGTGGTTCCGGTAAGTTATTTTTACCTGCGGTGTACAGGGGACTAGTGCCACTAGTCAAGTGTAATCTGGAGTTGCCTTTGGCTCTCAAAGGGGTCCCTCTGTCTGGAAAATGAGCTTTGGTCCAGGACGAGTCACAGTCGTGCAGTTCTAGGATGGTTGCCACAGGTGCAGAGTATCACACCTTTGCTTTGTGCAGATCCTGTTGTCGGAGACATGGGTCTCCTCTTTGTTGCAAGTCAAATGAGAACTGAGCTTCGTGTGTTAGGGGTAGCCCTTAAATCTTAGATTTTGGGGCCTTAGGGTGGGGGTGCAAGTGGCCAATGAGCTACTAACCCTAGCGGCTAATCGGCTCCGGAGGTGACTACATCCGGGTGTGTGTGTCACCTTTTCTGCCCAGAACCCTCGATTCTGCCACTTTTAAAAATGGTAGGACATTTCTTGGCTGTACAGACCAGATAGCCCACCTTAGAGGTGTGGCTAGCCTTCTGGGGGTGTGCACCTCAGGATTACCTAATTTTCTTGCATACTCGTCTGCAAATGTGCCTGGGGGCAGGTTGTTGCCTCCTTTGATTAGACAGCCTGGTTGCATATCACAGGCGGTGAAGGTTTTTAAGCGCGCCGCCTTCCT
This sequence comes from Calotriton arnoldi, assembly GCA_963921515.1. Taxonomy (NCBI): domain Eukaryota; kingdom Metazoa; phylum Chordata; class Amphibia; order Caudata; family Salamandridae; genus Calotriton; species Calotriton arnoldi. The sequence continues at coordinate 2,180,099 of CAWUFW010001476.1, read as the reverse complement.
GTGCCACTACACTAGCCATCCTGTCAGGGAGGGAAGTGTAACCTCCTTCCCATCCAGGCCATTGTTTCTGACTACTGGGAGAGATCACACCACCTGGCAGGGGGTCAGATTCCTGTCTTTGCTGCAGCAGCTGCGAGCATGCAGACAGAGCACAGGAAAGGCATTGGTAACCTCTATGGTAGCCACCTGGGTGTATGCAACATCGTCCTCAACACGAGATTCATGACAGGGGTGATGGGGAACGTTGCTTTATACTAAACATGACACAATTTGGCAGTACCATAATGGAGCTGGCGACCTCAATTTTGCCCGGGTGCCAGCCCATGTTGTCCTATGGACCGTTTATCACTTGTAGCAGCCTTTAATGGTGAAGGCCACTCTAGGGCATATTAGCTTGCACTGATATTTCCTCACCTTTAATATAATTAACCCTGCCTCCTGGGCTCAGGAGGCCTTCCTTAGGAGTGACTGGCATATATAGAAAATAGTGCATCGACTGCCCCACATGGTGAGGGCAAAGTCGAGTTCAAACAGTTTGCACTGCTCCTGCAGTCTGCAATGGCAGGCCTGCTGTCATCTATTTACTTGGGTCACTCAGGGTGTCACAAACAGTGTTTCAAGCCCTGGTGACCCCTTTAACACCCATGCCCTGAGTGCCACTGGTACCATATACTAGGGACTTATAAGGGGGTTAAAGTCATGGGTACTCAAAAACATTTTCTCAAGGGCCAAAATGTACAGTTTGTGGTGTGCCGAGTGCCACATCGATGATGCAGCAATCTCCCTAGACAGAGTGGAGTAGGGAATTAGGGGGACTGAAACGAAACACACTTCTTTTGAAAAGATTATGAGAAAATGCATTCTTTCAAATCTTTTTGCACATTTTGCAGCAACCTACAGGCTATAGGCTAAACTACATGTAACCTATACATTTGTAAAAGTTGTAGCCAATGTTATCCTGTGTGTAAAAGATTTATAAACGGCACAGTCACAGTGCTTACTGTCACAAGATGCGATCCAATAGCATTATAAATATGCATCACTTTGCCCCAGTGCAACAACCAGGATTTAAGTCAGTGACTGTACAGGTGCACACAGACATCTGAAGACTGTAGAGACAAAACTGAGCTTTTCCACCTAAACAATGCATTTCCATATTTTTCAGGGCTGCCAAGTGTTCAGCCTGCTTATGTGTACCATTTCCATGTTTGCATTGTGCCTATATATGACATTTCACCTCATCATAGCATTTATTGACCCCGGGCAGAGAAACAGCCCTAGAGGCAAAAAGTATTACCTTCAGTAGTATATTCATTTACATTCAAGCGTTATAATTGTTGCATGCAGTACCAGCAACATACCCAGCATGCAGTACCTGCAACATACTCAGCAGTAAAATGATGCCAGAGAAGTTCACATGAAGCTAACTGAGTGCCCCAAAACTCCCAGGTTTACCATAGCCATGTGTGAGGAGTTCACCCACAACAGGACATATATTTGCACTCTCTTGCCTGTAGTCCTGAATTTATAATAAAATAAAGAAGATTGCAGGTAGCAGACTGCAAATAAAAAACCTGGAATGGACCTCCTCACACTCACTAATCCAACCCAACCCTGTTATGCTCCTGTTCGCAGTTACCATACTTTTTCTATGCCCTTCCACAGTCCACTCAACTCAGCTTTCACTTATGAGCAGACATGCTTTAATGACAGTACAAGCTAGGTGGCTATAGAAAGAAAGCCCACAACCAGAAGAGTACAAACAAATGTCCCCTCACAGCATTGTTTTCTTTGTTTTCTGATACTGAGTTGTTTCTACAGTCATTTCAGCTTGTTTTATGAGCAGGGGAGCCCTGCTCATAAAACTAGCTGAACTAACTATAGAAAAAAAGCCAAAAATCACCAAACGTTGTTGCCTGGCTAGCTGCAGTAACAGGAAAAAAACAGAATTCGAGTTGCTGTAACTCTCTAGGCTGCTGTTTTTACATTTTTCCAGAGAAAAGTCTGCGGGCTGCAAGTAAAGGTCTGCTGGGCTGCCAGCGGCCACAGGCCGTACATTGAGTACCAGTAGGTTAATGTCTTTGAATATTGGGGTTGCCAATTCACATTATCCATTTTAGGGAGCGAGCACTGGTGCCTGGGCATAAGGCTCCAGTGCACTTTAAGAGTCATAACCACAGTTCTGGCTCCCTTTCATAACAAGTGGTGGGGTGGGGGAAAGGGAAGGTGGGACAGGTAGGGGGAATATAATAAATACAACAAAAAAAAAATAACACTTGCCTGCTGCTGAGCTACCGGCCGCCGTGTCGGGATTCTTCTGCTCGGGCCCCTGCACACTGCGTGGCTCCTGGACGCCAATCAAGATGCTGCTCTCATGAAAGCAGTGCCATGATTGGCCTCAGTGGGCTTGTTGAATGCTCGCCCAGGTCCTAGGAGCCTGTGCCTCTACTCCACCCAGCTGTACAACACAGCCAAGGTGGAGAGAGATCAAAGTGCGCATGACGGTTTGGACGGCCTTAGACATATATGGCCAGGGAGTCACCGATGTCCCATGAATATGAATACTTACCACTACCCAAACCCCATGACACAACAATACAAGAAACCCATTTCTTATTTCTTTGGGATAGGGGTCATAAGACCCCTGGTCATATTTATTATCATTTCTCGCACAATAAAAACACAATTTATAACCTTTTTACACAGTAACCAAATTATTTACATTTCAGTTTACAATTGTGACCTAGCCTTAACAGAGACTCTAGTACATGAGAATCCCCTAGCCATAACTAGTCTGTTCATGTGGAACCAACAAAAAATATTCCATAACCGTTCCGAGTGAGATCAAGACTGGCTCTGCCCCTTCTTTTACCCTTTCAGGGGCCCTCCTTATGGGATGAGCCCACCTTCCCTCTCCCCTCCCTAAGGGGAGGCATCTGAACATTCTTGTGCAAGGTGCCCGGCTGCCCTTAGGATACCTACCGCGGGCACCCCTACACCCAGGTTTGTTGTCCCCCAAGGGCCAGAGGGCCAGTGAGAGGTTGTGCCCAAATGCGCCTGTGCATTGTGGTTGATAGGTAAGGACCGCGTGTCATCGACTACCCAGAACCCCCCGCGCCCCTGCCTCCTCCTTCCGATCTGATGGCAGCACCCCTTGGAGGGTCCATGGATGCAGATGTTAAATTTGGTAAAACAGGATGCCGTAAAGGGCCCGAAGTGACCCCCCAATCTTGACCTCACCGCCACAGGCCAGCTTAGTTTACCGACTATCTGCTCCCCCGACAAACAATGCATGCTGGCCTAGCCAGGCCAACAAATTTTCCAAAAACATTGCGATACGTTCTTTAGACAGGTGCACTCCATCCTGTAATAGAAAATGTCTCCCTTTGATGCACCAATGAGGTATGGCTGACAACCGATCTGTCCTGCACAACTTACCCACTTTCCGGTTCAACCTTTTTACCGACTCATTTAGGGCTCTTACCGACTTACCAAATCTCCAACTCAACCTCGGGACAATATTGGACCATGCAATTGTGGCCTCCAGGAATTTCTTTGGCAGCCAACACATTTCAGAAACAATCAATTCAAAGAAGTCTCTCCGACCTAGCTCGAGCCTGCGTGGCTCCCGGTAAGGCAATGCGAGGGGAGGGGGCCCACAACCTGCCTCAACAGCACGTGTCTTCAGGGGGTGATGGCGGCATCCAGAAAGGCGACCGCGTCTTGCTGCGAGCAGGATACAGGAGCTCTGTTCGCTACTGCGTGGCCGCTTAAATAGAGGCGGGATCAAGAGCCACTGCCCTGGAAGCACTTTAGTGCTTCCGGAGCAGCGGGCGCACAGACCAATCCGCGCCATCCCTTGCCGGCAGGACGAGGCAGCCACGCCCCGTCTGTCCCGCTGGCCCCCGGCTCCCCAACATATCGACGGCTATTCTTAGGTGGGGAGAGCCTCTGTTAGACGTCCAAACCGTCATGCGCACTTTACAGTGTGCACTACTCCTGCCCTGCAGTCGCCATGGCCCCGTTCCACCCAGACTTGGCTGCCTGCAGCAGAAAGAAAAATAAAATGATAATGAAATAGTTTTATTATCATTTTATTTTTCCCGTTTCTGTCTGCTCTCTGGCACTCAGCAGGGGGGCGACACTCCTCTGCCATAGTGGAGGAACCGCCGCTGCATAACCATCAGCATTGGAGCAAAAGGTGGAGGGGGGGTGACCATACAAAAAGGGCGCTTTCCTAAAGTAAAGAAGTCATTTTCATCCAGCTTTGCACCAGGCCCTTTGTTTATATAGTATCTCAGTAAATGTGTTGCTGCCTTCAGCATACACAGTGCCATAGCTGCCATTATTGTAGCAGGTTCATTGGTTAAGAGGCCCATAGACGGGACTGGCTGACTGCACCCAAATAATGGCTGTCTCTTATTACAAAAATGGGGAGCAAAGTGCAAACAATAATTTTCCTTACTTGCATTAGGGTTTATGTCACTCTTGCTAAGACTCTAAAAACGGAGCTTGTATATCAAATTATGGGGCATATTAACAAAGGCTTTATCTCCGCTTTTTGGCTTAAAAGCCAAAAGCGGAGATAAACTATCGCCCTATTAACAAGAGGGTGCTAACATGCATAATCGCATGTTAGCACCCTTTTCCCGACGCCTCCCTTTGCATCTCTAATGAGATGCAAAGTGGCGTCACTGAAGCGTACCCGGATGGACTACCTTGTAAAATATCGCTGATGTTCACATCGCGATATTTACAAAGCAGCCCATAGGATTTTAGCACACGTTAGATTTTGGCGAAAACTGCGGTTTTCGCCAAACTAACGTCTGCTAAATCCTGACTTACTATGCTTAACATAGGGGTGGATTATGCTGATACGACCACAGGGTCGTATCAGCAAGGATATCGCCGTTTTGCAGGGAACATCGCTGGAAATCCAGCGATGTTCCCTGCAAAGCAGCATTTCCGCTATCGCTGGTATTTTTATTGCTTTTGAGATAAGCGTCGCTGATAGCGCGCTATCTCAGCGATAACATCCAGCGATAGCCGGCAATAATTATCCTAGCGCTAAGTGCGCTTAGCGATAATTATCGCCGGTTGTTGCTGATATGCCCCCATGTTTTTTGTCTTATATCTTCCAATGATCAATAAAAAAGCAACTGGCTTCCATGCATACATGCCCTCTTCAATAGGCAGCTGAAGCTCGGAGCAGCAATCCCTCCAAAGGAGCCATTCAAATTTTTGAAACATAACGTTGCACTTATTACATATTTATAAACAAATATACCAAGGCGTTTCACATCTGTGCAAAATAACATTCATCACTTCTATGTGCCAAACATTTTATTGAGACAAGTAGCAAATTCAACTTTTGTGCCAGAGTGGTCCCTTTTCGAGACCATCTTATGATGCTCTATACCCATTGTAGAATGGCCCTGGGCCTTCAAAGGTCCTGGCCTGCAGCCCATACCAAAATTCTCCATTGAGCAATTATCCAGGGCCTTCTAACATCCTTCACCTGAAGCCTAGCCCTGCCTCCTCGCTCTTTGTACAGGTGGCGAGTGCCCAGGGCACCAGTGCCAGTGTAGTTGATTTGCCACCCCAGCCACAACCAGCAGCAAAAAAAATTTGGAAATTATAGTACACAATTCTTAGCATGATTATTCAGATTTTCTGAGATTAAAAAATAGTCCCGTGGTGGAGGGTGAGGTTCTAACCAGGATGCGTACTGAGGGTCTGATTAGGGACGTGGCAGCAGGACAAAAAGAGCTCTCATATACCATGTGGGGCATTTATAGACCCCTGCGGCCATTTAAGGAAAAAACACGAAAAATGTACATTGTAGTAAGGGTGGCTGGCAGCACACGGGAAGTAACATCTCTGTCGCCGCTCCCCAGGAAGAGAATGGCCTTCCTGCAAAGGAGGCCGGGAATATGTGGCCAGGGAAATGGGGTGTCAGTCCACCGCACTCAGCTGTCTAATGTGCACTGCTCCCCATTTGGTAATTGCGCTTTTCATCCACCCCTCTGGATATTTAACAATGTCAATTATCCATATGGCCATTTCAATGCTGCTGTGCCAGGAATTGTTCCAATCCTTCCTTTGCACAAAGTCAACAGAAATGAAGTAAAGGCTGTTAATATTTCGAAGTATGAAATTAATAATTTAAAATCAAAAGGTAAAAGGAATGCACTCAGTTGTCAAAATTAATTTTGGGAGCAGCTCTTTCTGTTGGTTAGATCAAAGACGGGCTTCTCAGTGTATCTGCGAATGCAGATAATTAGGATAGTACACTATTAGTCTGTTTTGGGTCTAAAAGTGGAACCATTGTCTCTCCGAGTGTAATCCTGCGCCAGCAATCATGATTCCAGCCTGAATGTTGTGTTGTGATCAAGGGTGAGCTCTGAATGGCCGGCATATTCTCTTTGCACCAACTATTTTTGTCATCGGGTGCCCTGCTTTCCTGTTTGCTTTCTTCCCTGCAATTAGGAGGAAAGTGCTGTTGCTCCTATATGGCTGGCAGCGCTAATCTCTCCATTGTCCCTTTCACTAGCGGTAGCTTCCCTATAAAGGGCCTGCATAACCCATTCTTGCAAGCCCGGGGCCCCACAATGTGATTAGGAAGCAATTGCATTTCAATAGAGCAGGGGGCGCTTTGATCTCTTTTCGGATGGCCCGGGGGCTCAGTCATTCAGTTGTGCGTTATCTGCCCCTGCCCGTAGAGCTGCCTCGAGATTAAAGCGCTTCCTTTGGAATAGCTTGCAGGGTTGATTGACTTGGTTGCCTCGAAGAGAAGAAACAAAGATATTTTGATTTTGTGGAAACCTTTCCTAGTAGCAGTCTCCAGAGGGGAACGTACGGTACACAAGGAACTCACAGGATTGGCTGCTGCTGTCTGCGCATGCTTATCACGTGATGTTTGAAACTATATTTTGCCGTGTAAATCTTAGTTCCTGTTTTCTTTTTTAATAACTCGATATTCTGTTTTCAAGAGTGGCTTTTTTCATATATTATGTTATCAAAGTTTTACATAGCACTGTATTACAATTGGAATGGCCTCGCAGCGCTGTAATAAAAAAGTGTACTAATAGGACCCATAGTGGGAACCAAAAGCAGCTCTGGCCACGCCCGTCTCTCCATCTCTCTCTCTTTATTTCCATTTCTCCTCTCTCTCTTCTCTGTCTCTGATCTTTCTCTCCAACTCCCTACATCTATCTCTTTCTCTCTCTCTTGAAGTCACTCTCTGCTGAAGTTACCCTCAGGAAGCTGGGGAAAGTGACAGGCACCAGCAGCGGCCTTGCCTTGTACTTTCGAAAGTGGCCTCCACTGGCTCCAGCCCACCTGGGAAAAGCGCAATTGAATTTAGAGCCCGGACCCCCCCAGGTAGTCCCCCGCCCCAACCTCATGCAGTCCCACAAACACTTTGCCAGTCCAAGCGTGTGGGTAAAACGGCCATGTTTAATCAACTTTACACCTTCATAAACATGACAAAACATTTATACAATTCATCTTTATAAAATCAATCTTTACACTTTTATTATTTACAAGCCTTATCACTGATCATAACCACCGGTTATGCACTATCTACTTACTCCAGCACCAAGGGGCCCTCTGGCTCGCCTCTCCTTAACTGAGAACCACGCAGGCGCAACCCACCTGCGTCCTTGAGCGGTGAGCCCCCAGCCCTTGGTCCTTGTCCGTCCTTCGAGGCCCACCCCTCTACCACCAGGCTGCCAAGGAGGCACGTGTGACCTGGCGCCCTTGCCTCCCAGCCGGTGTCCCCATTCTCCCTGCGGAGAGCTTACCGTCTCTCCCCTCAGTGCTGGCCTCGGGAGTATGTAAGCGGGCCTCCCGTTAACCCTGAAAATCACTGTTCTGTGGTCTCTTTTCCGCCGACCCTCACTCCTATTCTAACCCAAACCCCTAATCTAAGGGACGGGTGGGTGGGAGATTCGGAACTCTGCTGCTCCCGGGGGTCAAGTACAGGCAAAGAGGATGTCCTCAAGGGACCCGGGGCCTAAATAGCCACCCCTGGCTCCCCCTTCCGCTCCTCGGGCAGGCCGGACACACGTCACGGCCGACCCGGAAGGTACTTCATTCGGCCAGTAGCCAATAGGGCTACTGGTCCGGGCTATGGGCGGGGTGTGGCGTGGGACCGGTGGGGCCGGGCCCTAGGGCGCGCTCACCAAGGCCTCGCGCTTTTCATAGAGCCCGGACCCCCAGGTAGTCCCCCGCCCCAACCTCATGCAGTCCCACAAACACTTTGCCAGTCCAAGCGTGTGGGTAAAACGGCCATGTTTAATCAACTTCACACCTTCATAAACATGACAAAACATTTATACAATTCATCTTTATAAAATCAATCTTTACACTTTTATTATTTACAAGCCTTATCACTGATCATAACCACCGGTTATGCACTATCTACTTACTCCAGCACCAAGGGGCCCTCTGGCTCGCCTCTCCTTAACTGAGAACCACGCAAGGCGCAACCCACCTGCGTCCTTGAGCGGTGAGCCCCCAGCCCTTGGTCCTTGTCCGGAACTCTGCTGCTCCCGGGGGTCAAGTACAGGCAAAGAGGATGTCCTCAAGGGGACCCGGGGCCTAAATAGCCACCCCCTGGCTCCCCCCCTTCCGCTCCTCGGGCAGGCCGGACACACGTCACGGCCGACCCGGAAGTACTTCATTCGGCCAGTAGCCAATAGGGCTACTGGTCCGGGCTATGGGCGGGGTGTGGCGTGGGACCGGTGGGGCCGGGCCCTAAGGGCGCGCTCACCAAGGCCTCGTGCTTTTCAAAAGAAAGGACTATCCGGCCCTGGGCCAAAAAGATCTAAAATAGTATTTTTTTTCTATTTTTCAAAGCAAACACTGCACATTGAAAACTGCTGAGGTCACTTTCTGTCTGCACAGAGGAGAGCACACCCATAATTCCACCATGTGAACCTTCTGCTTGCAGACCTAGATCCATGTGGGCTATTGGGCAGGCTTTTAAGGCTATATGCAAGAGGTATTTGTAGATTCAAGCACATTTTCAACAAGTCCCTGACATGTAATTAAGTTCACTCTAGACTCATTGTACATACTTCTTATCCAAGAAATATGTAATGGCCCCGGACCTATGTTCGACATCCCTGCCCTTTGCTACTCTGCTGTTTTAAGAAAAGGGGATGCCTGATGTACAGGGAGGAATCTAGGAAAGGCTCAGGCAATGGACAGTTTGCTGCACTCAGCACGAGACCGTCAAACTAAAGTGCCTCCTCCCATGAGAATGTTATCCGAACCCAGATATTCGGTGAACAGACAGAGAGTATGGTGTGCTTCTCAGTATCCCAGGAGGCATGCTCTCAGATCTCTCCCTACATATTCCCTAGAACACTCCCTACATTTTCCCTATGATGCATAATGATCACTTAAAGTAACAGTTTGAATCTTGCTTTTGTTAATGCATTTATACATCTTTACACTGCTGCAGAGCACTCTTAAGTGAAAAAGCAGATGTTAGGACTTTCAAATAAGCTGGTAAACACAATAGAACAAACTGATTCAAGATAGCAGATTGTGTTTGTGCTAAGCAGCAATTCTGAGAAGAAGATGCTCATAATGCGATCAGGTTAAAAAGAACATGATGTCTTGGCATCCTTAAGCATTCATACATTTCGACCTGCACCATAAGCTCCTCCCTGCAGCATTTGCACACAGCAACACTATGGGGCCGATTCCGATCTCGGCCGGTAGTGCTCCGAATCGGATTCAGATTTACCGGATCCGATTCGGAGCCCTGTTCCTGACCGAATACGTACGCGGGTCCGGCGGCGAAGTACGATGCATGCTCCGCGAAATCGCCGACCGACTTCGTAGGCGGCTTCAACACGCTCCGACCGACTTCGCACGGACACGACTTCGCACCGCGCTATGGATCGTTCCCGGCCGGGTAGAAGTACGATGCACGCCGCAAGCAGTCCGACCGACTCGCGCCGTCCGGCTCGAAAGAGCTGTCGGAGCCGGACTTTGGGGGTCCGCGTCGGACCCCTGAGCGCATTGGCGCGCGAGTCGCACACAGGGGGGACCCATGGGTCCCCCCTACCTGTGCATGTACGCCGCGTTGCGCATGGATGCGTACCCACTGTAGGGCGCCCTTGTTCGCCTCGCACCCATTGAGTCAATGGGAGCCAGCGTCGCGCGCGTCGTACGACCGGCTCCCGTTGACTTCAATGGGAGTCCGACCGAATCGAGTCCGATAGCATGCGAATGCATCGTACTCGTCCGGTCGGACTGCTGGGGTCCGATTCGGTCGGAATTCTCTTCGGGTCCGGCTCGGTCGGAGAGATTTCCGGCCGGAATCGGAATCGGCCGCTATGTCTTCATACAATAGGGAGCTTTGTGAAAGTCTCCTAGCGGCACTTGAGACATCCAGATCTGAATTATTGCACTTATTCAGCCACCGTAATGGTCTGACGTGAATTAATGTGTGAGGAGCAAGTGAGGCCTAAGAAACACTGTAGTGCTTTATACTATCATTTGCTTTATGTAGACAAGATGACAGAAATGGCGCAAATTTGCAAATTGATACATAGTACCAATATCTATTTCAAATAGCCATGGCTTCAACTCTTTCTTAACTGCTATACCTTAACATTCAGTCAGTCCTAATGTAAGCCAAGATGAACTATACAAAGCACCAACAGTGTCCAGAAGTGCAATCCAAGGTGGAGTGCACTGGCCTTAGGAGTGGGCCTGTCGGAGGATGGGAGTTATCCCAATGGCAACGGCCAGTATACTTTTTAGTTGTGGGCTTTGTGGCCCACAAAAAGAGAACTTTCACCCCAAAAACTGTAAAGGTCAGGTGGGACTGGTGATTGGCCAGAGGCAGTGAAGAGGTGTTTCTGTGTGAAGATTTAATGAGTGTCTGGATGGAAGTATCCTCTCGCTTTCCACTGGACCCTCTGCTGTTTCATGCCACAGTGGGCCATCTTCTGTGAGACGTTTGAGCCACTCCCTTGCCATGCTGGACTGTCTTCAGGTCTTGCTCTGCTGCTGCCCTTGCTGCTCGGGGGCTGCCTCTCTCTGTGCCCAGCTTCCTCACTTGCGGCTGGATCAGTGATGACTACTGGCCCTCACTGCTCTTCTTATCCTGACTAGAATGGGGAGTATTTTCCCTTTTGTTGCTGAGGGCAGTCGGGCATTCCGGGCTCGCTGAGAAATGTAATGTGTTTGCCTCAAACCAGATGTGATGTGGTCAATCCTGTGGGGAGGGGGGGGGAGGGTTCAGGGATGTTTTGTTCATGGGAAATTTAAGGATGACTTCCTGTGTTAGCACTTTGTAGTGGACGCTGAGACCAGGTAGGTACCAACTGTATTTATTAAACGTAGCCACTACAGAAGCCACTACTGCCGCCCTCAGAGGAAGTGCTCCAACTGCCAACCTGTGGAATGTTTCCTCACGAGAGCTCCAGGCAGATACCAACATTCTAGACAGTACTAAACACTTTTGCCACGGACAGGCACAGTTACAGCCATTGGGGTAGTTTATTTTTCCAGTCCAAGGGCACACATGTAGCTCTGGTGACAGTCAGGGATGGGGGTAAAGGCATTTGGAAGGCAATTTTGTTTAATCCAATAGGCACAGATTGGCTCAGGGTATAGTGGAGGTTGTTTTTTAACAACTTGCTTGTTTGATGCTATGAGATGCAGGGAGAGCTGGTTGGTCAACAGGCACAAGTACGTATGTGGAAGGTTTAAGTGTTAGGAAAGTCTTTGTTTTGTTTTCTGTACACAATAAGAGCAAGGTGTTATAAATAGGGGTGGGCAATAAACTTTGCTCCACCGGTGGAGTTGGCAGAGTTTTGAGCATTCTGCATTACACATGTAGCATGGAGTTGTGGCTGAATTCCACAAACCGCTGTGTGGCAAGGATTTTTCTCGCACTCGGCTCGCCAACAGTAAGTTAGTGAGCGCGAGCGAGATTTGGTGTCCCCAGCGCGATTTTCATTTGCTTGGAGGGTACCCGGTGAGATTTCTCCAACGCGGGTGGTCGCAACCGTTCGTAGTCAGAAAGCTGCCGCTCAAGTAGAAAATTTACTCAAGCGGCAGCAAAATGAACTCGAGAAGCAGCGCACTCTGGCACACAGCATGGTGCCATTCATGCTGATTTTTCATTGCGGAACAAGCTCTCGAAGCTGAAAGTCAGCATGAGCAGCGCAAAGTGCCTAATTCAGCCCATTCGCGGAACTCTGCGGAATCTCACAGAGTTTTCATGTAACTCAGTGGAATTCCGCAGATTGAAACTCGGCGAGTTTCACCCACCTCCAGTTATAAAGAATGAAAATATAGAGATGGAATTTATTCATTACAATATGTGTGTTTATCTTGATATGATCTTATTTTTGTGTGGCCTGGCATTTTGCTTTAATCAAAACCAACCTTTAGTGGATTTAGGTCATTTATTGAGCAGCACTTAGCACTTGAGGCCCCCACTCAACTCAATGACTCCCCTCCTATATTCACTTACACCATACCTACAAGCCTGACGAAAGGACTCATTCAATCGTAATCAATTTAAATATGCATGAAAATTTGCACTACAATAACATACATTATTCCTCTTAAGCTGCATGCATCATTGTCAATCTGTCATACTTCTCATAAGCTCCCAAGAACATAGCCCCTAATAACTTTCTGAAACAAGAACAAGATTGTCACAACATCCACAAGCAACATTCTACTGTGAAATGTTGTATACACTGGGCTTGATTCACGACTGCACTTTGTAGTATGCTTTGTAGCACTACAAAACATACTACGAAGTGCTATTCACAAATTGCATGCAGTGTTCATGCTTCTGCAATTACCTATAACTATGTGTGCAGAATTTGCCACCCTTACTGCAGAATATCTGCACAATTAAGTATCCGTTTAGGTGGTAAATGTGGGTGGGACAAAGGAGAGTGGCTTTTTAAAGGGGCAGACTTACTTCAACAAGCATTGGCATAGCCAATAGGTCTCGCCGTTGGGACCTTATAAGTGTTTAGCCATGCAACAGTTGATGTTGTTGCACCAAGGATATTGTGCTGCATAACTAAATACTTATAAGGTCCCAAAAGCGAGACCTATTGGCTATGCCAAGGCTTTTTCTTAGCGGCATCCGAACTCAGAAGGAAAGAGAAACAGATGTAAATAGAGAGCAAGAAAGATACAAAACTTAAGAGTTATGAGATGTGGTGTTTTTTAGGATTGAAGATGGTGGCTCACCCCAGCGGCTATTTTCTGATTGGAAAAATTAAGCCTTCTAAGAAAAGTTTCATAAGACATTCCTCTTCCTCGCTTGGGTCCAGTTCTAACCTACATCAGGCGAACCAGTATCATACGGAATGAAATCATCAGTCTTAAGATACCAGACATGAAACGGACAAAGGACCACAAAAATGTAACATGTATTTCAATTGGCAAGCCTGGTCGTGTCCCTTCTGAGGAACCAGTGGGAACCTGGGTCAGCAATGTGTGTGCCAATGTTTGTCTTACAATGACCTCAGGGCACAATTCTTTGGCTGGTCCTACTGCCTTCACAAAATGTGTTTTTGTTGCACGTTTAACAAATGATGTCAGATTGAACGCGCGTTCATTTACCGGATTTGGCATTAGCGTGCGAGGGCCCTCGCTGTGCAAACAGTCCACTCTTAATAGCAGGATTAGGGACTCGGATAAGCCACCACAAGGCGGAGATGTTTTGTTTATCGCAAGAAGTAAAGATAACCAGCCGTTTATTGCTCAATTCAAGGATTAAACATGATTCGGGACACCCTGGTTCTGGTAAACCAGTGCTTTCTGGAAGATGTCGTCTTCTTGGTTCAGTTCAAATAAGCCAACTGGAGGAACGCACCTGAAAATAATGCTTTGTAAAAGGAAAAAAATAAAGAACTTCTTTGTAAAACTTGTGTTATGGTGACAGGAGGTCTTATGGTGACCCTAGTACTGATTGCTGCCTATAGAAATCTAGTACAGTTGTGACTGCAATCCGCGCTTGCGCTTTAAGCAAACATTTCATATCATACGTGCAAGCCCAGCGTGAATTCAAACTGCTTCCTCACGAAAGCTTCCAAAACGCAGGCAGGATATCGCGCTAGACAAAAAGTACAGTAAAAAAAAATCTTTGAATACAGTCAAGTAGGCAAGTCAAGCATCGCAGAGGGATAAAAAACACAAGAGAACAGACAGCCGAATGGAGACAGCGTGTTGAGGGTGCTGCAGATGGCTGGCTGCCCACAAGGGCAGCGTCGTTCCATGACTCGAGGGTCGGGCGGGTTCAAGCCCTGCCGCCATCACGGAACCGGTCAGGACCGGAGGCGCTGCTGGAGCGTGGGGGCGTTCAGCAGGGCAAGGGGTGAGGGTCACAAGGGACCTCTAATCCACAGCTGGCACAGAAGCTAAACAATGTTTGGGTAGGAAAAAGCAAACACAAACGTCTTATCGTATTGCTGTTGAAGCTTTTGAATGAAAAAAAGGCACAAGCAATCCTTGGAAAGCAGATATGAAACAATCCGACTAGAGTCAGTCAAGAAAAAATGTTTTCTTTTTTTATTCTCTTCTATAACTAAACTTATTTTTTTTTACAGCCCCATGAAGATCGAACTCCGCCTGGGGAGTTACAATTTTCTACACACTTTTTGACAGATAAAACCTAGTAAAAATGTATGCAGGGGAAATCTACACTGTTCCGAGTTTCCCCTTCTCATACTTAGATCGCCTGACCATTTCTCCCTGCAATCTATGCATGCTCGGTACCCTAAACATAATTAAAAAAAATAAGAGCAACGGCAAAGAAGAGCAACAGCAAAGCGACGGCAAGAAAAGCAATTGACAAGGGATAGCGAGGGCAACCAGGCAAATGCAAACAGCTGGTTTCAAGCACTCGTGCTTGTGCTGGCATCCACCTTGCGGGAGCGAGCAGTGGCGGCGCGAGAGCCATCTGTTTTCAATTAGCGCGCACAGCGCTGCTCGCTCCCGCAAGGTGGATGCCAGCACGAGTGCTTGAAATGAGCTGACCAATTTCTAAAGGTCATCTCCTAGAGCAGCGCATGTGCGCTGCCTAGGCGAGACCTAAAAAGGGATGCGATTAGGAAGGTGTAAGAGAGGTTAAGGGAGAGTTAGGGAGGGGTTTAGGGAGGAATATGACCCATGCTGCACTGTTTGGAAGACTCAAAGTACATGTTCTGTTTGGGTTTTTACTAAGCAAACTCTAGGCTTTGTATTTTTATAAAAGCCCTTAGACCAACAATTCCATCCTCCCACATCCAGTAGATAGAAAATCTGTATGTGTAGATCATGAGTACTCAGAAACTTTTTCTCGGGGGCCAAAAGTACAGTCTGGTTGGTGGCCGAGGGCCGCACCGATGGGCCTGTGGGTCGGGCTACTGGAGAAAAATAAAAACACACAGACACACACCACCACCACCATTTTAAAACACACAATCACCACCATTTTAAAACATTCACTGGATACAGAGTAGGGAGGCTGATTTTTACACTTTAAAAAAGAGGCGTGGAGTGACATGGGAGCGTTAGGGACAGAGTGAAACTGGGGCACAAAATAGGCCCCAGTACCAAAATAAAAGTGTCCCCTTTAGTAAATTAGAAAACTAAAAACAGGTCCCATTACAACAAATTGAGACAGTTTTTAATTAGTAAAGACATGCTGTATATGTTTTTTGCAAGGTATGAAAAACTGCTTTGATTTGAGCTTGTGGACACAACGTTATTTTAATATCAGGGAAAGCACCAGTAAAACCTGACCCAGCAGACTGTAAAACAGGCCCACAAAAATGTTAAAACAGCCCACTTTACTGACCTGCAGACAGATTTCACAGAGCAAGCAGGCTGGCTGACAGCATGCAGGCTGCCAAAGAAGTGAAACAAGCTGGTCGCCGAGGAGGGGGACAGACTGGCCCGATCCACGGGAGACCCCCTGCTGCCTGTGGAGTCCTTTTGGCAGATCGGAATAGAGCAGGCTGCGGTTCGGCTTGGACAATGCGGGCAGCGACTTCCTATCAAAGGTAGCAGGAAGCTTGCTGAAAAACTCCTTAAAAGTCAGCTGTAAATGCATAACAGCTGACTTTTAAAGAGCCTTTTCTTCCTGCCAGTGCGAGCGAGTGTAGTCACTGATGCATTCAGTAAACACAGAGGGGCAGATTTACAAGCCCCCTGCGCCACCAATACGTCACTTTTCATGACGTACTGGTGGCGCAGGGGGCTCCTCGATATTTACAAGGAGAGGAAAAGCCACCATGCGTGACTTTTCCTCTCCTTGTAAATACCGTCCCTTCACACGCAGCACTTTGCGTTGAAGGGCGTTCCATGGAGTGTTGCTGTGGGTGTTCCCACGCAACACCCATGGGGCTAAGACACATCTCCAGATTTACGAGTAATCGTAACTCTGGAGATGCGTGTGAATGCTACGCCACCCTAGAGGTGGCGTAGCGAGCGCACCCGAGGAGAAATGTTTTCATTTCTCCTCGTTTTTCCTCTTTCAATGCGTGCTGCATTCTGCAGCACGCATTGAAGGAAAGCTGTACTGATTGTTTTTGTGCAGAAGGTGCCCTTCCTGCACAAAACAATCTCCCATGGCGCAGGCATCCTTGCACCATGGTGCAAGGGTGCCTGCGCCGGCGCTTGGCAGCTGTTTGTGCGCCAGCGCAGGGAGAACACAGGAATGCGACATATTCTTGTAAATATGTCGCATTCCTGTGCTCTGAAAGTGCCGCAGCGTGGCGCAGCCAAAGGGCTTGCAGCGCCACGCTGCGGCACTTTCTTGTAGATCTGCCCCAGAGAGGGCCACTGGAGCATGCGCAGTAAAGTTGATATCGCGATGCTTGAGCGGCCCTCTTTTGTGTTTACTGAAACCCTCGGGGGATCCCACTACAGAGCAGCTGTGCTGCGCTTGCCCAAGCAAGAACGGGGCCATGAAAATGGTCCGTGGGCCGCCAGGCAGGTCTGCTGGGCTGCTGGCGGCCTGCGGGCCGTACTCTGAGTACCACGGGTGTAGATGGTAGTGTATAGAGGAGTGTGAAGCAGGGATGATTTGGGTGATTGTCACTTTCCAATCACCCTTTTTTGTATGTCTTGTATTTCAGTATATCATGTAAAATACATTTACTTTCCTTTCCCTGACTTTTGATTTCCCTCTCTTTCACTCTCTTTTAACCCAAATTTAAGAATTGATCAATGGTTGTGTGAACTTTAAATATTTGATTGACCTAGATAGTTTAGGGCACCTAACTGCTCCTTTGTGTTTCAAATAAGATTTGTTTGCCACATTACTTAATCAAGATCAAACAAAACGCAGGAGCGACCCAACTTATTAACTTCACAAAGATGCAAAGTTTGTGTACTTTTCCCTCCTTCGCCTGGTAGTCAAGTTTTAGCACAAAAAGAAAACAGTTTTGTGGGAGCATTCTCCCATGAATCCTTTTCTCTGCTGGAACATTCTCAAACAAAAAGCGGGTCTTCCTATGTTCTTCTGTAGAAATATGTGTTTTTCAGATTCATCAGCCATGTTTCAACTTTACAAAAACATACCCGAACATATATGTGCAAAAAGTTTAAAGTTGGCTTAGAACTGTTTGGAGATTTGTAGCTTGGAAAGATGCTAAGCCACAACTCAAACTATTGTTTACACATGACAGCAATACTATACAAGAGCCTAGTTAGTAACTTAAAAGATATGATAACAATTTTATTTTTGGAAGAATCTAAAAGATGGCTCATGCCATATATAACTTTTTGAGAGATAAAATTAGGCCTTCGGATTTTCTTTTGGAATTTTGCAACCTAAGAGACATACTGGTAGTCAGGAGCAAACACAGATTGGACCTTTGATTAATACTTGAAGCATATGTCTGTTAGCTGATGATGCAGTGTTATTAGCAAGGACAGAGGTAGCACTGTAGAGCCTTTTAACTGCTTATGCCTCATTTAAGGCCTCCCTAGACCTCAGTGTCAATGAAGCGAAATCTTTTATCATTATAGCTGGCGCCGCTAGAGGCGCAAAAGTGCCCCATTTCCATCTGGCCTCCAAGAAAATTGAAGTAGTTGACTCCTTTGCATACCTGGGCGTCCTGTTTGATAGTAAACAAACCTGGTTGAAATTGGTGGCGGCCAGGGCCCTGGCCATGGAAAGAAGCCTCCTAGCATTAAAGGGGTTCACTAAGAAGCTGGGGGCTAGTCCGCTGGATACAGTTAAAACCATTTATTTAGCCAAAACAAAGGCGGCGGCAACTTATGGGGCTGGAGTCTGGGGGATGGCTCATATCGAGCAATTGCAGAGAATGGAAGATATCTTCTTCAAGTCTAGGGTCTCACTACCACCGACTGCATCTAATTACATCTTACATCTCGAATTAGGGCTCCCCTACCTGTCTGACTGTGTTAGACTGGCACCGATTCTGTTGTGGCTCTCCATCTGGCGAAGGACGACGGTTAATTTAACCCAACGCATAATTAGGGACTGCCTTAGGTTGGAGGGTCGCAACAGGATCGGCTGGCTCAGCTACGTGGAAGCGGAGCTGAGTGCCATCGGGCAGGAGGATTTGTTTAGGGACCCATCTTCCTGCAGGAATGTCTCCAAACGGAAACTGACTGATATATTCGTGCAGAGGGTTGGTTTTATTCGTAGGGGAAAGAACTGCTCCCAAAAAGTGTTTATCGCTTATGCCCTTGTTCCGCCTAGACCTGAGGGAGACCATTATTTTTAACTTTCACGCATCACTATGGCCCAACATAGATTTATTTTGGTGCGTTTCCGCTTTAACTTTATCCCATTGATGCTGGGGTTCCCGGAGAGGAAGTTTAAGCACACTGACCTTGCTTTGTGTCCATGTGATAATGCCTCCCCTCAAACCGACCTGCATTTGGTATTGTTTTGTAAATTTTATCACAGCGAAAGAGAAGCCTTTATTTTGCCCATCTTAAGACGCCAAAACTTCAAACAATGTAGGGTGCCATTGTACTTTTTAAAGTCTTTACCCAATCCGTACGTTTGCTTCTCGGTAGCATCTTTTTGTGGGCTTGCACGAGAAAAAGAAAGCGGATGGGCATGTTGACCTGAAATACTGTAAAGGTTTTTCTTTTTCCCTTTCTTTTAGTTAAACATGATTGTAAACTGTGTTTTATGATTTTAATGGTTTGGAATGATGAATCTGTGCTTTTATGATTTATTTATAAATAGATCGAATAAAGATTTTAAATGAAAAAAAATGAATGTCTGTTAGCTGACAAGCGTTTAGGAACAAACAGTGTACCTTTAACGTCAATTTAAAAGCCTACGAGAGAATAGCAGAAGCTTGATGTTGACAAGGATTCCTCAACTATGAGCTTAAGGTGCCATACATTAAAGAGGAAATGTATTCACACATTAGGAGTGTGCAACATCATTCATAAGTTCTGGGGGGAAATTGGCAGGAGACTCTTGACAATCACTGGTTGGCTAGTCTACCTCACCCATTAAATAGCTATGCCGTACGTCTTAGAAAACATAGACACCAATGGAACATCTAGACATCAAAAGATATGCCAAAACCCTCCTTCATCTAAACCTGGTGCTTGCTGATAGAGATAAAATGCAAAAATGGAAGGTGTCTAGAGTGTTATAAGGTTGGAAAAGAAGTATGAATTAGTTCATAGTTTTGGAGGCACCCATGTACAAAGCCAATGGCTGTCAATTCAAAGATAGCAAGATATTGGATCCTTCGCAGGGGAACCAACATATATGGTAGAGATACTACTGACTCATTCTCACTATGAGTGCATGAAGTATGTGAGTAGATTGGTGAAAGGTACAGGAGAGGTACCAGCATCAATTATCTGAACATTATATTTCCTTATTGTGTACTAACTGTTGTTCATAATACATGACAATGTATCTTGTTTTGCAATGCACATATTTTAAAAAGCCATCACCTATCAAAAATGAGCTTGAAGTATAATTCTGCAGGTCTTTCCAAATTTTACATAATTTTGCATTAGTATACACATTATTTTATTGTGGTTATTGACTACAGTTTCTATCCTAGTTATGTGAGTGTAGGATTTGTATTTATCATTCCTTGCAGTCAGGAGCCACTTCATGGTGGTGTCACCAATTTGCCAAAAACCAAACAAGTAAAATAACAATGAATGTGCTTTGTAATAGATTCATCGCCAAAATATGCTTGTTATAATTTTTTTTTAACTGACCCTTGGGACACACATTGGTGTGCAGGTCAAAATAAAAATATATATGTCATTTTGTAATAGTGTGGCAAGTGACACCTGAGGGGTTGGTTGGTGGTAGGGCAATTACCATGTTGACTTCATGAACCTTGTGACCATGGTGCATTCAAGGGGCATTTGTGAGCAGCATACGTATCACAGAGGCTATTACTGGGATTTTTGTGGTCATACCAGACCGAGCCACCCTTATGCTTGGTAGGAGAACCTTTTCTCTTTTTATAAGGCAGAAACACAGTGATTTAATGTAACGTCAAGCCGGTCATAGTAATGACATTGCCATGCCACATTTAACGTGGTCAATTCCAATGTGGAGGTGAGGAGAAGAAAAGCAATTATTTTCTGTATTGTGCAGACTGCTGCATGTACCCCTTCTCCTCCCTGTCTCTCATGCTAGTCTGTGTTCCCTGTTCATTCCACCATGAACGTAGGAAATAGACTAGCAGGAGGCAGCTGTTTTAATGAAAACCTGCCATGGCAGCCAGCAGGGATGTGAGTTGACATCAACAGAATAAGATGCAAAAGGCCTCTGTTCTTCAAACTGTAAAATATATTTTCACTCTGCCATCCACAGTTTTACAAACATGCAGGCACATGGATGCCCACAATATACCACAAAGCCACAACCATACCAGGGCCCGCATTATGACAGAAGTTGTCACCATATTGCCATGATTGCCATGGAATGATGAAAGGAATGCTCAAATTAATATGAGCCACTGGTGAGTGCTCAAAGCCACATTCCAGACCATCACTTTTTGCCCTTTAAGCTAAGTTAGTGAGAAGTAGTCTGCATTCAAATTAGTCATTGTCCTGCTTCAACAGGAACAGTCCAGTGTGAACTGACAAAATAGTTCCCCTTCCAATGGAAACACTAGCAACCTCCACATTTGTGAGGAATATTTTCAGTCCTGTGACACATTGAACACGGGACCCACGTTTGGGCATACCAGCATCACTTTGGGCGTCTACTGAAACAAAGTGATGGAAGTAATGCTTGCAATAATTTCTGACACTATAGATCACTCAGAGCCACATGCCAGATAATTAGTTTTGCCTATTATTGCCAGCCTAGACACAGACCAGCCATATGCAAATCAGTCTTGGTCTTGCTCAATAAAACAGTCAAAATTGCCCAACTAGGTGTCCTTCAGATAGAAATGTAAACAACCCCAGAATGGTTTTGACCTACTTAGGCCTCATTAGTGAGGTGCAATTTGACTCCTGTGACAAAGACCCCTGTCTGTGCATACCCAATGTACATAGGGCATCTGATGTAACAAACTGTAAAGTGATGGAAGGAATGCATGCATTAATTTCACGAACTGGCGATATCTTGGGGCTGCACTTCAGACTACCTTTTGTTTCCTACTATGCACACTAGACAGAGATTGGACATATTGGAATCAGTCTTCGCTTTGCTCCAATTAGAACTGCTCAAATTAAACTGTTTGACCAGGTCCCCTTCAAACGGGAACACAAGAAACCCCAGAGAGGTATTGACCTACTTAGGGTTTGTTAATGATTTATAGCTGGAGTTCAGTGTCACAGTGAGTATGGGGCCCAGGTCTGGGCTTACCCATCTCATTTTGGCCATCTATTGCCACAAAGTGATGGAATGAATTCTTGAACTAATCTCCGATATGGGTGATCACTCAGAACCACATTCCAGAGCATTGTTTTTGCCCACTAAGCCACTCTAGACAGAGACTGACCATATGCAAATCTGTCTTGGTCTTCCTCAAAAAGGGAATAGTCTAACTAAAACTTTTAGGTTAGGCATCCTTCAATTGGGAGTATAAGCAACTCCAGAGAGAGTTTGGACTATTTAAGTCTTACCAGTGAGGCGTAACTTGAGAACTAAGACAGTGAGTACACAATGCATGTCTGGGTATACATTTCAAACTTAAAGCATCTAATGTAGCAAGCAGAAAATGGATAGTAGTAATGCACAGGGTCCACATCTGGACATGCCAGGGGTGCCAGGGCCAGCATTGTGCAAAGGGAAGGCACCATCATTCAATCATATCAAGAAGTGCAATCAGTTTGTCAGGGCCAGCAATAATCAGATTTGAGTCTCATAATGCTGTAGGTGTTCAGATTATGCCACCAGTGTGACACAGCCACTATTGTGCAGTGGTGGGCCCCTTGACACAATTGATGCCTACATTTTGCCAAGAATAGCCAATAATGTGCAAAGTATGATCACTGTAACACTAAAGTCTGAATTGTGCCACAAGCAGGAGCCATCATGACATATGTGTACAGAGTATTTAAAGAATTCCTGTAACTGCCCTCAAAGCTTCATGACTTCCTAGGGCCACTGATGCTCAAGAGTGTGGACTGAGTGACACCTGAACTAAACTTAACACACCAAATGACTGAGAGATAAACCTTTTGCCCATCTTTCTCTGTATGAAAAATATAAGCTCAGCTTAACACTTAAAGCTGTCTATATCAGACCTAAAACTAGATGCCCAAATCCTCATGAAACTGCTGTCTTAAATATGAGTTATATTTGATAATTGTAGCTCAGATGACCCTCCTAGGTACCAATATTCACATGTGCAAGTCAATTTGGCCCTTTTGGGCAATTACATATATTAACAAAAACTCTGATAATCATGAAGGTTGTTATGCCCTTATTCTTTTGCTGTAAAGAACTACAGAATATGTGATGAATCAAGTGTACTAGGGGCTGGTGTGCAGGGACACTGAGGTCCTGATTACGAGTTTGGCAGTGCGGGAGCGGACCGCCATGCCTGCGGCTCGCTGCTGCACCGCCAAATCCGTGGTCACACCGCTGCCAGATTACGAGTTTTCTCATGTCTGGTAGACTTTTTTTGGCTGTCCCACGGCGGTGCCCATGAAAATGGGCACCACAATGGAAACGTCCAAAAACGTTCCTGCATGGCATGGACTGTAAAGTCCATGCCATGCAGGAATTAGGGTGCATGCACACAGGGGGGGCACATGTTGTGCCCCCCTGAATGCAACAGGGGACCTGGTAGGCCCCCTTTGTTTCAGGACCGCCAGCCTTTTCATTGAGAAAAGACCTCCATGACACCGCTGGCGGTCCCGAAACATGTAATAAGCATGGCAATGCCAATAGTAGCCTCAAACCCCCCTTTTCCATTTTGTCAGACCCCAGTCAATCCAGTTCCTCCATACCAGATAGGGAACTGAATCTGTTAGATGTGAGTAGAATTGGAGTCAGGGCTCTGGCCTCAGAGACCTCCTGCCTGGAAGATAATACCATCCTTACTAAGTGATGATAAAAAGAAACTAGTGGTAGATCAGTTATACACTTGTACCTAGGAAGTGCAGCAGAATAAGGTGCTAGCAAGAGCTAGCTTCCTAAAGTTAGTAACCACAAGTCCCCAGTCAACTGCTTGCATGAGGGACCGAGCCAATCAACCCTTCTGACAAACAAAATCTTGTTGTATTCTGCATATCCTAAGTCCATATTTTTGTTCAGCGAATGGCAGATTTTCTTTTTCAGGTTAACATGAGTTTCCACCTTGGCTCCGGCAGACAGGGTACATTGGCCAGGACCACAACATATGGACAACATTCGGGAGGAAGATTAAGGCGGGTGGCATTGGCAATTGGGGTATATGAGCTACGTGGCATATTACTTACACTACGATCCATATTCTCGCTGCTTTGATTAATAACATTTTTTGCAGTTGACTGAGTAGACCCGGACCTTCCCTCCCGTACATGCAAGTTGATGGTCTTTCTGGATCCCTCGAGTCACGAGGACTGGGTCCAATGTGACCCTCCTTCCCCATAGAAGCAATGGTGGCAGCTGAGCTATGATTAGACATTGACTCCGCTACAGATTTACATGTGGGGGTAGCACTGGAGAGTTTTAGGATAGCTTATTTTAGGCTCACAATTATTTCTGCTAAGGGGGCGATACTGGCTTGAATTAGATCCTTAAGTTTCTCAAACAGTTGGTCCCATATTGCAACCCTGAGATTAGTGAAACAAGCACATCTAGGTAGCCCAGATGAAACACTGTGGCTCACAGATCCTCCTGAGACTTTCGCTTTAGTTTTTTGCTTTTGTATCAGTACGCCCTCCCTTGAAGCACTCAATAGTCCAGATATGGTGTTTCTTTTTGGTGGATGGGCCTCTTTCCGGTGATGGATTAGGAGCCTTAGAAAGCTCTTGTGGAACTTGACTATAACCAACACTTTCTTCGACCGTACATTCCGGCTGGTCAGTGGATAGTGCAAACACTTTAGTTGGGTCTCTGGTGGCTTCAAAGTGAGAGGCAGACAGCGCACTAGGAGAAGGAACACCTTGTTCCAAAGATAATTGTCTCTCCGCCAAGTCAGTTTCTTTTGCAATAACTCCTACCACTCTGGCCAGAAATTAATCAAATTTGGTGCCAGTACGCTAGGATGATTGACTTGTCCCCATCTGACATTTTCCACTTCCCCATGTGTTGGTCCCCCTAGTGCCAAAAATATTCACTGGTATAGTGTATGAAGAGAATAAGAGGGAAGGAATGATGTTACTTCAAGAATTCTGGCAAAAATTATGTTTAAGACTCACCAAAGAAAGAGAGTGAGCCCGGGCCACCCTCCAACGGGTGAAGACGGGCATGGTCTTGTCCCAGACTTGGCCTAGTCTTGGCCCAGTCTTGGTCCAGGTCAGCGCCCGCGGGAATCCTTCGGTGGTATATAGCGCGGCAATCAGCTTGGCCCCTCCTCGCCAGCTGGCAGAATGTAGCAGAGCAATATGGGATTTTCTGTTCTCTCCAGACATTGTTTGCATGTCCTGCAACAGCAGGAGTTCTTCAGCGTTATATAGCGCAGCAATCTGCTTGGCCCCTCCTCTCGGGCAGCCAGACTGTAGCAGAGTAGTATGGGATTTGCAGTCCCCTCGAGGCGTTGTTTGCGCATCCCGCATCTGTGGGAGTCCTTCAGTGCAATATTGCGCGGCAATCAGCTTGGCCGCTCCTCTCGGGCTGGCAGATTGCAGCAGAGCAGCATGGGACTTGCAGTCCCCTCCAAGGGTTGTTTGCATTTCACCTAACTATAACATTACTACATATAGTAGTTACTTACTGGCAGTCGCCAGTAGGTTTGCTTTTCCATAGACAGAGCGTTATTTTGTTTGCTAATAACTTCGGCCCCGTTTGACAACTCTCCACAAAACTTTAAAAAAGAAAAAAAGGTTTTTACATCTCAGCTCTTTCCTAGAAAGTTTAGGGGTGATCCGTCAAGTAGGAATTGAGAAAAAAGGGGGTTCCTAAAACATAAAATCTCCATGCATTTTCCATAGACTTCTTTAAGACAGGTTACACCAAAAACTGCTGAATGGAATTACACGGAATTCGGCAGGAAGGTAGATCTTGGTCCGCAGATTGTGCTTTTTGTGATTTAGTGTATATCCATTTAGTAGCTTTTGAGATATTATAAAGGTAAAAAATAATTATATCTCTTGGCAGTTGGGCCCACAAGAGTTCTGCGGGCTTCTGCAAGAGCGTAAACTCAAAAATGGTACCCTGTGATTAGTGGAGATGCCCGTTTTTCCCCTGAGCAAGATGCTTTCATGAGTCTGATGAGAATGATTGCTCTGATTGACTGGCTGTTGGAATGTTCGAAATTAAATGGCCGCCATTACTGTTTACTGTAAAAAATTGAAGGTGTTGTAGAAATGACGTAAAAAATCTAAGTAAGAGGGCACCAGAAAGGCATGCTGTCCCCCTAGATTTAGAGAGGAGGTGTCTAAGGGATAACTACTGTGAAGATAATAAATGTATATTCTTTTTAACTAATTTTTACGATCTTGTGTGACTCTCGTGAGATCGCAAATAGTAAAAGGAGTAGATTTGTTCTCAATACACTCCATTAGTAGGAATGCATATTGTGGTGCTTGTGTTTGAGAGAAAGTGTGTAAGAGATAAGTATTGTGATGAGTAGATGGTTCAATTTGTTTTAAAAATGTTAAGATCTCACGGGATCGTGAAAAGTAGGAAGGAGTAGGTGATGTTTGAATACATTCTGCTATGCACACTTGTTACTGTATGAAGGAGTCTTACTGGAGCTGTTATTTATCAGACTCTACTATTTAAGCTCATTGGTTTGAGAAGAGTTGTGAGTAGAGTTAAGGCTCATCCATACACCCTACTATGCACATCCATCATTACAGAGAGAGGTCTCACCAGAGAGGTCAGTCCATCCACACACCCTACTACTCACAGCCCTCATCTGAGAGGCAGGTCTGAAAGGAGAGGATAGTCCCTCCACACACCCTACTGCGCACACCCATCATCTGAGAGAGAGGTCTAAAAGGAGAGGGCAGTCCCTCCACACACCCTACTATACACATTTGTCATCTGAGAGAGAGATCTAAAAGGAGAGGACAGTCCCTCTCCACACCCTATAACGCACCCCCATCATTACAGAGAGAGGTCTCAGCAGAGAGGCCACACGCTACTATGCAGACCCATCATTGTGAGAGTACTGCCATATCAAGAAAACATTGCTGATGACATGTCTTGATATCAGATTTACAATAACTGAGCAAATACAACAATTTCTGTTGAATAGTTATATGTTTAATACTCACGCATATTTTACAAAGATTTTGCAAACTGTGAACCATATCCAGTTTTGTTGCAATAAAAATACATTATTTTACTAAAATAATGTCAGAACACAACATATATTATAAAGTCATTTTACCATACATACACTCACAAAAATAATTAATTTACTATCAATATAAAACTAGAAATGAAAAAACCGAATGTTAAAGTAGCGCTATATTTAGGTGTAATAAAAATATCTGATTTCATTTAAAAAAAGTTAGAAATTCACTGCAAAAACTAAGGTTAAAGTAACATTATAGTTAGGTGAATTTGTCAGTATGAACATTAACGTTTTGAACTAAAAAAACACAGAAATTCACCAGTTATATTTAACAGTGCAAACTATAACTTGTGACCCCGCCATGCACTGCATATGACTGCACATGTGACATCACTTGTCACATGTTCTATGACATCATTTATGACATCACTGAGGACATCTCAAGTCTCACTTACTTGAAACAACTCTAACTATAACTGCTGAATTTCTATATTTTGTGTGTGCAAAATCTACACCTAACTATAATGTCCGTGTACCCTTTGTTTTTTTAGTGAATATCTAAGTTTAAAAAAATATATATTTCCTAACTATAGCATCACTGTAACCTTTGTTTTTTTCAGTGAATATGAATATAATGTTCTAAATAAAAAAAACACTGAAATTATAGTTAATCCTAGTAGCTCATGCCCTAAAGTAACTGTAACTCACGCCCCAATATTTTTTATGAAATGT
Organism: Calotriton arnoldi; assembly: GCA_963921515.1. Lineage (NCBI taxonomy): Eukaryota > Metazoa > Chordata > Amphibia > Caudata > Salamandridae > Calotriton > Calotriton arnoldi. Next base: position 2,152,500 of record CAWUFW010001476.1, on the reverse strand, counting down.
ATATCTCAGTAATACACACAATACAATGTTTAATTATAATGATTATTTTAAAAATGTTTAATAAGGTTTAATTAAACAAAGAAATCAACATGTCTTTGAGTCTTTCTTTTAACATTGTTTTATGATTCTGTTTTGTGGGCTTATCAGTGTAGAAGAAAGACTCAAAGATTTAAAAAAAAAAACAACATTACATGCCCTGAGCCCCCCACAACATAAAAAAATGCTTGGCGGTGCCCCTGCCTCTACTAGGGGCATCACAAGCATAAACATATTGTATATTAAAATTACATAGAGCATTATGGGGTGCTCCTTCCTCAGAACAGTAAATAATGAATGAGTGGTAAACACCCAAAATATAGAATTCAAAATATCGAATGGACACAATATCGAATCAAAAATATTGAGAGGACAGAATATAGAATAGACTAAGGGGCCGATTCTGATGCGGGTTGGAAAAGCTTCCTGACCGAATCGGTTGGGAAATGGTGTCCGACCCACTCGGATCGGGAAAGTCCGACCGGCGGAGTAGGATGCATCCGGATGCTTCCAGATACGATTTGGTTGAACTCCCATTGACTTCAATGGGAACATTTGTTCCTAACCGCATCAGAATTGGGCCCTCGGTTGGGAAGACACGTTCCCGATCCGATTTGGAAGGAGCAAATGCCGTTAGGAGGCCTTCCTAACCGCATCAGAATCAGGCCCTCGGTCGGGAAGCTTTTCCAACCCGCATCAGAATCGGGCCCATAGTTGGAAATAATATCGACATATAGGTAAGTAATATCGAATGTCATTATATCGAATGTTATTATATAGAATGTCATTATATTGAATGTCATTATATAGAATGTCATTATAAAGAATTTTTAAATTGTATTATATGTTAGTATATGTGTTAAAAGTACATAATATTTTTTAATGTATGGTACAATTTTTTAAGATAATGAATTTTATGTTAATTTTTGCGTATATTAGTTCCGTAGTGGGTTGTGGGTTTATAGGGGAATAGGGTGGGAAGTAATTTAATTTGAATTAAAAAAATAAATAATTTATTAATTAATAATTTATTGTTTAATAATTAATATTGGTAATTAATTTTTGCGTATATTAGTTCTGTAGCGGGTTGTGGGTTTATAGGGAATAGGGTGGGAAGTAATTTAATTTAAATTAAAAATATTTTTTTTATTAATTCATAATTTTATGGTTAATAATTAATATTGGTAATTAATTCTTGCGTATATTAATTCCGTAGCGGGTTGTGGGTTTATAGGGGAATAGGGTGGGAATTAATTTAATTTAAATTACAAAAAATAATAATTCATTAATTAATAATTTTATGGTTAATAATTAATATTGTTAATTAAGTTAATTAATTTATTTTTATTATTTAGAAAGTTATTAGTAAAAGTTTTTAATTAATTCATAATTATGCAAATTGTGTAAGTTTTTATTAATTAGTAATTAATTACATATTAATTATTATTAATTAATGGATTAATATGTTAATTATGTTCATTTTTTTAGGGGTGTGTTCAGTGTTTATAGGGAGTATGGTGTGTATTAAATTAATTGAAAATACATTTTTTAATAATATTTATATAATATTTAATCAAAGTTATTTCATACTGTTAATTGTGTTAATTAATTTAGATATAATTGTTATTAATTTTATTGTTAATTGTGATTAGCTAATTAATTAAATGTTAATTAATTATGTTAATTTATTAATATTTTAGACTATTGGAGGTGACGTTTATAGGGGAAAATAGTGGGAGGTAAATTAAATTTAAATAATTAATTATTTGTTAATTAATTTTAATTAAATTGTAGGACTGGGTCTACTAAATTATTCCTCTACGCTATCCAACACTTTTTCTACTGTTCCACTCACTGGAGTGGGAATAGTAATTTTTATCCTCCCGCTATCCAACATTTTCCCTACTGTTCCACTGATTGGAGTGGGAATAGTAATTTTTACACTCCCGCTATCCAACACTTTCCCTACTGTTCCACTCACTGGAGTGGGAATAGTAATTTTTATTCTCCCGCTATCCAACACTTTCACTACTGTTACACTCGTAGGAGTGGGAATAGTAATTTTTATCCTCCCGCTATCCAACATTTTCCCTACTGTTCCACTCATTGGAGTGGGAATAGTAATTTTTACACTCCCGCTATCCAACGCTTTCCCTACTGTTCCACTCACTGGAGTGGGAATAGTAATTTTTATTCTCCCGCTATCCAACACTTTCACTACTGTTACACTCGTAGGAGTGGGAATAGTAATTTTTACCCTCCCACTATCCAACACTTTCCCTACTGTTCCACTCACTGGAGTGGGAATAGTAATTTTTACCCTCCCGCTATCCAACACTTTCCCTACTGTTCCACTCACTGGAGTGGGAATAGTAATTTGTACCCACCCGCTATCCAACATATTCCATACTTTTGCACTTGTTGTAGTGTGAATGCTATTTTTATTCACTACGCTATGCAACATTTTTATTATTGTTCCATTTAAGGTAGTGTAAAATATTAATTTGCATAAAAAATATTAATATTATTATTTAAATTATTGTATATTTATTTTTAAATTTATATAATATGTTTATTTATATATATATATATATATATGTAATTATATTTTTAATAATGTTTTAAATATTTTATCATTAAGAACACTACAGGACACGTTACACTTCATGATGTTCTGCGAATATTATAGTGATATTCGTAGGAGGTTCCTGGTCCCCCTTTTGAGGGATAGGGGCTTCCTACAAGTTAGACCTGCATTGCTTTACCTCCAGATGCTGAATAACACTTGGGTCATTTTTAATGTTGCTAATTTTTTAGTTGCTGCGGTTCGCCTTAGGAAAAAGAGACTTCCCATGCCACCTGTTGTATGAAATTTCAAATTTTATATTCTTATGCAATTTTACCAAAATTTCTTGATTAATTCTGATGAATTATATATTTGTTGCTGACGCTTTTTATGTTTAATTTGATCATTGCCCATATGTATTGTCTGATAATATGCATTGCCTTTTATGGATCTTTTTGTATTATACTTTTGTGATTTTAATTAATCGAATAAAGTGGTTATGTCTGTCTGTCATTAAAAATATTAATTATTTTTTAATATTATTAAGTTAATATATATCTGTTAAAAATATATATATATTTTTTTTTACATTACATTTATTATTTTTACATTTTAAGCTTTTTTACATTATTTTAACTATGTTTTATTTAATTGTGTTTATTATTTAATTACTTTTATATTAGTTTTAATATATTTTATATATTTAACAACAATATTTTGTACTCGACATTTTGGTACTTACCTGTTTGTAGATAGGGATTCGATATTATGTCCCTCGATATTTTTGCTTCTATATTCTGGACACTCGATATTGTGTCCCTCGATATTTAGTCACTGATCCTGAATGAGTGGCTCCTGCCTCTCATTTATTATTATTATATATTTTTAAATGTATGGTCAGTGTCCTGGTGCCTAATGTTGCTCACATGTTGCCTTAATATCGTCCTTTCAGATGAACGCTTTTCACTTTAGAATAACACATCCGAAGAAAGAAAAGCTTGTGCCTGTTTTCCTTGTTTAAATTGTAGCTCCAATTATGAACTGTGACCTGCGTTTTCATGTTTGATTTTGGGACCGGCAGCAGGCATTGTGCCATCAGAACTCAGCTCTAAGAAGTTATAACAGTTGAGCAGCTACATAATTTCTTAGTTTGTCACTTTTTATACCATTTCTTATTACAAGTGACTAGATATGTCACAAATCGCCTGTAATAAGGAAATTAGAGCTGGGCTTTCATATGGGGATTCCAGGATCCTATGTATTTTAATGAGAATAGCAACATGTACACTACTGCAATAAAATTATTCATTACCTATTGTTGACATAACAGTTAAGTGAAATTGCCTTACTCTACACTTCAACAGCCGAAGAAATGTATAGATGATTGTGTCTCGATTTTGTGAACTTTGGCAAATATTTGCTGATTTGAGACATTCATGGGGCAGTTAAACAATTAGTAGTGCACAGTAATAATAGGCTGTTTAAGATCTGCTGTTATGGTACCCAAAGAAGCTATTAAAAGATGAAATTATGGTAGATGAAGAAAATGGAAGATTAGAAAATGTACAGAAAAGCATTAAACAATGAAAAATACGGGGGTAAGTTTAGGAAGTGTGACGGAAAAGGAAAGCGAAATGCAAATATATAAAAAGTTTCGGAAATGTTTCCAATAAAACTAGAAAGAAATAAGGGAACGACTTTGATGAAAGGAAGGAAAAGCAAACATGTTTTACATGAGGCTATTTAGGACAGCAGAGTGCTAATGGATGTTCTGCAAGGGGAACAAGTGCATTATGAGAAATAATTTATCCCAAGCACGTAAACCGTACATGTGTAGAGGATGAGAGATTGCCATAGAAGAATAGGGAAAGAATAGAGAAGTGCAATGCCAATTTAGTCCTAAGGATTGTGGAGATAAATTGTACTTCACTGCTGTGACGTAAGGGTTAATAGCAGAATGAGTTATCACTATATCGAAATCTACATTGCATGTCTAGAAGCATATCTGATTGAGCTGTAATGTAATGTAATGTATGTAAGATAATGTGGATTTGTAGACATGAAACTTGTCACCTTTGAGGGTATCCAGGCACTGAGTAGATGCAGATTCTGCAAGTAGGATCAGTTAAAAAGCCAGGTTTTTAGTTTCTTTTGCGGAAATCCATAAGCTGTCCTGATGTGCTGGGGAGGCCGTTCCAGGATTTGACTTCCAGGTAAGAGCAGTCCTTACCTCCTGTCATGCTTTTATGGCTATAGGGGTTGTGGGCAAACATGATTGATGCAGAGCAGAGGTTTCTGGTTGGAAGTGTAGATGGTGGTTGAGGTGGGCTGGACCCTGATTTTGAAGTATCTTGTAGGCATAAGTGAGCATCTTGAACTGGCAGTGTTTCTGAATGACGAGCCAATTAGTTTTTGGAGGTGAGGTGCGTGTGGTGACTGCAGCGTTTTGGATGGTTTGCAGCTTGTGTAACATAACATAACATAACAAATGTATTTGTAAAGCACATGTATCACCCAAGGGTATCAAGGTGCTGAATAACAGATGTTTATTTTTACCCATCTCAATGGTACTCATTTTATCGACCTCGGATGGAAGAAAGGCTGAGTGGACCCACCGGGATTTGAACCTGTGACCATGAGGTCAAACACAGGCCCCTAGAATGGACACATTAGTCCACTGAACCACCAGACCCAGCCTGGTGTGCAGAGTTGCCGTAGTAGAGGGCATTGCCGTAGTCCAGTTTGTTTGTGATGAGGGCCTGGGTGACGGTCTTTCTGGTGTCAGGGGGGAGCCATTTGAAGATTTGTCTGAGCATGCGAAGTATATGAAAGCAGGCGGAGGTGACGGCATTGAATTGACGTCTCATGGTGAGGTTGGTACACAGAATGATGCTCAGGTTTCTGGTGTGGTCCAAGGATGAGGAGGTAGGCCTAGGTCTGGGGACCCCATGTGGAGTCCCAGGATGAAGCATTGTTGCAGAATATCAGAACTTCCATCTGGTCAACATTGAGTTTTAGGTAGTTGTCTCTCATCTAGTTGGCCACACTGTTCTTGCACATTTTGAAATTACTTTTGGTGGTGTTGGTGTCGTGTGAGAGGAATAGTTTGAGTTGGGTGTCGTCGACGTGAAAGATGACGTTGAGTTCATGGGTCCGAATAATGCTTGAAGAGGAGTCATGTATGCGTTGAAGAGGAATGGGCTGAGTAAAGAGCCTTGCTGGACTCCACAGATGAGGTCCTTGGGTTCTGCAGTGAATGGAGGGTAGGTTGACCCATTGTGTTCTTCCAATCAGGAAGGAGGCTATCCACTTGAGAGCTTGATCTGCGATTCCGGTTTTGGGACGTCTTGAGATGAGTGTGTTGTGGGAGACTGTGTTGAAGGTGGCAGAGAGGTCTAGGAGGAAGAGTGCTGCAGTTTAACCTAAATCTATTATAGTGGGAATGTTGTCTGAGTCTGCAATGAGGGCCGCCTCGGTGCTGTGGTTGCTGCAGAAATCTGATTGCAAGTTGTCCAGGAGTTCATGGTTTTCAGGGTAGTGGGAGAGCTGAAGACTGTTGGCCTTTTTTATGACTTTGGCTGGGAAGGGGAGCAGGGACATGGGTCTGTAGTTGCTGAGTCCTTCGGGCCCACGATGGTTTCTTCAGGAGTGGGGTGACTTATACGTGTTTACAGGCAACTGGGAAAGTGGCTTTAGTGATAAAGGTGTTGATGACAGTTGTGAGTGCCATGTCTAATGAGGGTGTTCCTAGGTTGGGGAAGCGGTGGGAACATGGGTCTATAAGGGCTCCAGAGTAGATGGATACCATTATATCCGTTGGAGGTCGGAGGTGAGGTAGGGTGTGGTTGGGGGTTGAAGTTCCTGTAGATTTTAGATATCTTGTCATGGAAGAAGTCAGAGAGTTGGTTGCAGAGTCCTTCTGATGGGGTGATGGAGTTGGAGGTCACTGCCAGATGGGTGAATTCTTAACAATGGTTCTTTGTATTGTTGATGGCTTCAATCCTCTGTGTCAGGGCTTTCTTCTTGGTTTCTTTCAGTTCATGGTGGTAGCTCCTGTAGGAGGTATTGTAGGTTTTTCTGGAGGCGGGCTCCTTTGAGGATCTTCCTTTTCTTTCTAACTGATTGCATCGCCTCTCTGACTCTCTGAGTACATCGGTGTACCAGCTTGCATGTTTGTTTGTTCTCTTTGGGTTGGCAATTATGAGCAGTGCAGGATGTTGGAGCTGGTAGAGATCCAGTTATAGAAACGGTCTGTGTTCCTGTTAGTGTCATAGGAGAAGATGGTGGGTGGAGCTGGAGGGTAATGAGCCATGTGACTTCAGTCATCTTCTTCCAGCTGCGGCTGGGGGTACATAACTTCTCAGTCAGTGTGCTGGGTGCGGTTGAGTTGTTGAAGTCTATGATGAAGTGGTCTGTCCAAGTGAGCGGGGAGACGTGGCTGACCTTGATTTTATCACTGGAGGTGAAGATGGGGCCCAGGGTGTGTCCTGCCGTGTACGTGAGCCCTTTCACGAGCTGAGCGGGTCCAATGTTTTGTAAGATATCTAGTAGGTCTGTGATGTCTGAATCTGCGGGTTTGTCAAGATGGAAGTTGAGGTCGCCAGGGAGTAAGACATCTTTGGAGTTTATGGTGAATGGGGTGACAAGGTCGTTAAGGAGGTTGGTGAAGTTGCTCCAGGTTCCCGGGGGCTGGTATGCAAGGATCCCCTGATGGTGGGTTTGCCGTCCGTCTAGAGCTTGAAATGTAGGTGTTCTGAGAAACTCATTTCTGGGTCGGTGGTGGCGGTGCATTTGATGGTGTCTCTGTGGATGATGGCGATGCCTCCACCTGGTTTTGTGGTTCGGTTCTGGTACAGGGTCTTGTATCCTGGTGGGATCGTATTGGCAATGACGGGCAGACGAAGGTTTGAGCCAGGTCTCAGTGAGTAAGGTGAGGTCTGGTGCGTGGGAGTGGGAGTGGGAGTGGGAGTGGGAGTGTTTGAGGTCTCAGACCTCAGTTGCATTCTTGTTGAGAGAGTTGGTGTTGAGGAGCATGCATGTGAGTGATTGTTCATAAGCGGGTAAAGCAATGTGCAAAGTGTGGGTGGTGAAGTCAGGTGTGGTGCTGTGTGAGTAGGTGTGGCTGGATGGTGCAAGAGTGCGGCGGCAGGTGAAGCAGCAGTGTAAGCATGTGAAAGGACCAACCATGGAGTGGGGTATAGCGAGGCAACAGTGGTCTTGGTCGTGTCTGTGGTTGAGATGAAGGAGAACCTCAAAGGAGTATCTGTGGCCTCCCAAAGGACCAGGGTTTTTGGTGCTTGGCGCGTTCGAGGCACGTCGTGCTGCTGCCTGCATTAAGTATGTCCTGGGGTGGGTGGAGCTTCGAATCGGCGGGAAAAGGTGAAGGCGAGAACTGGGCAGTGGTGGTGCAGGCAGCAAGCAAGCAAGCAGGTAACAGCTGGAACTGGGCAGAAACTTGACTTCGCTAGCCAGGAACTAGTTCAGGCAAAGGACAGGCAAGTTGTAGCCCAGGTGCCTACTCAGTGTAGTCGTGCTGCGGCCTGCCTCGGGTGGACAGGGCTTGAAATCAGCGGGAACGGGGAAGGCGGAAACCGGGCAGCAGCAGTATAGGGAGCAAGTAACAAGCAAGTAACAGCTGGAAGAGGGCAGAAACTCATTCAACACTAGCTCAAGAACTAGTCCAGTCAGAAGAACAGGCAGTCTGTGGCTCACTGGGCACCCATGTGCCTAGTCTGTCTATCGGTTATCTTATCTAAGTGTTTGGATTTTAAGTTTTGCGTTTGATAAAATAGAGTTTAGCCTAAGTTAGAGAAGGTTTTATTATCAGCACACTAATGTCATTGAAGGGGCCTCAAGGTGCTAGAACACCCAGAAGGAAGCAGTGCAGGTATGATCTTGGAGGACGTGGCAGTCATTCAGAGATCCAAGTGTTTATAAATTCAGCAGACGCATAAGAGGAAAGATTTACAAACTTTTTTCACCAGACCTTTCAAGTCTACTGAACTTTGATGGCTTTTGTAAGTGGGTATCACAAGGAGCTTGCCTTCATCAGATTTTAGAAGTAATGTGGGCACACACTGTGGGAACTGAGTGCTGATGAACATTGGGGAAGGTGTTGAGAATAGAGCTGGCTGACCTCTAAATTATGCCAATGAAATTTGAAACATTCCTGAAGTATTAGGTGAAACTCACAACATTTCTCATTACGCCCCTTCACATACTTTTCCCCTACTGGAGACCAGGCCATACAGAAAATATCTTGTAGAAACACATTTTGGGCTTAAAACCGCCCCCCACCAGTATCTTCTCATTACGAGAAGTAGGTCATCACCTTAAAAACGTCAATGACATTTCTTAACGGTTTTGTGAAAAATAATCACATAATTCCACTAGTCCTAGCACAAGTCATGCACACAAGAAGTCAATGCAGGGGAACCGTATGGGTGACGTAGGTGATCAAACTGAGCTGGAAATAAAAGATACATTGTAGACTATTTAATTTGATCTCAAGTCTTAAGTAACTATAGAGCAGGGTTCTCCAAAGTCAGTCCTAGAGGGCCGTATCCATGCCAGATTTTTAATATAACTACATTTCCCTAAATGGAAATTTGCTAAAAATCTGGCATGGATGCAGCCCTCTAGGACTGACTTTGGAGAACCCTGCTATAGAGGTTCAGACACACAGTATCGGCAACAGAATGAACAAGAGAGACAGGAGGTTTTTTTATTGATCATTCTCCGATATACATTTGTCAGTTTCTGCTGTTGATGTCTCTGAGGTGCTTAGGTTGCACATCACAACAACTTTACCAACACATTTTAAGTGACTAGAAAGCATATCGCAGACATACCAAAGATTTAGTGCCATGCATTTTTAAGCACTTGACCCAAACACTAAAATGGATTAAAAAGCCTGCGTTAGGCTCGGTGTTGCCATTGTGGCAAAATGCACTGTCTGTGCAACTTCTGCACAGATAAGGGTGACCACAGTAAGATTCCTGCTTAATCTAGAAATGAGCAAGACCAGGTGCTGAATAATAAAGAAAAATAGTGAAATGCATGATCCAATTTATGAAGCCAAAACACAAATTGGGAAATTAGCATTTTTGAAGACATTTTTTGCAACTGTGTTTCACTTTATAAATACCTTATAGATGTTCGCTTGCTTTTAGATGTTTGAGAAGAAAAAAATATATGAGCTTCAAGTATCTTAAAAGTACACAGAGGATACACAAATATTATCATTTTGAAAAAGCAGTTACAGAATATCTAAATCAGCAAATTGGAATGTGGCTGGAATATGTCTCAGTCAGATCCAACTGAGACTCAGCTGTCCCTTTCCAAATTGGAAATGAACATGTTTGTAATCCTCTGAGAGACTGGGCTTTCATACATTTGGATAGTATTGCACATTAGGCCATATAAAATTACATGCTGTTTATGTCAGTAGTGTGCACGTCAGCAGCTGCTTATTCCATAATGAGTTGTTTGACAGTATTATGTACAAAACACTGGCTGGGAAATACAACTACTTTGGCCTAATTTATATAACATAGAAACAGAGATTCCTTGTCAGAACTCTGCATTCCCTGTAGATGCAAATTAAAAATCTTTAATCAGCAACTGGAAATCGTTTATTTTCAGTAACAGTTTACTTTTTTCTGCTCAGTTCTCTAAAACTGTGAATCCTGCCTGGGTAATAATTGGAATCTGTATTATTTTTTAATGCAAAACTCTACAAAAGAGGGCTTCAATTCAAGTAGCACTGTTTGTCAACAACAAATTGTAAGATACTCATTGCTCGTGTGCATTGCACACTGTACCCTTTTACTTTATGATAGTAGGTAGGAAAAAATGTGTAGTTCTGGAGCCTGCCCGTTTTCTTGCCATCACTGCCATATGTATATTTGCATCTGTGCAACCTCACTGAGCATTCAGGCTCTCCAGCAGCTCTGTTCCCTTGAGATGGCTGTGCTGCTTTCTGTGTGGATTGGAAAGCTCAAGAGAACACCTTCAAGTCTGCCTGAGCTAATAAAAAGGAACAGCTGACATGTCATCATGACAGGCACCTATTGACTGTGAATGTATCTGTTCAGTAGTTGTAGAAGAAAGCTTTACTGCAAAACCACTTCCCACAATGACAGTTCATAGCCCCCCTCTCTAAATTGAGATGAAATTGGCATCACATGCAAAAAGCTAAGGGGAGGGTTCCAATGCATGCATCACATTTTTGTAAAATAGATGTGAGGGTCCTGTAGGAAGGTGGAGTATTATGTGGTGATGCTGGTTAGGCTTCACCATGCAATACGGTCACAAACCCAAGAGATGGTTCTTGGATTCACACTAATAAATCCTTAGCTCAGTCCTGATAATGTGACGAAGAGCAGTCAACATCATACTCTACGCAGACGGCACCCAGATCATCCTCTTGTTCTCAGAAGTTCCCTCCACTGCTAGGACCTACTTCCACAGCTGCATGACGAGTGTAACCGACTAGATGAAGATCAACTGCCTGAAGCTCAACAAGGACAAGGCGGAAGTGCTGATTTTTGGGAGCAATGCCTCCTGTGGAAAAATGCCTGGTGGCCCTTGAAACTCAGACCCACCCTGACAGACCACGCCTGCAACCATGGCATCATCCTGAACAGCAAACTCACCATGAAGTGCCAGATCAATGCAGTCTCCTCTGACTGGTTTCACAGACTCTGCATGCTCTGAAAGATCCTCAGATGGCTCCCCGCCAACACCAGGAAAACTGTCACTCAAACCCTAGTTACCAGCTGGCTGGCCAACTGCAATGCACTCTACGTAGGGATCACCACCCAATTCCTGAAGAGACTCCAGACGATACAGAACTCAGCGGCCAGACTCATCCTCAACCAGATGGACCCACATCACCCCCCACTTTAGGAACCTATACTGGCTCCCTATCCAGATAAGATGCAATTCAAGATGCTGACCTACACCTACAAGGCCCTACACAACCAAGGACCAGCATACATCAACCACTGCTTCAACTTTCACAAACCATGCAGACACTTGCGCTCTACTTTCCTCGCACACAATCCCTTCATCTGGCAAAGCCACAGTGGAGGACAATCCTTCTCCTACCTCACTCACAAGTCCTGGGACAACCTTCCCCTCCACCTCCGAACAGGATCCTAGCTCCCGGAAATCAGAAAGGGACTTAATACCTGGCTCTTCAACGGATCCAAGAAAAAACCTAGCTCCTGGATACCCTCGCGGGTGATTAGCTGCGCTTTACAAATCCGAGTTGATTGATTGATTGATTGAGTCAGGCTTTACTAGAAGAACATGTGCTAAGAATTTCGGAGTACCAACATGGACGATAATTACCTGACAACACTTGAGAGAAATCCCACACCAATCTATAAAAATAGAGTATATTTTTATCGTAATTTAGACACCCGAATGAATGGAATAGTATACATATAACTGGATTTATAGACTTTAGAAGCAATATAAAATAAGTGCAAAATAATACAGTGAAGATTTAACATTGCGGTCAATAGGAAAAATCACTAGTGACAATCAGTCACTTTCAGGTCGAGTTGCGAGGTACCCTTCCAGGGTAAAGTTAATGCGGGTCCCAGGATCAAGCCACAATAGTCAGTTCCATTTTACATGGGCCCTGGAGCCTGGGTGTGAAGTTGCTTTGGCTGTCTCTGGTGCTGAATGAGAACCGCAGGAGATCTGCTTTTACTGCTGAAATGGTGCTGCGGGGGAAAAGGATGCAAAAACCCAATGGGTTGTTTGGTTACATCAGTTGAAGATCAGATGGAGTTCCCTCTAAATGCAGCATCGAGTGAAGGGGTGTGTTGCCGGACCGGCAACTAAGATGCCTTGGCAGCAGTAGGTGGAGCAGAAAGTTACTCGTCCGGTGGTCCTGGTGAATGCAGTAGCTGCCTGTAACTTCGTGGAAGGCAGGACTAGAGATCCCACAATGTACTAGACAATCTGGATTTGGGCGATCCCTCAGAGGGCCCGATGGCCAGCGATTCTTTGGATCCAGAGTGTTTTTTTTCCTTCAGATTGCAAGGGACTAGTGCCACTAGTCCAGAGGAGTATGAGGGTGTGTCAGGCTTCCACAGGGCCCCTCTGTCAGGTGGAATCAAGAGATATCCTAGGACGAGTCTTGATCAGGCAGTTCCAGGAACGTTGTCACAGGTGCAGAGTGTCCCCATTTTACTTTGTGTAAGTCTTGTTGTCACAGACACAGGTCTTTTCTGATGTACTCTCAAATGCAGGTTGTTCTGAACTAAGGTTCTCGTGTCAGGGGTGTCCATTAAATCCTTGGTTTAGGGGAGTTAGGATTGTGGGAGCAAGTAGCCAATGAGTTGCTAGTTGCTACAGCTAGTCCGCCCCTGAGATGACCACATCCAGGGGTGCGGGTCACGTTTTCTACTCAGAACCATCTATTTTGCCACTTCTTAAAATGGCAGAACCCTTCTTCCAATGTACAGACCGGACTGCCACCCCTGGAGTTGTAGCTAGCTTCTGAGACTGTACACCTCCTTGAGTATCTAATTTCCCACCTGCCCAGGTGCAAATGTGCCTGGGGCAGGGGAGGGCTGTTTCCTCCTCTGGGAGTCAGCACTGATTTATATCATAGGCGGTGCAGCCTTTGAAGTTCACCGTCTTAATGTGCCACTTCACTAGCCTGCCTGGGAGGGAGGAGGTGTGACCTCCTTCCTGCCCAGGCCTTTGTTCCTGACTACTGGGAGTGATCATAGGGCCTGGCAGGAGGTCAAAATCCTGTCTTGGTGGCAGCAAGCATGGGAAGTTCAGGCTTCCTAGCCAGAGCACAGGAAAGCTGGGACAACCAGGTGGGCAACCTCAATGGTAGCCCCTTGGGTGCATGCCACATCACTCTCGACTCGAGATTCATGTCAGGGGTGAGAAGACACAATGTTTGATACCAAACATGACATATTAAGGTGGTATCATAATGGAGCTACCAACCTCGAGTTTGCCCGTGTGCCAACCCATGTTATCCTATGGACCGCCTATCACTTATAGTGTCCTTTAATGGTAAAGGGCACTATTGGCTCATATAAGCTTGCACTTACATGTCCACACCTTTGATAAAGTGCACCGTGCCTCCTTTGCTTTAGAATGCCTTCATTAGAGGTGACTGGCATATATCAAAGATAGTGCATTCACTTTGCCCTACAAGGTAAGGGTGAAGTCGAGTTGGAGCAGTCACTCAGGGTGGCACAAACAGTGCTGCAAGCCTTGAGGACCCCTTTACCACCCATGCCCTAGGTACCCCTGGTACCATATACTATGGACTTATAAGGGGGGCAAAGTCCTTGTCAATTGGGTTGCCAATTCATGCATAACAGTTTTAGGGAGAGAGCACTGGCACTGGGGCCTGGGCAGCAGGCTTCAGTGCACTAGCAGTCATAAGCATCAGCATTGGAGCAAAAACTGTGGGGTAACCAACCATACAAAAAGGGCACTTTCCTACAGGTCAAGCTAGCGAAGATGGTGGGAGCGACTTCATTTTTCATGAACAAGCATGATGAAATTAACTTGAAAAATGGTGATACAGCACAGCCAATAACTTCTAACTTGCCCTTCACTTATAAAGGGTGCCACCCCTGCTGGACCCTGCAACACTGCATGTTGCACAAACTTGTTGAGAGCAAGGGCACGCATATGCGTGCAGCATTGTGGAGCATTCACAAAACATGAGGAGGGCTGAGCACATATGTGGCTTTCGAAAGGGGGGAGAAAGAAATGTCTAGATTTTAGGAGTGAAACATATTTTACCTAAATGTTTTAGTGAGGAATTTTCTGAAATTAAAAAATCCTATGACACTAAGGGGCTGATTACGATGCGGCCCATAAAGGCTCTGACCGACGGTCGGAGCCTTCAGGGCCGCATCGTAATGGGCTGCTCGGTTTACTTTCCGACTGCCTTATTATGATCTAGGCGGTCAGAAAGTAAACCGGCCGGTCATTCCGGCTGGCTTCCGATGGACTCCAGGAGCCCGTCGGGCAGTCTAAAACCGGCCAGTAATCTCAAGGGTGGTCCTTTCCGCCCTTGAGATTACCATGCGTGGTTTCCATGCCGGCCTGTCCGACATGGAAACCATGTCGGAAAGCGTGTTTTGGGACCCACAGCAGGGTCCTCTTGGGTGCATGGCCTCCGGTTGGGGGCCGAGGGGGCTCATATGGCCCCCCCCTGTTGACACATGCACCCCGTGGCAGGTACCTTGAGGTGCCTGCCATGGGTGCAGGGATGAACCACACCTCCCATTTCCCTATGGGTGCATGTATTACGGCCGTAATGCATGCTCCCATAGTGAAATGTAGGAATCCTAATTAGGTGGGCGGGACTGCCGACCGGGTGTCGGTGTGTCCCAGGACCGAGTCAGGGTTGGACAGAAGGAATTCCGCCAGACATCGAAATCAGCCCCTAACTTATTGAGCACTAAAATTGCGTAAGCTGCATTAAGAAAAAAGGTAGGATTGGCTAGCCATTACACAAACGACTTAATGGCACAAATTAAATTGAATGCCTAATACTGAAAGCACCATTTGATCAAAAGGTAAAAATCACAAAATTAGGAAGAATATTGGCTACTACTTGAGCACCATGGGCCACTTATAGGTAATGTTCAACTTCTTTTAGTAGCCTTTAGCATAATATTAATGTCAGCTGGTGGCACTTACTGGTTTTAATGAAAGCAAATCGACCCGGAACTGACTTGTGTGATGCTAGTAAAGCATGGTTCTTTTAGGCAGAATGTGCATCACAAACTGTAAGCATGTTATGTTATGTGTATTTGTAAAGCACACTATCACCTGTCAGAGTATCCTGCCAGGAGTTATAGTACAGTCTAAGGAATAATTTCTTGAAATAGGTTACAGGTAACATCTAACGTCCTGAGACTCCCTGCAACTCAGCAATTGTGCAAGCTAATAATCAAAATTTAACGCTTCTGAAGATTTGTTAATTATTTCTCATCTACAGTATGTACCGCTTCTCTTCAAAGTAACACACTTCCTGCTAATAGTTGCACAGACACTTATTTTGATAAATCTTAAACATTTTGCTTATAATGCATATATTTACCACTGTAATGCTCAGTGGAGGATGGATTTGTAATCTGCATCCAACGTCTGATAGCTCACATCCTCTTCAACAATGCCTTTAATGCTTTTTATACATGGGTTGAGGAGTATTCTCAAAACCATCTTTAGTCTGCTGTCAGAATTGATATATAAACAAAGGAAATGGAAAAAGTTCTTAAATCTTCTAAAATTCAGTCTCTTTGTTCCTAAGCCTATTCATCCTTGTAATGGGTGATGGGTACCACAGCAGCAAGCAAAATATTTTACAACTTGGCCTGTACTTCAAATACATGTAAGAATCTTTATAATCTACCCTTACATCTTCTTACATGGAATGGTTTATGTTAATATTCTAAGAAGTGCAATGAATCAGCTAAGTGCACAAATCCATGTATGAGAGGGCCCTACAGTAGTTACAGTTTGAGTATTTGGCCCTATAAAAACAAACTCCTCAAATAAATAAATTAATAAAATTGTGCAAAACAATTTGAAAGTGCTACAGGGTTCTTAACCACTAATTGTTTTACACCATGCCGACTGTAGAAAAACTGTACTGCAGCATTATTTGCTCCGAATTAACAAAGCGAATAATTTGAAATCTTTCTGAAATATGTGCAATCAGATAGTTTGAAATGGTGTAATTTTCACAGTCTCACTACATAGAGCTTTAGCTGACAGGTTTGGACCCCATACTTTAACATATACTTAGAGTGGGGTTTGGGTCAGTCCCTTCCTTATAAGTGCATGGCTTTATTGTATATCTTAGTTCCCTGCCCATAATTCAATGGATTTCCTCTTTATTCCTATGTTTGCCCTGCGTCTAGAGTAATTTATGTTTATCTTGGTCTCTAGTGGACAAATACGAATTGTACCCTTCCAATACTTCCACTGCTGAAGTGAGGAACATTTGTTTTATTTTGCTTTTAGCACTCCTTGTAAAGGTATTGTTGTCTCCCCCACTCTCTCAGTCTACTCACCCCTTAATGCCCTGGCTCCTCAAAATATCTCCACCCCCATTTCAAGGTAGTAAAGGTGTGCTGATACTCTAGTTGCCATTTATATATATATATATATATATTTTTAAATCTTTGTTTAATTGTGAAGCAAACAGGTTTGGGCAATGCCAGTAGCTCTACACTTGGTTATTACAGATAAGACTGATTGGCTTTGACTCGGTTTGTAATATTCTTGCTATCTCAGTAGTGGCAGCATCATGACAACAACTGGTCTGTGAAATCACAGATTTCTATTGTGCCTGCAACAAATCTTCCTGGGATCATTCTATCCAACAAATCATCATTGTACATATGCTGCAACCTCAACTACTATGCAGACTTGCACTGTTTATGTGTGAGCCTGGACAGCTCTGTGCTAGGCATGCTATGACAATGGTAGAGGCCTCCTCACTGCTCTATGATGGTCTGCAGCCCCTACACACTTCAAAGGAAGACAGTGGCGGCTACTCCTCTAAGGCGGAGGAGCGTCGCCCCACTTTTCTTTGAGCAGTGCAAAAAAATAAAATGATAATAACAAGACATATTATCATTTTCTTTTTCTGTGCCACTCAAAGCAATGTTAGGGCGGGGCGGGGCTCGGCCCCGTCAGAGGGAGAAGGAGTGGTTTGCACTCCTTCAGTGCACATGACTGTTTGGCCGGCCGACTACGGCCGGCCAAACAGTCATGCGCACTTAGCATGTTCTCCACCTGGCTGTATTGCACAGCCCGGTGGAGAACATGCCCAGGCTCCGAGGCACTGCTTGAGCGGCCAAACAGGCCACTCAGACCAATCATGATGCTGCTGATGCAGCATCGTGATTGGCTGGGAGATTCCGGGAGCCTGGGTGCTTCCGGTGTGCAGCAGAGTGAGGACGGAGGAGAGGCGTGCAGCGGAGGACGGAGGAGAGGTTTGTAGCGGTGAAGGTACCTTTATTTTGTATTTATTTTTTCATCCCCTCCTGCACCACCATCCCTGTTCTGAGGCAGCCGCCACTGAAGTAAGACCCTAGCCCGAAATCCAAGAGCAGGCAGAGTTATCCAGCTTTGTCTTCACTCCTTGACGTTGCACCATATAATAACTACATAGCTTTGGATATTTCGAAGGGCAATCGTGCCCCAGGGTGCAAATTAACTCCCTCATGTGCCTTCTCAATGGATGGTCTCTGGAGACTTGTTTGACCCATCCTTGCTGCTTCATAAATCCCTCTGAGGAGAGGGACAACAATTGTCTACCACCCCATGAGTGAGGAAAATGTGAACCTACCCCCAGTGGCATGTTTGTTCCTTCCCAAGGAACATATGCAGTGGCAAAGAGGATTCCCTTATTTGCTTGGGTAATGCACCTATTGAAGATGAGGTAAAGCTCACATCCGAATGCATGAGGTCTTGAACCGCCCTCACATCTTGGTTATTAACATTGTAGCCAATTCTATAATACCAACATGAAGGTCCAGTACTTCAAATGCAACAGCTACTACTGTCCCAGGTCCCATAATTTACAATTTGGCTTCAAGTGTGACTAATAGACAAGTCACTCATATGTATTATATCAATATCAAAAGGAGGAAAGGCTTACATGTTTTCACCAAAAATAGACCCTATCACCTACATCCTATATGCGTGCCCATACACAAACACACACATAAACCTCAGCATCAAAATCTTAAGGAGCTGAGCTGTTATTTCTGCTGATTGCAGCCTTTTTTTTACTTGGGTTTAATTTGTTATAATGGACTACCTAGAAGCTGTCAAAGTAAGTTATCACAAGCCCTACCCTGTAGGTAATTCATTTAACTTCATTAATAGGGAGCATTCACACTCCAAAATATACTGATTAATTGTTTTCCCTAATTTTCAAATTACTTTCTTGAAAATAGTGAGTAAGCATTAAGACATGCTACATTTTGTTTTGCTACTTAAATATCTCAATGGAGTTTTGTACAACTGCTGCAGGGACATTAGTCATGGAATAATCCTACCCAGCCCTCAGGAAAAATTAATGAAATATAAATGATCAGAGAGAGGTGGGACAGCCAGGCACAGATAGATTAACTCACTTGCCATATTGACTCCAGGCATTAATCTTTGTAATCCATCTCCTTCTGCAGATAAAAAGAGGATTGCAGATTTAATGCTGTGCCTCTGGGGAATTGATATTGTTCCAAGCTATATAACTAACCAGATAATTCCTCATGCACTTTATTATGTGATAAGATAGAGTAGGCAGTGCAATCACATTTCCACTTTGTTGCATTCTGACCTACCTACCATTTAATATGTACAAATATTATTTGTCGGTAAATGAATCGCCACAGAACATAATGACCGACTCTTGGTGCCCATTTTTCACAATTTTTCCCACTTAAGCAAATTTGCATGTGAATTTGTCAGCTGGGAAAATTTAGATGTGAAGAACTGACAAAGCACATCTTTGAGAATCCTGAAATGCCATCTGTGGCTAAAAATGCTGCATTCTCATGAGAGTGGCCAATGGCAACAGACTGTGTTGCAATTGTAGACACCCACCAAATCAGACTATAGTGAAAGTTAAGGAACAGGGAGAATATTTCCTCCCTATTACAACAGTTGGTCTGCATTGTGAATGTAGAAATGTTTACTGGACACTTGTAGAAATACACTGCTTATTCTGGATTTTGCCTTCATTTAACAGAGAACGTTTGCCAGGAGGTGACTTATGTCTCTGCTCCTATATGAACACAAAGTGGCAAATTAAAACCCCGGCTAAGGAGCTTTTCATCACCCTACCTGTCCCACTACCATGCACAGTACCTCTGAGTGAATGCGGTAGGCGAACTATCAGCACTGTCCTTTACATTATACAAAAGCCGACACACAGGTGTACTATTATTGTAGGTGTTAATGTTAATCAGCATTTGTATAACGCACTCCTGCTTTACATTTTTTCTTTCATTTGGACAAGAAGCCCCTATCAGCAGAAGTATATTGTGATTGCATGTGTGGTTCCAACTTAGGAGGTGTGTTATGCATTGAGATTGAGAATTTATTTTTGATGTGAGGGACACCTTATAGATCACTGAAAACATCTTTGCCTTGTTTTTAGTCTTTCCCCCACCCAAGTTTTAATAAAGTCTAGTGGTTTTAGGTTAGGAGGCGATTGTAGATCACATGTATTTGATATGGATCCCACATCGTCTCTTTGTCTCAAAAAACAGCATCCTGGCGGAGGTAAAGACCCGAAGATGACGCTATCGGTTATTAGTACACCAGCGGGAAAACATGAAAGTGACCGAAAATAGCTGGTGAGGGCCACAAATAATTTTCCAAGAAAATTTACAAAGAGAACTCTCTGAAGAGACCCTTACATAACGCTCTTGGAACTGTCTGATCGAGACTCGTCCCCAGACATAGTTACTCCTGTGTAAGCCTGAAGCACCCTCAGGCTCCCCTGGACTAGTGGCACTATTTCCCTGCAAACTGCAGGTAAAATAACACTCTGGACTTGAAGAATCACTAGCAATTGGGCCCTCCAAGAGATCGCCTATGTGCATTGTGTGAACTGTAGTCCTGCCTTCCACGGAGTTGCAGACACCTACCCCGTTCCCCTGGGCCACCGGACGTTGAAGTTACTTTCTGCTCTACTTACTGCTGCAAGGCTTGTTTGTTTGCCAGTCCAGCAACTGACCCCTTTACTCAATGCTGCATTAAGCGGGAATTCCATCTGACCTTCAATCAACATCAGCAACCACTCCGTTCTTGTCTTTTTGTATCTATTTCCCCTGCAACACAGTTTCAGCGGTAAAAGTAGCTCTCCCGTGGCTCCCGTTCAGCACCAGGGACACCCAGGACAACTCTGCACTCGGGCTCCACCGGCCAGGAACAATTGAACTGGCTGACTTGGCTTGGTCCTGGGACCCACATCACCTTTGCCCTGCAAGGGTACAATGCAACTGACCTGCAAGTGACTGATTGTCACTAGTGGTTTTCCCCTTTGATCGCAATGTTACATTTTCACTTCATTATTTTGCATTGATTTTCAATTGCTTCTAAAATCTATAACTCTAATTATATGTATGCTATTCTATTCGTTTTGGTGCATAAATGAAGACAAAAATACACGTTATTTCTGTAAATTAGTGTTGTATTTCTCTCAAGTAGTGTCAATTACTTATTGTCCATGTTGGTATTCTGAAATGCTTACCACATGTTCCTCTCGTAAAGCCTGACCGCTCTTTGCCCCTCTACCAGGACTGAGCTATGGATTTATTAGTGTGAATCCAAAGACCATCTTTTAGATATTGCGATAATATTACATGGTGAGGCTACCAGGCTTCACCACATAATATTCAACTTTCCTCCACCATGTCATAGCTGGGTTTTTTCCCCGATGCTGCATAGCATCAGCAGAAAGCGTTTTGTTTTTTCCAGATGGTGCACATCTTCTGTAAACAACATCTGCAAAACAAATAGGTCCAAAAGGCAAGAGATATTGGCTTTTCCAATGCTTTTTCCTCACAGGATTGGGTGAATGTTGTTGCTGGTAGTATGTTTTTTGGTATTGCTCTGGTTGGAGAAAGAAGCCATTCTCTTATCTCGGGCAGCTCTCAAGTGTTAGGCAGTGAGTCCTAAAAGCAGCGATTTCAGAGGCTGAGCCTGTAATCTTGACATTGATTGAGCTACATCCTCCACATACAAAATAGTCTTCCTTCTTTGCCTTCTGGTTGCAGTGATAGCAGGTATTTTCTCCAGTGCCAGAGTATAGCCCTACTCACTCGGTGGAGGCAAATATGTTTCCTTCCTCTGGTTGTGTCCTTTCCTCTGTGTTGCTGCATAAGGCACCTTAAAATTGAAAGGTGAACGTCAGCACCTGGCTCACAGTGCATAGATAATTTGCGAAAAAGTGGCATTCAGAGCCAATATATTGTTAAACAGTGGCATTTAGGGCCTTGCAAATTGGCCCATCATTTGGTGCCATCCCTGTGGAGCAATGGAGTATGTGTAGTTCAGCCCCAAGCAAAGAAGTATCCTAAAATGTGCACAGACACTTTGCCTTGATGTTTGCATGGTTCCATTTATGCCATAGAGGACTGTGTGTCATACTCAAAAACCTTTTCAGCCATTCAGTAGCTCTTGATGTGCTACTATCTCCATGCCAAAGCTCATAAGAGAATGTGGGAATTTTGCATGCACAATATTCATGACTGAATTAGATTAGCATACAAGGCTCCTGAATCAGTGAGATGTGACATAACCTTGAAATGATCTTTAGAACCAATAGGCGGATGTATGACAGAACCCGGCAGGCATTTAAGCCCAACGCCTTTACCACACAGTCAGTACCCCGCGTGCGACTTTACAATGTGTAACTTTAGCATGCAAGTCATTATGATGACTTGCTTTAGGGGGTACTGGACTTTGGAATAGTACAAATTACTATTCCAGCTCCAGTCTACGCAACAGTAAAGAAGGTGTTGGACTTAAAAATCCAACACCAGTCCAACATCGTGCCCCTACAGCAAGTCGTTTTAACGACTTACGTGCTAAAGTAATGCATGGTAACATCGCATGCGGGGTACCAACCTTGTTGTAAAGGCTGTTTGTTGTAAAGACTGCATGGTAAAGGATTTTTCCCCAATAAACACTCCCAATAGTCACTCTGTGAAGTTTTTTTCTTAACGATCTTAGTTGGAGTGAGGTGATTTTCCCTCACTTCAGTAGTTCTTGTGCCAAAATTGATCTGCTTGCCTTACTTTAAGTTTAAGTGTTTTTAGGTTGTTCAGGAACCATTTTCTGTGATTTTGGAGTGCTGTTTTCTCGGTCAGCAACCCCATGCACATGAATCAAAAGGTAAACATCAACCTCTCCCTATCATTGCTCTTATTTTCCACCAGGTCAGAAAAAAAAATCTAGGGTGGTTCAGTCGCTCCAGAGGTAAACTGACTGTTGGAATGTCTTATCGCTAACAGTGTTTCAGATGAGCATTTGTAGGCTTATGGTACCTTTACCCTTCTTTGGTTTCAAGGGTCTTTGTCAGATTAACTAATCCTAAAGCAAAACCAATCTACTACTTACCTATTGTGATAGATATGTTCTATCAGCCCAAAAGGTGCATCATTCACAGTCACTAACCCATTGTTAAAGCATGACAAAAGGGCCTCAATGGCCCGATTTTACTAACAGATTAGAGGAACTGGACTTTTATAATTCTACCTATCCAGGGCGACCTAAATGGTGGAAAATGTTAGAAAATAGTGCTTCACATCATAAGCAGTACTACTAATACTTAATTGGGATTTAGAGCTGGGACTAAATGTACCAAGATTCACAGGATCTTCATTGCTGTCTAGTGTCCTCAGAGAAATAATTTTACATTTGCTCTTTGTCCATTGTTTTTTAGATTCATTACATTTGACTATTCATGCTAGGAATTTTAAAAACTCTACGTCTTCACATTTCCCCTTTCATTAGTGAACGGCATTCAATTATCAGTTGTTAGGCTTGATTTCTGCACCCAGTTCTGATTTGCATTCACAATGCTCCGAGGTTCCACTACATGCTCCAATGTTCCATGAAGAATTGTATAAAGTGCCCACACTCGTTGATTTGACATAACTGCAATAGGTAGTGCTCCCCTTATATCATCCCAATTACATTGTCACACTTTTAGATTATCATATTTACATTGTCAGGTGAATTTACCTAATCAACATTTACATTGTTAACCTCTTCCCTGCTCATGACGAGCTCAGCTCGTCATGCTGCGCGGTCGGGCTGTGCGCATGATGAGCTGAGCTCGTCACGACCACGCCCGCGATCGGAATGTCCAGCACCTGGGCGGAATTCCGATCGCAGCGAAGGCGTTAAAAGTTACATTATTATCTTATCAAATTATTTTTCTCTTATCATTATTGTTTAAGATGAGAGTTTAGGTTTAGCACTAATGGTTGGGTCTGGGTTAAGGGTTGTGGCTAGCGTTAAGGGCAGCATAGTGTTTAGTGGTATGGGTTAGTTTTAAAGTAAGGGCTGGAAATGGGGTTTGGTTCAGGCTTAACTTTAGCATTAACTTTAGAGTTAAGATTAAAGTTAAAGCTGGACAGCTGATGACATAAAAGCATTGACTGTGTAATGGTTATCATGTGACAGTAAAATATGTTTAAAGTATGTATTAACCATTTGATGTTTGACTATGCGAATATAAATGTAAATGTTGACACTATATAATGTTGTTGTTGATATAGTGAAGTAAAATCACAGACATGAATTGCAAAGTATTGGTGCTAGGCTGAAGTCTGCACCATTTTCGGATCTTTTGAGTGTGTGCAGATTGAAGAATTCTACTCATGCTCCTCAATTCATTTCTGTCTTCCAACTCTCTAAAATATAAATTTTTCATGATACAACTCAGATCACTCACAGCTTCAAAAACTGTGCTACCTAATGCATATTGGACAGAGACCATATGCAAGACCTCATTTGACTTGTTTCATGCGACTTTAAATTACCTAAATTTGTCTTAAATACTTTCCTTTAGCTGTATGGCATGTGTTTCAACACTGAACGTCTCTTGACATGTTCGCAATTACCTTTAACAGATATAACACCAATTCACCTGTTGCTTTCATGATTTCAGCAATTATTTCTGGCAAAATGAGTCATGTCTGTAAGTCTTGTGTTTCTTTTTTTAATGGATTACTGTAATCAGATCACTAACCATGATAAGTCATATTTAATATAACACAAAACAAAGAAATCCTTGAAGTATTGTCAAAAATATGAACACAGGAACATTTACCCCCACATGCATCAAACGAAATACCGGTCGCAAATGGGCAGATTCGCAGAATCTGCCCCTTTGCGACCGGTATTTTTGCATTTGGGATGCATCATCCCAAATGCAAAAATCGCTAAATAAGAAATCACAAAATTTGCGATTACTTTAATTGCGATTGCATTTAAGGAATCGCAAATTGCGATTCCTTAAATGGAATGCATTAAAGAAAAAAAAATTGCGATTTCGCAATTAAGAATCGCATAATTACCGTCATTTGAAAGGTGATGGTAATTTGCGATTTCTTTGAAAAATGCACCAAAGTGCATTTTTCAAAGTCCCATGTTACACACACACATGCCCTTGGGGCATGTGTATGCGTAACATGTGGCAAAATTGTAATTTAAGGGGTGCAACAGGGTGTCCCTTTGGCATCCTTGCACCCTTGAAATTGCATGCGCAATTTGCGAGTACCTATTGGGTACTCGCAAATTGCGCATGCAATTCCCAATGGGAAGCCATTCCTTAATTGAGACTCACACTTTGCGATTCGCAATTAAGGAATGTTTAGGAATCGCTATTTTTTTAGCGATTCCTACATGCATAGGCTTTTGCGATTCCTTAATTGCGATTCCTTAATATTCACAATTAAGGAATCGCAAAAGCCTACCTTGCTGCATGTGCCCCTAAGTACTGAAGAAGGTAATAGCCCATCATAAGGTTTCAAATTGAATTTACAACGGACACTCGCAACAATTTAACGAACACTGTCTCCCTCTGGCATATCTTCTGTACCACAAACTAGCTTATCAAATAGATAAAGCATATATCAAAATTGAACATAAACCAAGAATATGAAATCGTGAGACACTAGTTTATTAACAGAAATATCGCCAATACTTTTGATCAGCTGAGTACATCAAAGCACAGTTAACCCAATATAATCACAAACTAGCTATTCAATAACAAGACAAGTATGTTATGGTTTCAAAGTGGATTATTTAGAGTTTTGTAGATGCAAGACATGCAGCAAACATTGTTAGAATGTTCCTTGTGCCTTAATTAGAGTGTATAGAAAGTTTTGCACTATGAACTGGACGGGCGGGACATCTGTCAATTTGTAGCAGATGTCCCGCATCCACCAAACTCTATATAACCCCCTAAATACCATTTAAAATTATTGCTTTGATTGTAGTGACATAAATTTGCCTTACAAAGCGGTCACATCCATGTGAAATGGGATGTCGGCATAGGCCTCAAGCTAAAGAATCAAATATTTAAATGTGTGAATGGAATTTCCTTGAGGTCATCCTTGCAAGCTATTATAAAAATGGAAGAGCGATCACAAGTAGTTTGTACATGCTGTTTGGTAAATGCAAGTTAGAAATTTAAATTGAATCAAAATATTTTTTTCTGTCAACCATAAGAGGGTCAATCATTCAAGAAGTGTTTAGTCTTTTATCGTGCAGAACCATAAGGAAGAGCATTTCCTTATTTTGTTGCCTAGTTCTTGGATGCTGTTCATTTTTTGCATTGCTTTCATACGTGCTACTGAGAGTAATTCCAGGGGCGGCTCCTCCACTATGGCGGAGGAGCATCGCCCCACTGCTTTTAAGCAGTGCGAAGAAGAAGCATTAAATGATAATAACTTTAAGTTATTATCATTTAATACTTCCTGCTGCATTTGCGGGTGGGAGGCATTTGACGAGGCTGCTCCGCTCTCGGAGCAGGGCAGGGGTGGAGTGGATTGCCCACTCCTAAGTGCGCAATGACTGTTAGGTCGGCACTCTCGGGCTGCCCAAACCAGTTATGCGCACTTTCCCCGTTCTCCATGCAGCCTGCATTACAGCCTGCTTGGAGAACAAGCCCAGGCTCCCATTCCCTGGTTGAGTGTCCAACCAGGATGCTCAAAACCAATCACACCGCTGCATTGCAGCGTTGTGATTGGTCAGTGGGGCCTGGCTGTGATTCCATCCAAGACGGAGAAGAGCAGGAGCGGAGACGCGGGACCCGGCGCAAAGGTACGTTTATTTTAAAAATATGTGTGACCCCGGCGCGGATCCCCTCCCTGCGCGACCCGTTCGCCCCGTCACCCGCGAGCCATGGCGGCCGCTGCTGAGTAATTCTTCTTTGAAACTGTCATAGTTAATGAAGGAATCTATGCCCAAAATATTTTAGAAAGCTTTAAACTTAGAGGGTGTCTAAGGGGATAATCTGAAAGTCCTGAAATAATTACTGCGAAGCAAATACTGTGATTCCTCATATTGGGTCTCATTTAGAGTTTGGAAGTCAAGATACTTTGTTAAAACATGACAGAAGTCTGAAACTTTTGTGACGCAGTATCCATCCACCAGGCTCTAAATAAGATCTTTGTCTATTGGTCAATTTTTCGGATAAGGCCCGCTGATCATTTAAACTGATTGCTCCTATTCTGACAGTGAGTTCAGCATTCCTCTTGTATAATTTGTTGTGATCATTCACTTTTGGGGCAATTTACCAATCTGCTACTATGCAATTCATTGCTAAAACAGAAATATGTTGGCTCACAACTGTATCTCGAAAACTGGTAGTGATTTTACGTCCGTCAAGTGAATCAGTAGGAAATGCCTGTGTCAAGTTGTAGTTTATGGTCGACCTGCGTGAACAGAATTCCGACTGAAGAAAATCAGGAGAGGGCAGTACAGGAAATGGGACTGCAGTTTCCATGCTGAATGTAGAAGAATGAAAGTACTGTTGTTGTTGTTAGTGTTTGCTCACGGTATTTTAAAGAAGATAGCCATGTTTTGTCAAGAATACAGTGAACAACTGGTTTTGTAGAAGCTGTGATAGTAAAAACGTTAGAAGTGAGCTATTTCAGATAGATTTTAGCATAATAGTGACACAGTAATTACAGAATTTCCAAAACAAAGTAAAATTGAATGAATGTGACTGCCTGTGCCCCCTAGTTTAATTAAAATGATGCAACAATTGAATAATATAATTAATTAAGTATTGGAGTGTCATTGTCTGCTTAAAGCATTCTATCTAACACGCATGCAACCAGTACACGGCACACATTCCAAGAATGAATTTCATTTGTCATACTATTACCTTTTCACAGCATGCTTCACATGCACTTTACCACCACATTGCCACCATTACATTATCACTGCCTTTATATCGATATTTCACTTAAGCTTAGCTCTTAAATGCTTGAATTAATCTCAGCAACTGCTAATCGATTGGGGTAACGTTCCTGTCTTTTGCCCACCCTGCCACTCTGTACAGAGACCAGCTCTACGAAATTGGGTTACACGAGGGGAATGCAAGCGAGTTCCTGTGTCAAGTTGCGTTGAGTTGCATCGATTGTGATGCGATGTCCTGTGTCAAACTATGTTGCACTTTGTCGGATTTGATACAACCCACTGTTAGTCAGGGATGAGTGCACTCTGATGCCAGCCAAGTGTCCAGAACCTAGAGGGAGATCTCTGGTGGATTAAGACTCATTTCTGGCACAGGCCAGCAGCAGGGCTCAGGCAGGTCTAGATGCAGGTCGAGGCAGGTCCAGTACAGCAGGTCAGCTGGACAGTTGCAGGGATGCCACTGAGGCTTGTTGTATTCCTGTAGCTCACACAGGCGGTCAGCAAACTGACCCTTGGAGTCACTCTGGGTAGCATGGGAGGAAGGCAAGCAGGTCCAATCTTCCTTCTCAGACAACAAGGCAGTGCTTCAGCAGCAGCACAGTCCTACGTCTGTAACTTCCACAGGCCCAGGAATGTTCTGATGGACAGCTCTGGAGGTCAAATATTTATACCTGGTGCCAGCCTTTGTGTGGGCGATTCCCAGTCCCACCCGCACATGTGATTCTGGAAAATTCTTCTCCTGCCACTGTCAAGGCTTCAAACTGTCTAGGGGTGACAAAAAGCAGGCCAGATGTCAGGTTCATTTTTGTGTGCAGGAGGTAAAGCCCTGTAAGTGAGGCTGGGTACTGCCCCGTCCCAGTCATCTTGCTAGGATGGCTCATCTTGTCTAAGCGTACTTTGTATTACTGTCTGAAAGCAAGACAGAAATCCCAACAGAAAGCCATTCACAGTCATGTGAGCAAGACACTGGCAAAAGGCACAAATGTTTGGAAAAAGAAAGTGTGACTTAAATTCTGACTGTACCATTACAGAACTTTAAATTACAATTCATTTGAGTGTAAACAGTATATCTCTACCTGCTCCCAATCCAAATTAGCACCTATTAAATGTAATATGGTAAACCAGGGTTAGTCAATGGGAGAGATAAGCCTTACAACAGTGAAAAACAAGTTTATGAGATTTTTACTGCCAGAATATGTAAAACTTAAGTACTCCTTTCCTACTTTTTAAATACAACGCATCCTGTCCTATGAACCTTTAAGGCCTACCTTAGGGGAGACTTATAAGTATTAAAAAGGAAGATTTAGGCCTGGCAAAAGCTTTATTTTGCCAGGTCGAAATGGCTGTTTAAAACTGCATCACAGGCTGCAGTGGCAGGTCTGAGACATGTTTTAAAAGGCTACTTTAGCAGATGGCACAATGAGTGCTGCAGGCACACTAGTAGCATTTATTTTACAGGCCCTGGGTACATGTAGTACCATATACTAAGGACCTACAAGTAAATTAAATGTACCAATCAGGTTTAAGTTTAGTTTTATAAAGCGTGTGAATGCCCAAAGTCGTCTTGGTGCTAGCAAACTGTCAGAAACAAGAAAACATTTAAACCAGTTAATTTGAAAAAAATCCAGGTTTTAAGCCCTTTCCTAAAGAGGAACAAGTTAAACTGAGTTTTGAAATGCATGGGTAGCTTGTTCCATGCTTTCCAATAGACAATAAAAGCTCTTAACACTCCAAAGAACTTTTTAAACCTTGGGACCGTTATATTCTTGGAAAAGGCAGAGCGTAGTGTTCTGTTGGGAACATACCAGCAGAACCTAGACTTTAAATATTCCAGTCCAGAGTCATGCAAAGCTTTATGAGCCACACAAAGAGCCTTGAAAGTGACAGCCAGTGTAAATCAACCATTGCCTGAGAGGTGAACTGAAATATGGAAATGTTTAATAGCAGCCAGCAGCGACATTTTGTAAAATCTGAAGTTTGTTCAACAGTTGCTATTGTAAGCTCATATATAAACCATTACAGTAATCGACTCTAGATAGTAAATGGGCAACAATTACTGTTTTTCTGAGTTCAAAAGGGATGAAGGAGAAAAGTTTCTTCACAGTTTTAAACAAAAAGAACCATGTCGAAGTGACATGGCTAATGTGGGCTGCAAAGGTCAGCTTCTCGTCAAAATAGACTCCAAGATTTTTAACTTTCCTGACCGGACAGGGCAAGTTTCGTAGACCCTGAGGCGCCACATGGGGGACCAGAATGACGAGTTGTGGCCAAATAGAAGGACCTCTGTCTTCCCTTGAGTTGAGTCTAAGACAATTTTTGTTCTTCCATTTCCCCTTCTCTTGCATAAAATCCCAGCCCTATCTAGAGATTTTCATTTTTGATTTGTGTTTTTGGATCATTAAAGAAGTAATTTAGCTTCGGTAGACATTGCTGATCCGGGCCAAATTTTTCTGGACGACAGTTTTAAAAATGGCAGATGTGTTGCAGTGATGATGTAATATTTCAGGAATCATGAGATCTACATACTTTGGTGTCAAAACATAAGCTTTGGTGGTCAAGTAGTCTTATAGAGACAAAAAATAACTCCCCAGAGCAACCATTCCGCCGTTTTCCAAAATGGTGGCTATAGTATAGGAAGAAGAGACATGTAAAGATTTGAAACAAATAGAAATGGTTTTTAATCCTTTTATATATAGACCAAACAATGTTTATGATCTGAATATGAACAAAAATAATGTTTGTCACTCCTGTTTTAGACACATTTTCATAGTTCACTTTATTTATTTGTTTTAGCAATTGCTCGTGGTACATTTACACATTTGAGGAGCATATTGACAGGGCTATCTTTTTGTAGCACAGGTTTTGCAAGTACATGCATGTGTAAGTTCTGTGGAAGAGGCTTTAGATATTTCATAGGTTTCAGCACCCCATCAATATCCTCCCAACCAAATTCAATTGGATCTTTTGCTACATATGCATGACCCAAAACATTTACACTTCTTCTGACCATCAACAAAAAAAGTAAAACAAAGGATCAAAGAAGTCACGGTGCTCCCCGTCACAATCGGAGAGCCGCTAATGAAAAATGGACGAGGCTCCAGAGGAGCGTCCCATAATGCCTTTCGGGGGTCACATGTTTTTACAAGAGGATCACTCGTTTCTGGCTTGTGGTGCCCCAGGAGGACGCCAACAAATGTCGTCAAAGGTGTGGGGGCAGCTGCAGGAGTGGCGCAGCCTCCCCATGGGAAACATTATTTACAACGCACGCGTTACAACGCGTGTTATTACAACACATTTTTTACAACTCAAAATCCATTACAACGCATGTCATTACATCGCATAATCCATTACAACGCATTCCCCAAAGTAACGCCCCAGCGGAGTTAGAATAGTAATTGCATTGTAATGGATTATGCGTTGGAATGACATGCGTTGTAACAACATGCGTTGTAATGGATTTTGCGTTGTAAAAGATTTGTTGCAATAACACGTGTTGTAACGCGTGCGTTGTAACGTGTCCTATTCCCTCCCCGCACCCTAGGTTGGGTGGGACTTTTAAAATGTAAACTGCCAGGACTTTCTTGGTATTTTCAAGCACTCCTTCGGCTGGAGCATGTACTCTTCAGCTGGGAGTGTTGTGCCCTCTAGGGGCAATATCTATGGCTGTAGTCTTTGTGGCCTGAAGGTGTTCAACCTGAGTTTTCATGCTGCGCGACACCCTTTAGGGGTGAAAGTTTGCAATTTTATAGTGTTGAGATTATAAATGTAATGCCCTTTAGGGACTATGTTTTAATTGCATTATTCATGCTAAAAGTTATGCTGAGTGCACAAATCACCCAGACATTCATAGACATTTTCTCTTCTTTTAATGGATTAATGAAGCTGGCAACCACTTATGTTTAACAGTATGCCCGCTTTTTTGCAATTATTAAGTGTGTTCATTCAAAGTTAAATTCAATAAGTACATTTTAATACAAGTGAATGCTTCGACATGTGATTTGTTGATCTAGATCCCACTTTGGAAGGGGAAGTGATTATGCAATGTCACTAAGAAGTATTTCCATTCACTGAGGTATATCTATAAATTGCTGCACAGTATTGAATAGTGTGCATGGAATAAATGTACTTTTTCAAAAGAAAAAGCACAGACTGTACAATCATTTATTGAGTGTTATTATTATATATCTGAGAATGGTGATTACTAGCCCACACCATCTCCCTTGAGTTGGCCTTGGACTGCTCTACTTCACTACCCTGAGAGATTCAAGCGCTATGATAGGGTATTTGGCTCCCATTGGAGGACAAATGTCGACCCATTATTTGTGCAGGCCACACAACTAATGACATATTTTCTTTCAGTAGTCAATGCAGGAATAGTAAGCATGAACATGTGAGTAAAAGGAGTAGTCTTGGGTGCTGGGCTGGAGATAGTGCCAGGCGTCCAAAATCCCCAGTTCCCCTAGTTCCTTTTTAGTAAGGCTGACATCGCTCCTGTCCCTTGTTAGGAACTGGTGTTACAGTCACTGTTGGGTTCCCAAGTGAGGTTGCAGTCACCCCCCAATATGATGTCCCTAGAGGCCTCCCACAGGTGCTGCTTAAACATAGTGTGGATAAACAAGTCTTGTGACAAGTTAGGGACATATATGTTAAGCACTGTGAGCAATTTCGTCCCTTTACGGATATTGGCCTTCAGGTATCTGCCCTCTGGGTCACATGTCACAGAGGAAGGGGGCCATGCCTACGTGTGGTTTGCAAAGCATTGCCACTCCTACTGTTTTAGAAGTAGGAGGAGCCCAGAATTGGAGGGGGTAGCTGTGGTGATGCATTCGGAAATGATCTAGGCGTAACAGGCGAGTTTCTTGTAGGAAGATGCTATCTGGGCCATTCTGGGCTAGATATCACCATATCTGTTTTGCATTTGTTGGGGGAATTTAGGCTACACACATTTAAAGAGAGAAGTTTAAACAATAGGATGAGTGCCTTACAGAGCTAAGGTAACCTCCCCATGTTCCTGGAGAGCTTTGGTGTCCTGTGTGTCCCACCCGTCCGTTGGAGAGAGGGAGTAGAGGGGGGAGGGAAATCAAAAGCAGGAGGGGCCAACAGGGCTTAACAAGTAACAGGTCTATATCCATGTCCAGGGTGTGGGCACTCAGCTCCAGTCCACATGGAGTGCAATCCCCTTCCCAGGAAAGGGCAATATATGGGGCACTAGCCATGATCCATTCGAGCGTCCCCTGGTAGTAGAAGTGTTAGGTGGGGGGGTTATACCACCACGCTCCACTCAGCTCCTTCCGGATTTGTACAGCCTCCAAGGTGGAAAATGCCCTTGGTTCGGGAGTTCAAGCCTCTTTGGGAGATGAGGGCCGTGGCTTGGAGGACTCTCGAGAGGGCGAGCAGCCATCCATTTGTTGGATAGGGAAATTAAAGCTGCTTTAGTATCCTCTGCTGCTTCAGGACCTTTTTGTCCATGGTTGCAGTTCTGGGTGGGTGGTTGCCATTCTGGGCCCAATGTCTTCCTC
Source organism: Calotriton arnoldi (assembly GCA_963921515.1). Taxonomy (NCBI): domain Eukaryota; kingdom Metazoa; phylum Chordata; class Amphibia; order Caudata; family Salamandridae; genus Calotriton; species Calotriton arnoldi. Next base: position 2,119,410 of record CAWUFW010001476.1, on the reverse strand, counting down.
TCCGGTCTGTGCAGCCATGGGGGGCTTTCCCCTTCTAGGATAGTTGGCATGCGAAGCAGGGATTTAGCCTCCTGTAGTGTGCAAAGTACTTTGTGCCAGACGCTCCATTGGAAAATGAGGACCTTCGTGATATTTTGCCTTGAAAAATTACTTGTCACCATGCCCTTCTATGTTGTGTGAGAAAGGTTTTGCCTAGTTTGCTGTGACCCTACAAACCTCTATGAGCACAACCACTATTTTGAAGACACTAGAACTCTCAATAAAGTAGACCCCAAATATGAAACACTTTATCAAGGACCCTTCCTCAGTGGGTGACACAGCTGCAAGTTTTGGTTTTCATCCTGATTGAGATGCCTCTCCATCGTTATTTGGATCCAGAAGTGCTTTTGATGAGCACTTTGGGTTTCTCATCACAACTTTCAGAGTGAGTTTTAGCAAAAAAGAATATTTCTGAAAGAATTGCCAAATATATATCAGATCACCGGAATCGCTGGTTCAGCCAAAATAAGGATCTATGGGCCAGATGTACAACGCGCAAAATAGCGCCTCGCAAATTGCGAGTTTTTTGCGACTCGCAATTTGCGAGGCGCTATTTTGGATGTACAACAGTGTGTATCACACTGTTTGCGATTCCCAATGGGGTCGCAAATTGAGAGGCTCATGAATATTAATGAGCCTCTCGCAATTTGCGAACCCATTGGAAATGGCAGGCCCTCCCAGGTATGGTGGCCTGCTGGGCTCAGCAGGCCACCATGTCTGGGACTGCTTTTAAATAAATCAGTTTTTTTAAAACTGGATGCATTTAAAAAAGAAAAAAATGAAACGTTTTTGTTTCATTTTTTAAGGGCAGGTAGTGGTCCTCGGGACCACTGCCTGCCCTTAAAAAATATTTTCCCCTGCATTTGCAAGGGGTAAAGCGGGCCCCTGGGGACCCCTTCCCTTTTGCGAGTGCATTACCACCCTCTTGAAGAGGGTGGTTATTTGCGAGTGTTTTGCGACTGCAATTGCGGTTGCAAAACATTCATACATGGGCTTGCACTCGCTATTAGGAAGGGAACGCCCCTTCCTAATAGTGAGTCGCAAAACCTATTTAGCGAGTCGCAAATAAATTGCGACTCGCTAAAAAGGCTTTGTACATGGCTCATGCTGTTTTTGCATGCGCAAACGGGTTCGCAAACCCGTTTGCGCATGCAAAAACAGTCGTACATCTAGCCCTATGTGCTCAATATAATAGAAAACAAAACCATCTAGGATGGAAAGTGTTTTGAATATCTTCACATTATTAGTCCCAGAGCTTGCTTTCACTATTGTATGTGGCAAATTAAATAAAATATTGTGTTCATTTTAGATCAACTAATGATTGTATTACATAAAAATGTACTTCATAGGTAAGTTCAGAATATCTTTAGTAGTTTGTTTTGAGCAATTTTCTCTTTTGCTTCAGAGCTGTGCACGTTCTCCCATCCTAAGATCTGACAATCTATTTTCGAGTCCTTTAATATGCTCTGTACTAGTTGTTGGTGTGTTTCAGAGTCCCTTGCATTCCAGCTACCGACTGTAAAAAGTCCACCATAAGGTGATTCTTCTGATTATGGGTTCCAAAGACTGAGAATGCGTCTGCCCAGAATATGATGAGGCCTTGCACTGGTCTCCTGTCGGAAAAAGAAAAAAAACGAATTTTGAAAAAGTTTATATAATCGTCAAGTAAATTGGAGATACAAAGCAAATCATCTGGGCAATTTATTTAAATATTGTCACCCAACTAAATCAATTAAGTATGAATGTCACCCGAATTAATTTAGTTTTAAGCAATCATGATTTTAGCCTAAATATCGTTTGCATAAATATCTCTACATTGGGTGTAGATTTTCTAACATTTTCTCCAATGTGGTAATATTTTTGTAAACGATATTTAGGACACAATATTTTGGTCAGACTGCAAGTAAGTCCCAATGTTATGGCACCATGATCGTTTTTTAAATTTGCATCAAATTTGAGCCTGGTCGATGGATTGTTTGAGGACTGTATACATTGCAGGAGCAGCTAAAGTGACTCTTTAGATGCGTGCCTAACTTATGGAAACAATAGTTTACATTGCCCTTTACTACTACCTAGTTCCAATATTGCTGTACTAAATCAATTAGCAAAGCATCTTTACATGGCCAATGTGTGTTTTCAGTGTCTCCATATTCACTATCTTCTTACATCTTTAAGTGAAGAGTAGAAAACAGCAAACATTTTGATAAAATTGCTGCCATTTTACTGGATGCACTAACATCGCAGTAAGGATGGCATTAGGCAGAAGTACAACCCTGTGTGCTTTTCTAGCTGACCGTTTCCCACCATCACTTGCCTTTTGGAATTGCTTCACAGAGGTTAGCTGGGGAACTAGTCTGGAGAAGTAGTGTGTGGGTGAGGATTCATTTGAGCACGACCTTCATCTAGGTAGGAGAAACTGAATCCCTGTCTGGTTTTCTAGGTGCCCATAAACATGGAGCCATCACACAGATAGAAGGAGTGACAGGTGGTCCCCTGCAAGGCATTATTGATATGTCAGAAGAAGTGATGGTCAGCTGAGTTGTAAGCGGGATTTTCAAACCTGTTTAGCCTAAATTAATGTCTGCAGTACAAAAGAAGCAAGGCCCCTTCTATTGCAGTTATGCTCATTGAAATCCTGTAAGAGCAAGGAGATGGACAGCAGCTATTAAGTGGCTGTGTTTCCCTCCTTTGCCCTCTGAACATAAAAAAGGGTAGCAATATAAAAGGCTTATAACTAGAATGGGACACACAAACACAATGCATCAGCGAAGAACAAAGTTCATCCATTGCACTTTATGTATAGCAGTAGTTTCTCTGATCTCCCTCCTTTTCTCAGAAAGCTTAGTAGGCAAGAGTATGCGGTCCAGGCTTATATTCACTCTAATTTTAAGGTATTGGTTTTGTTTGAAGTTTTTGACTTGCATGCAATGCTAGGTTTGGCAATGAATGCAGAATGCACAAATGATTACATGAATGATACAGTGAGCCTCTTGCCACACAATGTTATTCTTCAGTATGAGACCATTTATTCCAAAAAAGAAGGTGGGTACATCTGACTGTAAGAGTTGCTAGCAGGGTCAGACTGGGACAGATAATAGGCCCAGGCACCAAAATAAAAGTGACACCATTAGCGAATCAAATAGCTAAAAAAAATGGCCCACGTTTGCAAATTGGGGCAGTTTTGAATTGTAAAGACGTGCTGTGTAGATGTCTTGCAAAGTATCAGAGATTGCATACATGTGTGCTTGCTGCAGGCAAAGTTTGTGGCAATATCATGGAAATAAAGAGTAAAAACTGCCCCACCAGCCCATAAAACCGGTCCACAAACAGCCAAAAAACTGGCTCATACAACGACCTGTCAGCCCAGCCCTTCTGGCACCAACGTATAGGCCAAACCGACACTGGGTGCTAGAATATTTCTCCCACTAAATTTTTTCTGACTACCTTTCTTTCTTTGATGTACAGACTAAGGGTGGGCGTAGTTCGCGAAGTAATGCTTCGCGAAGCTACGCAAAGTGCAGTTCGCGCTACGCAAGCTTCGCGTAGCACTACGCGAACTGCGTAGCGCACTGTTCGCAATGATTGCACAGTGCCGGATGCTTGTCCGCACTGTGCAATCATTGAAAACGGCAACTTGCACAGTGCGAGCTGTCTTTTACTGCTGCTCGAGTAGATTTTTACTCGGCGGCAGCTTCTCAACGCGGACTGGTAGTTTCTCATCGCGAGCGGTCGCGAGCATACACGACCACTCGCAATGAGAAACCTGACCTCCCGCGTTGAGAATCTCGCCGGGAGGTTTATTTTCCACGCTCGCGATCGGCAACTTGATGTTGCTGATCGCGAACGAGAAAAAGTCTCGCCGGGATGTCATTTTGCTTGCTCGCGGTCGCCAATTTGACGTTGAGGACCGCGAGCAAGCAAAAAATGACCGCGGCACTACGCTACGCGTGTTCGCACTGTGCTACGTGCAATTCGCGTTGTGCGAAGTAGCGCAAGCTTCGCAAACTACGCGAGCGTAGCGTAGCACTTCGCCCAGGGTTAGTACAGACTCGAATCGTGTCTAGGTATGCCGGAGTGATGTCGACTCTAGTGAAGCTTGCAGTGCTTAATTTGAGTCAGTGGTTGCAGGTGGGTTCCAGAGCACTCCTTTTGGGGAACTGGAATTTATTTTTAATCATTAAACATTTGCCCACAACTAGAGGGAGAAAGACAGCAAATGGGGAAAGGAGGCGGAAGGGAAAGATGGAAAAACAGTGGTAAAGGGAAAAAGCAGGGATGAAAATGAACCTAAAAGAGTGAGATAAAGAGACAAGGAGAGTATGGTGGTGGGGGAAAGAGGCATGTAGTGAAATCAAGATTCTACATCCATGGTATTCCACAACCCGGATATCTGCCTCCAACGAGTCAGTTTCTAGCAAAAGTTCGGACCCTAACACGTTTTTTTATCAATGAAGCACTGAACTAGTTACAGAAACAATTTCTTTTTCACTGCGCAAAATGAAACATGTTGCAGTGTGAGCCGCATAAAAAGGGGGGAACTGAGCTGGCGCAGCAAAGGGAGATCCATCTACTGTCCTGCCATCAAATAGTGGGGTGTTTAGTGCCTGTCAATTACTTACGAATGACACATTTCCTTTCCTTGCTTACAGCTGTTGGGGAGAGTCCTAGGTAATCAATCACGTTTCAAAGAGCAAGTGCTGCAGCAGGGACAGAGACCCTCTTTCTTACAAACGGAGACTTTTCTAAGCAACTGCAACTCATTATATCAAGTGAAGTGTCTATTGTCTTTGTAAGGAAATGTAAGTTAAGAGCTGTAATTAACTAAGACAATTGTTTTCATTCAGCTGACACTTGGGCCATAATTCAAAAAGCATGACATGAACACATGGGCTTACAAAGCAGTACCTCCACATAATTATTAATTGGCAAAGGGTAACTGAGTGGGCAAAAGATAAAGAAAGAGTGCATTTTGAATTAGATCTTTCAGAAGATGGAAAATGTACACAAAGCTAGCATTGATCGTTTCACATGAGGTATGACTGGATGTTCACTTTTAGCATGCACTGCCCAGGTACAAAAGGTTGTTCCTACTTAGGCCCTGCATAAATGGCGTACTTCACATGTAAAATGGGGGACAGCAATTATGTAAATATTTATCTATTCCAAGATGAGTCTTAGAATTTCACTGAATACGTATTTGTACATGGAAGTCTGTGGACTTTTCACCATGAAGTTTATGTCAAGTACAAATAATGTGAGACCTTATAGTGAGGACCACAAATATGTGGCCTCTAGGCAAGGCCACTGGAATTATGCGATTTTGCGGCGGCTGCATTTTCCTCATATTTATGGATTCGCCACATTTGCCACATAATCCATCATCTGTTGCATAATCTGCTGATTTTAACAAAAAAAATGTTTTCAGTTCAAATGGATCAAAGTTACTAAAACTGCAGTGGTAAATTTTGCTGCACAGCGAAAGGCCTTTTGCCAAGGTTGACTGGTCACCTTTCTGTTGCTTATTGCTATATTTAGGTTTTATAAAGGTACTGATAAGGTGAAACATATGTCTAGACAGTGTTAAGAGTAAAAATGACAAAATAATGAAGTAATAATATCATTAAATGTGTTGCATTATGCTACATAATTTGCCTTATATTGCTGCGGAATTTAGTAAACCTTGCTGCATAATTATGTCCTCCACTGTCGCATAAATTCCAGTGGCTCGGCCTATGGAATTTGCTGTATTCAGTACAACGATTATACTTCAAGTATCCTGCTGAAGTCACATGATAGATAAAACTAGATTGGAGCCAGATCAGTTCCCCTAACTGAAAGTGCTCAGTGGACGCCCCTTTCTCCCAAGGTCTCTCTGTACATCCTGAGGTGCCTGCAGGGCACCCACTATCAGCTCTTCACTGAATCTTTTTGCACCCCAGATAAGCTCATTAGTTCTGCACCTGTGTTTGACAATATGTGACCTACAGCGACATTCATAATGATGCTATATCTTTTCACACTAAAATAGAGTGTGCAAGCATTTAATTCAGTGGTGGGCACTTAAGTGATGCAAGTGGGTAGAAAAAAGCATTGGGTTTCTTTTGTCATCATAAAACGATACTCATCACTCAATCTATTAATAAAGCAATATGTATTTATTCATTGATTTAGTTAGGTGCTCTGTAAAGTGCCAGACAAGTCGCCTTATGGCAGAGGTCTTCAAACATTTTTTGACTGAGCCCTCCCATCTAAACTTTCTTAGACGACGACACACCTCCTCCCCCACACCATCTGACAAAACATTCTTTAAGCTGGTACTCTGCAACATTGATAGCCTTTCCCACCCTCAGAGTCCAGGTTGTATATGGCCAGTGATATTAAATAAAGTAAGCGTATTTAGTAAACTGAAGTTTTTGTAGTGGCTTTGGTTATGTGACAGATGCTTATTACAAAGTTCAAATGAAAAGTCTCCCAGAAAAAATGTTCACAACAAAAATTACAATGGTGCTTTATTTTTCTCATAAAACACTGAGGGGCATATTACTAAGGTCCGGCGATAATTATCGCTCAGCGCGCTTAGCGCGAGGATAATTATCGCCTGACTAACGCTGAATTTTATCACTGAGATAGCGTGCTATCAGCAACGCTCATCTCAACAGTGATAAAATTGCAAGCGCTAACTGCCAAATGTGCGATTATCGCTGGAAATCCAGCGATAATCACACAACTTTGGCGATAGCTTGCTGATAGGGCAGGACAGACTCAGCCATGATATCCACCTTCCATTGGATATCATGGCTAAGTCATACTGAGAGCAGGCGTTAGAAAAGTAGCGCTAACCGCGGTTAGCGCTACTTTCTAATCGCTCTGCATGTTCGCCTGCAGCTTGATAATAGGAGAAATGTCGGTTAGCGACATTTCTCCTGTTATCCTGGGAAGGAACGCCCACTTTGCATCTCATTAGAGATGCTGAGCGAGGCGTGGGGAAAACGGGTGCTAACATGCGTTAATGCATGTTAGTACCCGCCTTGGTATTAGGGCGGTAATATTATCTCCGCTTTTTCGGCTCTTAAAGCCGAAAAGCGGAGATAATGGCCCTTGGTAATATGCCCCAAAATTTGGCATAGATTAATAAAAACACTTTCAATTCTAATATGACGGGTGTATCTGTTTTTCTCCACAGAAAAGGTCAAACCGTGGAAGGATTCTTGCTACTGCCATCCTGAGGTTGTGCTCCACTTCCAGTCTTGAGCATCACTTAGGCCCTGATTATGAGTTTGGTGGATGGGATACTCCGTCACAAATGGGGAGAGGAGTTGGCCTAACGGCTAGGGCGGTCGACCTTGAATCTGGGGAACCGGGTTCGAGTCCAAAGACGCCCAACATCCTTTGATTCTGGGCAAATCACTTAATCTCCCTGTGCCTAACAAAAATGAATGTGATGGGTCCTCATATAACGCAACTGGTGCTCGTGTAAAGCGCTCTGATACCCAATACCTTCGGGTCAAGTTTGCGCTATATAAAACTCTGCTAAAAAAAAAATGTGGCGGATATCCTATCGGCCAAATTGCAAGATCCATTGGATATAATAGAAATGTAATTTGAGGGAAGAGATTTCTGTCTCATTTGTGATGGAGTAACCATGTCTGCCAAACTTGTAATCTGGCCCTTAGTCTTCAATACCACAATTGATCCTTCGCCCACATGACTCTGATTTACAAATTAGGCAACTGAGCCACTAGACGACATAATCAGGGCCCTGATCCTGTTAAAAAGTGATTCTGTTCACACTATGAAAAGAGAGGTTAAAAAAAGGACAGTTTAGCTTTTGGCGCTCCCCTGGAGAAGTCTGTTCCCTTTGTTTCCCAGGGGTGTGTGCAGCCTATGTGTTTTGTCAAGGTGAGGAAAGACTAGCATCTTTTGTGCCTTTGTTCTCACAAGCCCCTGTGAGGGAACACTCTGGGCTACCCTCCTTTCGGCGAAATCAGCAGAACAAAAATAATTGGCTTAGTAGCTAGTGTGGAGTTAAGTACACTCCCTGGAAGCCAAGCACATCCCACAATAGGCAGGGAATTTTGGATTCATATTTTAGTTTGCCATCCCAGTATAAATATAGAATGACAGCCGAGAAAAAGTGTACTAGAAACTGACTGTGCCAAGCAGTCCACAGCAATGGACTGGGGAAGAATTTTAATTTCTAGGGCACTTATCCCCTTTTCAGGTCATGAACATAATAAAGTCCTGCAACAACCCAGTGAGACGAGTTTGAGGCATCGATAGGAGGTATGTCTACAGCGATGAACTGCTTAGAAAAGTGAACCACAGTCCAGCTGCCTGAAGAAGAAGCAGAGCTGTGCAGGGAGAATTGAACACCACCACCCGGGCATGGAGAACAACATCATAGCTGAAATGTCATGCCCCAAGTTGTATGGCGATAAATTCCTGTGCCTGTAACCCAGAGTACATCATCAAGGATAATTCCATGGCAGTGCCAGTTATCAGACCAGAAAGGGATGCCAATTCATAAGTCACTCAAAGGAAAGACAGGGAGAAGACTACTGACCAGGCTTATGCCGAAGTAATGATACCCCAGTACAAGAGGAGAGCACATACCTCCAGAGGATGCACTTAACGACCAAGCAGATAGACCCCCCCCCCCCCCCGGCACTGAAGTTCAACATGTAGGGATACAGTGGGTGGGAGAGTGGAATCAGCACTGCTTAAGTCATGCGCAGGAACTGACCTCTCCCTTCAGGACAGCACATGAGACTTAACTGAGCAATCAAACCTCAACGAATCCTGTGTCTATGGTTGAGTAAATCTTGATGCATATAGCACTGGTGCAAAAAATAAATGCAAAAACAAATTGAATACCTTATAGATGTAATATTTAATGGGGTGTGAGTATCATATCTGGTGCCAATGGTATATTTGATGACCTGATAATATCTGCATAATTGAATCTCGCAGACAGACTTGATACAGATCATTACAGATTCGTAAATTCTATTTAGGCAACTGGATCAGCAAGATTATTAAGCAAAAGAAACATCAGAGGATGGTGAGCAGAAGGACCAGGCCCAAAGCAGGCTTTTAATAAACCAGTTTGTAATTTGCCTGTTTCACTAAGACACCAGCAAAGAAATAGGAGCACTCACAACATTTTGTAATATAGTTTTTGCAGTTTTATCTGGCGCAAACATTACCCAAAGGTATTGGAGTGCTTTAGATGAGTATATTTTACATTACACAAGGGCACATTCATATTTTGTAAGCACAGGGAGATTACATGATTTGCCCAGAATCACCGGATGTTGAGCAGATGCTGAGAATTGAACTAGGTTTCCCAGCTCCAAGGTCAGCAGCTCTGTCTGTTATGCCACATCCATACCCCTAGACAAGATATCAGGAAAAAGGATCCCGCAAAACATGCTTTCTGACACAATCAACAAATACATGATTATGTGGAGTATGGCCAGGTGTCGCCAGTACGAGGCCATCCACAGTTTTCCAAGAAGGCCTAGGGGACATTGAGCACATTTGTGATATAAGTGATTCAAGGGGATGTATACCTTTCTTTAGCAGCATCAAAAGTCATTCATTGTTAACATAATTGGCTTAGAAAGAAGATCGCCATCCAAAGATTTAGAAACAGCTGCACAAGAAGGCATTTATATTTTCCGTACAAAAGACGTGAGGATAGATGGCATATTTCATATTATTAGTTATATCAGGCGTGTGGACTCAGCTCTAAGGTACGGGAGCACTTTAAATGAGCAACAGCGACTTTAATCAAGGTCAAATTCATTTTCCGTAAGTCACGGGTGAATCAAGTGTTTTGCCCAGGATCACATGATGTTGAGCCGATGCCGGGCGTCGAAGCTGGGTCCCCTGAGCCAAGGTCAACAGCTGTGGCAGTAATGCCACATCCTCTCCTTCTCAAAACATCCAATGTTCTCACTAGTATTGGGACAAAAGAAGGAAGACTTAAAAAAAAATTATACAATTAAAAAAACTTTTCACACTTACCTGCCAGTGAATGGAATCTTCAGGAAGGATGTACCTGTTGTAAAATTCTTGGAATGAAAGGCAGTAGTGGCGAGGTTACAAACTAGGACCAGGATAACCTCAAGGAGAAGGCTTCAACAGTGAGTCAAAGAGCAGCAACCAGATGTGAAATTCAGCAACCACGAGGCAAAAGGCAGCAGTGAAGAAAAGCGGCTTTATCAGCAATTAGAAGCATTTTGAAGCTTAATATATGCAAAATTCGCTGCACTTCCTGGCATCATTTCTGCTGTCCCTTTCCTTGGAGGAACATCAGTGCTGACGTCAGTGTTGAAGGAACTACATGCCGATTGGCTGTTCTGAATGACTACTCCAATCAGAGAGCCCTAACACGAGATAGATGCATGCAACACAGGCAGCAAATGTACTTCTGACGTAGGAAGCAACAATGGAAGGTGAAATGATGGGGTGGAGTGCGTGCCCGCCGAGGTGATGCCCCCCCCCCTGGAGGGGACTGCCCCACACTTTGAAGAACAATGCCTTATGGCCACTATAGTGTGCTGAAAGTAAGAGTGTGGATCCACAGTGGAATTGAGAAAGGAAGTAGAGTCTGATTGAATGCTAGGAGAGACCCCCTGTTCAGTGTTCTTCTATCACTACTTTTGTGGATGCTGAAGGAATGTCTGTGCATAAATCTCTGCCTTAAAAACGTTTTTGAACACAAGATAGTGAGGCTCTGCTTTCTGCTTGGGGTTCAAGCCATTCTAGATTTTGGGCCCTAGATGTCCAAGGACCTGCCTCCATGTTTTTGTCATTTGAAGCATTGTTACTTTTTAAATTACAGATTTGTCAATCGAAGGTTCCTCGCTTGAATGTAATTTGGGGCTTGGCTTTGAACATAGCTGGGTCATTTGATCCTATAAGGGCTATAGCTGGTGCATAGGATTTTAAATTGAATTCACAATTCGGCTTGGAGCTAGTGAAAGACTTTCAAGCCGGGCTTTGCTTGGTCATGCTTGTGGAGAGTGAGGCCGAGTTTGGCTATATTGTTATGTAGCCCTCACATTTTATGGGCAAACCTTTTTTAAGTCCAGACCAATTAACAGTAGACCAGACATCCCATACTTAGGGCTCTTCTCAGCTCTACTCAATAATTAGTTTGAATATGTCTCAGGATCTTCTTGAGCAAGGACAATTGTAGGATAACACCGATTGTGGCAGTGAATATCAAAGGCAGAATATCGAAAGGTCACAATATTGTGACCAGCATATCGAGTGACAAAATACCGAAGCTGTAAGTGTATGGATTCACTCTTCTTAACTACTCTTAAATAAATATATATATCCAGAATCCAGTTCACAAACTTTCCCATCCCCAAAAGCGGTGCGGTGTGCACCGGTGTGAGGCCTGTAAACCTCCAACAAGTTCTCTCACCATAAAGGAGAACAAGCATTTTCAATGTAATAGATCTCGCATTTGTGGGCGTTTAAGCTATTGGCATTGAAAATGACAATGCCTTTTATTTATGTTTTTAAAAGGAACACATATATAAAAGGCATTGTTGTTTTTAATTCCAAGAGCTCAAACTCTTGCAAATGCGAGACCACTATAATGGAAGCCACGCCCCTTTTTTTTAGATGCTGCTCGCATATTCAGGTTACAGTGAGCAGCGTCTAAACAAAGGGGCGTGGCCACCGTTATAGTGAAAGCACATATGGTGCTTTCACCCAAAGTATAAAAAAAAAGTAATTTCAAAAGCTCTGTAGCGTGGCCGCTAAAGTGAAAGCGGCCCGCGCTGGTAATTAAATAATTAAATAGGGGCAGCCACTAAAGTGAATGCGGACTGCGCTGTATATCAAATAATTAAATAAGCACAGTCGCTTTAAAGCGGACCGCACTGTAATTTGAATAAAAATATATTCCTATTTAAAACAAAGCGGGCGGGTGCTCCGATGCCATGGGTGGAATAGGGGAAAAGCATTAAAGAAAATAGTGCTCACCAACTTATAAAGCAGACCGTGTAACAACCGAAGTAAAAGGGCCAGTCCTCGTGGGAGGTTACAAGTGAAGACAAGGCGGTACTAAGGAGGGACTAACAAGCCTATGTACGAATCAGAACCCAGCATTTACGAAGGGCAATGACATAAGCCAATGACAAATATGGGCGGAGAGTGGGTGGGGCTTCAGGAGCATACTCCAATACAGCATGCCTCGCAGAGCGAGCAGCGCATGCGCTTGCCTTAGGCTCGACCTAAAAAGGCACGCTCAGTTTGATGAAGACAATGCAAACACAATATTTAATTAGGCAGCAACAAAATCCCAATGCGTTTCGGTGACTTGGTGCCTTGGTCACAGGATAATTGTCAAGAGTGAAGACAGACATATAAAGTGCTCATGCAAATAACATAGAAAGTGGACTTCAACATGGCAACAAAATTTAAAGAAAGCACAGCGCCATTTTGAAAACAAAAAAAATCAACACTCAAATACTTATGCATGATATGGAGAAATCCTTTGCCACACATTTCCAATATTATTTCATTAGGACTCTCACATACTAAACCATATTAAACAGGATATAAAACATTAAATCAAACTGACAAACGATACAGTCCTGACCCAGTGGACTCAAAAGGAAAATGACTGCATCATAGAAAGCCTAACGTCAGATAGTAAAATTTTTGTTCACATGATTTTATCCTAATGAAGCAAACATTCAAGTGAACATGTTCTCAAGTCATTTCATCTTAAAATAATAATTTGAGCTCTTAGATGGTTAACATAATCACATATACATTTCCTAGGGTTTCCCATTAATACCAATACATAATCTAGTAGAATACACATATGATGTCAATAATGTTTCTAAAGTATTAATACTGTGTTCTAGATTTAATCATATAAAGTCAAGCCCAAGTGGGCAGAAATATGAACATGATAGAAATCTACAAGAAATCTCAGCACATTGATTATACATGCTAAATCACGTAGACCATTGTTGGAAAACGTTTGTTAATACAATGACTCCTATAATTATTGTAAACTTAAAAATCGAAGAAAAACTATTCTTAGCTTCATTCAGCTCATCCCATGTCGCAGATCACAATGTGCACCATGTAGAAGTAAAAAAAGAAAAAAAATCAGAAGCACTTCTTCCAGCGGAAGAGATAATGCAAAAAATGGTTTAACTATTAATACAATCAATGGTCCAGTTGAAGGCAAAATGGTGAATTGTGCCGGCTGTCTATTTTGCATGCTATGAACTTGTGGTAAGAGGAAATAAAGGAATATATGGCTCATAAGGAACGCTGTGCAACTTCCCCTTCTTCTTGTGGATGTGATAGTAAGGAGAGTGTCTGTATACATATATATTCACTGAAAAAAACATAGGTTTCAGGGGCGTTATAGTTAGTTGGACATTTCACTCGTACAAAACCATAGAAATTCCCCCGTTATAGTTAGTTCAGCTAACTATAACTCGCGCGCCCGCAATGCACTGCTGATGACGTCACATATTACATCACTCATGACATGGTCAGTGACATCACTAATGACATCACTGATGACATCTCAAATGACATCACTGATGACATCACTGATGACATCATCCTTGTGACAGAGTGGCAGACCTCCTCTCACCCTAATATAACCTTTGATACACACACTCAAAAACACAAACTAACATTTTCAAAACAATGGACATACCAATACCAGTTACAACACACCTATTCAGTAATTCCAAGATCTACACACACATCTACTCATTCACCAACAGTCCCTATACAGTCACTCATACATGTACTCACTCATCATATGTACTCATACACCTATACATCCTGTTACACACCGCCACTCATCCATAGAGTTACTCACACACATAGTCACACATGCAAACAAAGTATCAAACATCCATTTACTTGCATATACATTTATACACACACTACCACACTTACTTCTACAGAAACGTACACATACTTACTCTCTTAAAAAATCACTTATAGAAACACCTACTTATTTGTACAGGAACTCTTCCAATATCTCACTCTCACATATACTCACTTATATACACCAATACTCACATATACTAGTTTAAAACATATGTAGTTACTCATAAAGACACTATTGAGACAGTCATTCACTCACTAACACACCCATACACATACTCATCCACCTATACAGTCCTGCACACATGCTGTCTTCAACACATACAAACAGTGAGTCACTCATTCATGCATCTATGCACTAAGTAATACCCCCACCGAACCATACAGACACTCAGACACTCATACTGATACTCAAAAAACCAACTAATAACCCATATAGACACTCATGTAGCTACTCACCAACCCATGCAGCCACTTATACACAAAGTGAGAGACTGATACAGATATTTTCATATTTAAACATTACTCACTAACCCATGTATTCACTAAGATACACTTAGTCAGTTATACAATCAATTTTACAAAAAAATCATCCATTTAGACACTTATATACCCATTTATTCTTCCATCGACCTTGAGATATACATATATAAAACATATTTAATTTTCAGAAAAACACACATTCACTGGATGATGTCATCAGTGATGTCATCAGTGATGTCATTTGAGATGTCATAAGTGATGTCATGAGTGATGTCACTGACCATGTCATGAGTGATGTAATATGTGACGTCATCAGCAGTGCATTGCGGGCGCGCGAGTTATAGTTAGCTGAACTAACTATAACGGGGGAATTTCTATGGTTTTGTACGAGTGAAATGTCCAACTAACTATGACGCCCCTGAAACCTATGGTTTTTTCAGTGAATTTCTAAGGTTTTTAAATGCTAATTTCTAGCTATAACGTGCCTGAAACCTATGGTTTTTTCAGTGAATTTCTAAGGTTTTTTAAATGCTAATTTCTAACTATAACGTGCCTGAAACCTATGGTTTTTTCAGTGAATATATATATATTTATTATACTATGTATACATGTGAAAATGTCTCGGTCCCCTGTTTGCCTCGGTGGCACGGAAAAAATGGGTGGAACTGACGTCAGCACGCCGACGAGGTCCTCTTATGGCTCCGATGACGTCATACGGTGTCGCGAGCGGAGCCGTGCTCGTTGACGTGGGAGAGCTAGGAAAGAATTTCCGTGGAATGCTGGTGCAGGGGATATTCACCTAAGTGTTCAGGCTAGTCCTTTGGGAGCAACTGTTTATGTTGCCACTCCAGAAACCGAAACCAGTGATCCGAGGACAGAGGCCCTGCAGATGGCACACGAGGTGGGGTGCCCAGTCGTGTGCACCGGCGGGGCAGCGAAGTGACAAGCACCACAACCCACAAAAAAGGTAACGAGGGCACTGAATAACACAGGATCTTCTCTTTGTATCTGGCAGGAACAACGAAGTTAAAATGCCCTAGTACCGAAATGTAGAATTAGTGCTACAACGGTCTTCAAGAGGACCTGCGATGCCGCTTCTGCCTCCCGTACCCTGGAGGCGGCACATGGGTCACGCGGTACGGTCATACTGCGGTGGGACGCATACTCGTTGACCTCTCATGGCACTGCTCCACACTTCAGGGAGGACGCTTTCCATTAGCTATGTTTTCTGATGACATGTCGCGGCGGCCCCGTCCAACAACAGAACTCCTTTAGATCCAAACAGACTCTTCCACTCTCTCACCGGAAGTGAAACCAGGCCACGCGGACACTTTCACAATACAACAGTCGGGAATGCAATTTTCGGTAAAAAAACCACATTCCTTCCTCCTAATTAATCAAATAAACATCTCACTGAAGAACAGGGGCCAGCTTCGATCGGTAAACAGCCGTTACAACGACTTTTTTACTTTGCGATACCATTACAATGCATGGTCATTTACCACGCATGCCTTTACAACGAATTTTGTTGTAAAGGTATGTATGGTAAATGACCATGCATTCTAAAAAACATGTAGATGATCCATGTCGTTGTAAGGAAACAGAGGCTGTTCCGTTTCCTCACAACGACGTGCACCGCCCCTCAGAGATGACGTGAAGCAGGAACCACGAGGAGAGAGGAACCATGAGGAGTGAGAGGTAAGGGGGATTGGGCATGGGGTGGGGGTTTCTTTTCTAGGGTTTAGGGTAGTGCAGTGGTGTTTGTGTAGTGTAGGGGGTCATGCTGGGGGTAGTGTTTTATGGTTTAGGGTAGTGCAGTGGTGTTTGGGTAGCGTAGGGGGTCATGCTGGGGGTAGATTTAGAGTTTAGGGTAGTGCAGTGGTGTTTGGGTAGTGTAGGGAGTCGTGCTGGGGGTAGTGTTTTAGGGTTTAGGGTAGTGCAGTGGTGTTTGTGTAGTGTAGGGGGTTGTGCTGGGGGTAGTGTTTTAGGGTTTATGTTAGTGCAGTGGTGTTTGGGTAGTGTAGGGGGTAGTGCTGGGGTAGTGTTTTAGGGTTTAGGGCAGTGCAGTGGTGTTTGTGTAGTGAAGGGGGTCATGCTGTGAGTAGTGTTTTAGGGTTTAGGGTAGTGCAGTCGTGTTTGTGTAGTATAGGGGGTCGTGTTTTAGGGTATAGGGTAGTGCAGTGGGGTTTGGGTAGTGTAGGGGGTCATGCTGGGGTTAGTGTTTTAGGGTTTAGGGTAGTGCAGTGGTGTTTGGGTAGTGTAGGGGGTCGTGCTGGGGGTAGTGTTTTAGGGTTTAGGGTAGTGCAGTGGTGTTTGTGTAGTGTGGGAGGTCATGCTGGGGGTATATTTAGGGTTTAGTGTAGTGCAGTGGTGTTTGTGTAGTGTAGGGAGTCGTGCTGGGGGTAGTGTTTTAGGGTTTAGGGTAGTGCAGTGGTGTTTGGGTAGTGTAGGGAGTCGTGCTGGTTGTAGTGTTTTAGGGTTTAGGGTAGTGCAGTTATGTTTGGGTAGTGTAGGGTGTCGTGCTGGGGGTAGTATTTTAGGGTTTAGGGTAGTGCAGTAGTGTTTGGGTAGTGGAGGGGGTAGTGTTTTAGGGTTTAGGGTAGTGCGCCCAACCAGCCACAATATCCGTGGACAAAGGGGATCCTGACTCTTTGGAATGCTAATTTGGGTCAAGGGCCCTACCACGTCCAAGACCTATCAATTCCTTTCTTGGGATCCCTCATATACTTGGAGAAAAAGGTACATAGTTTCTCATCAATTTCAGGCGTGTGTGCCACCTTCCCCTTCAGTGAGGGCCTGGGGCATTCTCCCCTCATCCTATTCCTGACCTCCCTTTCAAGGGGTTGATGGATTTTCCCCACCACATACTCTGCCACCTTGGCGTCAGGTGTCCACTCTGCCGACCTAGGATGGTAAATTTGGGTAGGCTCGAACATGTCTGAGTGGACCCCGTCCCCAACCGGGGACTGAGAGGAGTGGGACTCTGGACGCCAGGGACGCCCCGAGTCCTTATCCTCATCGGAGGAGAAATCGTCCTCCGATACACCCTCTCCCTCTAAGGGAAACCCGCCGTCAGGGTCTACAATAGTGGTGACAGTGTCGCAATTTTCTCCGGGCCCCTCCTCCTCCCGGCAGGGTGCATGTTTTAGCGTTCGCGCACTCTTGAGGAAGGTCTCCGTAAGTTTATCAAATCCTTCCAAGTGCCCCGCGTTATGCTTAACGGCCCTTTTATTCCCCATCTGGGTGCTACTTGGACCCGCCACCACCAGATCTGGGTCACTGAACACCCCAGGGATGCTTTTCGCCAGCTTATCAACCTGATCCCTAAGAGGAGCCAGCGCCCTAGAAATAGCCAGAGAGAGGGCTTGGTCCACTGCTGGAGGGAGAAGTTGGGAGGCCATTCCTCCTCAACTTCCTGGTAGGAGGAGTAAAAATGGTCTTCTGGAGAAGACATGATAGCAGAGGGTGTGAGCACAGAACAAATGCCCTTAAAATCCTTAAGACAGCCCCCTCGCCAGTGCTCCAACAGCTGGGCTGTTATAAGAATAGACTGAGGCGCAATACCAATTACCACCACCAGGTGACGCTGGTCACTAACGTGGCCGTGTGGGGAAATCACCGCGTAGCGGTGTCAAAATTAGGCGAGGGTTGGTCGGGAATCAAGCGGACACTAAAGGAGTGACCGGATTCCCAAACGCGCGTAAAGACCAGCGGGAGCGCTCGACGGAGCTGCCTCGCTCGGACCAGACGCGCCTGACAGGATCTCACCGCGCACAGAGCACACAGCGGGAGAAACTGCGAGAGGGAGAACGCGCTCGGGCAAGAGCCTGCTGTGCAGGGAATATGAAACAATACCAAGGCAATAATGCTAATAACTTGCACAAGAAACCGCTATACAAACAGCAACAACGTCAGATTAAGCCAATAATGTAAGGAATGCACTTAACTGATGAGCAGTGAAGAAAGAGGAAGCGGAAGGGACGTCACGATATTATATACGATGGACTTTGATATGATTGGACTATAGTTGCCTTGGAGACTACCCCCTAATGGTTCATGGGTTGTGTAGTCTTTTGTTTAATGATTGTTGTGTTACGTTTTCTTTGAACTGCTATGCAAATAAAGTGAGGAAAGATATGCATAATCCTCACCTCCGTCTTGCCATAGAATTCATTAAACTTTATTTGATCTGATTTAGAAACATAGATCATAAAAGTGTACATAAAAACAGTAAATCCTCTTTCCTAATACAATACAGTGAGAATTAATTAAAACCAGAAGGTAAAAACGGGTGTTACAAAGCCCGGTTCAGAGCAACTTCAGGTTAACAGAATCGTAAAGTTCAATGTTTCGCAAGATCAATCTCATGTACTTGACCAGTTTGCACTATATAAAACTGCAGAAAAACTAAAAATAAAAAGTGTTTTGCACACTTCTGTCATTGGGCTATATGTGGGCTACATCTGGGTGATATTTGTGCTACATTTGGGCTCTTTTTTCTCTGGTGGCCATCTTGGGAGACTTATTTGTTATGAAGTTTCCTAATTTCGTCATTTACTGCAGTCTCCTCAGTAGGAAATGCTTTCAGTTTTTAATTTGATTCCATCAAGAAGGCATTCAGATGTGTCACACATTTGCCATAAATTCAGAATGTTAACACTCTAGTTGTTCATTAGATCACTGTAGTAAAGCTACTGCTCACCAGGGAGTTAACTGGAAGTCTACTGCTGGTATTGAAAGTGATTGTTTCAGTCTGCATGTCAGAATTTTCTAATGAAATAGAAGAGGATTTGAGATCTCACTTAAAACATGCCCTAAATTTTCTTTCTGCAGCACTAACCATAATTTCTATGGCAAAATGAACCCCCTCATTTTGTTCCTTTTTAAATTAAATGTTTTAAGTGTTACCAGTTTATTCCAATCAAGATGGCTTCAAGTGTGCCATACTTTTGTCATATTTAAGACTGTTAGCGCTCTAGTTGTTCTTTAGAAAACTCTGGGAAGCTGCAGTAGAACACAAAAGAATCAACTGACAGTCTCTGCCCTTGTTGGATGTACATGTTTTACTGAGAATGTCAGACTTCATTCTCACATGACTGAGAAAGATAATGTGAATTTACAGAAAATATGCTCTCATTTTAGCTTCTGGAGCACCTTCCAAAACTGTATGGGACAAGCATGTGAAAATAGTTTTCTCTCAAACATGATTCATGATATCCCAGCAGAAGGTTTTTCACAGGGTAAAATCACCTTAGAACACACCACAATTCCTGAAATTAGTATGGTACCATCAACAAATGAATTCTAATGTAACTAAAGTCTGTTATCACCCTTTATAGTTCTCCTTTTGGTAACCCTCAAAATCTTCGATTCACTACAATGCATTTCAATCTATCATTTATTTGGTCCCAAGATGGCTGCCAGCAATTCCAGGATGAAGTGCTGACAGCCAATCAGATCTCACGATGACATGTGTGGTTAGGCTCCGCCCAGATATATATGTGTTTTCTTTTTCAAATTTCTCAGGAACTACTGAACGGATTTACACCATTTAACCAAAAGGCACGACTCTGAACCAAGGGCTACCTTTTTGCCAAATTTGGTGTAATTCCGTTCAGCAGTTCGGGCTGTAGCTGCGATGAAAGGTTCCTATGGAAAATTGCATGGGGAAAAGACGTTTTGGGACCCCCCTTTTTTCTCGGCCCCCACTTGACGAATCACCCCGAGACTTTCAGGATAGGAGCGGACCGGAGCGCCCCACGAGTTTTGAAAATTTCGCGAAGATTCGTCAACCGGCACCAAAGTTATTTTAAATAGAATGTTGCGGATTTCCTATGGAAAATAGGTCCTAACTATAACTATCTACTGGCGACCGCCAGTAGATAATATATATATATATATATATATATATCCATACAATTCACAGTTCCCGGCGCGATTTCTCAGTTCCCCGTTTCCCTCACAGGGAATAGTCCATATTGTAGTTCATGTGCTGAGAAAAACACATATCAAAATTCAAGTATCAATATAAAGTCTTTTATTTCAAGTTTGTCTTCTCTTCAAACACTTGAAAAAATTCTTTCTTCAATTAATGTAACATCTGCATCCAAGCTTCCAAAACTTGACCAGAGTTCTTCATAAAATATTCTAACATATACAGCCAAGCCAACAAGTGTTTCATGAATGTTTCGCTTCTTAAGGGCTTAAGTCAGTGTGATCCAAACCTTTCCTTTCTATTTTCAAATTCCACTATTCTTTTAATTCATAATCATCATTAATAACTTCTGGAACTTTCCACTAATATGCTTCGAACAGCTAAATGTACTCTGAAGTAAAAACAATTGATCCAAAGCATAACCGGTGAGGTGACCGTCCAATAGGTCTCTCAGAACATTCAAGATTGTGCCCCCACTTTTTGCTTGATGACTGATGTGATTTTGAACTGTTAGTGCACTGGTCCCTGCTAACTAGGTTCTTAGTGCCAG
The DNA here is from genome assembly GCA_963921515.1 of Calotriton arnoldi. Classification (NCBI taxonomy): domain Eukaryota; kingdom Metazoa; phylum Chordata; class Amphibia; order Caudata; family Salamandridae; genus Calotriton; species Calotriton arnoldi. Next base: position 2,098,513 of record CAWUFW010001476.1, on the reverse strand, counting down.
ATCTCTTTTCCAAAACTGTACCACAATTGGCACACCTTCAGCTACCCTTGTAAGTCCCTAGTAAATGGTACCCCTGGTACCTAGGGCAAGGGTACTGAAGATGGTCCACTGGGGCTGCAGCACAAATTGTGCCCCCCCAGAGACCCCTCACCAAGACCATTCAAACTTCCATTGCAGGCTGCATGTCTTGGTGCAGAGAAATCCGAAGAGTCAACATGGCACATAGCCCTGTGTGCCATGCCCACAGACACGGCATGAGGTATAGGTAAGTCACCTCTACTGCAGGCCTTACAGCCCTAAGGAAGGGTGTACTATATAGCATGTGTGGATATATCTGCAGGAGTAGATATGACCCTACAATATCTGAGCAATTCATGGATATTGTAAGTGCACAGGGAAGCCATAAGGAGTACATGGACTGGATACATGTCATTACAAGTTTCTCAGCTCCATGATGGCTTCACTGTACCCTAAGATGTTTGGTACTAAACAACCAGTGAGAGATTTATTAATAAATGCACACAGGAAAGCCTTTAGAGGGTCCCCTGAAAACATACTAAGCACTGGTGTGTTCGCTGACTAGTCATAGCCAGTCTGCCACCAACAGAAATGTTTCTGACCTCATGGGGGGAGAGCCTGTGCTCTCAGAGGCCAGAAACAAAGCCTGCTCTGGGTAGAGGTGCTTAACACCTCCTCCAGGCCTGAATGGCCTTCCAGAGCGGGAAGCTTCAAAGGCATTGTGGCCTCTGAAGTTCAGCCCAGGCTTCCCCAGATAGTGGGGGATGCCAACCCCCCTGTCTTTCTCCACATTTGGTGGGAGGAAAAGTGAAAAAATAAGTTAGATGAGGAGGAGTGTCCCCACTCAGCCAAGACTCACCCCTAGGGTAGGGCAGGCAATGTGAAACCCTCTCCTGCAAGTCCACCATCTTGGGATGGTGGCGAACCAACCTATCAGGGCTAGGGCAGTGCCTCTTCCCACAGGAAGTGGTCATTTAGAGGTTGTAGTTGCATCGAACAGGGGCAGCCCTATTACCCGAACCTGGGGCAAATTGTAAACTAGAGGTTGTAGGCACCCTAAAGGTAGGTAGCCCTTTGGCTACTACATGTCTCCCCAGTAACACCCCTAAATGCACTATTTAGGTGGTCCCCTAGACCTGGAGATTAGATCCAAAGGACAAGAAGAAACAAGCATTTGCAATGCAATAGGTCTCGCATTTACAAGAGTTTGATCTATTGCCATTGTAAATGACAATGCCTTTTATTTATCTGTTTTTAAAACAGATAAATAAAAGGCATTGTCATTTACAATGCCAATAGCTTAAACTCTCGCAAATGCGAGACCTACTCCTTTTCAAATGCCAGCGCCCGTGCCTTCAAAATTTTTTAAAAGCGTTAGTAGAGAGCGTGTCACCTATTTGAGAGAATAGTGCTCGGAGGCTGCAATTAAAGCCTTCCGAGTAACAACACACGTAACAGGGGGTGTCGCCATGGGTGGTTACAAAATGAGACAAGGCAGTACTAAGGAAGGACTAGTAAGCCTATTGACCAATGAACAGCCACAGTTTACAGTGGACAATGACACAAGCCACTGAAAAATATGGGTGGAGAGTGGGCAGAGCTTCAAGTCCCTACCAGAATACAGCATGCCTCGCAGAGCAGCGCATGCGCTGCCCAGGCTCGACCTAAAAAGTTTGGGATTCCCCTCAGACCTTTCATTGGGATTGCGGGACAGTCAATGGTTATTGGGCAGTATCCTGTATGGGTACTGACAGTGTTAATTTCTGAAAGAAAGAATGCCGGTGCTTTAGCTCTGCTAAGAATCCGCAGTGGGTGCAATTAAGTGTCCGCACGCTGAATACCAAGGCTGGTGGTCTCTAATACACTTCCAGACACGCCCTGTCCCTTTTTCTCTTGCATGTTCCTGAATCATGTCTTTGTTACGGTTTTGCAGCCTTCCTGTTCGTCTGTCTTTCCAATCTGTGTGTTTCTCCAGCTCTTGCGCTCTGTAAATATCAGATGCGGGAAATAAGTGCTGGTGCTCCCCACTGGCAACCATCGGCTCAAACTAAGCACTGGTGTACTGGTTAACTGCAGGGCCACAATACTAAAGCACTGCGCATGGATAACCAAATTACTCCTTTTGAGCACCTGACGTTCTCAGGGTAGAAAGGACGAGCGTTCAAGGCTTACTCCAGGTCACAGAGGAGGTTAAGACCTCAAATTCAGTATCAGAATGTAAATAACCCCCAATAATAATTTTTAAATATATACAAAAAACAGAAGGTGCCCGCACCTTCTGGTGTTAACATACAGCACCATATGTTACTAGAGCATCTCGTCAGCTAGTAACTCCAAGTAGGAACCAATCAAAAGGTGGGAGTGGCACTTACTGCCTGACACACCAGCATATGTGCAAAGATGCACAGCACTGGCTGTGCCAGCAGTGAAAAACACTTTAAACATTGCAAGTAACCTAAGTGACTGCTGCTGTGCACTGTATTCGCCATAATGCATCTGAAAGAAAATGAGTGCTGTTACGCCAGGCATCGTGCTCCCCTCCCCTCTGGATTGACTCCTCCTTGGAGTTGCTCACGGATGAGCCCCTGCAGAGGCATCTACGCTCTAGGAGCGGTACTTAACCTGCAGAGACTTTGAGCAGCATTTCCTAGAATCCCCAAACGGACGTGTTACACTTTGCTGATGACATGCACTAATCCAGGCACACCTGCATCAACAGTGGCAAACACTTCAATAATTTACCAAAATACATTTATATGCAAATCTATCCTGTATGCCAGGCAGTGCATGCTCTCCCTACCTCCGTTGAAGGCACCGGGCATTTCAAGGTCTGCAGGAACTGCTCACCTCGAGATCTAATATTGGCCGGAAGAGGCCCTGCAGATCCATCGCAAGAACCATGGTTATTACAAGAGTGAGAAGGCGCCTGCGGGGTGGGGGTGGGGGGAGGAGCGAGACGGCAATGAGGAGCAAGCTGCAATGCTGGCCAAAAATAATAATAAAAAGAACGGAAGGGGCGCGGCCGCTAAAATTAAAGTGTGCCGTGATTGGTGTTTGTACAAAATAAATAAACACATACAGATTGAAAGGAGCAAGTGGCAAAAATAAAGGTTGCTTACATTACGAAAGCGGCCAGCGCTAAGTAAATAAATAATTAAGCGCAGCCACTATAGTTAAAGCGGACACGCTATAATTAAAATATATACATTAGTAAAACCAGAGGGCCTGCTGAGATGTCGTGGGTGGAATAGGGAAGATCATTAAAAAAAAAGTGTTTACCGACTTATGAAGGAGACCGTGTAACGCCACAAGTAAAAGATCCAATCCTCATGGGCCGTACCAAATGGAGACAGGGCGATAACAAGGAGGGACTAACAAATCTCACAATGAATCAGAAGCCAGCATTTACCAAGGACAATGACACCAGCCAATGAAAAGAATGGGCGGAGAGTGGGCGAGGCTTACACACCATACTCTATTACTGCATGCTGCTAGGCTTGACCTAAAAAGGACAAAGAAGACCTGTTGAATGAGAACTGAATCCCTGCTGCAGAAGAAAATCGGCCCCAAACCCTGCCTGCTGCCTTTAGGACTTTGACAATCGCTGTGTGCTGTGTTGTCCTGAACCTGTGAAGACTCCAAGAGCCCTGGAGCTCCACTAGACTTTGAAAATGTGCCAAGAACATCCCTTCGGGTGAAGGTCTCACTCCTCTGCACACTGCAGGCATCAATCCCGAGAACTTTGGTTTGTCGACTTGCTGCTCCCCGGTGATCCCGAAGCAGCAGCTACATCAAAATTAGTACACCAGCTTCAGAGTGTCAGATCTGCCTCTCCACTAAGCTTGGAGGCACCGAGACCTACCAAAGCTGCACCGTATGAATACCTGGGGTACCGGACCCCCACCTGCAAAATGTGAGAAGAAGAGTGCACTTCAGACTCCCACGACACTAGAAGCAAGCCCCATCCGAGTGATGTTGTGACCCCTGAGACCCACTTCCAGAGTGGCCCAGCAGTCCCAGAAGTGCCTCTCCATATTTCCTACTCCTGACCGCGAGGATCTCTCGATGCACGGCTGTCCTATCTACTTTGCACCCACCCGCAACAGCCTGGTAAGGACGAAGCAGCTGTGCCCCCGGTGCTGTGAGACTCTTGCGACCTCTCCCCTTGAAGGAGACCCCTCAGACATACTTTTAAGTCCCCCTGTACAGTGTGTTTTCAAATGGGCCCCTTCGCCGTGGTGCACCAGCAACCAACACCTTACAGCACTCTGCTCCTGGCAGAATCCAGGACGCTCCTGAACTTCTTCTGCTGGAACATTGGACCTGGTCTCGGTATCAACCTACAACGAGAAGGTGAATTTCATGAAAGCATTGCCTAATTTTCTATGCATTTTAACGCTTTTTCCCATAGACTTCAATAGTGTGTAATTGCGCGCAAAATTGATATATTTTCCGAACTATGAAAAATGGTAACTTTGAAAGTACTTACTGTAGATCGAAGTTTTTGGTCTTAAAAATTCCATAAAAATCAATGCTATTTTTGTAAATTGGTCTCGGATTTATTCTTGAGTGTGTGTCTTATTTATTGCCTCTGTGAGTGCAACAAATGCTTAGCACTACCCTCTGATAAGATTAACTGCTCATCCACACTACCAAAAAAAGCATTTGAATTGCCTGCTTTTACCTCTGTATACCTATTGGGACCCGCTGGAGTCTCTGCACAGTGTACTTTGTTTTAGTACACTATATAGAGAGCCAGCTTCCTACAGTGTGTGAATGGGTGTGTGAATAGCTGTGTGGGTGTGTGAGTGGGTTTGTGAGTGGCAGCATGGGATTGTGAGTGGATGTGTGAGTGGCAGTACGGGTCTGTGAGTGGGTGTGTGAGTAGAAGTGTGGTTGTGTGAGTGGGTTTGTGAGTGGTTGTATGGGTCTGTGAGTGTCTGTATGGGTCTGTACAGTGGGTGGAGAAAGGGGGCAGCACCTCCGATGACCTCTCAGCAGTCCAGGAGGTGTTCTTGGCCCACCAAGGACCCTCAGCATGCATCCAAGGGGACTTCATCCCCCAATGAGTTGTGCACCAGGATGCACGTTTGCAGAGTGGTTTAGAAAGGGGGCGGAGCCTCAACAAGCTCTCAGCAATCCTGCTGTTTGTGACTTAGTGGTGCTAACAGGAGGGGTTTTTGCCCCCCAGGGACCCTCGCCATCCAAGGGGACTTCATCCCTCAATGAGTAGTGTGCCAGGATTTGCGTTGCAGAGTGGTGGACAAAGGGGGCGGCCCTCCGACAAGCACTCAGCAATCCTGCTATATGGGACTTACTTGTGATAACAGGCGGGGTTCTTGGTCCCCAAGGACCCTCAGCATTCAAGGGGACTTCATCCCCCAATCAGTAGTGCACCAGGATGCACGTTTGCAGAGTGGTTTAGAAAGGGGGCGGAGCCTCAACAAGCTCTCAGCAATCCTGCTGTTTGTGACTTAGTGGTGCTAACAGGAGCGGTTTTTCCCCCCCAGGGACCCTCGCCATCCAAGGGGACTTCATCCCTCAATGAGTAGTGTGCCAGGATTTGCGTTTGCAGAGTGGTGGACAAAGGGGGCGCGCCCTCCGACAAGCACTCAGCAATCCCGCTATATGGGACTTACTTGTGATAACAGGCGGGGTTCTTGGCCCCCAAGGACCCTCAGCATTTAAGGGGACTTCATCCCCCAATGAGTTGTGCACCAGGAGGCTCATTTGCAGAGTGGTGGTCAAAGTGGATGGGGCCTCCGACAAGCTCTCAGCAATCCCGCTGTGTGGGACTTACTGGTAGTAACAGAAGGTGGTGGTCCCCAGGGCTCAAAAGAGTCACAGGAGTGGGGCGGCATGCACACCCCTCCCAATTTTAAGGCATGCCCCCTGGACTTGGCCCACCTGGGGCTTAAAAAACCGAAATAAAAATGAAAAAAAAAAAAAAAAACCTTTTTTGCCACAAATTCGTGAATATTCATGAGTTCACAGCAAAAAAGTTTTCAAAAATGCTTTTTTGCGCAAGTTTACTTGCACCCATTCTGGACATGAGGGGAATTTTTGCGCTAAGTAAATAGCGCTAAATGGATCATTACTCTTCTAGCATAATTTTGTATAATCTCTGGAAATTTTTAGGTAATTTCCTGTGATTTTGCTGTATGGAAATACTTGAGTTTCGTTCACCCCTAATTATGACCCTTCAATATTCCTGACCCACACTGCTACCATCGCTCACTACAGTGTTAATTTGTGAAGTGAATGAAAGATCTGAAACAAAGATCTTCTCCAGGGGCCTTTCTAAAGTAGTTTTCACCATGATCTCTGCTTAACCTCCATTCAGACAGTGACACTTTTCTTTCATCCACTGGAACGTGTCATCTTGGCATTCGATGATATTTATCTGACTCTTTTAGTTGTCGAGTCAGTTGTGGATTTGGTTACCAAGAGCATATATTTGGATTTGTACCAAACGATGCTCTAGAATGTGTGATGACGGAAGCATGTAAATGTTTAACAATAAGAGTACATATGTGAATAAACGATTCCTCATTCCATGCATCATTCAGCTCAAATTATTAATGTTGCTGGATCTATCATTTCCCTGTTTGATTTCATCCCTGGTTCCACTGTCTGACAAGCAAGGATGGATGGGCACACTTGAAATCCCCATAGTACGGAGGGTCAATGGTCTTGTGTAAGGGCCGGCTGAATGGTTTGAAGGAACGTGAGGACTTTCAGCCCATTCTGCCTTGTAAACAGTCATTCACCAGCTCTGCGTACTGCTCAGTGGAATACCTCAATGGTCTGCCTCAGGGCGAATGGAAAGTGACTCATATTTATGGGCAGGACTATGGTCCCAGAGGAATATGACTGGGAAGCTATAATTAAGAAGTACTCATAAAAGACTGCTGCTTCCTCGACAAAACATACCTTCACATGACCTGTAGAAGCAGAGTTACATTGCCCAGGCGATGTTCACTGCAGGGATAGTAAGTGTGGGATAGAAAAGTGCACTTCCATGCAGGCACAAGAAAAGGATGCTGTATGGGTCTTGGAATCAGTGATGGAGCAATATGCATGATATCTTTTAGTCACAGGTCTGATAACTTCTGTACTTCCCTTATCATCCATACAAGGATAGAGAGGGGTATGGAAAGGTAGATCGCCTCAAGATTTGTGTCTAGTTATGTGGCTGCCATGAGTGTGTACGTGTGAGGTGAACTGATACATGCCTCTGTCTAGGTGTGCCTATGACTCTGTGTGTCTGTGTTTACCTTTAGGTGTTTGATCTTTGCTCCATTGTGTGCACGTTGGCATGTATATAAGTGTGTTTCTGTGCATTGCTGATTATGCTTATTGCCATGTGTGTTTGTGTGTGGCATTGGATGATTCTGTGTGGGTTGAGTTACTCTAACAAACTGGGTTGGCACCTGTCACTCACATCAACAGGCCCCTGGGTCAGACATCATTGCCATATACCTTCCTAAGGTGTATTAACACTTTTAGTGCTTCTTTCTGGTGGTATGTTGTGCTGCTGGCAGCAATGACATGATTCTATCTTTTTGAATGTTGATTTGATTGTCACAGTTTTTTTTAAAAAATTGGTAATATCTCATGAGCAGTTTTCACTACTTTACATTTGCAAAGCTTTCCAGCAACGGGTTCCTGGTCCGAGTCTAATAAAGCCTGTGGTTGGAACAGCATTACGTCAAAAGTCTAAGACTTAAGATTAGACAAGGACTATTTATTTGACCTTCAGCTGGCACAGCTTGACATTTCAGTGGGTTTTCATCCAAAAACAGTCCCTCCTGATGGGCTTCATGGCCATAAGGATTCGCAAAGTTCTGGAATCTTCTGATCAATGAATTGGCATCGTCCTGACCTGGTCAGGGAAATAGCTAGTTTCTATACAGACAATAATTTCGCACTGATAAGTGGCCTAAATCTCATCTTACTACATCATTATGTTTTTTCCAGGGCTGTGCCATGGCATCTTCGCCTCTTCAGCAGAGTGGGGGAAAACTTGGGTAATTTGTCAATAAATATGGTTCGAGCGGGGATAAAAAGAGTTTCAAATTGTGAATATTGCAAATTATGTGATTCTTCTTGCAACAGCAGAAAATAGTATACTCTGCATACACTTCGTGAGGCCTTTCCCACTTTGTCTTCAGTTTAAGTTTGGTTCCGAAACAGCCAAAGAAGGATCATATTCGCAGGTCAGACATATATATTCAGTAGGTCTCTGAATCTGCCACCAACAATTTGGAATATGTTCCTCCTATTATACAATAGGCTGAATACATGACGGAGAACCCTTGGAGAGCCAAGCTTCTGACTCCCTTCAGGTAAAGGAGAATCAGATTTTGAAGCAGCTGTTAAAGGTTTGACCTGCCACATGATATGATATGGCTTGTAGTTTTCGACATTGTGGATAGGCCGATGTCTCTTTTTACTGGGTCAGTGTGAGGAATTGGGGTATTAGTTGAGGGGGGTGAGTGCCCACCTCAAATAATAGCCACAACCCTTGTCAGACTGAATCCTTAAAGTCACTAAATTAACCTGAGCTCAACCCTTTGGTAACTATGGCACAGAGCAAACAGGCTTAACTTAGAGGCAAAGTGTAAAGTATTAATGCAGTTTGAAAACAATCATAATGTCAAAACACAAAGTAAGAAAAATCACAAACTAATTAGTAATACATACAATTATAAAATTATTCAAAAATGACAAAAATCCAATAAGGGAAACTGGAGTTATGAATTTTGAAATGTTAAATGTGAAAATAGTGACAAAAAGCATTAAGTGCCAACTGCGGTCATCTGGTTATACTTGACTGGTACCTTGGAGCAAGTTAGGTCCAACTATGATGGAGCGTGGGTCGTTTACAGAAACCAGGTTCAACCTGGTTGGAAGTTTTACCTTCTGACTTAGGGGCATACTTATCAAAACGTCATGCAAAGCAGCGCAGCAAGGCACCATGCTGAGCTGAGTAGTGTGACAGGGAAAGGGCAGGAATGCACCATATTCAATATTATATGATGCATTCATGCCCTCTCCTTGTGCTGGCGCACTATGTGCTTCCTAGCGCCAACGCAGGCACCCTTGCACCATTGTACAAGGATGACTGTGTTGAAGGCAGAATAGTTTTTGTGCATTAAGGGGCACTTTCCTGCACAAAAACAATCCTTTGAGGCTTTTTCCTCTTCCTTTATGTGCTACAAAGAGAAAAAATGAGGAAAAATAAAGCTATTTCTCCTTGTTATGCCTCTCCTGGGTAGATGTAGCATTTTCAAACACTCGCAGATCTATCATTCATGGTAAATCTGGGAATGCGTCAAAATCCATGGGTGGATCCGTAGGAACTCCCACGCTCCACCCATGGAACGCCTTCCTGGGGCAGAGCAACGCACTGCAGCGACTTGCACTGCCTTGCATTACTTCAGATTTACTGAGCACCGCAGGGCCACACAAGGTGGTAAATATCTAGGCTATGCATCGCCCTTGCGTGACACGAGGGCGATGCTAACCTTTCATAGATATGTCCCTCAGTCTCTTGAGATGGAAGTAAAATATTCTCAGCAGGGCAAGGCTGTAGGAAGAGAGAGGCTGAAGAGGGCTCCAAATCAAGGGATAGCCATTGAATGAGGGCTTGGTGAAACAGTAAACTTTCGATGTGAAACCTCCAAGTGGGTGAAATTTGAATTTTGTACACAGAGAGGGTCCCTCGCTGGCCTAATACTTTTCATGCCTTCACCTAGTGAAGATTTCTACCTTCGGAAGAAATCACTTTTTGGGAGCCCAGATCCTTCCAGTTAGGCAATGATGTAGGATGTAGCCGAAGAAGGCACCACGAGGCCGGAACCTTCTCAGCGAGGTCCTGCTAAATTGGTTTAGTTCTGCAGAAAAACTCTGAGTGGGAGCAACCTGAATTTCTGGCCCAACAGCAATGCATCTTTGTCTGGTCAGCTTGGCAGGCAAGTCTTGGTCGTCTGTATGTCTTTGGAGGCAAAAAGTTTTTAAGTACCAGGTTTCAGGATATTTTAGAAGGAGAACACTTTGGCATCAGCCAGTGGTGCAGCACCTTAGCAACTGCACATAGGGTCAAGACTCATTCCAGCAGAGTCCAGAAGCAAATTCCAGGGCAGGTCCCGTTGGAATTCTTCAGCTGAACAGTCGCAGAAAAGACCTCTTGCAGCTTTTTGTGACACTGTAGCTTGAACAGGAGGTCAGCCTTATAACCCTTGGGGTCCACTTATTTGTCCTGGGTACAAATGGAAAACAGGCCCATTCTTTAATGCTTGTCACAGACAGCAGGTCCAGTTATTTTCTGTTCTTTCTCAGGTCCAGAAAGTGACCTGAGGAGGGAAATGTGGGTGCCACATTTATGCCTTGCACCATCCTGTGGGTGGGCAGGGGAAACTCCTGGCCACTCCCAAATCAATGGTGTAAAAGTTCCCAGAGGTGACCCGAGCCACTTTTGCTACATTTCCTGTGTACCCTTTTGCAAAATGTAGCACTATTTCAAATTCTCCAAAATGACTTTTTTGAATAGGCCCCAAAGTCTTTCTGCAGAAGGAAGTACTTCCCTACCAAATGATGTTTAATCGGCATTTTAGGTTTCAGAGTTCTTTATTATGTCTATATGAGGGAGTTCACTAGGGAGTCTGCCTATCACTCAATATTAGGATATTTCAGACCCATTGTGAGGAAAAGGTGCTCTATTTTGAGCTAATTTTCCATGCAACCTGAAACTAACTTGAGAATTGCACTGAGAAAATAAACAATTGTGACACAAATGAACCAAACGCCAGATTCGTTTGCCACATTGAGAGATATTATGTAAAGTAGGGGGCTTATTTACAAGCCCCATATGTCTCCGGAACGTCACTATTTTGACATTCCTGTGGCGCAGAGTGCAGAGACATATCTGTGAGGTCACGAAAAGCCACCCTGCATGGCTTTTCATGGCGTCATAGATATGGTGTTAAGCAAACACAGCGCAAATTGCTGCGGTGTCTCACACTGCAGCAGGGAGGTGTGCCATGGGTGATGCCGTGGGTGTTCCCATTCAACACCCATTGAATTTGACACATTAGTGGATTTACAACACAGCGTAAATCTGGGAATGAGTCAAAGCTGCGTTCTGCAGCACACATAGAAAGAGGAAAACGCCTCCATTGATTGTTTTTGTGCAGGAAGGTGTCCCTTCCTGCACAAAAACTGTCATTCCTACAACGCGGACACCCTTGCACCATGGCATCCTTGCACCATCGTGCAAGGGTGCCTGCATTGGCGCAAGGCAGTCATTTGTGTGCCAGCGCAGTAGAAGAGGACAGGATACAGCCCATTCCTGTCCTTTTCTTTTGACACAGGGCAGTGCAGCAAAGTGACGTGCAGAGCTGCCCTGCGTCAAATTGTTGTCAATGAGACACTAGCTGTGGTGGTTTGTGGCTGCTGTGTTGTCCAACTGTTTATATACCATAACGTCTTTTCTATGGGAAAATAGTTGACGAGAATGAATTGCAAATAAACCATAATGTTCTGTTTTTCCAAGGAAGACAAGCTTCGATAAATGCTGCCAGTTAGCAGTTCCTCGTAGAACTATGCTTTTCACTTTTGTTTTAACACTTAACAAGAAATTTGCTTTTTTGACATTGGCTTTGTTCTGAGTCACAATGGGCACGCTTGTTCAGCACAACCTAACCGTTCTGATGCGCTTATTTGATTGTTCACCACAACAAAGACACTCGGATGTAAGGCCCTTTGTTAGCCCAGCGAACAATTTTTGAGCCCCCATTTCAGAAAGTCGTACTGTGTTTTTAGCGCACCTGCGTGAGACAAAACATAAGTGAATTTCAGTCTCACCCACCCGTGCGCCTCCCTTTCAAACAGAAACATGAATAAAGGAGGGGAAGGTGCCTCGCTATGCCTAGGACATTTCATAGGGGCACTCAGAGACTTGTCGGCGGAAATCACCTCAGCAAAAGTAGTGCTGTGTTAGAGAGGCGGATTTGGATTTAGTGAAGCACGTCCTAGAGATGCACTCCGCAGGCCTACCTGTTGCTGCTTCTGAAGCAGTGTGATGACAGAGGCTTCCAGATTACACGGGGTCGTCTGACACACATCAAACCCTGTGAATGGTTTTTATAGCTAATTTACTTGCATAGGCCATCAACCCTGCTGTTTTATTCTGTGAGGCAGCGGTGCAGTGTTGCGAGGAGGAAGGGGAGGAAATGTTGCACACTGAGCGGGGCTTCCAGATCTCTGTCTGTTTTCATTGCCACCTGGGAGGAAGAAACGGAGGCGTAATGACAGATGATCCAGATGGATTAGGTTAATGGTCAAATCCCCATTCTGACACATGAAAAAAAAAACGCGGATTCAAGCTGTGAAGTGCCACAGCTGGAGAGAGCTGTTAGTTAACATTTCACAGCCTGAGCAAAGAGCTCAGAGATTAAAAAAACACACACAGCGCGCGTCATGAACTAACCTCAGGCAGCTTGGTGTTTGGGGGGGTGGTGCCTAAAAAATGAGGACAAGGGTACAGTGAGGCTGGACCACCCCTCACGGATGCAGGTGGTTACACCTGTGTGGTCAGATAGCGTTCGGGATAGCAGAAGGGCTCTGGTGTTGTTGGTGTTCCTGAGATCATATAATCCACTGCCTAATCCTGTGATATTTTTATTTCTCACGTGTGCCTTATTCTTTGTGCTGTGTCACAAGGATCTGACATAAAAATGTTTTCACTTGAGTGTATTATTCATCTAAGCTTGTTGTTTTACTTGACTGTAATAATATCTGCTCCACCAACGCCACAATCTCTGTAAGTTCTGTTGGTGCTTTATTTGGGTTGTGTTGGGGTGCGGGCCAGACTGAGGGTATCCGGGTCCTAAAGACCCTGCCAGAACAGTGCTTCTCAGGAGCCAATGTCAATCAGCGAGACCATTTTTAATTGAAACAGTATCCTTGGCAATGCACAGGAAGTTCTGCCTTAGGTGAAATGACAGAAATTTCTCACATTTTGATTTAAAACGAAATTAGGGAATTACGGAACATCTGTAGATCGGGTGAATGAGATGTTTAATGGATCTCATTATGCAACTTTATGCTTATGCATATTGTATAAATAAGCCATTTCTAGCAATCACAATAATTTGTGAAGAAAATAAAGAATGTATTTTTTGTGATTGTTATGTGAATAAATATAACGTCTGCATCATGTGTCTTCATACTGCTTATGCTGTGTTTGTATGAGGCACATGGTGGTCTACCGGCCATCTAAGCAAAAAAAAAATATAAAAGCAAAGGGTGGGTTCGCATAAGTATATACTGGCCATTAAATATCTTTAATTCTTCCAAGCATTATTCATGCAACATTAAGGCCAATACAGACAGTTGTCTTATGGTACCACCTCAAATGGCAGCAAGATGTAATCAGGTTCGAACAAGATGGGCTTGAAAATGTTCTCTTTGCTTGTGGAAAGTGGACAACCAAACAGCAACACATTATTTCCCCACAGTTATGCAAATCCTGCTCTAGAACGCTATTACTAAATGTGGCCATATGCTTCACTTGTAGAATCTGTTGCACCTATCTCAGAGATTAGCTTTCCATGGATTTTAATGTACATTCCTCTCGAATTCTGAGGGCTCAGACCCTACACCTATTAAGATTTGTTATGTGAAAAATGTTTTGAACCATATTACACTACACATACAATCATAGTTTCACTATTTACAGAAAAATCAAAATGCAAAAATGCAACCTTGAATATCACAATTGCATGACAAAAGTACATAGATAAATTAAAAACATTGCGTCGTTCGGTATGAATACCATTTGTATCATATTTTGTCTAGGAGTGTGTCAGTCACCTCTAAACTTCTCATTTTGCCAAAGCCACATAGGTCCAGATGCAGTTACTCAAAATCAAACTACGGTAAATTGTGATAAAAAAGTAAAATAAAGAGTACTTTCGAAGTAGTGAGCCCCAGACTAGGTGGGACCAATAAAAATGTTGCTGCCCTGGACCAGATCAGTCTCTCTCATCCCATGAACCCCATACAGGGCAAAACCAGAGTGTCTGTGGCTAATGCATCTGCCACGCAAAACCTACACTTAGCCCACCAGAACTTGGGTAATTATAAAAATCTTAAGCTCTAATACGCAGAAATTGCTTAACCCAATATTAATCTACCAATAAAATAAACTGCTGTGTGTGCAAGAACAGGGCTTCCAAAGTATATACTCTCCAGGTGCAGTAGAGAAACTGAAAAACCCTGAGCAGCCTCTTACAGAAGTACATAACTTCAAATGTTGGTTCTTCAGTGCCAGGCTCCACCAGAGTTCCCAGACCTAATCATCTTTCTCCCTACTAGAGGAGTGTGATTGAATTGTCCTTGGACCTCCCTCACATAGAATTAGAAACCAAAAAACTATACATTGAAATAGGTTTGTGCCAAATACAACATATATTTATCCTTTGAAAGAGAAATTGAGAAATTAAACTATCTCCTTCACAGATGAAGACACATTTCATCCAAAACTGGGTGAAAAAGTCCCCAAAATGGCCCTCAAGTACATGTTGATGCATTCACTTGCGTAACTGTAGAAAACTTTGACATCCGAGCACAGACCCATCTGTTCTCAGACCACCTTCGGAGAGGGGTGCACCACCAGCGATTCAGTGACTAGCGTTGCCCCACATGGGAACCAAGCCTTAGCTCATACCTAGGGAATGCATGCAGATATTCATCTTTATTATCCAACGAGTCATTGGTCAAAGGTAAAAAGGTTAAAACACACAATAACCTTCTGCAATAAGGTTATTTCCCCCTGAACAGAAAAGTTCTTGTAAAGAGACAAATATGTCTGAAATAGTGTTTTATCCTTGATCATGTAATACACGAAGGTATGAAAGACCCCAGGAAACTTCACCATTCAGACAACCATCTCTGGGGACAGAAGCCGTAGCTGAAACCAACCTCAAGAATTGTTGTCCAAAGTTGAGATAACAGAATGCTGCTGCCGCACCATCTTAACAACAGCTCACTCAAGTTCACTTGACTCTCAAGCAGCAGGCTATCATGCCCAGGATCCATGTGTATCCCAAAGGAATATGTAAAAGTCCTAATGTGTGGATATAAACATATACAATAAAGCATGGAATATCTGCAAATTCAGATAGAAATCATCAATGAAGGACATTTTAGACCACATTGAAACTACTGTAAGTTGCACAACTACATTGAACAGTCTTTTAAATTTAACACATCTATGAAAATGAAAATAACCTAGTCTCTGCGGCTCGGGTGACTAAACCTATTTAGAATTCATTTCGGAATGAAATGTAACAGATCTAAATGGAAGTTTTTAAGAGCGTTATTGTTCAACCAAAGTCATCACTCTTGTGAGCTCCACCTGAGTACATAGACAAAATTCATAACCAGAGAAGAAACATTTGTTTAGAACTACACTGCTGTGCTGCAATTGCAGAACTGTAGTCAGTGGGAGACTTCTGGAGAAGCACCTCAAAGCTGCAGAGATCCATTGCGATGTTACCGTACTCTACAATACTCTCCCATCTACACAATTGTACTCTCCACTACTTTCCTGTCTAGGAATACACAATTGTACTCTCCACTACTTTCCTGTCTAGGAATACACAATTGTACTCTCCACTACTTTCCTGTCTAGGAATACGCGATTGCTTCTAACCCAGGCAATCAAGAGTTCCAGTAGAGCACTTCCTTGAAGAGACAATGACAAGACACTCTCTGCAAAAAGACATGTCAGGGAAGCTTTCAGCAGTGAGCGATCTGTGTAGGCCCTGACAATAAAAAATAACCAAGTCTTTCACAATCTATTGGCACATACAAACTGGAGAGGTAAGAAATACATTTTAGGTCAATGAGACCTTGATCTCCATTTCAGCCCAGGCTGGGCTACAACCAAAGCTGCATGCGGTGTTATCCCCCCCTTGTCAAGTTGTCACAAATCAGTCCCTGAAAATAAAAGGCCTAGGAGCCCTGGTCACAACCTGAAGGTAATATTGCTATCTGCCTGCGAGACGTAAACAGGACAACACTATACAAACATTGGTTCTTTGTCAGGCATAATCACCATGCAGAAAGTGGTCTTCCGTTCGTTTATGATTTGTGAGATTAGAACATAGCCTACACTGTCAATTGAATATTTTGAAATTAAAATGTATGCACAATCTCTGAAAGAAAACATAGCAGAACACTCGCTCTACAAGGAGTTGATGATTTGATGTACTTTGGATTTTTGATGCGAGAAAGACTTTTAAATAAAAATTCAAATAGTTTAAAAGAAAATATTAAGTTGGCTCACACTTGCCACGATAAAAAGTAAGCAGATAAAAATAAACCATAATCAACCCTTTTTTTCACTACATTTTGAAAGATGCTGTGGTCTTAATTTGAATTACTGCCATAGTGTATAGTAGGTTTCTTATTACTAAATGAAACATTTATACAAAATTGAAATGGGTAAAGTGACATCTCAGAACCTTTCCCATTGTTGTTCATTCAGGTGTTAGCGCAAACACCGGTGAGCTCCTTTGATTACCTGGTTCGTGCATGTACAAAAGCAAAGTATTATATTTGACAGAAAAGTATAATCTGGTAAGATAGCAATAAGTTAATGAATCTGCTATAGATGTCTGCAAACTGAGTTGAATAATTTACAGCGCTGCAAAAACAGGTTCAATAGGTACTATTTAAAACACATTTGTATTATTAATGTTCTAGAAATAAACACAATCAAAAAAGGGGGGGGGAGATGGAGGTACTGGTTAGGTTCACCCTCCAATGTATATGTAGTTCACAAAAAATCTGTAAATGTCAGATCCAAAAAACCTAACCAAGGGAATGGGGATTCCACTGAATGTGCGAAAAAAACAAGACCCCTGTCCAAAGAAAAGAAAAATTCTTTTCTTGAGTCCCCTCACTCACCCAGGCTCCGCCCGGGTGCCAGTAGGTGTTATTAGACGGAGGTGTGCTTTGACGAAGGTATGACTACAAGCCCCTCTACCCCGGCAGACCATGAGGCATAGTATTGCCAAAACATAAATGCTACGAGTCAAAGACTAAACCGTATGTATTTTGAACCGGGTGCTCACACATTAGGTGTGCATCCTCACTTTATTATAGGTTTTCACAAGAAGTGGCACGCATGGGGCTGGTCCCCGTGTGGTCCTGTAGAAGAGGTTTAGGGGATACCTCGAAACATGTCGACCGAATATTAGGGACTGTATACACATAATAGTTATATCTTTTCCCTACTATTTAACCCCCTTTTTAGGTCTCGCCTGAGCCAGCGGATGCGCTGCTCTGCGAGACATTTAGTAAGGGGGTTTTCAAAGTGCTACCAGAAGCTTTTCCTGGCCTCAAGCTTGCGTTCACGCGAGCGTGCACGCACGCAGCCGCCATCTGTCTTTCCTCCGTCACGGGTCATTAAGTGCATCGCGATCATGATCACTTTCACGGCCGCACGGCCGTGCCAATGCTTGTTGCTATGTAGCGGTGAAGCCTCCCTTTACAACCCCTTGTTTTGTTACAGTCTGTGTTTTGCTGTCTGCATTTTACCCATTTCCTTTTATATTTAGTTGTTCCTACCAGTTCTTCTATCTTCTAGCACAGTAAATAACAGGATCTGTTGATCTGTTTGAGAGCCATTCATTCCTTCTACCCGGGTCGGAGTAAGCCGAAGGCACTTGGCAGAGAATGAATTCGGTTTCGTAGTTACGCAGGACACGGATTTCTCCTTGACTTTATAGGTGAATTGCTCGATGACGGGATGAGCGATTGCCCCTTCAGCCTCCCTCCTGGTGCTTTTGTAATTCTGCTCTATTGGTATTTCAGGAGGAGGCGAACTCTTAAACCAATCAGCAAGCGGATCAATGGTTGCCGCTTTTTTTTAATCGCAGCAGTACAGCATCTTTTTTTTGAGAGCTCGTTTCCCGGCGAGCGCCCAGGTGGGTATCTTCAGAAATAGAGGGGCTACAGTATCTTTCCATCTGTCATCAAATAACTCTCCTTCGCTCCGCTTGATAGATCTAATGGCCGCATCTTTCCAGGAGGGGTGATCGCTGCAAGGCAAGGTCTTGCTACATGCTTTGAATTGCAGTCTGTCTGCTCTCTATATGAACAAGCATTGGCATAGCCAATAGGTCTTGCATTTGGGACCTTATAAGTATTTAGTTATGCAGCACAATACCCTTGGTGCAACAACATCAACTGTTGCGTGGGTAAACACTTATAAGGTCCCAAAGGCGAGACCTATTGGCTATGCCAATGCTTGTTATCCATACCAACTAGGAGCGAGAATAAAACAGTAGCTCACTAGCTAGGTATTTTTAACATCACTTCCACCACTCCACGAACACTGCACTACACATTTCTTCACAAAAAAGTGCTCCTACGTAGTTCCGCAAGTCGCAGCACGCCCCAAGCAGCAGCTGTTTGGGATGGCCCCAATGATGAAGCATGTCACCTAGGGGCAGCCCTGGGTAAGTGAGGGGACTCAAGAAAAGAATTTTCTTTTCTTTGGACAGGGGTCTTGTTTTTTTCACGCATTCAGCGGAATCCCCATTCCCTTGGTTAGGTTTTTTGGATCTGACATTTACAGATTTTTTGTGAACTAGTAATAAACACAACAAACATCTCATAAATCCTAATTTTCACTTCAGCTTATTGACAGGAACTGTAAATATTATTGTAGTAGAGGCAGTCATTACAAACAGCCCCTTGACTGACATATTCGCACCTTTTTTCAATTTCAACCTTTTTAAATCGAAAATGTCGACTTCAGTTCTAGATTATAATGTGATCAGGATGTGTGTTTAATTTTGAAGACATTGATCACAGTATTTCACATTTAAACAGCATTATGCCGAAGTTTGGTTAGATGCTGTGGTTAAATGGAGCGAATGAATGAATAAACCGCAGACTATGGTGAAAGTAGAGGTGTGCTAAATTCACGTCATTTGCTTTTGTGTTATTATGCAAATTTTCAGGAAAATTACATGAAATTGCGTCTAATTACACAAAGTGCAAATCCGTCATTTAGCACCAAGTTTTAGTCTGAAAAGCATTCTTGTGTAAATTTATGATGCAAGGTAACACTTCTCAATAAAAAATTTGCAAGAAAACGCTAGTGGTGCAAGGAATAGCTGCTCGCGTTCTGGCCGTTCACATTATTGTGACTAGTGCTCGTGGGAAAATGTTGCCACATATGGCACGAAATTTCATGAAATGACATAATGGCATGATTTCAGGAACTTCGTGTAGCAAGCATACTGCAAAATTCTTAAAATTAAGTGAATTACATGAGCGTAATTTAAATTTCGCCTGGGCCTAGATGAAAGGTTTTAGTTATTTAGTTAATTCATTTTTGATAGTGAGGGGAGTCGTTATTATAGAATGTAGGTTGATATCACTCACCAGCTGTTCTATAAAGATTGTCTCATAATAAGCACTGCACTGCAACTGTGTAACCCTTGTTCCTTTGCCAAGGGGTAGTCTTTTCATGGTGTTCATTTAATCCACACATCAATTCGGTTAATATAGAATCTAATTAAAGGAGATTAAGTAGGACATATTACTACTCATAACTTCTGACATGCAATGGCATCCTTACAGTGTCCACTTTTGAATCGGTCTTAACTCACATTTTATTTATACAAGAAGATGTTATTTTAGTTACTCTGTCTTGCCATCAGACATTTCAGACATATTTTGGATGATGTGTTTCACACGGTAAACAGCCCTTATAACAAATCCGTCACCCCGCTTGCAATTACAACGCGGTCGTTACAACGACCGTGTTGTAACAATGCATACCATTACCCCGCAAGTCGTAACAACGACTTGCGGAGGGGGGAGAAGGTGTTGGATTTAAAATCCAACACCTTCCCTACTGTCCGCAGAGACTGGAGTTGGAATAGTAAATTATACTATTCCAACATCCAGCGCCCCCCTCCGCAAGTCGTTGTTACGACTTGCGGGGTAATGGTATGCGTTGTTACAACGCGGTCATTGTAACGACCGCGTTGTAATTGCATGCGGAGTGAAGGCATGCGTAATAAGGAGGCATATTCGCTTCACACCAGTGGCGTAACGAAACTTGAGGGTACCCCCTGCAAAGTACATGGAGCCCCCCCCCCCATCCAGTAATGAGCTCTCGGGCCAAGGGCCCGCTACCCGTGAAACAGTGCCAGGGAGGCCCCCTGGAGTTCGCCCCCCGCACTGTTGGGGCTAATGTTGCCCCACTGTTTCACACATGGTTTATATTTCGCCATATGTTAATTACAACAATCAAAAAATATTAGAGGCATGCAAGGCGGGCGTTGTAGGCAGTTTCAGGGTCATGGGACTATGGGCTGGATTTAGAATTTGAAGGACGTGTTACTCCATCACAAACGTGGCATATATCCTGTCTGCCATATTACAAGTGCATTATATCCTATGGCACTTGAAATTCGACAGACGGGATATCCGTCAAATTTATGACCGAGTAACCTGTTCGTTGAACTCTAAATCAGGCCCTATGTTCTTTAATGGCAAATTGGAAGTTTTGTTACTTTTTTGATTGGTCTAAAAATGCAGTTGATTTTCAGAATATCGCCATCATGCTGATATTGCGCCTTGCTTCCTCCATAGTTGAAGGCATTTTGTCAGACATATTTTATCTGTTAGTGCCATGTGTCACAGTCTTACTTTATACATGTGCAGCAATGATTGCGCAAAATTGTCACTTTTTTCAGTGAAATTTCAAGAAAATCATAGTAAATTATGGAAAATTATGTAAACTGTTTGTTATTTTCCGGTATCTTGCGTAAGTAACACGAGATGCAGGCAGGATACTGATCTGTTCAGAAAATGTATCTCAGTGAGAAGTTTTCTGCCCAAACCAGGCTCTTGCGAGCAAAAAAATGCCTCAACATTGAACAATATGAAATTGCATGAATGTAATAAATTTCTCTCAGCAAGAAATTCACAAAATCGATGCAGATGCTTTCCTAGCTAAATCTTAGACATACGCCAGAGTGTCAGCAAAGTAATTGGCTTTCAATGATCAAACTTCATTTAGGTTCATTTGCTGGAGGGTCACATCATGAATTCTCCTGTATGTGTCTGATGAAACCTTCATCAGCACTTCCCCAGTTATTAGGGGGTCAACAAGTGTATGTGTTGCACTCGGTGGCCTCATTGGGGATAAATGACACCCTAAATGAGAAACACTGAACCTGTTCATCACACAGGACAGTGCCTGAAAAATAGCTACCATCAGCTTCATTTAGGTCGTTTTATTGCTTTTCATTAGCATGCATTTTGCAGAGTTGGGAACAAGCAATGAGAATATACATTACAATGAGAACGTGCAGGGACATTTCAAAATTGGGCAAACATTGGGTATCATTGACTATTTAAAATGCACAAAAACTGAATGGTAATGGTCACTGGCAAGGGTTAAATGTAGCACATGGAGTCGGAGTGGGCAGGTTGCTCCAATTCTCCAGGATGGTTACTTTTCACACTGGCTTAGGAGTCTAAAGGTAGCACACAGACTCAGGGAGGGGCAAATGTTGCACAGGCTCAGGATGGACAGGGTGCATTAAGACCCAGGAGTGGACAAGTGACATAAAGGCTCCGGGTGCTAAGCAGAGGGGCAAAGGACTGGGCAATTAGGGCCAGATTTAAAATCAACTGGTGTGACGCAGCACAGCAAGCAAAGTTGCTGCACTGTGTTACATCGCCTGGACAGAGCAGAGCTGTGCCATTTGTTCAAAGAATGCTAAATCTGTCTCTCCACGCTTTGGTGAACTTTTTGTTGTCTTGCGCCAACACATGCACCCTTATGCCATAGTGCAAAGGTGTCAGCATTGTGGTTAGGACAGTTTTTGTGCAGAAAGGGGTACTTTCCTGCACAAAAACTGTTGTTTGAAGCTATTTCCTCTTTGTATGTATGCTGCAGAATGCAACACACATGCAAAGAGGGAATAAAGAAGAGAAAAAAAGATATTTCTCCTCATTACACCAGCTTCTGGAAGACACAGGATTGTGGTGCAAATCCATGTCTGCAAGTCCTTGTAGATATGGGTTTGCATCAAAATCCATTGGTGGATGCACGGAAACGCCCATGCAACGCCCATGGAATGCCTCCCTGATGCTAAGTAATGCAAGGCAGCACAATAGTCATTTGCTTTCCTATGTGAATTAAAAAAGTAATGCAAGCCTGATGCAAAATCCTCGTAAATCTAGGCCTAAGTATGCATGCTCAAGCGTGGGGAGATAGCACAGGTTCAGGGATATACAGGCAGCACAGGGGCTCAGGAGTAGACAAGTAGCACACAGACTCAATGTTGGGCAGGTAACATGCAGCCCTGGGAGATGTTTCAGTGATTTGGATTTGTCACCAAAATATATACCTTAGATTGTGTCAGAATGTCTGTAAAAAGGTTCCATGATTTTCATACCATTTGGCTCTTAGAGATATATTTTTTGTTGAAAATATTATACATTTACCAGTTAGTCAGATTCAGTTTTAAAAAAAAATTGTTTTATTTTCCATTACTCATTGTAACAAACATAAAATAGTACAAAACTTAGATGCATTTACATTGTGTAAAGGAGAATCCAAAATGAGACTGTAAGCAGGAGGGGGTAGTAACAGAGTGGAGGAAAACATCCAGCATTATTTTCCCTGCCAGTAGTATTTGTGCCACATATGATAAATGCACCTTTTAGGCTGTTGGCGGGTGTACTCACGGGGTATTATAGAAATAGGGTGACTTCTAATCCAGACACAGGGCACTGAGGCGCAAGGGAACAGGGTGCATGAAAGGGCTGGGGATGCTCTAGTGTCCACTTAATTTTGTGGTGTGGCCGTTTACTATGGCAAACAATTCCCTCGAATCTACAAGGTCTTCTGTCAATTTATTATACTTTCTAACAATAGACTCGTGTATTTCCTCTGTTAGCATCCATTCAGTAAGGTCCCCGCACCACAAGTTGAAGATAGAGCCCCACTCCTGCATCTGGTGAACAACTGATCTCCATTTAGCCAGAGCGGGGCCCAGGCTCACCACTCAGTATTCCATAATGTTCCCTTAGCAGGTAGATGGTGGAGGCTCAGTATACAGCTATGCCACTGCTAACCGCAGGCGCTACACCACCCCCTCTGACACATTTGCTGAACTCCTATGGTGGATTTATCTCTCAACAGAGCTTTGTGTATTGCAGCTAGAGGTACCTCCTCATCCAATGCCACTATTTCTTTCACAATCTCAATTCCTAAGGTCTACCAAGGAATACTTGTCAGGTGTTGCTCACTGCTCTTGAGAATCTAACAAACTATAGGAAGTGACAAGTATGCACAACCCTGCTTGCTTTTACTTCATCCAACATATACAGCCTATCTTCACGGTATATATCTCCCACTAGGGTTTGCCATGGTCCACCCAGCCAGTCAGATCCACCTTTGCCTACAGCTCATTAGTTTTGCTAGGCCCCACATTGGTGCTGTGAGTGAGTAGGGCATCCGCTTTAAGACAGACAATTCAGACTGTTAACTACTTGTGGGTATATTATTGGCACATCACACAACCTGTATAACTTGGTCATCACTGTGCAATATTTCAATTGCTAATTTATATTTTTAAATTTTATGCAAGCTTGTCAATGTATAATTTGATACAATAAAGTTTGACAATTTGGTGACATAAGTTTTGAATACATTTGCAATATTGAATTATGTATTTTGCTACTGAGATGAGACCTACTGTAAGAAAACACATGTTATACAACAGACCTGCTTCCAATTACAAGTACGGCACTGCTACTATTTAACTTCTCTGACAATGCTTCATGCTCACGTACCCCCGCTGATAGGCAGCAAACATACCACATCCTCTCTTATCCTTTGATTCAACAGGATACGATATGAAATCATTAATACGGATGCAACAACAAAGGCCTACCAGTGACTGATTGATGCCCTGGAAATTTCAAATGTTCCTTTGGGGCTAGGAGCCCAAAAAAATTAAAAAAAAGACCAGAATCTTCCTAACTGTAGCATCCTGCTTTCAATCTTTCTTTTGCATGCTGGTGTCAGCTGTTTGTTTTGTGCTTTCTTCCTGGGATATCCTTTGGATAACGACATCTGTCTCATGAATCAGTAGGAATGTGAGTCGAGACAAGATACAGGGGGAAAACATAAAAATGAGGATTTCTTTTGAATTTATTACACTTTTGACTATTAGAGAGATCACACAATGCAACCCTGGTTGCCCAGAAAATACAGCATACTTGTAATTGAACACAGTTCATGACTGTCACTCAATCTCTTGAAATACAGTAGACAACATGAGCAGTATTTTAGTTAGGTTAACCTATGTGGGATTGAGAAAGAGACTGAATGTTGAGATTTTTGACACTTTATATTGGACAACCGGAAACAAAAAAGATGTATGCTTTTTGAATTATAGTCCGTCTTTAGATGCCACCTTGCCATAAGAAGGAGTCTGCTATCTTTACACTTTATTTTAAGGTATTCTAACAAAAATGTATTAACACCAAAAAAGTTTAGCACTGTATTTAAGACCTCCGCCGTACCATTTATTGTTAAAAAAATAATATTTATCAAAACCCCACAGAGAAGTATGGGAGGGGTGGGGGAGGTCTTAAATACAGTGCTAAACTTTTTTGGTGTTAATACATTTTTGTTAGAATACCTTAAAATAAAGTGTAAAGATAGCAGACTCCTTCTTATGGCAAGGTGGCATCTAAAGACGGACTATAATTCAAAAAGCATACATCTTTTTTGTTTCCGGTTGTCCAATATAAAGTGTCAAAAATCTCAACATGACTAGAAATTTGTTAAATATTTCTTGGTATATACCAAGGAATCATTGCAGTTGATGATCGATCTATGGAGAAGGAGACAGAAAAAAGGAATCTAGCACTCTGGCAGGAGATTACAAAGTTTACTGACCCAATTCCTCTAAATAGTCGCTCTTTGCAGTTGTACATTCCTCTGGCTCTGCACCACTCATCTGAGCTGTAAGATTAGTTCCCATCTTCTACTTTGGATTACTAATTTCTGTAAGATCAATGAACCCTATGAAATCCAGAATAGTGATGTACTCACAATAAACTACCTTAGACAGTTACTATATTTACTCATCATTGTTTTACTTTATATGCGTTGCAGAAGACATACGATTTTGTAATCAGGTGTTCCATTAGGGCGAGCCTACTACATGGTTGTTTGGTTGCAAAAGACCTTTTGAGGGTTTATGAAGAGCTTACAGGGGCTTACACCTCACCCACTGCTTACCACTGGTTGGCTTTAATTTATTCTTATTTAATGGCTTTCCTTGTCTCTGCCTGTTAATTCTATGTATTTTCCTTCTCTGCAACATAGCCTCCTTACCATCTTTCTGACTGGCTGGCTTCTATCCTTCCATTGCTCACATTTACTTTTTTTCTTTTTGGCTTTAGAGAGTGCATGTGTTTTGTAACTTCTCCCTGTTGTGCTTCTGTCACCCCAGATACCCACCCCCATGCTGCTGTCTCCTTCATGTTCTGCAAGCTCTCTCTCATGGGCTTTCTCCCCTTGCCAAACTCCCCCATGCTCCCTGTTGTTTTCTTCCTCATGTGCTTCTTCCCACCTTCCGTGTAGCTTCTCCCTTGTGTCTTACTTTTCCCCTTGACCCACACACTCCTCTTCACACCCACCCCCTCCATGTTGCTTCCCGACCTCACCCTCTTCTTGTTGCTTCCCCCAACCACAATAAACGTATATAACACATGTATTAGGCAATCCCTGTATAAATGCACATCTCTAATTTCTTTATAATCAGCGCCTAGTGACACACTCAGTCGCCAATTATAAAAAAAGACACCAGAACTCGACTGTAATAGGTTATTGCAGTCATGTTCTGACATCACAATGCCTGCTGCCAGCAGCCAAGGTGAAAGGCAGGTCAGGTCATGGAGCAGCTGTTTAAAGCAATGAAAATGAAATGTTGCTTTTCTTTCTTCTGCTCTATTTTTCTAGCTTACAGTGACTAGCAGAAAGATCATGATTATTTTTTGCATTGCTTAAATAATTATAGAAGTTAGAATCTTTCTGCATGTTTCTACACATTTTGAGTTACTGCTGCTTTTTTTAAAAAAGCGGACTTGTATTGAGCTGTTTCTAATATCGTTTGTCAACAAATATCTAACAGGTTTTGATGTGTTTAATTTTACACTAGATGGACTATTTTTATTTTGCATGTTTGCAAACATGGGCTCTCCCTGAAAGAACTATGTACCAAGGTTTTAAGTAGTTTGTGGGAAAGGTGATGGTGTGACCATGTATTATATGGTATAAAGTACCCCCTGCCATACATGATAAGGATGTTGCAAGTTCCATGACGTTATAAAGCCTCAGCCTTCGATCTCGTTCCTCTATATGATTATGCAAATCCTCTGTGACTTGCAATATCCTTATAATGTACGTCAGGGAGTACTTCATCAAGCGGCGGCTCCTCTGGTAATGCGGAGGAGCACCGCCCCACTGCTCTTTGAGCAGTGGAAAAAGGAAAAATGGAATTATAATAACACTATGTTATTATCATTTTATTTTTCCGTTGTCAGGCAGGTTTACGGGGCGGGACAGGGCTGTGCTGTCATCACAGCCAGCAGGTGAGGGAGTGGTTGGGGCACTTACGTGCACATCACGGTCTGGCGAGCCGTCATGGGCTGGTCAAACAGTCATGCGCACTTTGCATGTTCTCAACCAGGCTGTATTACAGCCTGGCTGGAGAACATGCACAAGCTCAGAGACCCTGTCTGAGCGCCAAACCACGGTGCTGAGACCAATCGCGATGCTGCTGTCATGGTGACAGCAGTGTCATGATTGGCTTAGGGGGGCCTGTGTGTGATTCTTGCTTCCAGCAGAAAAAGAAGAGGGCGGAGGCGAGGCGGCGGCCGGCAGCACGGTAAGTAATTTGTAAATTATTTTTCTATCCAGCCACCCCCACCCCTCCCATACTTCTCTGTGGCAGCCGCCACTAACTTTATCCTTTACATATTTTAGTTGGAGGCCCATCCGCATTAAAAAGAGCATTTCCACTACTTTATTTTCATTTCGTTTTTTTTTACCGTTCCCTCTTGGATCAGTGATAAAAGTGGCTTACCAAATGAGGCATCTTTGCACCTTTATTTATTTATTAATTTTTTTCTTTTCGCATTGCTGAAAAACATCTTGCTGATGCTGTACAGCACTGACAAAAAGCACTGGTAAAGTCATTAGGTCCCAAATACAATACTTATTGGCTTTGCCAATGCTTGTTATCCTACCCCTTTGAAAAAAGCCCTTTAACATTGGAAAAATATGTCAGCATGCGCAATTGCATTGATGCTGAATGAAACGAAGCCATTGATTTTATTGGTGACATGTATTTTCTGCCCTCCAACTTCCCTGGGTTTCATGACTCGTGTGCGAACTGCACTCATGCAATGAAGACTGCCTTCCATTTTTAAGTTTAATACATCAGTTATATATCAGCCGTTTTTAATTTCATAACCACCTGTAATTGTTAATCCTTCAACATCACGCAATGCATTTCGGGCAACCTGTCCATCGGTAGGGGCTCTGCGATCCCTGTTCATGGCTCTTCTTTCAGTTCAATGTACTGACGCACATGAATTACGCAAAACTGACAAACGCCACATAACACTGCTCGTGGTTCAGGCCCAGTTTATGAAATCTAGAGCATTAGGAGAGTAACAGTTTATGTTCCATGTTTGTACGCCATGAATACGCATCATAGTACTAAAGAATTGTAGGAGACGAGTAATGCTATGGCTAAATCAGAGTACGAGTCAGCAACAAAATTGTCCACAGGAGGGTTTTATTTTTTAGTTAGGCTGTATATATTTCGTGCTTTCATGGTGTTTGTGCCCTAATCAGCAATCATATTTTAAGTGATGAAGTATTTTTTGCTGTCTTACTCTTTCTCTGTGATTAGGAATGTGAGAAGTTGGCCTGGCATATGCTGTCCACTAGTTCTAGTGGGCACCTTGCACCAGTCCAAACAACCCCTTATGGAGATAGGTTAAAGACAACCTTTAGTGAAAGCTATCCTAGTGGTAGCTATGGAGAGCAGCCTTCAGGCTAAGTCTTGAAGGAATGTAAAGCAGCTTGTTTTACCAGTCTATAATCTCTTGAGTGACCAAATGAAAGAGGACCACAACAGGTATATATATAAAATATATGTATTTAGTCTTAAACACACCCCTCTAGTCTCTTTATGAGGCAAGAGTTCGAAGTACATAAGTTACAAGTCAAATATCAGCAGTATTTAGCACAATACACGTTTGAGCCCTAGGGGCGTACCAAACCATATACTAAAATAGTGGTATAAGAACCACGACTGAGCTAGACACAAGGCCTAGAGCCTGTAGAAGTGCTTGGACCCCAAGGAACCACCCAAGGTAGTGACACAGGGGACCCACGGGGGACGCGTGCAGTGTGAGAACACAGCCGCGAGCCACCGTTGACTTCTATGGGGAAAGTCGCGGTTGCATTTTTAAAAGGAAAGGACACTTAGAGGAGGACTTGGAGCAAACCCCTTTAGAACTAGGCAGTTCTAGAGTCAATACCCACGGGAGCACCGGAGTACTCGAGTTACCTCACCCAGGAAGCCGGGTGCATAGGTGTCTTTTGGCGTCGGGTTTCGTCGTCGTTTTCAATGGCGATCTGCTGCAGCGGGCTGCTGGCGACCAAGTCAAAAGTGTCCGGGTGGATACAAGAGTGGATCGAAGATCTGAAGGACCTGAAAGCAGAGGGGACAGAGTCTGGGTCACTAGCCAGTGACCAGGAAGGCGATGAGCGGATGCCCACCGATGTCGGGTGCTTCAGGTAGGTTGACGGTCGTCTTGACTCTTCAGCCCCGAGGTCCAGGAGGCATCAACGATGACCAGGAGCTGGATTCGAGCTGTCCCATGACGTCTGTCGATTGCTGCAGTGTCGGCGACCAGATTGGACCCAACAAGCCTTGGCAACGACAAGTCACGTGGAAATAAAGAAAGGACGTTGATGCAGACCAGCAAGGTCTGGGGGACTCACCCAGCGAGGGTAAGTCAGGGCACGTCTGGAGAAACCAGTAAAGCCCAAGCAGAAGAAGAGTTGCCTTCGGGAGGGCCCACTAGCCAACGGACTAGCGACCGCGAAGGAGCCTTGAGTGGACACACTTGGAGCTGGCTCACAGGACACTCGTGGAGTGGAGGCCAGTGATCTTCAGTGCAGTCGGTGCTGGAGGCGGGGGCTACTCAGAGCCCAAAGCACAACTTCGTGGGAGACCAGGAAGAGGATGCACTTACAAAAGTTCTCGGTGTCCAGGGGTCTCGGTTCCACGTTACCCACGATAGCTACGTGCCTCAGCTTTGCTGGGGTCTCAGGACAGCCTCGGGGAAGTCTGGAAATCTACCTCTGGTGTTGCAAAGACTTCGGCGTCCGGCGGGAGCTTCAGCGATGCAGACCGGATAATTGCTTCTTAGGTGCCTGCCAAGCAGGGGAGTCACTCCTTGACCCCAAGGGAGATTCTTCAGTCCTCTAATCTTTAAGTAGAGCGTCGAAGGTCCAGGATTCGGCTTCAGAGTTTCGTCCAGGGATATCTAAAGTCCTAAGGACTGGGGTCCCATACTTATACCAAGTTAGGGGGTTGGACATACTCTGGGGACCCACCTATGGGAGGGTCAGGGAAGAGGGGTGGTTACACCCATTCCCTTTGTCCAGTTTCACACCAGAGCAGGGGCAGGTAGCCCCTGCAACCGGTTTGAACTGGGCTATGCACAGGGACACCAAATGTGCGCCCAGTGCAGGACTTCAAAGCACCAGAGAGTGTTCCCGCCCAGCCCCAATACACACTATCCTGTCTGGGGAGGTGGTTACACCTCCCTTCGACAGGAAACCTATTGTCCAGGCCTCCCCTGCCGGAGTTTCGGTCAGCAGCAGGAGGCCAGACCCGTGTCTGTGGCAGCGGCATCCATTTCGTGATGCCAGGGCTCTGTAAAGTTAATACCGGGTATGCCGGTGGGTACATGTCTCTCCCTCTAGAAGGGTGGAATGCTACCCCCGCCGCCAGAACTGGTGGGGGGGGGGTAGTATTCCAAGATGGTTGACACCAAACACAACATGTTTCCGTGCAGCCATCCCAAAGTTAGCATTTAACGCGAGGTTATAATGCACTTAAGAGTATATGGTCAGGCTGCACCACAAACAGCACCAGAGGATTGACTACGAACGCTGAAGAGGGGCTCTGCTCATGCAGGGGCACCCTCTCACATAAAAACCAAGCACTCTGCCTTTAGGATTGTTAAGGCCTGCTATAGGAGTGACTTATAGGTTTATATGTGTGTGCAATGGTAGTGATATAGGTAGCCTATATCACAGTAAGGGGTGCATGCACCACCTTACCCAGGCTGCAGTAGCAGTCCTGTGGTGTCATTTTGGAGGGCCTTCCAGGGGTGGCACAATACATGCTTCAGCCCCTGGTAGGCCCCTGGGATGCCTATGCCCTTGGTACATAGTATACCATATGCTAGGGACTTATAAGGGCACCCCAGAATCCAATCTGGGATGTACCTAAAGTACATGGAATCAATTTAGAGAGGAAGCAGCTAGGCTGGGGTCCTGGATAGCAGGGCCCCAGCCAGACTAAAGTAAAAAAAAACAGTGATTCACCAGCAAAAAAGTGGGGGTAACCATAAGAGGCAGATCCTACTCTCCTACAAGGAATATGATAGAAGTGTTTTCATTGAACTGAGAAAAAGTGTGCCCAGGACTGACTTTCGACTAACCTTTTAATAAAGTGAATGCATATTTCTTAGCTCAAGTTAAGAAGTCAGACATCTAGGTGAATGGGTTTAGGAGAAAAAAGGGAATAGCACTGCTTGTTGATTCGGAAGTGCAGAGGAAATATTCACACAAAATGTAAACTGCTGCAGATTAATCTAAAACCATCCAATGTGGCTGATCCTGCACTCCAGGACTGAAAAATACATATTCCCAACCACCTGCTCGAGCTCACAGCCTACACATCAGAGGCAAATATGCAAGATGAAAGAGACATGAGAATTAGCAACTGACACTTCAATGGTTTTAGAACTATTTGACAGGGTCATTTAAACAAGGCAAGCAAAATCACCACATCCTGCCTTTTTGTGCATCTACTCAAATCCAAGACTGCATTCAAATGACAAAGAGCTTGCTTTGTTTTATCAAACATGCAATCTCAGAGTGTTACATCCACATACATGAGCTGAATATGTGAAAGACATTTTAGCCAAGTATTTCAGAATATGCATGAAACTTTCCCAAAAACAAGTTACTCCACGTGGTGATTTCATGCAAAAGTTTGCGCTGATCTTCAAGAGGAAACCAAGAAAAACGGTGGGGGTCCAAAATTGTGATTTCCCTTCTTAATTCCCATAGGGAAGTTTGCTGTCCAACACAGTGGAATTACACCAAATAGAACCTTATTCAGAAAGCCTGTTTTTGTGATTTGGTGTACATCCTTTCAGCCATTTTTAAACAACTAGCCTTTAAAGAGGGCTCAGGTTGGGCATGAAGGGGGTTAAACTTCAGAAAATGTTAGAGATATCTGGACGGTCAATTTGCAGAAGTACTGTGGTACTCCTGTGGTTCCAAAAGGCAAAATAAATTATAATTCTCAAATCTGTTTGGACAAGGGAGCTTGGAACCATAGTCCCAAGGTTCTGTTTGGCTGGTCATAACATTAAGACAAAATATTGTGGCCACACTACAGGACTCAGGGATTGGGTCCCGGCCGGCTTCAGGGCAGTGCGACTGGTGCGCTCGCACTGGGCGCTGACCTGTGGAGGGGGCACTGACCTCAGGGGGGGTGCTGTGTTAAGCAATTACTTATGATTGGAGAGATGAGGGGCACTTTTGCCTGGTGGTAGTTAGAGAATCTGAGGAAGCTGTCATGTGGCGTGGGGCGCCAAAAATGATTGTCGCACCGGGTGCCAACAGCACTAAAGGCGCCCCTGGGTCCCAGAGTCCTGGAAAATAGTAAAAACAGGTATATGAGGGGCAGGAGGACACACCCTGATCCCCAAGGCCCAGGTGGGGGAGACCCACAGGGAGCCCTCAATGATTTAAATCTGTAAATAGTTTTTGTTACAGGTCACTCAGTGGTACCATAGGACCTGGTGAGTCCCTAAGAGATACTCAGGACTACTGTGGTACTACAGTATCACAGTAGTTTTGCAGCCCCCCCCCAAAAGAAAAAGAGGTTGACCACCTTGTGGTGGGATGGGCAATGTGAGGCAGGGCTGGCTGCCTGGATAGGCATTGAGCATTGTGGCTGGCCGAAGGCCAGGCCCTGTGGCCAACCTCTCCTGCACACCATCAAAGGCTGTGAGCAGCAAGAATATGCTGAATCCCAGCAGGTTGCAGCCAGGCCTGCACCCAGCCTCCACTGTGTAAGGTTCTTAGGCCATGCACACTCAGGTTGCCCGCCTGGAGGTTTTACACATGCTAAATCTAGAAAAGGATCTAAAAACTCAGGAAATTCATTGAAAAAGCAAGGGTTAAAGTGGCACTAATGTTAAGTATAATAAAAAGATCTTGATGTACGGTAAAATTAAATCCCCAGAAATTCACCGAAAAAAGGTATAAAAACAAACATTAAAATAACATTATACATTTGAAACCTGAAAAACCATTGCAATTCACAAGTTATAGTTTGGTCACTCACTATAACTTGTGCCTCCATCATGCAGTAGTTGTGATCCAACATATTACATCTTTCTTGAAATGATAAATGACATAATTTCTTGGTTCAATTAGATGAACTATAAAGCTACTGGTAATTATGCTGCCAACTGTTGAAATTATGCTGTGTCTCCTGCAGTTGGTCCCAGGCGATAGGTTTCAAGGGAGGTGAGAGGGTTTGGCAACCTTCTCTCGGACCCCAATGCATTTAAGCATTGCAACTGTTAATGGGAAGATAAGAATCCTGTCATATGAGCCCGATATGTGATCTTTGCTAGAACGCATGTACTGGGCGTTCTCATCAAAGGTGTGAAGAAAGGATTTTCGGTCTTACGAACTTCATCCAAACTCTTGTTGTAATCTATGGTTTTTTGGCTGTACGACATTTATTTAATATCTCCCTTGTGTTTGTGTGTGTATGCAGACATCCTTGTGGTGTTTAGTTGTGTGAATATATAGCTGTAGGTGTGATATGGTGGATGTATTTGGTGTACTGTTTTCAGATTGTTCATAATAATTAAGGCTCCCAGTTTTCTGTTTTTACTGATTTTTACTTATAAATGCAGAGAGAAAACAATGGTTTTCCTGTTTGTATTTATTTTTAAAAGTGTAAAAATACT
Organism: Calotriton arnoldi; assembly: GCA_963921515.1. NCBI lineage: Eukaryota > Metazoa > Chordata > Amphibia > Caudata > Salamandridae > Calotriton > Calotriton arnoldi. Next base: position 2,065,054 of record CAWUFW010001476.1, on the reverse strand, counting down.
GAAAATTGTGGTTCTTGTGAGAGAATTTTCATGTGGTCTTTGATAAACTCCAGGCAAAAGCTGAGCAGAGAGACAGCATGGGAAGTCAAAAAATAGGATGAGATTTCCTTACATACCGGCATATGTGAACATATATTTATAGTATAAGCTAATATGTACCTGTGGGTATAGTGTTTTGGTATATGTTGCTGCTTAACTTGCTAAAACGCGACAGGCATCCACATATGAGTGCACATCTAAGAGTTAAATAAATGTGGAAATATACGATTTTGCTACTCCATTTATTCTCAAAATACAAACTAAGGGGTCGATTACGATGGTGGGCGGATCGCCACCGCCCGCATGGCGGTGGCGATCCGCCCGCCATTTTCGTCCGTCCGCCACCAAATTCCCCCCGCCATATTACCATGGCGGAGGGGACCCCGGCGGACGGAAAGACCGTCCGCATGGTTTCCGCCCGGCCGATCAGTCGACCGGGCGGAAAAGGGATTAATATGGTGGCGGTGTCTGCAAGACACCGCCATCCACATTATGATGCCGGCGGTGATGAGCCTTTCCGTGGCGGCGTCGCCATGGAAAGGCTCGCGGTCTTTGCTGTTGGGGGCCCGTTGCGGGCCCCCAGGGTGTTGGGGGGGTGGGGGCTGCACATGGGGGGGTACCTATGTACCTGCATCTGCATGCACAAGGTGGCAGGCACCGCGCGGTGCCTGTCACGTTGTGCATGCAGATGCACAACATGCATTTCCAGCACTGTGGCGGGCGGGGTTGTGAGCACCGCCCGCCACAATGCTGGAAATGGGGGATGCCACCGCCACTGTGGCGGTGGCATCCTAATCACATGTGCGGGACCGCCGCACACATAGCGGGCAGTCCCATTTACCGGGGCGATGGCGGGCGGACAAAGTCCGCCCGCATCATAATCGGCCCCTAAATATGGATAAATACCAATAAGATAACCAAAAAATAAATATGGATAAATACAGATGGAAATGTTGAAAAAATAAATACCATAAAACCAGTAGCCCTAATAATAATTAAGGGTGTCATCTGATGCATGTCTGATGATACGTTTTGTTATGTGGTAGCAACTTGAACAACACAATGTACCTCATTACAATGATATATTAAATCTACATTCCCCAAAGTATGCTTACTTAAAAAAAAATATATATATATATTTATATATGTATATATGTATGCGTAGTGACCCATAACATTTAGTCCATTAGGTAGCCTCAATATGCTTATCAATAATTTCACGTTTCTTAGATTTTCATTATCCATAATTTCACATTTCTTAGATTTTCATTATCCATAATTTCACGTTCCTTAGATTTTCATTACCCATAATTTCACGTTTCTTAGATTTTCATTATCAATAATTTCACATTTCTTAGATTTTCATTATCAATAATTTCTTTTTCCTTAGATTTTCATTTTTGTGATTGATGTTGCATATTAGCTGTTCTCCCCTTCTTGATCAATTTACCCGAAGCAAACTTAGAAACCGGGGGGGCATATTATCAACGGCCAGCGATAATTATTGCTGGCCGTGATTAGCGACGTATTCCCTAACGCAGGCTATCTCTGGAATTTATCGCCCTGGTAGCGCGTTATTAACAACGCGTTTCTCCAGGGCGATAAAAATTCCAGAGATAGCGAGGTTATCGCTCGTTTGCAGGGAACATCGCTGGTTTTCCAGCGATGTTCCCAGCAAACGGCGATAACTTCTGCTGATACGACCCTGTGGTCGTATCAGCACAATCCACCTCCTATGTCTAACATAGGTAAGTCAGGATTGCAGCAGACGTTAGATTTTGGCGAAAACGGCCGTTTTCGCCAAAATTTTACGTCTGCTATAATCCTGTGGGCTGCTTTGTAAATATCGCGATGTGAACATCGGCGATATTTGCAACATAGCCCATCCGAGGTATCGCCAGTGACGCTCACTTTGCATCTCATTAGAGATGCAAAGATGGGCGTTGAGGGAAAGGGCGATAATGCAAGGATTCACGCGATAGCCTGACCTTGCTGATTAGGCGATAAGATTATCGCCGCTTTTCAGTCCGAAACGGACGCTAAAGCGGCGATAATTGTTTATCGCCTCGTTGATAATATGCCCCAGGATTTCTATTTGATCAGCATTGTGCAAGAGCATGTGCTGAAATATATCTGTTGAAATGACTTAAAATACCCCGCGTTTAGTCAGACCTGTGGTACAAGAAATAGCATTTCCACCTGTGAAAAACACCTTAATTTTCAGGTGCTTCCATCACAGCGTAATCTGTCAGTGCGTTCTGACAAAGTATGCTTCACAAGTATCATCAGGTTGTAGCATGTACTACTTAAATGATTGAGGCCCCAAAACAGAGAGCGTGGGTATTTTTTTAGCACTGTTCTCAGAATATCTGGAGAATTACACATGTGGAAAAGAATAATTTACCGATAAAATGCATAAGTCCCTTAAGTGATGTGATAAAAATAAAGTGTAAACTTTTACAGATACTGTAAAAAACGTTTACTGTAATTATTTTAAATGCTATTATTTTTAAATCCGAAGTTTGTACTTTTTAAAGCTGCATGAACTGATATCGAAAGCAGTTCACGTCAATATATATATATTGTTTTTTAAAACACCGTTTCCAGTGCAATTAACTTGACTGCTTTCAGTGCACTGGCAATTACCAGCACGTAATCCTGCGGACTTGTCTCAACAATAGCTTCACATTCAGAATAGAACCTCTTTTGTATATGGAAGTCTAAATGAACAGGTTTGTGACTGGAGTCCAAAGCGGATGTTTAAAGTATCCATTAAACGAAGCACCGTAATTTGTGAAGAATAACATGGTGTTTTGTGAAGAGATCCTCTCTATCAACAGCGTGAAAGCACCGGATAAAGAAGGTATCACAGTTTGGACTGACTCCCACCTCAGGCTAGTGCGCTAGTTAATGAGAAGGATTTAGAGATACCGCTCTTTGTTTACATTCTAGATTTTGAAGGCAGTCCATTGCAGACAGCGCACATTGAAGATGTTTGCTCCGGAAGTAAATCTCACCCTGAAGCCTCTGTGTAGTCGCTAACGTTGTTTGGAATATCATTCGCACTGTTTCTGAGTATTAGTTGCTTAATCTCGAAGTCTCATGGCAAGCAGCTGCATAGACAAGCATTTGCAATGCAATAGGTCTCGCATGTACGCGACTTAAAGCTATTGGCATTGTAAATGACAATGCCTTTTATTTATGTTTTAAAAACGAAAACAATAATAAAAGGCATTGTCATTTACAATGTCAATAGCTCAAACTTGCGTAAATGCGAGACCTATTGCATTGCAAATGCTTGTTTAACTTTTCCCCTTGTTAGGATCCCCTCCACTAACTTTCTTACCTTCACGCAGCACTAAGCGCCTAGACGCCTTCGGGCAGCAGTGAGCTATACAAAAGTATTTGTCATTTCATTTTCAAGTAAAGCCCATTGCCCGAGTAAGTATGGCAAATGGTCACTTTGCCTAGGGCGCCAAATCTGCTAACATCGACTCTGCTACAACCCCAGCAGGAGGACTGGAGGGCACCCTCACACACAGAACAGATGCAGCGCAGGTTTCAGCGTGGGCAGTAGAACAGCACACACTGCAAAGATCCCTAACACACAGGATAGGGACAGCATGGGCGGCTGCACTGCAAGCATCTCTCACACAGCACAGGTGCAGCACTAGCTACTGTAGTTAATGCTACCCTCACACACAGCCTGCCACAGTGTGGGCAGCAGCTTTGCAAGCTTCTCTCACACACAGGATAGGCACAGAATAGACAGCAGCATTGCAAGCATCCCTCACACACAGAACCGGTCTCAGCATGGACAGAGGCACTGCAAGCATCCTTCACACACAGCCTGTCACAGTGTGGGCAGCAGCAATGCAAGCATCCCTCACACACAGAACAGGTCTCAGAATGGACAGCAGCACTGCAAGCATCCCTCACACACAGGAAATTGCACAGAATGGACAGCAGCACTGCAAGCATCCCTCACACACAGAACAGGTCTCAGAATGGACAGCAGCACTGCAAGCATCCCTCACACACAGCCTGTCACAGTGTGGGTAGCAGCACTGCAAGCATCCCTCTCACACAGGAAATTGCACAGACTGGACAGCAGCACTGCAAGCATCCCTCACACACAGAACAGGTCTCAGAATGGACAGCAGCACTGCAAGCATCCCTCATACACAGAACGGGGCTTAGCATGGGCAGCAGCACTGCAAGCATCCCACACACACAGAATAGGCACAGAATGGACAGCCCACTGCAAGCATCCCTCACACACAGAACCGGTCTCAGCATGGACAGCAGCACTGCAAGCATCCACCACACACAGCCTGTCACAGTGTGGACAGCAGCACTGCAAGCCTCCCTCACACACAGGATCATCACAGAATTTACAGCAGCACTGCAAGCATCCTTCACACACAGGATCCTCACAGAATTTACAGCAGCACTACAAGCATCCCTCACACACAGAACAGGTCTCAGAATGGACAGCAGCACTGCAAGCATCCTTCACACACAGCCTGTCACAGTTTCGACAGCAGCACTGCAAGCATCCTTCACACACAGCCTGTCACAGTGAGGGCAGCAGCACTGCAAGCATCCTTCACACACAGCCTGTCACAGTGTGGGCAGCAGCACTGCAAGCATCCTTCACACACAGCCTGGACAGCAGCACTGCAATCATCCCTCGCACACAGAATGGACAGCAGCACTGCTAGCATCCCTCACACACAGAACAGGTCTCAGAATGGACAGCAGCACTGCAAGCCTCCCTCACACACAGCCTGTCACAGTGTGGACAGCAGCACTGCAAGCCTCCCTCACACACAGGAACCTCACAGAATTTACAGCAGCACTGCCAGTATCCCTCACACATAGAACGGGTTTCACTCCAGTCAGGAGCAGTAGGATCTGTTCTTGCAGGTAGAAAAGCTACAGAATTGGAAGCAACGGCACAAGCTTGTTTCACTCACAGATACAACAAAGGCAGTGGTGGTGAAAGCGTCCCTCACTTGAAGGCAGCTGCAGCACAGACAGTAGCAGTGCAAGCTTCACTGGCACACAAAGCAGGAAAAGAATGAGTAGAGTACCAGCTCCACTCACAGATAGAAAGGGGATGCTGCAGATACTGGGGCTCAAGAATGTCAGCTTTAAACACAAGAACAGGCATCCTTCCTACACACGCGACACAGCATAACCAACAGCAGTATGTTTCAACCAACACACGATTGTTTCAGTTGTGTATAGCATGAGCCTAGTCCAAGGGAATTACAGCGCTTTACACGAGCACTAGGTTACAATTCACTTGGTCAGATTTGTCTATTTTTATGCAGGGGGAGATTAAGTGATGTGTCAGGAATCATGGGGTGTTAGGACAGCGCCGTGACTTGAACCTGGTTTCCCCGTTCCAAAGTCAGCAGTTCTGGCCGTTAGGTCACATCTCCTCCGCCAGCAGTGCCTCCATCGACTTCTCACACAGAGTACACACAGGACGAGCAGATTTAGGGCAAGCTTCACCCACATGCACAGGAAAGCTTTAGAACTCTTGGCAGCCAAGCTTACTTCATTTACACATAAAGCAGGTACGTGATTGACAGCTGCGAAGCCCCCCAGCTCCTCCCGCAGAGCCTCGATACACAGCAGCAGCACGCGCTCAGAAAATGTGGAACTTAGCAACATTTTGAATGTGATGAAATGAGTCACTAATCTTTTGTTGGGAAACCGCTGTAGGCTTCTTCAAACATTGTAGTGTAACAACAGGTCGATGGGGTGCGAGTAGGGCGGGTGTTGCATGACACGGGCTCATTAGAATAGACGTTGTGCTGAAGAGGACACCGTACTGCTGCGTACCCGCTTAATTCATAGTCCGTTCTTCTCATGCAAAGAACGTGTGCAGGGGCACGAAGTTTTTGTTAGGAGCTAGTTTCCAGCGCTGCTTCTGAATCCCAGTGATGTGAGTACCAAGGGTGCCTATGCCTGAATCCACCCCACGCCACTTCCTCCCATCGCCCTCCACTTCCTGCCTCTTCCTCTCTCTCTCTTGCAGTTTTTTCTCATCCGTTTGCTCTCCTTGTCGCTGTTTTCCTAGCTTTCTCTTCCACCTTCTGTCTCCCTTTTATACATTTCGATCTCCGATCCCCAAAAATTAGTGCTGCTCCCCACTACGTGCAAGCACCGGCACAAATTAAGCACTGCACGGGCGCATCCTTGGTGCGGGCAGTTCCTTCCCTCAAATCCTAGGGAGAGTGGGTGTTGCTTTCGCAGCCTTGTCCTTACCCAGTAAGAAGCGCCTTCAAGGACTCCACAGCAGCAGCCCTGATTTTGGACACCCCTGGCAGCAGAACGCTGAGTCAGCAGTCACATCCCGCCTCTATAATTCTCATCCTGTTTCCAGGCACTTTAATTAAAGGGGCCTCCCTCCTCCCCCCCACCCGAGCCTGGTCTCGGCACACAATGGCCTCCGTGTCATGTATCTCAGAGACACAAAGAGGCACTAAAAGATGAACTGCGCCGCCCTGCATAGGTCTGCGCTGCCAAGGCGATCGCTTTAGCGCTCGGAGGAGTGGCACTGGCACCAGCAGGGCCTTGGAAAGGACCCTTCACAGACAACCTGCCCGCTTTTTGTTTCGTTTCTTTCATGCATTGAATTTAATTACATTAAACAGCAGTTGAATTAAAAAGACATCCTGTGCATTTGAAGGCCGCAATCACTGGAGGAACGCCTGGCCCACCTTTCAACGCAACCAGGGCACAAGTCCTAAAACAAGCGCTTGCCATCTGTTTTCACTCAGCCGCTTGTTTATATTTGCATCGCGCTTTCACTTTCACTGAAAGCGCGATGCAAAAATAAACACGGGGGTGAGTGAAAACAGATGGCCCCCATAAAGATAAGAAATTGCTTTGCGACAGCAGCAAAGCAGACGACCCAGTCCGGATCGGAGGCGAAAGGGCGTCAACAAAAAAACCTCATTTCCAATGGCAGGCCACTGTTTAGCATAAACGGTGACGCCAGCCAATGGAAATGAGGGGCAGGGCTTCAAGTCCCCTTCTGAAATCTGCTTTCTTACAATATCTCTCGCCCAGCGAGCAGCGCTTTGCGCTGCAACGCCAGGCGAGACCTAAAAATGGAGTCCATTTTTTTGTTAATAAACTGGTGATCATGGACGTCATTTAGGGGTCGCCCCATGCGACCCCTAGCACTGTGCCTGCGACCCCCTAAACTCAGAGGACAGTAGCTAACTTGGAAAAGAATCATTTACTGTTGCAAGTGGTGTGGATCGTCTCCGTGCCTCCTGCTGACCCTGAGCTTGTGGAGGGAGTAAGAAAGAAATACAGGGGATAAAAGGAGAGAGAAAGAGAGAGAGGGGGGCAAAGGTAAAAGGCTCCGAGGTGAAATGAGAGTAGAATAATGAAAGGAAGAAGACACTACGGAGAGAAGGGTGAAAGATCAAAAGACAAAGACAGTAGGATATGTTTTTGAGAGAGACAAAGAGGGATGAAAAGACACCAATAATACTGTGACATAGACAGGTGAGAAAGGACAGATAAGGGAGTATGAGTGGTAGGATGAAGGTGAAATAGAGTGGAAAAAGAGACATAAGTGAGAAAGTCAGGTGAACTAGAGGAAGACGTATTATAAGGAGATCAGTGAGAAAGACAGTTAAGATAGAAAGGAGAGGTGAGAAAGAGTCAGCAACAGGTGAGATAGACGTGACAGATAAAAAGTTAGACAGTTAACAAACAGATGAGGGGAGGGTGTGATGTCACTTACGCTATCCCTGGCATTTTGGTGAATTGATGCCGATGCTTGTGATTGTCTGCAGCACCTTCCGCAATGTGAAAAATGCATGTTTCGTTTTCCCCATCACTATGTGGCAGGCACCACGCGGTGCCTGCCACCTGGTGCAGGAAAATGTAGGGGGGCACCATAGGTGCCCCCAAGTACAAAATGAAAGTGCCCCTGCACAAGGGGTGCCCGCAACGGGCCCCCAAAGTCAGTCTCTGCCAACCTTTGAATGGCGGAGGAACCGCCAACCAAAGGCTGGCGGAATAAGGCATCCTAATGTGGCGGACGGTGCCTGCTAGGCACTGCCACCATTCTGGGTATGCTTTCCGGGTCCAGCAGGCAATCGTAACGATTGCCTGTGTCGGACCTGTGGCGGACGGGCTTTCCGCTCGCCAGCACTCCGCCCGCCATCCTTATCTGGCGGGCAGAGATTGGGCGCACGATGGCGGTGAACCCGCCACCAGAAGGCTGCCGGTGGCAGGTTCACCGCTATCATAATCAGGCCCTAAGTTTTTTAACTGTAGTTTACAGTTAATAGTAAAATACGAGACGTAAAGGGTGCAACCAGTTTTTAGCTAAGAGAAAAACTGATTGGACATTACAATCTAGGTAGCCTTATTTGTATTGCACTGATACTGTACTCAGTGGGTACAAAATCTAGAGAACAACCAGGTTTCCCTTCATGTTAACCACTTCACTGCGCTTTAAATGAGGCTCACAGTAACTTAGATATAAGACAATATTCAGTAATGAAAACCTGGACATCGACGTCATGTCGGAGGGTTTAAAAGTAGACACAAAATAAAGATGTAGCAAAAATGAAGTAAAAAAACAAACTCACATTGAAAAATTTGTAGAACATGCATTGGAACATACTAATTGCTTTAGAGAAGTGAGAACATATTGCCATTGAGTTGTGGAATACCAAATGTAGGTGCCTTTCAGAAGGATTAGGAACTACTGCAAAAGTAGAGATTATCATATATAGGCACAGAATTACAAAACATCAGTTGTTAGCTGTGATTCAATGTCAGATGAAACAAAACAAGATATATCCAAACAACAAAAAATAAAGAAAAAAAATGCAGAGCAGCAGAATTTCCTGAAAACTCAATATGAAATTCTGTTTGAACAGTGTCATCCCAACGGTGCCCTCCAGCACTCATTGTACTCAGTCTTGTAAAGACCAAACCAGGTGATATCACTGAGGGCTTTGTGCTGACTGGAACAATGGATTGGACATTTTTTTTAAAAGGAAAAAAACAGAAAATTACCACAGAAGGCTCCCTTGTCCACCTTTTCTCACACTAGTAAAGGTAATAATACATCCCACTCAGCTCGCAATTGTTAGCAATGATGAATGCATAAGCTCTACCACGTTTCAACTCGCTCTACTAGGAAGACATAACTCTCTATATCACGCTCTAACAATTGTGTATTTGTACCTTTTTCACTCTCCTATTTACCTCCAACGAAGTTAAAGTATCTTCTTATGCCTTTGCCAAGCTCATATTTTTTAAATAAAGAATAAGACCAGTGTGTACAGATGATACAAGTGGTCAGATTCTTCAGCAACTAAGATTACACAGGACACATCATCAAAGCTGTAAAGTTGATGTCATGTTTGCCTAAATTTTCTGAAACATAAGCTGCCAACACACTATTGATTTGTAACTTTCATGCATATGAATCATCTTACAATAATTTGTTAATGACATTTATGGTAATAATTATGTTATCATATTTAATGTTACTAATCCATGTCGTTTTATATAATGAAGTAACTAACAAATGCAAGATTGAAGCACTTTGTAAAGACTACCTATATCATTATTAATCATGTAAAAAGATCTTATTCAGTTCTTTACTTCTTATCAGTGCAATAAGCAACATTAATCTAAAAGTACATTTGTTGCAAGTACACCACACTTTAATAAATAAAATACAAAGTACTGGCTTGACTGTAGTCTTGAATTTTGTTGTTTTTTGTACATCAGAAACATAGCTCAAACCTAGTATCAACCAATAACAGGTAGTTGAATGGTTGACTTTATTATTCAAAGTAATTACAACTGTAAGGACAATAACTGTCTTTGTATATTGACCTTGGAGATATTGCCAGTATCCTGTACTATTTTTACATTCTTTACTGTTGGTGTACTAGTCGTATAAAGGACAGTGAATACTCTTATTCTCCTCATTCCCTCCTTTTTTTAGTACCCATGCCAATTCCAAGTAAAATTTGACCATTTCCTGGAAATCGGTCTCTGGGTCAGAACCCCTCACTTTCAGAATCATTCTTTTGTAGATTATATGACAGTTTTAAATTTTATCAAATTTTGAGTCAGGCCTTTGTCACCATGAGCCATATCTTAAATCTTTTATTAAGCTCTAGCTCGTGCAATAGGCGAGATATACCTATTCTGTGTGGGCAGTAATTTGACCTTAACCTTTGTTATTCCCAACCACCCTATGAGAATAAAGTGTGTAACTATTTTTCTTCTGAGTTTGGCCATGGAAAAGACTTTATTTAAGAGCAGCTTAAACAAGCTTGTTCTTTCCTCCACTTGGTGCTTAAACAGACTATGCCAACTTGAATTAACCCTTTTAGGACTATTCTTTATACTTATGTCTCTATTTTCTTTGTACTTTAGGAGGTTGACTTTTTTAATATTGTCTTGTGTTAACTCAAAAAAATAAGAATTTATTTGATTGATGCTTGTTTTGTATTGTGACAAAAATTAAAGTTTACATTTTCAATCACAAATGGTGATACCACAAACATTTCTAAACAATTTGCATTGGGATTAAACTAATAGTCTGATAAAGGTAAAAATGCTATTTTGCAAGAGGGCTCTTTGAGCAATTGGCACTTATAAATAAACATGAGTTGTAGAGCGCTTCGAATTCTACATCTGACATCCCCTGTCCCTGTGAACTACACATCAATTTGTCCAGTAATCGGTAAGTAGGGAAAGTGAGTGATCTTTCACCAGACTTAACTTCCGTCGACTGTTTTTCAGCTCGTGCCTGAAGGTGATTTCTTAGAATTATTTGCCACAAGGAGGGCATTTAGCTCCATCAAGTGTCCTTGTCATTTTTAATGGTTTAGTTGCCAATACACACCCTTGCTCTATCTGTTTCTTTTTAGTTTTTTGGAAGAAGTGTGTGGCTGTCCCAATGCCTCAGATGTTTTTTAATTGTTGAAAATTCCTTCTGGGATGGTCCTGCAGTCTCAACAAACTCACAGCTCATTTCTTTACTTGATTTTGCTGGAGAAAGTGGCATGTTCTCAATTTCAGTACTAAGCTGAAGCTTCAATCTTCTAGAATAATCTAATATGGGCTTTCACACTGGTTGCAGCATGTAATTGCTTGTTTGATCCTTGTTTGATGATCTCATAATGGAGTTGAAAAGTGACTGTTCCAGAGTCCTGATACATCTGGATTACTCTATTGCTTTGGACACCATCCATCAGCTTCTTCTCATGCAGCACTGTGGTGGAAGATGTAATCTAAAGAACTGGCTTGGCTTGGGTGGGTTTCTCACCAATGGATGCAAGACAGTCTCGTCTTAAATCTGAGGGGGTGGTCCCCCAACAATCTGCCATCTTTCCTTTATTATTTATGATTTAAATCTTTTTATTGATTTTAAAGATGCATAGGTTAACAGTAGCCGCCACCTAAATCCCATGGCCGGTGGGGAGCAATAAAGAAGAATTATTCAAGAGGAAATTAAAGAAAAGGAGCAAGGAGCGAAGATTTAAGAGAAGAAAAGTTCAGAGTTCTGGTGCCTAAGACGGGTTCCTGATTACACCATGTTGACGGGTAGCCACAGGGGGGGATTATTCCCTTGTTTGGGGTTGGTCGCTTGGCTGGGATTTCATGGTGGGGAGTCGTAGAACTCGGAGGTTTCTTGGACACGTGAGTTCCATAAATTCGGAGGAAAGAAATTCGATGGTGGTACCCCATGTTTTATCAATCCTGGGTAGGGTGCGGGCCAAACCGGCTGTAATCTTTTCCATGCCCACTATCTCCCATACCTTATACAGCCAATCTAATTTAGTCGGGACCTCTTCAGTTCCCCAGCGGGCCAATAGCACCTGTTTGGCGGCTCCTAGTGTTAAAGTAATGGCTCTTCCCCTACATGACTTAAGAGGGTAGGTAAGGGCATTTGGCAGTCCCAGGAGGGTGTAACTTGGAAATCTGGGTATTTCGGTGTGATGGATGGAGTCGACTTCCTGGAGGACTGTGTTCCAATAAACCTGTATTTTCGGGTGCTGCCAGAGGATATGGGTGAGCGTGCCCGCCTGCCCACAGTTGCGCCAGCATAGTTCGCTTCCACTGGGTTTCCATTTTGCAACTCTAACCGGAGTATAGTACCAGTAGTGTGCTATCTTTAAAAACATTTATTTCCCGCAGTACTGCAGGAGGAGGCCCTGGCCCTATGGATTATATCCTGCCATTGTGCAGGGGAGAATTCCCGCTCCAGCTCCGATTTCCATCTACGCTGCGCTGGGGTCTTAACTCTATATTTAGGCTTATTCAAAAAGGAGTAGGTATCTGAAAGCAGCGCTTGTCTGATGTGCGTGTGATATACCATGCTCAAATTTTGTGCGGGAGCGGCTAGCATGGGGTTGCACCTGAGGTTGTGTTAGCCAGTGTCGGATCGCTAAATATTGCCAATAGGTGTCTTGGGTGATTCCGAAACCTTAAACCAATTCGAGAAAATCCATAGTCCCTTTCTCATTGAATAAGTCATCCATCCTTTTACAGTTGGCTTCTTGCCATTTCCGATACCCATTCCCTTCCATCGCTGGGGGGAAGTCTGGGTTGCCTATGAAAGGGGTCAGCGGGGAAACGGGGGTCGAAAGGCCACTGGGCTTCTGTACTCTGTCACTCGCCCCAATGGTCGCCCTCAGTACCAGCTAGATATAAGCTCCAGCTGGCCTATGTCGTTTAGGAAGCCAGGGAACCTTCCATGTGTGCATCCCTGCAATTGCGCGATCAATGAAACACCAATGCTTTTCAGACTCTAGTTTATGTCACTCAATCATATACCGTAGTTGCGCTGCTTGAAAAAATCTCTCAAAGTGAGTGATCCCAAGCCCCCCATCAGCCTGATTCAGAAATGTTTGATGTCGTGCCATGCGGGCCCTTTTCCCTTCCCATATAAAGTTCCCAATTAAATGTTGCATTTGCGCCAATGTTCTAAGTGGGGGGCATAGTGTTAGTGTCTGCATCACATAGAGAATGCGGGGCAGAAGAGTCATTTTAACGGCCGCCATCCTGCCAAACCATGACATGGTTTGCTTCTTTCAGTTAAGTAACTCATGCCGGGTCTCATCCAGCAAGGCTGAATAGTTGGCCTTGACCGTCTTTTCCGTCGTGGGAAATATATGCAGCCCTAAATAAGAAACGCCCCCTTGTGCCCACTCGAATGGGAATTTCTGCCTCAATTGATCCTGCTCAGCTCGGGGAAGAGGAAGGCAGAGTGCCAGTGTTTTTTGTAGGTTAATTTTGAAGCCTGAGACCCTGCTAAATGTTGTAAGTTCTTCTAATAGGGGAAAAAGGGAAAGTGCCGGTTGCGTGAGGAATAACACTACATCGTCCACATACAGGGATATTTTGTGTTCTCTGTCACCCATCCGAATCCCAGTGACCGTCTGGAGTTGCTGGACCCTCTCAACAAATGGCTCCATATAGAGCGCGAATAGCAAGGGGAAGAGCGGGCACCCCTAGCGAGTCCCCCTCCCTATCACAACCGGGCGGGAAGCTATCCCATTCACCCTAATGCGCGCTTCAGGTGCTTTGTATATGCAATTCACCCATCTTTGATAGCGGTCCCCAATCCCAAACCTGCCCAAGACGTGCCTCAAGTACGGCCAATGTACACGGTCAAACGCATTCTCGACATCGACCGACAGAATTAGCGTAGGTTGTTGGGTACGCTGAGTTTTGTCTAGTAAGTGACAGAGGTGTCTCATCCCATCGCTGCAATTGCGTTCAGGAATAAAGCCTGATTAATCTGGGTCAACCAGGCCCTGCATGTGAGGAGCCAGTCGCGCCGCCAATACGCTGGTGAAGATCTTTAGATCAACATTTATTAACGAAATCGGGCAGTACGAGGCGCACTCCTGTGGGTCTTTCGCGGGTTTCGGTATCACCACCACTTCTGCCATTGACATTGTGGGGGTTAGGATTCCTGTTTCGCTGAAAGCGTTAAATAGACGGACCAGGAGTGGTGTGAGCTCTGGGGCAAACACTTTGTAGAAATCTACTGGGAAACTGCCCCCCCTGGTGCTTTTCCTACCGTAAGCTTCTGTATGGCCTGCAGGACCTCTTCCGGGTGGATATCCGCATTCATAGCATCTGCATCCGTCGGCGGGAGGGATGCCACTGGTGCTCGACGGACATAGTCCTCAGCAGCCGTCGCATCCAGGTGTTCCGCTGCGTACAGTGTGGTGTAAAAGGCCTCAAACGTGGCTGCGATGTCCACGTCCCCCTGGAGACTCTCTCCCCCTTGGGGAGTCTTTATGCCTGCAATGCAGCGTGCATTCGTCTGTGCCCTTAGAAAGTGTGCTAGGAGTTTCCTGGCCTTGTTTTCCCCTTCATAGTATCGCTGCCTAGTTCACAGGAGTACATATTCCGCACGGTCACAGTCCAGAGCCTTCAGTTGCTTCCATGCATTATTAAGTGTCTTCTGTTCGGGGTGAACCCCTTCTAGCTCCCTGTTCCGTGACTCAAGCAGCTCCCGTTTGTCCCTCCTATTTTTATTGAGCCCTGCTGCGATAGACAAAAACCGGCCTTGTATGACTGCCTTCAGGGCGTCACAAACCTGGGGAAGTGGAACCAAACCATCGTCATTAATTTCCAGATAATCATGGATCGTGGCTCGTATATTAGCAATATTAGAATGATATGTGAGTAGTTTGTGGTTGAGCCTCCACAACCTCTGGCGCGGCGGCCCTCCTGGTAAGCATAGCACTAGTGAAATCGGAGAGTGGTCCGACAAAGCTGCTATCCCTATCGTTACATCTTTGATGTAGCCCGTAACCCATTGGGAGGTCCAGAATAAGTCAATCCGCACGTATGTTTGGTGCGATGCTGAGAAAAAGGTGTATTCCCGAGCTGTGGGGTTGCGGTACCTCCAAGCGTCTGATAGTCCCACCTCCCCAAGTCTCTGGAGCATGGGTTCTGAAAGTGATCCTGAGTGACCCACCCGCGTTATCGACCTGTCTAGCTGTGAGTCCGGCACTATATTAAAGTCCCCCCGTAACACTAAATCCTCATCTTGAGAGTCCACAATCACATTTAGCGTATCCCGGAGGAAAGTCTCCTGATGTTCATTAGGGCTGTATATGGAAGCTATGGTATATGTGTGGGATCCCACCAGTACTCGCAATGCTAACATTCTGCCTGGTATTTCTACGTGTACCCTTCTTACAGTTCCTATGAGAATAGCCACTCCAGCCTTCTTCCCCATGGTCGAGGAGAAATATTGTCTATCGTACCATTTGGAGTGGAGGTGTTTCCAATCAGCACGCAGCAAGTGGGTCTCCTGCAATAAGCAGATATTGCAGCCTGCCTCTCTAATCATTGTGAGGAGAGCGCATCGCTTAACGGGTGCATTGAGTCCTCGGATGTTGAAGCTCATGATCCTAATCTTAATGGTGGACATATGGGTGTTTAAGGGGGTGTGCAGGGATCCTCCTCTGGGGTCGCGTGGGAACAGGGATTCTTCCTTCCCGCCCCTGACCCATCCCGGGCTTGAATGGTGGCCTGATGCACAAACAGAGGTGTCTCTCTACATCTACCTCTCGTCCCCCCTCCCCAGTCACGATGGTTCTCTCGGGGGCTCCCTCCCTCTTGTCCCCTCATCTGTGGAGGGCACAACATAGGGGCTCATGGGTTTTAGCAGTGAGCCATTTAGGATAAGGGCGTCCACCGTTGCCTGATCCCGACCTCCCCCCGTGAATGCTGTAGTCCCCCCTCTATTTCCATGTGTCCCTTGGTAATCTTCTTGCTAATCCTCCCACTCTGTGGTATCGGGAGGAGTAGGCCCCGTTTCTAGAGAAAGAGAAAGAGAAGAGGAAAAGAAGTACAGAAGACAGATAAGTAAGCAAACAGTGAGAGAATGCCATCAGTCTGGCATAAATCGCACTATCGTGCATGGGCCCATGTGTTCGGTGATTGGTCATCTCATCGTCGAGAGTGAGCCCTCTCTGCCGAGACCGGGTTTCTTTATTCCTGGACGTATCTGGTGTTTCTGCAGCACCAAGGTGGAGGTAGCCGTAGGGCCTGCGCTCAGATGGTCAGATTGTCCCCAGCCCCATCTCGGTTCTGTAGCTGTTGGAGCAGCGCCTCTCTTTCATTCTGACTCTCTGTAGCTGTAGGTTTGGAAGGTTTCTCACGTCTGGTCCCTCGTCATCTGCCAGGTTTCTGGGAGTCGCGTGTGGCGGTGTCTTCTGTTGACGACTCAGGGATGTCCCCCTCCACCAAGTCAAGACCAAGTACCTCCTGTGCCTCCTTCAGTGACCGAACTGAGTGCAATTCTTTGTCCCAAACAAATGAGAGCCTAAAAGGGTGTCCCCAGCGGTATCGGATTCCTTTATCGCGTAGGTAGGCTGTTGCTGGTTTCAAGGCTTTGCGTCTTTGAAGAGTGAGCGGTGACAAATCTTGGTAAATTCCCACTTGAAGCCCCTCAAACGCAAGGGTCGGTTTATCTCTGGTGACAGCCATTATGATCTCCTTCTGCTGAAAAGAGTGGAGACATGTGGGGATGTCTTGCTGTTGTCCCGGGTTCTTGGCTGGACAGCCTGCGCGGTGAGTGCCATCCAGGATGATTTCTTTGTCCCCGAGTGTCGGTGCCACATGTCGGAAGAAGCGGATCACCCATTCCTCCAGCTTTCCCCCATCTGCCTGGAGAGGTACGTCTTTAATGCGTATGTTGGATCTCCACCAGCGATTCTCAAGGTCCTCGAGATGGAGGTAGAGCTCCTCATTCCGGTCTCTAAGCTCCAGCAGCTCATGGGCCTATTCAATAATCTCCTCTTCCCTTCGGTCGCCATTCCTTTCCAGGGAGTCAACTCGGTCATCAATTTCCTGTACCTCTGCACTGATCTGCTTAATATCGGAGGTGACATCTTGTCTCAGGCCCTCAAAGTCTTCTCTAAGTGTCCCAAATAGCTGCTCCAGGATGCCGCGGGTGATTGGCTCCTCCAGCTGCTCCCCAGGAGAGTCCATATCTTTATCCTGTTGTTGGGCCATTGGCTGGTCAGACTTTTTGGTACCTGGTTTCTGCAGGAGATCCTTGATCGTTGGATCTTTCTTTGTATGGTGTGTGGTCATCTCTTCAGGGCACCGTCTCTCGACCGAGAGCAGCGCGGTCACTCAGACCAGTCTCGAACAAGGTCACAAGCCCCTTGGGGAATCTCGGTTTTGGCGAGTCGTTGGGGCTCCCTTTCACATGCAGGATCACCGGGTACCTAGTAAGCGTTGTGGCATCGCCTTAGCCTCTGCTCTTGTCCCCTCTGTGTTGGGTGCGTCTGCAGCACTCCTATAGGGCTCGTGTATGTGGGAGCCTCTCAGACCCGGGGTCTGCTAGTGTGTTCCAGTTGGCGGGTTGCAAAACTTTACTAGGTCCTCTCCAGCTTTCCGACTCAGCGTCCGGGCCTCAAATCTCTGGTGTAAGCTTTCTCGGGATACAGGGCTAGTCTCTCGTCGCTTTATAAAGTCACTGGCCTCGGTGGACAAAGGGGCGCCGGGGAGGGTTCTTCCCGGCCACCCTCCCCCCACAGGCCGCGGCGTCTATTTCACTGTTTGGGGACAGATTTGGCCCCGCTACTGGTTGGGGTCTGCCGTTATGCTTGGTGCTTGGTCCGTGATGGCACTTCAAAGAGTCCCTGGAGTCTCCTCAGATCGTTGGGGTGAGGCCTACTCTACTGTCTCGGGCCTAGGTAGGGCCCTTCTCCGTCTCTGGCCTCCCCCCGCAGCCCCGTCGGCCCGCGGCGCTCACCTCACTAACGCCGCACTCGTGCCCTGTGTCTCTCCGTTACGCCGTTCCCTCGCTGGATGAAGTCAGTGCGGCGTTTCTCGGGGGCGCGACTCTGTCAGAGGTCGGCTGCTGAACGGCTCGTCTCAGGAGCCGCACGTCGAGTTGTTGCGCCTAATCGGGTCTCGGTGCAGTAGGCCTCCTCTTCCGTTGGTCGGCCCGGATTATGCCGTGCACCCTTTTCTGCTCCAGGAGCTTTCCCCGGTCCTACGAAGGCCTCCGCACCATAGTCTCAGCGCCGAGCTCCCCGACTCAAATCACGGCCTGGGGGGCGGCCTCTCCCCGCTCCTCATCTTGTCTGCCGGGCCGCTTGTGCAAGGCGTCTCTGAAGCGAAAATGGCTCTGCCGCCACTCAAAGGTCGCTGTATTTAATCCTTATATGTTCTGGTGGATATAGGGCGAATTCGGCTATGTGCGGTGTCCAGGATCGCTGTTGGAGGCTAATATTCCGGCCTCGGCGAGCGGAGCTCACAAGGAACGCTGCTACTCTGCCACCATCTTGGCCACATCCCCTTCCTTTATTATTTAAAGCTTGGTATGGAGCCCACAGTTACAGACAGTGGAAGGTTAATTAGCAGAATTGCAACTCCTGTTTAAAGAAACAAATGGATATCTAACTTCGCAGCTCTTTTTCTGAAATGGATTTCTGGAGATTTACTTCCATTAGCATATAAGCAGGGTTTTGTTGTAATAGATCCATCTACTGAATGCTGAAGTTCTAATAATAAAGCAGGCACCTATTTACAGGTTACCAAGCATTTGAGCCTATTTTTAAAGTCACTTATATTAAAGTGCTCCATAATTGTGTTTACACCACATTCAAAACTGCTTATTTGCATATACATTTTTACAGTATAGCATAAACATCTTTTCTACATACCAGCAAACATAGGGTGTCTTTAATAAGAAGGAATAGCAGACTACAGGACATATTTACCAACAAGTCACGCAGCGCAGCCCAGCAAGTCACCTTGCTGCGCTGTGTGACAGGGAAAGGACAGAAATGCATCGTATTTAACATAATACAGAGCATTCCTGTCTTTTCCCAGTGCTGGCACACAATGTGCTGCCTAGCGCCAACGCAGGCCCCCTTGCACCATGGTGCAAGGGTGCCTGTATTGTAAACAGAACAGTTTTTTGTGCAGGAAGGGACACCTTCCTGCACAAAAAACAATCTCCTGAGGCAATTTTCTCATTCTATGTATACTCCAGAAAGCAGACCACATAGAAAGCGGAAAAAATGAGGAGAAGTAAACATATTTCTCATTGTTACGCCTTCCCTGGGGATACGTAGCAATTTTGACACATTCCCAGGTCTACCAATTATAGTAAATCTGGAAATGCGCCAAAAACCATGACTTTTTGCTGGGGAACATCCACGCATTACCCAAGGAATGCCTTCCTGGGGCAGAGTAACGCAGCACAGTAATTTGCTCTGTGTTGAGTGGCTCTGGATTTATCAAACCACTCAGGACTATGCAAGGTGGCCTTGCATGGCTTAATAAATCACACATAAAGGTTGTGTCGCTTTTGCACCCTGTCGCATGGTGCAAAAGCAACGCAACCCTATGATATATATGCCCCTAGCAATTTAAAAGAGGATTATGGGGAGTTTTTTATATGACGTGAATTGCAAAGACTCTAAAGTACCTTTTCATATGTAAACAGTGTATTGCAAGTCACATCACAATTCTTTGAGCTTTTAAAAGAAAGTGATTTTTAGTCCCATTCCACTGTAAGGTAAAGAATTTCCTCAATGGTGTACAATATCCTTATCAAAAATACAAAAAGTAGAATTTATCCAATACATAAAGTCTGTCCTCACCAGGTACTACATATGGCACAGGTTTTTTTTAATAACAAGTAACCACAAATTCATTTTTGCTATAGCAAATGCATTTGCACAGTTGAAGCACTGCCACATTTGCAACCTGGCACATTTGTTCAATGGAAGCTTACCTGTACAATTAGAATGGAGGACAAACAAACCTGTATTCATACCACATGTAGCATCTCAGAAAGGTTTGTTCACAAGATTTTCAATGTTTGTACACTTTGGAAATGTTTTAATATTGTGTTTACTGCAGTAGAGGTGGTTTTGATGTATTGGAGTAGAGGTGGTTATGCTAGTCACAAGAGCGAATGGAACCTGCACATTGTTGCCTACATGGAAGCCAAGAGATGACAGACTGCCAAGGCCATTCATGGATTCTGTGTGTGTTTTGTGTACTTGTAAAGTGCACTATCACCTGCAAGGGTATCATGGTGCTGAGCAGGTGTGGATTCTTAGCCCTGCCTATGGTAGGTGAGTGCATTCTGGTATGGGAAGATACAATGTATTTTTCTTGTAAACTTCATTAAGTTCTATTGCAGACTTTGATGTTGCATGCTTTCCACTAATTCTTGTGTAATTTGGGACTTTTGAGACAATTTATTTTGCGACATGTATACCTGCAAGAGAAAGATTCATTATGTATTTACTAAACTCACAAAAGGCAAACCTGCAGAGAACAAATCTGCATATATTTTCCAGGCTGTGTAAAGCTGAAAATTATCTCTCAATGTGGTGAAAATATTCTACATGCACACAAAGCTTGGCACTGAATATGCAAACTTTAAAAAAAATCTGAAATTTTGAAAATCAGAAACTTTTCAAGTATTTGCTGCCATAACCACCAACACTGAAGAGCACTGTCTTCAGCACATTCAAGGAGCCAGGGAGCAAGCGGTTTCCGATTTCTGATTGAACAGCATTAGATTATTTCACTAGTCAATCACTGCCCAATTACTATAGCCATTTGATTGGCAACAACATTCTTGGAGGTATCACTGATGCATCAGTTATGAGATATATATAAACAAACACTGTGCTGGCATTATGTGCCTTGTTGGAGCAAGAATCAATCTGGAACTGAAGGTTGCTGTCAGAACGTGGATTGTTAATTTCTGAAGGGTGACCCTTGCCAGCGTAATAAACACACCATGGTTAGGTCTGCATGCAAGTCTTAATGAAACTGCTCAATCCCTGATAGTTATTGCACAAGCAGCAGGCAATTCCCCAGAGAAATGAGTGTTAAGTTAAAACAGCAGCAACAATTCTAAAGTCAATGGAAAAACATAATACAATTCCCAAACAACTTTAGAAAAAGATAGAAAAATTTCCCATTCAAA
Source organism: Calotriton arnoldi (assembly GCA_963921515.1). NCBI lineage: Eukaryota > Metazoa > Chordata > Amphibia > Caudata > Salamandridae > Calotriton > Calotriton arnoldi. The sequence continues at coordinate 2,043,999 of CAWUFW010001476.1, read as the reverse complement.
AAGACACCAAAATGAGTCTGAATGCATCGAGAAAAAGTAAAGCACCATTTAAAAAACCAGTTCATGACTTACCATGACCTAGTGATGATTTAGGGATGACTGCGATGTAGTGGTGGCTGGGTACACAAGGTATGTTGCCCATAGAGAAAGAGGTGTGGCCCAGCGGCCAGGGCAGTTGACTCCGGAACATGGGGCTCACAGTTCGATCGCCAGTGGCAGGTTAGCCCAGCACCATGTGACTCTGGGCAATAGCTCGCCTAATCTTCCTGAGGGGCCCAGCGCCTTGAGACCCTTAGGGGTGATTAGTTTGTGCTTTATGAATACCAGATTATTGTTATTATTATCATGTCAATCTATTTGCCTTCTGACATTACATTTTAGAAGAGCGATTCGTTCAGCGTGGCAAGGTCTAATGCTGAAACCTTCAACAGTCCCTCAGAGTCGAACACCTTGCCATCAAGCTCCCACTAAAGATATCTGTTTTGGTGCCAAAGGTTCCAAGTGTGACAAAACTCGATTGCATAGCCACCTAGAAATAGATTTGCTGCCTTACTCCAGTCCAAAGTTTCACCTTTAGGCTTAGTCATATTTTTGATTCTCCAAATCCTCAAGCAGGGCAAGGGTGGCTACCATAGTCAGGCAAAAGATCTCAACAATGGATTCCTTTACTGCATTGTTTACCACCAAATCTGTTTTCAGCATGGCAAAAAGCTCTGAGCATGACAAACCTGTTCTTCTTGTCCACTGAGCATATCCACCCTTGACAAAGCTCAGCATCTTACACTGATCCCCCAGAGGAGGAAAAAGTACTAAGTTGTACTTTTCTTCTACATCTGGGACAGCTACTCCTGGTCAATCCTGCAGCCCTCATCTCCTCAAGGCTTCAAGGCACTGGGTCTCTGTCCAGCCAGGGCTCCTGCACGGTTCAAGTTCTGTGGTCAGACAGACCATCTTGGAGTCAGGAGCCCTTGTGTTTGTTATGACCCTAGAGCAGGCAAACAGGAGGTTAGCTACCTGTCTTTAGGAGAACAGTTCCAGAGTCCAGGATGAAGCAGGAATCCTTGAGCCTTCTTTCATCCAACAGGGTCTTCTACTTCAAGAGCAGTCTTCCGATGTCAGGGATGTTCTTAAGAGGTGGTGGTGAGGGGAGAGTCTTATCCTGTGAACTCAGCAGTGATTGGAGAACTTTTCCTATTCACCTTATGCCTGTCTCCTTTTGCAGCTTTCTTTTTGCTTTAATGGGAAAATTCCCACACGTCCTGAATTTAAAATAGCTAACTCTTTGCATCAGCTCTCCTTAAGCCAGCTCCCTATTTAGATGAGATCATTTATCTCTCTCAGGGCAAGAACTGGTCCCCCCCCCTGCTGCCAGAATGTTTGTGAGGGCCCTGAAAAAGAATGGGAGCAAATCTTGTCATTCTCATTTGGGATTTCCAAGTCAAAAGAGTTAGGACCAGATGTACGACCGTTTTTTGCGGTCGCAAAGGGGTTTTAGACCCATTTGCAACAGCAAAAAATGCGTGGGCCATGTACAAACACTATTTTGCGAATCGCAAACAATTTGTGACTCGCAAAATAGGTTTAATGACTCGCTATTAGGAAGGGGGGTTCCAAGGGTGCCCCTTCCTAATACCGACTCCAAAAACAATGTATGAATGTTTTGCGACTGCAATTGCAATTGCAGTTGCAAAACACTCGCAGTTTACCACCCTTCTCAGAACGGAAAAGTTTCATTTTTATTTTTCAAATGCATCCTGTTTTCCTTTAAGGAAAATGGTCTGCATTTGAAAAAAACAATGCTTTATTTAAAAGCAGTCCCAGACATGGTGGTCTGCTGACCCCAGCAGGCCACCATCCCTGGGAGTGCCAGCCATTCCCAATGGGGTGGCAAATTGCGACAGCCTCATTAATATTCATGAGGCATGCAATTTGCGACCCCATTGGGAATCGCAAACATTGTCTCAGACACTGTTGTACATTGAATTTTGCGACTCGCAAATTGAGACTCGCAATTTGTCACAATTTGCGAGACGCAAAATTCAATGGTCGTACATCTGGCCCTATGTGTGAAGGGGGTCCTTGATTCTGCCAAGTGTTCTTATCCCTCTCTGAGATGGTTAATCCATGAGAAGTGGCCAGTTGATTACAACCCCTCTCCGTCCAGAGGCAAAGCTTTTGTCCTCTGGAGAGCAGGGTCATTAACTCCAGCCAGTAAGGGTTATTGACACTCTGGAGATGAGTGGCATAAGTGGATCTAATCCAATTTAGGCTGAGTACATTTTTGTAAAATTACTTTTCCACTTACGTTATAAAAAAATCAGATTTCACCATGCAATCAGGTTTTGAAAGCTTAGTGGAAAAATAAGGATTACATTACACCTTTGTGACATATTCTGACTTCTTTTATGTCAATGAGTCTTTTGCTTCAACACTTCTAATTCAGTTCATCTAGTGTTGTCCACTTGTACTGTTAAAATGCTGTTCATATCACCCCTGCCCTTATATGTCAATGCATTTATTAGTAGTATTTTTCCTCCAAAAATGTGATCCCTGCAATGTGTTTTTCAGTTTGGGAAATAAATATCCCTATTTGTCTATCATGTTGCCCCTTTTCCTCTTTTCCTTCAGTTTACTAAACCTTAGCTATTGATACCCATATAGTTAGAGATATCCATGATGCTTCTCGTTTTTCCCAAGCCTGTCTCTCATTTCTGGTAGTGTGGTGTCCTCAACGACACATGTCTACAAGGTGCTGCAACAGTGATGCAATTCAGTACAGATTGGACTGTACACGAGTGCTTGCTTTTGATAACCAATTGCCTCTAAATAAAAATAATGAGGACCAAGTGTCAGAAAATGCACCAAAGATTCAACTACAAGAAAATCAAATTCAGGAAATGGGCGTGGTCCACAGTACCACAATTTATATGCTGATGACATCACTGTTCTACTTGAATGCATTTTATTCTTAAAACATTCTGAGTCGAATAAAGTATTTTCTGATCTGATCTGCTTTACACACTTAACTAGACTTTACTTGGAAACTACATTTTAATTCAGGAACATTTACCAGAAAGGTTTTAGCTACAATAATTTTATAGTCATTTTGAAGTCAGATTGCAAATTTCTCTCAATCGTCCGTTTATCACAGGAAATATAACTGGGTATGCTTTTTAAAAACAAACTGATTTAGATACAGTTATTTTCTATACACAAAGATTATGTAGCTGAGGACATTTAATATTAAGCTATGTGTCTTTTAAACATTCAAATCAGTCTTAGTTTATCTTATTTGGGTTTTGAATACATAGTAAAAATGTCAGGCTTAGATAATATAATTTAAATGCTTATATCTGGTAATAAGAAAAAGTTATCATTGTGCATTGCAATGATTTAAAGATACTGATTTTCTCTCACTATAAAAAAAATGGCTTTTAGTGTTTCTTTCATATTTACAGACAGTTTATTTCAGTTCATGGGCACTTCCCCTTCATCTTTCTATGTTATATGGTTGCTATATTGGGATGATAGCATTCTTTATTAACCAGGCCTGAAGTAGGCTGACCTTGTTAAACTCTCTGTGTTGTCTCATCAGGTGTTCTTGGTAGGGAATTTGCCTGGTTCAGCCTTTTTTCTCCGAATGTGGAGCATGTGCATGGGTTAGCTCTGTCATATTATGCTTTCGTTTTTTTGTCTCCCCCATTCATGCATCTTCCTATTGTCTTCTATGGCAGTATTCGCACTATTAAGAAATGATTTAACACTATAGGTTCATTTATTGCATATTCCCCTCACAAATACCTTGAATGCTTCCCACTCTATCAACATGCCATCTTTGGTTTCCTTGTTGTTGAGGAAATAATTAGTAAAAATATATTTTTCATCGCCTTTAAATGCATCATCCATAAGGGGCTTTGACCACCATCTCCTCAAAGGGATATGTTCAGTAGCTACCCCTTAACACATGTAAAATTAATGGACTTTGATCTAATACTCAGCCTCATCAACACATCCTAAGTGTGTGGTGCAGAGTAATAAATCAGAGCTTGAATGGAAGTTATGCACTGGAGAAGAAAATAACTATCCCCTATCTAAAAGGTGTATGGGCCTCCAGATAACTGTGAGATTCCAGTTTTTGCTCCAGCGGCATAATCAAACATTTCTTAATTCAATTGCTGTTTAGGGAGAAATGAGGGGGATTTCTATACCCAAAACAATAAGCTGTAAGAGGAAAGCCCAGTGCTGGACAATGGTGTCCCTGGAATTTTGGAGCTAACTGGTAACCTTATATAATTGGAATTCTAGAACATATTTGCTAATATAAATAAATAAATGCCATATTGCAGTTTCTTGCTGAAAGCACCTTTATTTGTTATTTGGTCCAAAAAGCAAAGTGCTTCGCCACTTTGGGCCAGACTTTCAGTATTGTAAATCTGCCCTTGTATTAGTACTATTCCTCACAGGAGAAGAATTATTATTATTTCAAAAGTCACCATGAAAAATGCACCAGTTGCTGTTTTACAGAAGTACTATAGAGTGAGTTGTGATGTTTCTTAAAAGCTGTTATGATACCTATGTGTACAATTATGCACTGTGGAAAAGCAGCCCGAAGTACAAATGCACTTTTTCTTTCCAATGCAGGAATTTGTTTTCGCATAGAGAAACCTCTTTCTCTACATCCTCACAAAGTTTGAGGATGCTCAGTTCCCCTTCCCGCCATTGAAAGGAAATTAGTACATCCCTTTGCTGGAGTAAATCTCTGACCGTTTCCAGGGTGTGAAGGGATATGAAAACAGGTTTTGGATGCCAACAAACTCACATGTTTGAGCTATGTGCAAACTTTCAATGCAAACCATGCTTGAACCTCTCACTCCCCACCTCTTGCATGGCATGTACTACTGTGTAATACTACATATACAATTATGCAACACTAAAACCATTTATAATTGACATGTGTCTGTGTGTGTAGATGTCAGATGTAAATAGACCTAATTTCCTCTGTTAACATAGATTTAGAGACAAATGGTTATGAGCATTGGGCACAAAGAGTTGTATGAGAATATAAAATATATTTTTGATCCTCGGTGTCTTCCTGTTAAAATAATAGGTTCTCATTTTCTTCACTGTCAACAGGCTGTGTCTCATTTGATGATCCAGTTTACATAGGAATATAGAGTAGCCGACATGGCAATACTGGTTTATCGTTTGTTTCCAACCACAAAGGCACGATAATGTGAACTTGAGAATCACAGTCCTGAAACTCAGGCGCATATTTACTGGAATTGTGGCACACGGCAGTGCAGCATGTTACCTTGCTGCACTGGCCTGCATCACAAGGAAAGGGCAGGAATGCACTGTATCTATCCAATAAGGTGCATTCCTATCCTTGCCCCCTGCGCTTGCACCATGGTGCAAGGATGCCTGCATTACAGGCAGGATTGTTTTTGTGCAGGAAGGGGCACCTTCCTGCACAAAAACAATCCATAGAGGTGTTTTCCTCTTTCTATGTGTGCTGCAGAATGCAGCATACATAGAGGAAAAAACGAGGAGAAATAAAGATATTTCTCCTTGTTATGCCTTACGTGAGGGGGGGTGTAAGATTTTGATGCATTCCCAGGTTTCAAGTCCTGATCCAAATCTGGGGATGCATCAAAAACCATGGGAGTCGCATGGGAACACCCACCGCAATGCCCATGGAACGCCTCCCTTGCGCAGAGTAAAGCAACACAGCGATTTGCGCTACATTGCATTGCTCCATTTTTGTGAAGCCATTTAAAGCCACACAAAGTGGCTTTGCATGGCATCATAAATATGACTGAGAGGTTTGCATCAGGAATGTACCGTGGTGCGTGGTACAAGCATGACGCAAAGCCCTCATAAATATGCCCGTGAGTGGCTGAATTGTGGAGATTGGATTTCTAACAACACATTGTTTACATAGCTTTTGCTTGTTTAATTAAATTTGGTGAAACGTGCGCCTTCTTTAAACCTTTATTTGAGTTTGTGAAGGCAATTGAAGAATAACGTGCTCAGTGTTATTTTCTTTCATTGACTAACATTTACCATATTTAACATACATATGAATTTCAGCTTTCCTACTTATCTGCTGTCGAATATAGAAATTATATTTGGTAATATAAAGTTAGTGTTCAGCAGGGACAGGTTCTTAGAAGGAAAAATGTGGAATTCCCTTCTTCCATATGGCCTCAATTATTTAAAAAAAAAATGTGCCCTCTGTGAATAATTTCAGATGTGGAAACCTCTAAAATGGGAACATATTTGCTATGTTTCTTTTTTTTTCAACATATGAGAATAAAATCATATCACAGATGCCCTGTCTGTGCGGGGCTACTCATGAAGAAGGGTGGGTTATGTATTTATATATTTTCTTTTTGTGAACCATCAAAATAAATATGTAACAGAGTCAGATTTAATGTGGAGCCACATGGTTTTGTTAGAAGGCAGAGGGATTAACTCATCCCTCGTGGTCTTTAATGAAGAGTGAAATTTTGACAAAATCTAGTTGTAACAGAATCCTTCATCAGCGGTTGATTTATTTCATTTATATTACATCAACTAATCATCATTATATGTTGCCAAACTACAGTGATTACGTGATATAACAACATATTCACCGACTTAATAATAGCTAGAGTATATTTTGATACAATTTTGTAAAATTACTACCTCTGTATTTTGCATGAGTGCAGATCTAAACAAATAACAAATTAAATTGGGAAATCATATTAAAACCAAGCTGGGAGCAATTCACAGAACATTTTACGGAAATGCACCAAACACAAACGTTTGCCACCCCTACTTATACCTACAGATTTGATTTGCAAACCTTTTTTAGTCATGCTTTTGAGGGCTGGTGGGAGTGATAATGACAGAGAAGGGACCCCATGCACTTGCTTTTAAATCCCTAATCGACTGTCAAATCCAGACTCCTTCACTGTCACTTTCCTATGATTGATCTCTCTAGGTGCAGGCCAGGTGGCAGTGAATGTGCAAGGGAGATATGGGTGCCTGGACTTACCACTCTGATGATGTCTCTCCAGTGGTCCGACTGCATATATCAATCAAAAAGACAGAGCAACACAATAACCCACAAGGACCCTGGTATGAAAGTAGCAGGAGAACAGTGTTGCCGGATTGTTTCATAACAATAAGCAATTTGAACTGAAGCTAGGGTTACTGTGATCTTTGACAATTAAGAGTGAAGCCTCAAACTTCTACTTTTAATTGATGAATTATCATGCCCTCATGAAGCCATCGGTGATTGCAAAATACATTTAGGCATAGAAAATCAATTTGTTACACTTAAGTATTTAAATAAGGATCTTTGATTTTGCATACAATTAAATAGTCCATTTGAATAATTTTTGATAAAGTGCCCTTTAAACTGATAGGGGGCTATTCACAAACTACATTTTGTAGTATTTTCATTAGTACAATAATACTACTACTAACATACTACAAAATGCTATTTACAAACCTACATGCAAAGGTTTTGCCTCTGCCTCTTCTATCTTTTTCAGTGTGGATATCTCCGCCCTGACTGAATAGTCTCCACACATGTAAGTACACATTTTATTAGCAATTGTGAGAGGGACAGAGCGGAGTGGCTGGGAATTGGATAATACTTACTACAAAATGGGAGGAGTTAAGGGAGGAGTAATGAGGGGTTTAGGGACTGACTTGCATTCACCCACAAAACAGTAAGTCAATTCCTATTCACAAACTGCACTTCTAAAGTTACTACAGCCAAAAAGGACCCAAAGCAGTTGTAAATGTACTCCAGCTCAGACCTGGAGTAAGTCCAGCACTGCACATGAAAAAGCAGTGGTACAGCAACACCCTCCCATAGACAATAATAGAGGTAGGCACTTAATATAAAACCACGTAGGAAATAATGCTGCATTAAATGAAATTTGTTAAAGTAGCTCAATACATGCATAAATGTAATTTAATGCTTACATTAGTTTTCTGCACCTGTTAATAAATCTAATACATAATATATTTTTACTTTAGATGGGATTATTTATTTATTTAAGCTTCAGGAAGATAGTTTTAATATAATGTATTAAATGCAAAATAATTACAGTTTACATTTAAATGAAGTTCTTTTTTAATATCAATCAACAATTACAATGAACATATAAAAGTAGTTGACATTAGTATTTTGCATTATCTATTCTTTCTATTGTTTTTTAAGTTTAATAACATTTTACACTTTTCCTTATACTCTACCATACAGAGGTTTCCCAACCAGGTGATGGAGACCTCCACCTACAGGTGAAAAGTTGTTAGTAGTAACTTTAAAATATTAACTTTTTTTTACTATTTAATAAATTAATTTAAAAATATTAAATTAAATATAAAATCATGTTAAGGATGTATTAAAAATCCACCAAAAGCAAATTGTTTGAATTGACTTATTATGTACTTAAAAATACAAAAAGGTATGTTTTTAATTAAGTGAGAAAAATACATGTTTTTTATATTAGGGAAAAGGTATTACAATATAATATCATTAAAGTATATTTAGTTATAAAAATATATAATTTTTAACATTTAATTTGTACATATGTTTATAAAGTCAAAATTAAATATTTTATTTTAACATTGTTTCCTATGCATTCGATTTTAAGTCCCTGTCTCCATTATTTCCATGGAAGGGTGCTGCGTTATCAGTGACTGTCCATGTATAATGCTGGGCTTACTACTATTGCTTTTTGGCCTTAGTAAATTTACACTTGTAAATTATTCCCATCCCCAGTTTCAGGGCATGGAGGTATATAAATAAGTCTTGAATAACCAAAAGTAGTAAAGTTACTCAAAAAAGTAAGAGTAAAGTTACTGTTATTTAAGTTTACATTTGTGAATATGCCCCAAAGTTGTCAGGACCAAAAACAATCTTTGTTTTTCTTCGCCTATTGGTTTGCATATAAACACAGTTTTGGCTGGGGAAAAAACTTGAAGATCAGTGAAAATCGGGAAAGATAGATTAGACTGGTATCCAGCTTAGAGATACTCACTTCAAGGTTAAGGGTCACTTCCTTGTAGACTTAGGCCTTGCAATTATCTAACCCCCCTGAGCCCTGTAGTAAGCTTCCTGTCAATTATGTGGTTAGTTGAGGGTCTTAACCGCTTGCTGATTAGATTATCGCATGGCGTCTTGACTGTTCACTTTGTTTCACTTCACTTTTGATTCTCTTCGGTCATTTGGATTAGATAATCTGGAGTCTCTATTTGTGTGTTTGTTTGTTGTTCCTGCTGATTGCACTTTGCTACGTTTGGGGTTCTCCACCAGTTTCTTTTTGGTCAAGAGTTGATCAGTCCTACATTTGCCCCAGAGTTTGGTAATTCAGGAATCTCCATGTCTCACATAATGTACATATATAACTCATATTGATTCCTTGCTTGTGGCACCTTTTGTTCAATGTGCTAATCAAGATCCTGAAGGCCACATGTGTGAAGGCTGAACCTGCTCATGCCTAAGATTGACTCTCTATTATCTTTTCCTACCCTTTTCTTCTCTTGTCTCTCTCTTTCTGGTAAGCGAGTGGGTGGTCTGCGACTTCTAATGAATCCAGCTTCTTTTGGTAAACTTGACAATAGTCTATAATATTTGGAAGAATAGTGTTGAGAAACACACAGGCAAAATAGAGGTGGCACAGGGCTGGTCATATTTCACTGCTGCCAGAGGTGGTTGAGATTATATGCCAGTCTATCCTATGAAGCTGTCTGGCCAATTAGTACATTGTTTCTTCAATGTAGTTGGCGTCTTAGGCAGCGAATACTTCAATACAGGAGCCCAACTGGTCATGTCCAATGTGGCCTACAACCATAGTCTACATTGTTGAAGGGGAGTAGTATTACATTCTCATTAATAAGGAGTCCAATGTTGTAGTATGTGCTGTTAAACATTTGGTTGTAAATATGAACAATGCTATGATTTTGTTAATCTGTGATAATGTTTAATGGATGTTAGAAGAAAGCTGAGAATGAAAGGTATATATTAACATTGTGTACCATATACTATTAAGAACAAAATCACATATGCTGGGTTTCAACAATTTAATTCCGATTTTCCCTAAACATGCTTTTAATTTACAATGCAAGTCATAAATGTGCCTTTAAGGTTGTGTTTTGCCTCAGCAAACACTTATTTTGATGGCATCTAGTTTTTGTGGCATTTGTTCAACTGCAAAGCACTAATTTATTTTCAATAAGAGTTTTGTTACACCTGGAAGTGGGACAGAATCATATGATAGTATTAGAGCCCGATTACGATGGCGGACAGACCTCAGTCCGTCCGCCATCATTTCGTTTTTGGGACCGCCCGCCTACAAGGCGGCGGTCCCACTGGGAAAATTAGGATACATTGCCCATGCTTTGTATTGTGGCGGGTGCTGGGCTCTGCAGCACCCACTGCAGAACAAAACAAACACCCCACACATACCCCTGCACTACGTGGCAGACACCATGCGGTGCCTGCCACATGGTGCAGGGATATGTAGGAGGGCAGCAATAGGTGCTCCTAGGTCCTGTGTCTGTGGGCCAGGGGGTAAGAGGGGCTCGCTAGGGGCCCCCAATGTCCCTTTCCACCAGCCTTTTCATGACGGGTTCACCACCATGAAAGGGTCGGCGGGAAGGAACGTCGTAATGCCTACGGCGGTGCCTGGTAGGCACCGCCACCATTGTAGGCATTACACAGCCTCCTATGGACCGACGGGCTCCTTGAGCCCATGTGATCCATGGCGGTCGGTCTTTCCGTCAAATGGGGCGGTCGGTAAAGTTGGTTGGGATGGCGGGGAGACCGCCACCGACAGCCTGTCGGTGGTGGTCTCCCAGCCATTGTAATCAGGCCCTTAGTAATGTCATGGATGAAAGTAGATTTAATTTTGTTTTAAGATTCAGAGATTAAACCTATAAAATAGTTCAGTGAGTTAATGTTGTCTTAGAAAAACACAAAAAGCAGAGGATTACAATGTGAAATCTTAATTAAGTCTTAAAATAAAATATACAATTTTGAAAGGCAGCTCTATGCCACCATTGATAGCAGGCACTCTAAAGTTCCCCAACAATAGTGCAAGCAGTCTCCAATGAGCTAGTCAAATTTCAGAAACAACTGAATGTTACTTGAAACCTTCACAATTATTTATTAGAGTGACATTTACATTCTTCAATCTTAGAATTTCAGTGTATTCATTTTTATAGGCCTCACAGCATGAAGAGACAAGTTGATCCCTTCTATTTTTATGCATCATATAAGTTAGGCTATAAAAATAAGCATGCTAAGTAAGAATTTTTTGATTAATGTGGGGGCAACCGAAAGTAAATATTGTATAAAATCATCATCTAGAAATCACACTGAGGATATTTCTTATTTTTCTTTAGTCAGGTTTAATTAGACTACAGCAAAAGGAGTTTCTGATATCTCCATTACCACATCACCTGGCAGAGGAGCATAACTATACATCACCCACTGGACATCATCCCCATGTACTTTACAAACGAACAGCTGAGCATAAAATACGACAGAATAAAGTGGAATATTCTTACCAGGACTTGTTGATTGAGAAAGACCGCAAGTATCATAATCGGGTGAATGATTATCAAGCTCGGACAATTCGAAAGCAGCATTTTTGTGGACGACGCAAGAAATGTATGTAAGGAAACTTTCTATTCTACTTGATCTTATTATAATGTTGTTTGCTTGTATTTCGCAACATATTGCACAGATAAGGATGATTTATGCACTATCTGGGGTCAGCTGAGATGGCAATTTGACCTTATCAACTGTGGTTGCAAACAGTTCACCCAGCTAGTGATACAATGTTGAGACAGAAGTGTGTAAAAGAGAGACCTGCCAGTCACATAATTCTTGAATCCAGAAGTGCTTATTGCAGATACCTGGATATTCCCTGTGCACTACTGGTTTCTGCATATTTTGCTTTCTCCTTCAGAAGGACAAAGGTTCACTTAGAAATTACTTTGTTTGGGTTAAAGGAGTACCCTAACAGTGCTTCATGTACCAACACAGCAAGCAAGTCAGATAACCTTTGTGAAAAGGATACAAGGGGAAATAATGGAATCTATACTCAAAATGTGAGGAGTTCACATCTATAAAATCAGTTGTGCAGGAACAATTGCTAACTGTGACTTTGAATAAAGTACCAGTCTTGGGTGACAACATTTCTATCAATTGTTACAAACCATTCTAATGTTGAAGAAATTCATTGCCATATTCTTAGTCCAACCTCAAAAGACCCATTTTATCACTGCATAATAACATAACATGATATGACATGGCTTTGAAATGGCATGGCGTGGCGTGGTGTGATGTGACGTGACATGACATGACAGAACATGACATAACATAACATAATGTACAACTATCCATTTATGGGTGACGGGAAATTCTGCCCTCTGCTGTTTCTCAGATAACTGGTCACCCAACCAGTAAATTATATATGTTCATATGAATGTTCAAGATTCTGAGAAAATGCTCTCTCCAGATTAGTCTCCAAACAAAAAGTCTTTATTCAAATTTAAGCTCATCTCCTAAACCTTTTCTGTAAAAGGACTCACATATTCCTGCAAGAATTGGGGGACGTTAGCCCCATTTAGAAGGTCCTAATGGTTCAGGCTACCTGATTACTTCATGTCATCAGTGTGTACTGAACTCCAGTCTAGATTTTCCTTCATAAACCTCTGTAATTTAAAGCTTTAGCTCACTTGCATTGTTTTATAAAAACAAGAGCTATTGCTGTCAGAATCATTGGATCTTCACTTACATTGTTAAAAATAGTCAATTATTATTGATGTGTAGTTTGACTTGAGCATTAAGAAATACAGACCTTGTAAACCTTTTGAGTAAACTTGTCCTGCAATATAAATCTAATTATATCAATGTTATCTTCTTACCCCTAAATAATCAAACTTTCCATGTTCAAAATGTGAATGCATTTTCATGTTGCAGTTGTATGTCACGGGCAATATTGTAATATTTCATTAATCATTTTAATTTTATGGTTGAAATGCTATCTTGAATGTTTGCCTTCCAGTGTACATAGAAGTGTGTGTGTGTGTGTGTGTGTGTGTGTATGTGTGTGTGTGTGTGTGTGTGTGTTTGTGCAGGGTGTGTGTGCATATGTAGGACTTTAAAAAATGTATATGTAAGAAATGGGCTTCTGATTGAATGTAGGTTCTGATCCTATTGTTTTGCTTTTTTTAATAATGATTTTGCATTTCAAAGAAGTGTAATCTTTTACAGATACCCAATAAAACATTTTCAATTAGTATGAGTCCACAATGATACTAAGACAAATATTCACACATCACAATGAATTCTGCCCCTCTTCGGTTAAATTAACATATGAGAGCCATCATGTGGAATGTTTGATGCCACTTATTTATTCCTAAAGGATGTATTTCTGACTTTTTTACATGCTAAAACTGCAGAATTCTCTAGAACACAATTAAGAATGGATCATAATGCATATGACATACAGTGATTTCTGACAAAATATTTTGAAAGATTTTGTTTTTGGCAATTTATTCGAATTCATTTTTCTTTTACATACTTTACTTAAACTGTGCACATATGCGATACTTGAAAATTTCATTATTTACATTTGGTAATAGACTTATAGCAATTTAATGTTCCTTATCATTTACAGCACGGGTACTCATAGTACGGCCCGGGTACTCATAGTACGGCCCGCGGGCCGCCAGCGGCCCGGCAAGCCTTCCTTTGCGGCCCGCGGACCTTGCAGACATTGTACCGGTGTTTTTTTTTTTTTACAGAGTGTCAGCAAACACAGACTCTGTTCTATGGGGGCCGGGCGATTCCAGCGATAGTCCGAGTGGAGCTGCAGGGGCGCTAAGAAGAGGTGAAATACAACAAAGCCTCGTTATCATGCAAATGGTTTTTTAAAGACCTGTGAAGTACTCGGGTGCGGCTGTGTGTGTGCATGGGAAGCTGTCTCAGCCCGGGCTGCCACACACGCGGGGTGAGGTGACAGAGAATGATAGAGGACAGCAGGGTGTGAGAGCCCGGTAAGATGGCAGAGGGTTACAGAGGGCAGCAGGGAGTGAGAGCCGGGTGAGATGGCAGAGGGTTACAGAGGGCAGCAGGGAGTGAGAGCCGGGTGAGGTGACGGAGGGCAGCAGGGAGTGAGAGCCGGGTGAGATGGCAGAGGGTTACAGAGGGCAGCAGGGAGTGAGAGCCGGGTGAGGTGACGGAGGGCAGCAGGGAGTGAGAGCCGGGTGAGGTGACGGAGGGCAGCAGGGAATGAGAGCCGGGTGAGATGGCAGAGGGTGACAGAGGGCAGCAGGGAGTGAGAGCTGGGTGAGGTGACAGAGGGTTGCAGGGAGTGAGAGCCGGGTGAGGTGACAGAGGGCAGGGAGTGAGAGCCGGGTGAGGTGACAGAGGGCAGGGAGTGAGAGCCGGGTGAGGTGAAGGAGGGCAGCAGGGAGTGAGAGCCGGGTAAGGTGGACAGAGGGTGACAGAGAGCAGGGAGTGAGAGCCGGGTGAGGTGACGGAGGGCAGCAGGGAGTGAGAGCCGGGTGAGATGGCAGAGGGTGGCAGAGGGCAGCAGGGAGTGAGAGCCAGGTGAGGTGTGCGTTAAGAGCCTGTGATGTGATGTTTCCCGCCAGCCTGTAGTCAGAGAGTTGAGCCAAGGCCAGGGAGCTCAGGCCTGGGAGGGAGACAGAGAGGGAGACAGAGAGAGAGGGAGACAGAGAGAGAGGGAGACAGAGAGAGGGAGACAGAGGGAGGGAGACAGAGAGAGAGAGATAGAGGGAGAGACAGAGGGAGAGACAGAGGGAGGGAGACAGAGAGAGAGGGAGACAGAGAGGGAGACAGACAGAGGGAGACAGACAGAGGGAGAAAGACAGAGGGAGACAGACAGAGGGAGAGACAGAGGGAGAGACAGAGGGAGGGAGACAGAGGGACGGAGACAGAGGGACGGAGACAGAGGGACGGTGACAGAGGGAGGGAGACAGAGGGAGGGAGACAGAGAGAGACACAGAGAGAGGGAGACAGAGGGAGGGAGACAGAGAGAGACAGAGGGAGACAGACAGAGAGAGACAGAGGGAGACAGACAGAGGGAGGAGGGCGACAGGCAGAGGGAGGAGGGCGACAGACAGAGGGAGACAGACGGAGGGAGACAGAGGGAGGGAGACAGGAGGGAGGGAGACAGGGAGGGAGACAGAGGGAGGGAGACAGGGAGACAGACGGAGGGAGACAGAGGGAGGGAGACAGAGGGAGGGAGACAGGGAGGGAGACAGAGGGAGGGAGACAGGGAGGGAGACAGACAGAGGGAGGGAGAGGGAGCGAGGGAGACAGACAGAGAGAGAGAGAGAGAGAGAGGGAGAGAGAGAGAGATAGAGAGGGAGGGAGACAGAGAGAGAGAGGGAGGGAGACAGAGGGAGGGAGACAGAGGGAGACATACAGAGAGGGAGACAGAGAGAGAGGGAGACAGAGAGAGAGGGAGGGAGACAGAGAGAGAGGGAGACAGAGAGAGAGGGAGACAGAGAGAGGGAGACAGAGGGAGACAGACAGAGGGAGACAGACAGAGGGAGACAGACAGAGGGAGAGACAGAGAGAGGCAGACAGAGGGAGACAGAGGGAGACAGAGGGAGACAGAGGGAGGGAGACAGACAGAGAGAGACAGAGGGAGACAGACAGAGGGAGGAGGGCGACAGGCAGAGGGAGGAGGGCGACAGGCAGAGGGAGGAGGGCGACAGGCAGAGGGAGACAGATAGAGGGAGACAGAGGGAGGGAGACAGGGAGGGAGACAGACAGAGGGAGACAGACAGAGGGAGAGACAGAGGGAGGGAGACAGAGGGAGGGAGACAGAGGGACGGAGACAGAGGGACAGAGACAGAGGGAGGGAGACAGAGAGAGACACAGAGAGAGGGAGACAGAGGGAGGGAGACAGACAGAGAGAGACAGAGGGAGACAGCCAGAGAGAAACAGAGGGAGACAGACAGAGGGAGGAGGGCGACAGGCAGAGGGAGGAGGGCGACAGACAGAGGGGAGACAGACGGAGGGAGACAGACGGAGGGAGACAGAGCGAGGGAGACAGGGAGGGAGACAGGGAGGGAGACAGGGAGGGAGACAGACATAGGGAGACAGAGAGAGAGAGAGAAGGAGGGAGAGAGAGGGAGAGAGAGAGAGATAGAGAGAAGGAGGGAGACAGAGAGAGAGAGGGAGGGAGGGAGACAGAGGGAGGGAGACAGAGGGAGACATACAGAGAGGGAGACAGAGAGAGAGGGAGACAGAGAGAGAGGGAGACAGAGAGAGAGGGAGACAGAGGGAGACAGACAGAGGGAGGAGGGCGACAGGCAGAGGGAGGAGGGCGACAGACAGAGGGAGACAGACGGAGGGAGACAGAGGGAGGGAGACAGAGGGAGGGAGACAGGGAGGGAGACTGGGAGGGAGACAGGGAGGGAGACAGACAGAGGGAGACAGAGAGAGAGAGGGAGGGAGAGAGAGGGAGAGAGAGAGAGAGATAGAGAGAGGGAGGGAGACAGAGAGAGAGAGAGAGGGAGGGAGACAGAGGGAGGGAGACATACAGAGAGGGAGACAGAGAGAGAGGGAGACAGAGAGAGAGGGAGACAGAGAGAGAGGGAGACAGAGGGAGACAGACAGAGGGAGACAGACAGAGGGAGACAGACAGAGGGAGACAGAGGGAGGGAGACAGAGGGAGGGAGACAGAGGGAGACAGAGGGTGACAGAGGGAGACAGAGGGAGGGAGACAGAGGGAGGGAGACAGAGGGAGGGAGACAGAGGGAGGGAGACAGAGGGAGACAGACAGAGGGAAGAGGGCGACAGGCAGAGGGAGGAGGGCGACAGGCAGAGGGAGACAGATAGAGGGAGACAGAGGGAGGGAGACAGGGAGGGAGACAGACAGAGGGAGACAGACAGAGGGAGACAGACGGAGGGAGACAGACGGAGGGAGACAGACGGAGACAGAGGGAGGGAGACGGAGGGAGAGAGAGGGAGGGAGACAGAGGGAGAGAGAGGGAGGGAGAGAGAGGGAGGGAGACAGAGAGAGGGAGACAGAGAGAGGGAGGGAGACAGAGAGAGGGAGACAGAGAGAGAGAGGGAGGGAGAGAGAGAGAGAGAGATAGAGAGAGGGAGGGAGACAGAGAGAGAGGGAGGGAGACAGAGAGAGGGAGAGAGACAGAGAGAGGGAGGGAGAGATAGAGAGAGGGAGGGAGACAGAGAGAGAGAGAGATGTGTATGCCGGGTCCGGTGGCTCAGTGGACGAAGGCGTCCGCTGCAGGGGCCTGTGTTCCACCTCATGGTCAGTTTTGTTTTGCTCTAGCCCCGCCCCCTCCCCCAATGACCCCGCCCACACCTGTGCGGCCCTCGGCCACAAACCACACTGTAAATTTGGCCCCCGAGAGAAAGTTTGTGAGTACCCATGATTTACAGCATAGTATACAGACCTCTGATTCCAAAATTACAAAGATTGTGGAAACTTGGCATTTATAATTCTTGCTGTCCTACCCATTAGAGATCACTTCAGTGTTGAAAGATCTTGAGGACAGAGACAATCAATGAAACATTTAATTAACTTTCATCAGAATCAGAAGTTCAGGTGTTATGAGTCAATAATTTGTCCTCTATATTCTGTGCCATCGATATTATGGCTTTGATATTTAGGGTGCACACCAATCCAGTATTAATATATTAGACATAGTTAAACAAATGTTAATAATTCACTAAAATTGCTAGTCACTGGTCTGACATGCAAAATCATTATGACTAACATAAACCAGAATAATATGTAAACTATGTTGGTATTCAGAATAGCAGCAGTTGCCATTTTGAACTTCCATACAACTTTCATAAAAGCTTTGTATTAAGGTGGGCAGCCTTCACATATTTGCTAATCTTTACTAGTAAACCGATACAAATTAGAGATATCACTGTCAATATTCCTGGATATTTAGTAATTTGCAACAAAGTGGTTTACTTCTGTATGACACAAGCACTCTCATCTTATCTCAGATTTGGAATCATGAGGTTGGTAATGCAAGTAAAGGCCTGAAGTAACTACATGGAAGTATAAATTGATAAGTATACTTGGATATTTGCTATTTGTTGAATATGTATTGCTAAAATATGTATAACAGCTAATTTAAACTGAAGCTTTTTGAGATTTCAGATATTGATTTGGATTTTGTAGACAGATTTCAGATTTTGTAGCATTATTTGTGCCCTTGCAGGACCTTATAAAAAAGAATTGAAACATAAGTGAAGGATATGCAATTCTAGATTGAAAACATGTTTCTTTTATATCCATGTGTGACAAATCTGGCTGTGTGCATTTAGTTTTCTTCTATGGTTACACTGTTTGATTGTTGTTTTGAATGTATCGTAAACATTGCCATCTCATTTTGACATGATACGTAGAGGAACGATTGTTCTTCACAATAAAATTGCTACCTCGTTTGAGGAATCATGCGCTGATGATTCTGCAGCTGGCACTTTGCATTCCATAGAACGCTTTAAAACACATCATCAAAAAATAAATCTTCTTTTACTTGTACCCCTTGTGTCAGTATTATGAATGTGGCAAAAACCAATAGCATACATGTACATCATTCATCTGCAAATAAACTGATTTGTTTTCTTTATCTAACTACATTTTTTACAGAATACTTAATAACTTGTACACTCTTATGAATAGTCCATATTGGGGTTTAGCTAGAATGTTTCACTCTAGATCAACTGAAAACTTATGAGCCTTCAGAGGAATTTTTATTAAAATGTTGGAGTAATTAAAATATGGTATATCTTCAAACTTTTTATGGTTAATGCAGCCTCTCTTCATGGCTTTAAAGCTAGATGTAATAGGTCATTATGGATGCTAGATTTATTTATGATTGAGATAATTTGGGGCATAAAGAAACATCTTCATCATTTTCTTTTTTTAACAAATTTTGTAATGATCCAACAAGGTTGGTTTATACCTAATTTGATCACACTAAGAAATCACCTAGGTCTAGCAATAAACAAATTGAGAGCTTTATGAACATTGTGCTTTATTTAAAATATACCCATCATGGTCCGGGTTGAGAAACACTTTACCGTAGGGTGGGTGTGACTTACTAGGGTGTATTCATGAGTAAGGTGCAATTAGGTCCAAAGTAAGTCATCGTTATTCACAGAAAACTGTTTCAAATTTGGCCCCATTCAACTTTGTAAATATATTCAAAAAGATGTTCAGTGAATAAAAATGTGCAGTATCGACCATATCTTTATAGTTCAAAATGTACATTTTATTACTTTAGACCTATACATTATTGTTGAAAATATCCTGATAGAAAGCAACTTGCCTAAAATAGTAGCATAGTTACATCTTTTTGAAAATGGATTGTATTTATTTTCAGACACACCTAAACCACCCAGAAAGGACATTTACATCCGTTCTGATGAATACAGAAAGTCTCCAAGGGTTAGACGATCAGCTGCCAAATCACAAAGCACTGGAAGCCTAAATGTTGAAACTCTTGTTGTAGCAGATAAGAAAATGGTCGATAAGCATGGCAAGGAGAATGTAACCACCTATATCTTAACAGTTATGAACATGGTAAGTTCTTGTACAGTGGTAGACAATATCTTCTTACTAAAAGGTCTTCTGATCATCAAAGAGGACTTAGGTTATTGTAAGGCATTCAAACAGTGTGTTAACATCAATTAGCAAAACACACTTTGATTATAGAAAATAACATTGGTAGTGCTATTTTTATAGAGCAAATCAATGATTTAGCTTCTGCCAAATGAAATCAAGGGACCAGTTGTGAGAATTAATTATAGGAAGGGAAAGCTTGATACAAAATCTCACAATTTTTAACCTCTTGTGAACACATGAATGTCACATCAAGGACTGAAAAATAATAGTTAAAGTATGCCACTTACATAGCATAAGGAACAGCTACATAAAGATTGTTTTACTAATAATCAACCCTGGTATGAGAATTTAACTAACGTTCAGATATAAATAGCTGGGTCAAACCTTAGCAGCCAAGTAAGTTGTCAATAGATATCATATGACGAGAAGGAATTATAAATTCTAATTCCGTTTTTGTGAGCCAGAACGGAAAAAATAGGCATATTGTTCAGAATTTCTTTCAAGTCTAAGCATGAGATGATTATCAAGAAAGTAGACTGTTGTGAAATGAAACAAATGAGTATGCAAAAAATATTCATGTCTATATCCACCATGCACTGCAAATTACCCCACATATTACATCACTCATGACATCTTCTATGACATTATTGATAATATCACTTCAACATTTGCAATGAAATTATTGATGAGAAAACTATGCATGGTGGGGAAGTGAGTTAGAGTTACCATAGGACATGAGTTATATTTGCGACTTGAGATAACTATAACTGGTGAATTTCTGTGGTTTTATGTGTGTTCAATTTGAACTTAACAATAACATCCCTGTAACCTTTGTTTTTTGGAATGAATTTCTAATGTTTTTTAATTCTATTTCCTAACTATAACATCCCTGTAAGCTTTGTTTTTTTCAGTGAATTTCTATGTATTTTAATGCTTTTTCCTATTTCTAATGTCCCTGTCACCTTTGTCTTTTTCAGTGAATTTCTAAATTTCTTTAAATGTAAACTAATATTTAATTAAATGTGTTAATCCAACCGCTGCCATGCACGGCCTTTGGCTGTGTGTGGTGGGAGGTTGGCCGCAGTTCTTGGCCTTTGTAATCCCCTGCATGCAACCAACCCCACACTGTGCACGGCCTTTGACTGTGAATGGGGGGGTTGGTCGCAGGGTCTAGCCTGTGGCCAGGCCTTGGGGCCAACCCCTTGCTTGAAGCCAACCGTTGGGAACCTCCCCTTTTGGGGACCCCATACACCGGCAACATATTTCATGGTGAGGGGGCATGCGTCCCCCCTCCACAGGCCGCTTTTGGCCCCAAGGACCTCTTCTCCCAGATCCTGGCACCATATTTAATGGTGAGGAGGGCACATGCCCCCCTCACTGGGCCCATCTCAGCCCGGGGACCCCATCCTCCGGGGCCTGACACAATTTGTGGGGGAGGGGGCATGTGCCTGCCTTCCTGGTGCGATTTTGGCCCCAGGGACCACCATCCCTTGGGCCTCGGCAAAGTACACAAGGGGGAGGGAGGCACACTGCTCACCTACCCAGGCCATTTTTGGCCCCAGGGACCCCATCCCCCAGGGCCAGGCACCTATTTAAATGGGGAGGGGGCAGGCAGCCTCCCTCCTCGGCTGATTTCAGCCCTGGGTACTCCGTACTTTAGGGCCCAGCCTTCTTAAAAAAGTGGGAGCGGGCAGGCGGCCCACTTCCCAGGATGATTTTGTCTCTGGGGACCCCATCCCCCGGTGTCCAGCCATAGTCTGAATCTGAATCTTTATTCTTTAATCAGATTCCACAAGGAAAACCATGAAGTACACAGTAGAAACAGCATAGTTAATATATTAACAATACATTTAAAATAGAGTGCACAGTTAAAACCGCACAGCTAATATATTAGCATTAAAATTGAAAACAAAATCACAAGTCTTGATACCCAAGCCCAATAGCTAAACATAAAAGTATGAGGATAGGGGCACTAAATCTAAAAATAAAAACCTATCTAATGTTCCATTGTGTTAGTGGTAATGAGGACCTGGCACGGCCCTCACATATAACTAAATCAAGGGCAGGTCAAAGGGACAGTGAGAAGACATACAAATTAAAAAATAGTACAAACTAATGAGTCCGCAGCTAATATATAGTGCTTATGCAAAGAATGACATCAATAAAAAAATATGATTAGCACCATCAGCTCAATACAATCATGGCATAAGCCACCAGGCATAGGGGGTCAGTGTATTCCTACCCTGCCCCCTTGTGTTTTTATTTGCATTTTTCCTGGGACTCGGGCCGAGTCCAGAGTCCCAAGATGGCTGCCACCACTTCCTGGCTAAAGTGGTGACAGCCAGTAACGGCATTGCAGTTGGCACGTGGATTCGCAGATCCATCGTGGTGGATCCTTGTCTCTAGACATACATAAATCTTTTTTCTTTAATAACTCCTAAACTGCTGAACAGATTTACACCAAATTACAAAACACACTCTTTCTGGACCAAGATCTAGATTTCTGCCAAATTTGGTGTAATTCCATTGAGTGGTTTAGGCTGTAGTCGAGGCTAAAATCCCCATGGGAAATTGCATGAGGAAAATGTGTTTTGGAACTCCCCTTTTTCTCAGCCCCCACTTGACAAATCCCCCCAAAACTTTCCAAACAACAGCTGAAGTGAGTGACAAGATAGTGAGTGAAACTTTTGTGAGGATTTGTCAGATGGTGCCAAAGTTATTAGCAAAACAAAAAACATTTTCAAATGGAAACTAGGTGCTAACTTTAGCTACCTACTGTTGACTGCCAATAGGTTTTATATATATATATATATATATATATATATATATATATATATATATAAAGCAGAGTGATCAACATGGTTAACCGCATAGGTACAATCAGAGAGGGAATCTAAGGGAGGAGGTTCAGGGTTCTGAGAGAGATACACTATTTGCTGTGTCATGAGGTGATGCTCTTTAAATATGAGTGTCTTCAGCTTTCCCAAATTGAAAAAGGGTAATGGAGGTTCTGATGGATATGGAGATGGTCTTCTCAAAGTATATTCCCTTGTTACAGAGCTCATGAGTATGTCTATGTGTCCTTGAGTCAGAATCCATCTTAATTTTGGAGTGCCCTTGCTTTGTATCATGGTAAGTGCCCCTTTTCCCTGTGTTGAAGTTGAATTTGCCATGTACTATTCACTAACTTTATATGGATGTCCCAGTGTCCTGAACCCAGTGTCTGCATCTGTACCCCAGTGTTCTTTCCCCAGCAGTGTGTTCACTTTTTTGAGTAATAACTGATAACTCCCTTTTCCTCTAAATTCATATTTAGGTTTCCAGTTTATTTAAGGATGGTACCATCGGAACAGACATCAGTGTTATAGTTGTGAGTCTTTTACTTCTGGAACAGGAACCAGTAAGTAGTGCACACATTCCTGATTACGCACATATAATGTATATTGAAAGAGTTACTAACCTTTTGAAGGGGTGTTTTGAACCCCTCTCTATAATAAAGATGTAGCTTTTGTTTGGTGGACTTGTAAAACAGAGCTTTCTTCTTCCTAATTTTGATGTTCACTTTATCATGACATTCTAAGTAGAAGGCATGAGCTATAGACCATGGCCACTCTATTTATGTGGCAATAGAGGGCCAAAGTATCTGGAAGCTTTGACAAAATTATGCAAAAAGAAAAAGCATATTATGCTTCATAATTAGGCACATTGTGTGACAAGATTATTTCTCTGTTTTGACATTTTTATGTAAATTAATAGAGTTTTGGCTAGAGTTTGACCTCATTAGTACCAGTTGAACACCTGAATAACCATCAAGTGAATGTTGTCCTAATAACTTTTGGAGCGAGTCTGCCAGTGCCAGCAAAAATGTATGCTTTTGTAAGCAGATCCATTTGAGCTGGAAACCTTTTTTTTGTGGAAATCTGCAAGTTAGGTGTCTTGTGTGGTGAATCCATAATGATGCATAAAACACCACTGCTGCAGAACTCTATAACTCCAGTCAACCTTCTTACCTCACAGTGTGTGATGTTCAAAGATTGCTATATTTCATTAATTGAAAACAATCTGTCTGCAGAATTTGGTACTTTGTATCTTTTCCCCTTTACAGGTGGGACTCAATATCAATCATCATGCCGACCAATCGCTGAACAATTTTTGCCAGTGGCAGTCTGCGCTCATGGGAAAGAATGGCAGGCGGCATGACCATGCCATCTTAGTGACTGGCTTGGATATCTGTTCTTGGAAAAATGAACCTTGTGACACGCTAGGTAAAAAAGGCATTTTGAAAGTGTGGTGCCAATAATGGAGGGTTTGTTAATGAAAAATACATAGATTTTTTAAATGAAAATCTTTTGCTAAGAACAATTATTTGCTGTAGAGATGTATTTTGGATAAGAAGATATAATGCAAGGTATGTCTAGTAATCAATACCTTCTTACTTTAATTTAAATAACAAAATGTGCCAGCTATCCTACGTACATATGCAGGAAAGTGCTGAATGATGTATAATGTAGGTTGCTGTGATAGCCCCACACTACACCACAAAATTTGATTTTTTATTTTACAACAATAAACATGATACTTTCATTCTCTTACATTGGACACATGCTAGCTCATCAAATTATGTATGAAGTCCTTGATCGCGTGGAGGTCATGAGATCCCTGGTGATCATATAATGGGGTTTGACCACTGTACCATGGTCTTCACTGGGCTTCCCAATAAAGAAATGATATTACAGGATGCAAAGAATGCTGAACAAGGCAGTGACTCTATGTTGAAATCTTTGGAAACAAGACC
Organism: Calotriton arnoldi; assembly: GCA_963921515.1. Lineage (NCBI taxonomy): Eukaryota > Metazoa > Chordata > Amphibia > Caudata > Salamandridae > Calotriton > Calotriton arnoldi. The sequence goes on along the minus strand of CAWUFW010001476.1, from coordinate 2,019,540 downwards.
ACATAAAACCTGCTCTAAAAGTGCTCCATTGGCTACTGATCGAATTGAAAATCAATTTCAAAATTATTTATTTTAAGAATACTGGAGGTGTTTTTTTCCTCACTACACTCACCACCCCATGTGTCTACCTTTAAGTAGATATAAGACATATGTATAATACACAAATAATATCCTTCTCACCTTACAGTATACTAAACTGATCTTCAGTTTTCACGCAAGTTTACACAATTACTTGCTGCCTTCTAATGGCGCTAATTGCTAAATCATCAAGGGATCTGTTTTTTTATCCATATTAACATCTCCTGAATGTTAACATAATTCCTAAAACTATGCATTGGCAAGTTTATTTGTATTGCAGATGAAGATTATTATGGTTCTGATCTTATGAAAAAGACCAGCACGCCATCCTAATACAGTAGTATGCGTTTCAGAATAAGGGCCTGATATGGTGATTGGCAGATGGGTTACTCCATCACAAATGTGACAGATATCCCACTTCCTTACTACAAGTATTTTATATCCTGTGGCACTTGTAATACGGAGGGAGGGATATCTGTCTTGCTAGTTACAAAGTTACCTGTCTGCCAAACTCTAATTCAGGTCCTAAGCTTATTTTGGTTCATCTTCCCTAGATCGTTTGCTACCTACATAATTCTCAGGGTCATTCCTAGTAAAAAAATTGAAAACATGTCCATTGACTTTGCAGCAAATCTGACTAAAAGATGTCCCAATGCACAAAATCTTATATTTGTCTCACTGAAAAACAAATTCTGGCTGGTACTGAGTAAAATCCATGGTTGTTAAGTATCTATTTACATGGGTATTTGAAAGATTATATTTTATGTGTAAATCTCTAAAGGTTAAAAAATTACAACATATAAAACTAGGCTAGTACTTTTTATTTCCGAAATCATGTTTGCTGTAGTTGAGAAAATAACATCTAAAATGTAATGCCAGATCCAATTAAGGCGCAATCTTTTACAAGAAATTCTATTCCTGCTCTCATATTAAGATTCTCATGTAATATTTTCAATTTATTATTCTTGTTCCCTCTTTAGCAGTTTTGCTATTTATGAGGCAAAGCACAAACATAGCAGAATGAAATTCTGACTGTCCTTTTCTTGCTTTACTCCAGGGTAACTCAGATTGCATATAAACCAATTTACGTATCATTTTCATTTAAGTGATGCAATATGTAAATTAAAATTCATAAATACCAACCTCAATGTATCTGGGGAAACTTAATGAGGTCAAATTACATTGAAAAACATTTGCTTGAAAGTGCCAAAAAATAAACTGACAATTTATTAAACTACTTGATCAGGAGAAGCAAGTTACCCGTCTCCCACAAACAAGATATAACCCAATGTCAGTAAGAATCCTGTGGTAGCAAATCTTAAGTTTTCAACAATGTTACTTATGTCACTGTATTTTTTTGTTTTGTAATAAGGGTTTCTTTAATTTCAGAAAGCCTGTTTAGAGGCAAAGAGGTAAAGGGCATTTATTACAAAGGAAGGAACCTAGTACTCAACATTTTTCTGTTTGCACACTTTTGTATCTCATTGGGTAGACTAGAGTCTTTTTGGTTGGGTGATCTTGGGTGTCCGGCTGGACTCTAAGATTAGGGTGACCAGATTTTGAGAAGCAAAAACCGGGACGGGATACACTTAAAAGGAGGACTAAAGCCTTCAGGCTTATTTATATATCTGGCCTGTCCCGTTATTTGCGTAGCCTTGTAATTATATATCCATACACACACAAACATATGACACAAACTAGGCTTTTAAATGTGTATATATATAAAAACCGGGACATGTACCTTAAAATTAAAGAAAGCATTGGGACACTGGGACAGTCCTCTGAAAACCGGGACTGTCCGGGGAACTCCTGAACCTCTGGTCACCCCATCTAAGATGCCAATAGGTTGCTGAGATAGGAAAGAATTTGAATATAAAATGATTGACGTCTAGAAAATGGTTATCGTGCATAGAGTGCTAACCATCAGGAGATATGTTTTCTGTGAGTTTCAAGGGACAAATCGAACCACATGATTTTCTATTGTTTGGTTCCCTTAGATCTGATTGTAGTACCGCAATCTTGTTGACACTACAGAAAAGATAAAAGTGATGCCTTACGCAGATTTATATAATGAAACCATGTTGTGTATTCCTCACATAAGTGGGCGTTGGCACAGTAGCTAGACGAGAATGTTATAGGAGACCAGCCAGGGCTCAACAGGCAATGTGGTGATAATTTTGAAAAGTTCTCATAATGCCTGGTGCAAATTATCCAAGTCTACTGCCAGTACCTGCACATCATCTGCAACTGGATGACTGAACCATTGGTGGTATTGCATCTGCTAGAACTGACAAAAAGTAAATAGGGGAGTTACTAATAGACAAGTTTAGACAAAATCAGATAGCAAACCATCATTGCTGTAGAGGTCCACTGCAGTAAAGCATTATTAAGTTGAACTAATTTCTGAATTTACGCAAAAAACAATTCAGTAAGATTTCTATGATGAAACATTAATCACCAAATCAAATCTCTTTAAATTTGTCTTTAGGATAACTGAAACATATTTTAGGGCCTTTGAGAGCGCTGAGATGAATCTGTGTACAGGTGTGTGGCCTCTTTTGCTGTTTTGCAATCTACCACTGGAACCTACACAGATATGCCCTGGCACCACAGGAAGGTATATGACTTATCATCAAGTGCCATGGATATAGCACAGATTTATTACTTGCTCTATGTCTTTCAGATGAATGCTCTGGTCTAAGTTGATGACCATTGACAAATATTGAGCATCAGCATGAGAATCCAGGATTGAAAGCACTGAACTCTGAACTCAGCATGCCACTGTTCGTTTGCCTCCTTGCGAAAAGCACATTTGACTGTCATGGGAAAGGGTCTGACCTCGTCAGAAGCACTTATAAAATAAATCATGAGATGTTTACTCATATTAATAGAAAATCCGAGTGTATATCAACATTTGAAAAATGACATCTGCCAGAAGACCAGTTTCCTAGATACCTTATGGTAGTCTGCACTACACAAAAATATTTAATAGTAGTAGTTCTAGCGGTTGTAAGAGACATGTGGCCCAAAGCTAACTCCTCCCCTACTCACACACTAAGTGCAATCAGACACCAATTTTTCCCTATTAGAAAAATTGAGCTCTCAATATTGCGTAGGACTGCAATTACTGAAGGGTCTTTTATGAATGCATATTTTGGAACTGAACATTATCATCACTTGTTTGTTTTAACATTTTGTAGGATTTGCTCCAATAAGTGGAATGTGCAGTAAATATCGCAGTTGTACCATCAATGAAGATTCAGGCCTAGGTTTGGCTTTTACCATTGCCCACGAATCAGGACACAAGTAAGCTATGCTTTTTGCACCATGCGACTTTAAATGGAATGACCATATATAAAATATTTCTAATGTATGTGTGTATTGTATGTAAGGGACAGATGTACGACCCTTTTTAGTGGTCACAAATGGAAAATCTGCCTGTTTGCGACACTAAAAAGGGTTGTGGTATGTACAAAGCCTATTTTGCGAGTTGGTAACCTATTACCGACTCGCAAAATAGGGTTTGCGAGTCGCTATTAGGAAGGGGGGAGCCAAGAGCATCCCTTCCTAAAAGCGAGTCACACTGGTATGTACGACTGTTTTGCAACCACAAATGCGGTCGCAAAACAGTCACAGTTACCACCTACTTCAAGTAAGTCGTAAACCAGTCGCAAACAGGAAGGGGTCCCCAGGGGACCCCTTCCCTTTTGTGTTGGGCAGCAAAGATATTTTTTAAGAGCAGGCAGTGGTCCCACGGACCAGTGCCTACTCTTAAAAAATGAAACAGAAATTTTTCATTTTTTTTTTTTAAATGCATCCAGTTTTCCTTTAAGGAAAACGGGCTGCATTTTTTAAAAAAAACCTGCTTTTTTTACAAAACAGTCACAGACATGGTGGTCTGCTGACCCCAGGAGGCCACCATCCCTGTGAGTGCTGTCCATTCCCATAGGGTCGCAAATTACGACCTGCCTCATGAATATTGACGAGGCAGGTCATTTGCGACTGCATTGGGAATCGCTAAATGTGTCTGAGACACATTAGTACATTCTGTTTCACAAATTGCAAGTCGCAAAAAAATCACAATTTGCGACCCACAAAACGGAATGGTCGTACATCTGGCCCTAGATGTGTAACTATTTTACTTATATGCATTACATATTCCTGTCACACAACTGCAAATTTTCTCATAAACATATTTAAAATATCTTTTACATTTTTTATGTTCTGCAATTTTTTTGTAGCTTTGGCATGGTTCATGATGGAGAAGGAAATCTATGTAGAAAAGCAGAAGGCAATATTATGTCTCCTACACTAACAGGAAACAATGGAATATTTTCATGGTCTGCATGCAGCCGGCAATATCTCAACAAATTTCTCAGGTACATTATGTACATGGAGCTATTAATCCAGCCTGTACAGTAATATCACCAGTATGCAGTGTATGAGAGAAAATGTGGCCATTCTTTTTTCTTGCAACCTTTGAAATCCTTGCACTAATATGCAAAAAACAAAGGCAGTTTGGTAGATATAACCTGTTTCTTCAACATCTTCTAAAATTTCATCAGGATATGGACCATCCACAGCTCATCTGATGGAGAGTCTAGATGGGTGCAGCTGTGATCAAACCCAATTCTGTTAAGGTGGGATCATTTTATTGCAGGAATTAGATGATATCTGAGGACCACAAGCTAGTAAAAAGGCCAGAATGCTGAAATGAATGTCAGAAGTAAATGTATTTTATTGTGAAGAGCTTTATGACACTGTGATCTGTGTTTTTAATGGTATTCAACTAGGAGCCAATTAGGGACATTACAGACGTAACATGATCCCAAATCTTAAGCTCTAGTTTAAAGTAGGAAGCTTTGGGTAAAAACCATTACTGCAATCTTGTCATTGTGAAACAAACACATTTGCCGTGGTGACATAACAGGGAAAAGCAAAGTAGTGACAATGGCTCTTTAAGATGTGCAGATGCTAGAAACAAGATTGAGTCATCAAGTTGATCAAAGGGGGAAAAGATATTTCAAAATCCATTTTTACTTCTAAATTCTTCATGACTGGAATTGGTGGAGGACCCATTTTACAGAGACAAAGCTGTACATCCAATGGGGGATTCATTATATGGAAATAAGATATCTCTTTTATTGCCATTTAACTTTAAACAGTTATGACATAAGCAGTGATGTCTCGAATAAAACCCAGTAAATTGCTCTTGACATTCTGATTTTGTGCCCACCGTCAAAAACAGTTGAATGACATCAGTGTAAATAAAGATAAAGAACACAAAAGAATGAATTATGTAAAGTTTATATGGATTCTTGGAAAATACAAAGCTTAGGGAGCTCCGCAAAGAAGGGGTCAACTTGATGAAGTAAAAGGGGATAAAACAACCTTCTCTGTATGGTTAGGTAGGAAATATTGATACAAGGAAGTGTGCAGTCCTAAATACCAACTTTTGGAGGTGAGTGAGCAAAAGGTGATGGTCAGCAGTGCAAAAAGCTTCAGATAAGTACAGAAGACATGTACGGAGTCTCAACTCGCCAATGAAAACCAGCACTACTGACTCGGTAAACATATAGGATGGAAAGTCTGCTTGTAGACTAGTTACAGACTACTTAATTGTACAAATTCTTATAATTTTATATGAAGTTAACTCCAACAACATTCATATCCAACAACGGAATATTACCCCGTAACCTGTAATCATTGCACAGATCAAAGATGTGTTTATAGTCTTGCACCACAACAGGCAAGATGCTTTGTTGTAATCGTATGGCTTGTATTGGCTAGTGTCATATTCCATAACCAGACCTGTATTTGATGGGGCACTGCTTTGCAAATCTGACTTGTATCCATGATCTTTCAGCAGGATCTCAAAAAGGTTCATTGTTCCACTGGTGCGAGGTCCTGCAGTGACTTAGATAGTAAATGTTTTAAGCCAATTCAATAAATGACTGTTGGTCTAGCAGTCCAAATCTCCAGAAACATGAGTGAGAGGTCTCAACATGATCAAAGGGTTTGTATACGGAGGAGAGAAGTCTTTTCAACAAATCTTTGAGATATTTTACTCTGGAAGAATTTGGCTATGGTACCTCAGCCTCAATCAAGTCACTGCTGCTTCTTGAGGGTCCAACTAAACTTATGACCTTCCCCCATCATAGCATCTAGAAATGTACTACAAGAAACTCCTAAAAGGCCAACCCCCACTTACTGAGGAACTGGACCATTACTCATTCATCTGTGCTTGCCAAGCAGTGACATAAACTGCACCAGAACAATGATTCACAGTGATCTATATCCCCCTGGTGCAGAAGCAGTTTGTAGTGGCTAGAAGTAAAGATGCGAACACTCTATAGATAATACTTAGTCTACTGTTTATTACTCATATATTCTAATGGTTATTCATTGCATGCATACTCACCTGTACGCCGTAAGAAACTATAAAAAATATTTATACATTTCCTTTACAGTACAGCTCAAGCATCTTGTCTTGTTGATGAACCTAAAATGACTGGGCATTATAAGTACCCTGATAAACTACCAGGACAGATTTATGATGCTGACACACAATGCAAATGGCAGTTTGGATCCAAAGCTAAAGTATGCAGTCTCAGTTTTGTGAAGGTATGATTAACATATTGATCATAAAGTTCGATCATTTTAGAAAATCGTTTAATGGCTACTCAGCCCCTGTGGTAAAAATATCGAAAGACATATTGTAGACAAAAATGTATCTATTCCTTCATAGGGGATTTATTAAGCAATCATTATTGAATTTGAGGTCACTTTGGTAGACATTAAGTACCATTTCCTGCATGATTCTGTGGTGAACTTACCTTCTGCATACAATAAATTCAATTACAAATACATAATACTAAAATGTTTTAAAACGTTTTGACGATTTCTTTGTAAGCTTTCCTGGCCAAAATATATTCTGATAATAATTTTGCACCCCTAATAAATTTGAAGGCACATTCTGTCTTTGATGTCTCCAGAAGCATCCTTTTTGCTTCCAATATATATTTAGCGGACAACTATTGTCTGCACTTTCTCTTTCTTACTTGATGTTGACACCTTAAACAAGACATTTGTCTAATAGTGAAATGCAATATAGAATTTCAACTAGGAAACTAATGAATTGATTAAGTGAGGTTTAAATCTGATTTGAGATTCTTCTTTTAGATTTTTTTTTTTTGTTGCTGTTTTATGTAGCGCAAACTCGACCCGCAGGTATTGGATTGCTTTACATGAGCACCAGTTGCATTACACAAGGACACATTAGGTTGAAGCCTACCTGACAGCGCAGCTGTCTGGTTTGCTAATGACATCTTGGGAGCATTCGGAAAGCTTCCCTGGGAATGCTTTCCACCCAATGCTTACAATTGGCTTTGTGGTTTGTACTCACATTTGCTTGTTTTCTATTTGCTGACTCTATTTGTTTTAGGCTGTCCATCTTGAGTTTGTCCCTTCCGTTGCTCAAAACCCTATCTATTGTATTTTTCCACCAGTAGTAGATTTCTGTAAACAGGCCTTTAACTCTTGTTCTTATCTTTTCACATTTGCTGTTCATTCAAAGACAGAGGCCAAATGTCAGGCTTTGTCTTCCAGAGTGCTTGGTGTTTACTTTTCTTTCTCTCTGACTTCAAAGTGAGAGGTTTTATGTGACAATCATTCTGGCTACTGGGGGTGTGCTTGAGGAAGGCTGCACAATGTTATATTTTGTTTCCAGCGCACAACAACATTTAAATGTCTGCAAATGCACTGTGCAGATATTTCTGAATATATAAGAATTAGAAAAGCACAAATGTAGCACATTTTTGTTGGTAATTTTGAAGTTTTGTCAAAACAAATATGTTAATATGATCAAAACATATCAATATATTAGGTGATGACATTTCCACACATTATAATTTGTGTGCTCTATACCTTTATCAATAAACTGTATGCCTGTGCATATGTAATAGTCATTTCAATTGAAGACATGTTGTCTGTGATGGTAGTATGCTCTCACACCATGCATACTTCCCGTTACCCCACCCCACTCTACTATGCACCACTCCACGCCACTGCAGTCTACTCTGCCCCAATCCACACTATGCCACTCCACTCCATGCCACCCCACACTGCATCGCTGTATTCTACTCTGCACCATTCCACTCTACACCACTTCACTCTATGCTACTCTACTATGCACCACTGCACCTTTCGCCACTGCACTCTACAACTCTCCACTCTGCACCAGTCCACTCTATGCCACACTACTCTGCAACACTAAACTCTACACCAATACACTCTACTCTGTACCACTCCACTCTATGCCAGTGCACTCTATGCCAATTCTCTCTAGGCCACTCCAATCTACTCTGCCCTGTATGCCACTCTACTCTATGCCACTGTACTCTACTGTGCACTCATCCACTCTACTCTGAAACAATCTACTGTACGCCACGGCACTCAGCACCACTCCACTCTGCACCACTCCACTCTGTGCCACTCCACTTGCGTCACTCCACTCAGCACCACTTCACTCTGTGCCACTCCACTCTGCACCAGTCCACTCCACTCTGTGCCACTCCACTCTACTCTGCACCACTCCTCTCTACTCTGTACTCTATTCTGCCTCACTGCACACTACACCAATGTACTCTACACCACTTTACGCAAAACTAATGCACTCTACGCCACTGCACTCTACGCCAATCTACTCTGCACCACTGAACTCTATGCCACTATACTCTACTCTGCAACACTTTATGCCACTTCACTATATGCCACTGCACCCTCTGCCATTGTATTCTTCATCCTTGCACTCTATGCCACTCTATTCTACTCTGCACCACTGTACTCTGCACCACTGCTCTCTACACCACTCTACTCTGCACCATTCTATGTCACTGCACTCCATCCCAATGCTACTCTGTGCCACTGCACTCTACGCCACTGCACTTTACTCTGTACCACTCAACTCTATCCCACTCTACACCATTACACTCTGCATCACACCACTCTATGCCAATGCACTCTAATCTGCACCACTTCATTCTATTCTACACCACTCCACACTAATCCACTTCAATCTACACCATTCTACTCTGCAATACTGCACTCTATTCCACTACACTCTGCGCCACTCTACTCTGCATTGCTCCACTCTACGCCACTACATGCTATGCCAATCTACTCTAAGCACTCTAATCTACTCTGCACCACTGCACTCTACGACACTGCATTCTATGCCAGTGCACTCTCCATGAAACAATCTACTCTATGCCACTGCACTCTATCCTACTACACACTATACCACTCTTCGCCACTCCACAGCAATCTACACTGTGCCACTCCACTCCATGCTAATTTGTTTTATGCTGCTGCACTCTATGCCACTGCACTCAATGCCAATGCACTCTACACCACTTGCCTCAAAACCAATACACTCTACACCACTGCACTCTATGCTAATCCACTCTGCTCCACTGCAATGTATGCCACTCTACTCTGCAACACTCTACTCTTCGCCACCTCACTCTACTACCCTATTGCACTTTACGTGACTTTACTCTGCAGCACTATACACTACTGCACCCTACACCAATGCGCTCTATGCCACTGCACACCACTCTACTCTACACCACTGCACTCTACAACACTCTACTCTGAAACACTGCACTCTCCGCCACTGAACTCTATACCACTGTACTCTGCACTACTCTACTCTGTGACATTGCACTCTGTGCTACTGCACTCTACTCTGCACCACTCGACTCTACGCCATTCTATTGCATGCTACCCCAGTGCACTCTATGCCACTACACTGTATGCTACTGTAATCCATTGTGCATCACTGCACTCTATGACACTGCACGCTATGCCACTTCACTCTAAACCTCTTTACTCTGCACCACTCTGCTCTATACCAGTGCACCCTACTCCACTCTACTATCCACCACTGCACTTTTTGCCATTACACTATACACCACTCCAGTCTAGGCCAGTCCACTCTACTCTGCACCACTCTACTCTACGGGCACTCCACTCTATGCCATTTTGCTCTGAAACAGTGCAATCTATGCCTCTGCACTCAACACCAATGTACACTACACCACTGCACTCTACTCCACTCTTCTCTACTCTGTACCACTGTGCTCTATGCCACTGCTCTATGAAACTGCACTCTCCTCCGCACCACTCCAATTTAACCTGCACCACTCCACTCTAGCCACTTCACTCTATGCTGAAACACTCTACTACATGCCACTGCACTCTAGGCCACTGCAATCTGCTCTGCACCACTTAACTCTATGGCATTGCACTCTACCCCACTCCACATCACTGCACTCCACGGCAATGCATTCTACAGCAATTCACTTAAAAAAAAACTTTATGCCACTGCACTCTATGCCAATCTAATCTGCACCACTGTACTTTATGCCACTTCACTCTAGCCCACTCCACTCTATGACACTACACTCTATGATACTCCACTCTATGACTCTCTACTCCATTAAACTCCACTCTATGACATTGTGTTCCACTCTATGCCACCCCACTCTACAACACTCTACTCTACTCTATCATCCTACTCTACTCATTCTACTAGACCTCTCCGCAGCCTTCAATACCGTCTCCCATCGCACTCTTGCAGCCAGACTCCACGATGCCGGCATATAGGGAATCGCCCTCGACTGGCTCTGCTCCTTCCTCGCCGGCAGAACCCAAAGGATCAGTCTTCCGTCTTTCCTCTACGAACCTACAGAGATCAACTGCGGAGTACCCCAAGGATCATCGCTCAGTCCCACGCTCTTCAACATCTACATGGCCCCCTCTCCACCATCGTCAGACAGCATGGACTCAGCATAGTATCCGACAACACCCAGCTCATCCTCTCCCTCACGAAGGACCCTAAAGCTACCAGACTCAGCTTCCAGGAAGGAATGAAAGACGTCGCAGCCTGGATGAGCAGCAGCTGTCTGAAGCTCAACTCGAAGAATACAGAAGTCCTCGTCCTTGGACCCACCCCCTCAGCTTGGGACAACACCTGGTGGCCACCCGCCCTCGGCAACCCCCCCACCCCACAGACCACGCCCAGAACCTTGGCATTATACTCGACTCCTCCCTCACCATGACCCGCCAGATCAATGCCGTTGCCTCCACCTGCTTCAACACCCTCCTCATCCTTCGCAAGACCTTCAAGTGGATCCTTCCCGAAGCCAGAAAGACCATCACCCTCGCACTCATAACAAGCAGACTGGACTACCAAAACGCCCTCTACACTAGAATCAACAAATCCCTGCTACGCAAACTCCTGACCATCCAGAACACCGCGGCCAGACTCGTCCTTGGCATCCCCAGACATGAGCACATCACCCAACACCTGAAAGACCCCCACCGTTTCCCCGTCGAGAAGAGAGTAACCTTCAAGCTACTAACCCACGCCTACAAATCTCTCCACAACACCAGACCCAAATACCTCAATGAAAGAGTCTTCTTCCACGTACCCAAAAGAAACCTCCGCTCCGCCGACCTTGCCCTAGCAGAAACCCTGCGCATCCGCAGAAACAGAGCGGGTGGAAGAGCCTTCTTCTATGTCGCGACCCAGGCCTGGAACCAGCTCCCGGTCAACATCAGACGCTCCCCTAATATGCACACCTTCAGGAAGAGCCTCAAGACCTGGCTCTTCGGCTGACCCGGAGCTGCACCCCCCCCCCCCCAGCACCTTGAGACCCTCACGGGTGAGTAGCGCTTTTCACAATTCCCTGATTGATTGATTTATGTCACTCTACAACACTACTCCACTCTAGGATGCTCTATGCAACTCCCTCTATGCCACTGAAGGCTACTTTGCTCTACTCTATTCTACAACACACTACTCCACTCTACTCCACTTCACTATTCCACTCTATGCCGCTCCACTCCACTCCAGTCTATGACAATCTATGCCACGCCACTCTACTCTACGCCACTCAGTTCTACAACACTCTATTCCACTCTGTGCCATTCCACTCTATGCCATTCCACTCTCCTATACTACTCCACTCTATGTCACTCCACTCTACGGCAATCTACTCCACTCGACACCACTCTACTCTATAACACTCTACTACACTCTATGCAACACTGTCTATGCCACTCCATTGTGCTCTACACCACTCCACGACACTCTATGCCACTCCACTCTATGACACTCTACTCCCCTCTGACAGTCTACTTCACTCTATGACACTCTACTCCCCTCTGACACTCTACTCCACTGTACACCACTCAAATTTACTCCACTCTACTCCACTCTACGACACTCTACTCCCTCCACGACATTCCACAACACTACTAATTTTCCATCTACCATAAATTTGCTTTGGCAAAGCCAGTAGTTTTGAAGTTTCTATGATGAAGGTAGGGAAAGAAAAAAGTAGCGGAAAGAAATAAAGAAGGGGTTAAAGAAACGTGAGGGATAAAGAAAGGACGGAAATGGAAAGGAATGAAGGAGGAATGAGAAAAGAAGTAGAAAAATGGGAAGTAGAATAAGATGGGAATAAATTAGTCCACCTCTGTGTATGTCAGTTGTCTGTGACAGTGCCTGCATGTGTATTGCCTGTGTTACGCTCTGTGGTGTCTGTGTACAAGTCTTCCTAACTGTATGTAGTATGCAAGTGCATGTGTGCCAGTTTGTTGGTCAATATGAACTGATGGCTCCACCTATGTTTCTGTGTGACACTATGAATGTCGGCTTTTGTGTGCTTGAGTGCATGCACTGCTGTATGTTCATGCCATTGCTTAACGCACAGTTATAATACCAGCCTAATGGCTTTGTCTTTTTTTGCCTTTTGCATCTCAAGCCGATATACTCTTTTACTGCTCTTGTTTTGAGCAGTCTAAATTCCAAGGTTTGGGCAGATAATAGTCTCAGGGTTGTTGCTGAATGAAATAGCTAGCTGTTTTAGTGTGCTATCTTTATTTGAGAGTGAAGAATTTTGATCAGCAGTGCATTACCTCAAAGATCAGCTTGATCTTGCACTGGCCTCCCCTAATTCAAAGCATGAAACAAGATAGGAGACTGCAACTCATGGACGTCAATTCACAGAAATGCCAGGGGTAGAGGAAGCAACTTCACACGCCGTTTGACTTTTACTTTCACTCACACACATATACTTACATTCACACACACATTCACTCATACACACACTTTCTCTTACATAAGCACACTCTCACCTGCAAGTATGCACACAGCATAAATTTAAAAACATATTTTACTTACCTCAGCTGCTAGATAGGGTTATATCCCAGCTAATTGTACTCCATTATCTAATTACATTAATAGTGAATATTATGATAATATTCTCTATTAGTGTAAGAAAACAACTGACTGAAATCAAGGAAAGTGGAGCCCCAAATGAAGTCTATAAGGACGAGCTGCCCCTGTGTTCCTGGCACTAATTATGCCACCTCTGAGGCCAGGAGTCGCAAAGGCAGTGCCAGGGATTGAAAGGGGAAAGCCAGGGGTCACAGCTGCAACCCCTGGTGACCCCTAAATAACGTCCCTGCTGCAACTCACACAATGACCTTTAAAATTACTGTGCAATGTATGCAATTCAGTGGCAGTTCAGTATATAATTTGTAGTGCAACACTCAAAGTGGAGCTCTTGGCAGCACTCTCTAACACTGTTGATCATGGAATACTTGTATATGGACTTTACCCATACTCATAGTTAAAATAAATTATAGGGTAAAATATCATGGCATTGGTCTGTTGAATGTCTGATGAGCATATTTCTCAGATGTAAATAGTCCCTTATTCACCCCAATGGAGAGGGAAGGATATGCTTAAATAATCAGTAAACATTGAGCCTAAAATAATGTTGTTATCTGTTCCAAGTTGTGATTGACAACGTGCTAAGCCAATGGCTTAAGCTTCTGTAGTCAAAGAAACTAATAGCTGAAGAGGGAAAACCGAAAGTCCCTTTCTATATGCAGAAAGTATGTATTGACAATACGTTTGCCAAATCAAAACTAGTTTATTTCGGTCAAAGACCATAAAAGAAACATATTTATAAAAAACTTTGTCAATAATACAAAATTCATGTTTTCTTACATAGCAATGCAATGTAAGCTTTATTGCATGGTTCATGTGCAGCCAGCGACAGTTCTAATGGCACAATTAATATGTGTTAAAGTCATGCATTAAATGAAATGCAAAAATAGATTACAATTTTCATAGTTAAAAATCAATACAGTGTTGTTATGCAATTTTGGGAACAGTAGCAAAAACAGCCCCCACAAAATATATAGCTGGTGCTATATCACAGCAATAAAGTGCTATAGTGCCTTCCAACACATTCTATGTCACATGCCATCTCTATTGATGAAATACTTGTCAGTATACACTGAAGTGATCTATTAGCCAATGCTACTTCTAGGGTAGATCGAAGTTAGATGCTAACTGGGTCATGCTCTTGGTTCTAATAGGCCATATGGACTCAAAGATATTTCGCAATAGAGAAGACTATACAGTCTTGCATCAAATCTGCAAATTTTCAGGGCCGTCTTATGCTGACAAACTCTCAGGAATCGGCAAAACGGCACAATCCAATGCCTGCATTGTCTAATGTATGCAGGGCAAAAAAACAAGAGATGTTCCTCTGTTTTATCGGCCTCCCTGTACATGAGGCAGAGGGCACAACCTTCTGGAGAATGCATCCATTTATTGGTGAACTTTGCTAGTGATAATGTCCCTAGCCCAAGTCTTATATAGAGGGATCTAGGGAAGGGGGATCAATGTAATCAAGGAACATCTCAAACAAAGGTGTTGACTTGTTTTAAAGAAACCCGTCAGTCAATCTTCCATGGTGTATTAATTGGATTATTTTCCACTTTTCATTTTCCAAAAAAGTCAACTTCACCATTTCGATGGAGGAATTAGTAATAGATTGGTTTGAGACTGATTTTAGCAGTTATCGGTTGCATGGCAGGTCCATTCTAAAACAAACTAGTGGAGTACTTTGGGGGAGTCTCAGTGCATACCTCAAGAATTTGTTCTCAGCAACCCCAAATGGTTTTACATTACTCTGGTTCAAAGTTCATAGCCATATGTGGGGGCAGCGTGGCTTGAGTTCTCAAGCTCTCCAGTAGAGGCGATACTGGGTGAGAAGAAGTATTTGTTGCAAAACTTAATGGGACTCCCGCCCTATGGTTGAGCAGGAATGTACTCTGAAAGATTTGACTAGTCCAAGAGTTACTGCTTGAAAGGCCAACTCCCAGGTAGTCAAATTCCAAGACCCTCTCCAATGGGGAGAGGAGTTGGCCTAACGGCTAGGGCGGTCGACTTCGAATCTGGGGAACTGTGTTCGAGTCTCGGCAATGACGCTGAACATCCTGTGATTCTGGGCAAATCACTTAATCTCCCCGTGCCTAACAAAAATGAATGTGTCCTCATGTAATGCAACTGGTGCTATGTAAAGCGCTCTGATACCCGATTCGGGTCAAGTTCGCGCTATACAAAACTCTGTAAAACAAAAAACAAAACAATCTTATTCCATCCAGTTTTGGGGACCCTCTAAAATGTTTATGGGGGTTTATTATCATGAATTATGTTTTATTTGAGTTCACGACTAAGCCATGATTAAAGCAAAAAAGGTTAAACTAGGTAAGAAGAGTCTCAATTCCCTGTGGAGTTTTTGATACTAGTAGGGTGTCTTCAGCGAAAAATAATGCTGGCTTTTTTGTGCCACCCAGTACAGGGGAATCGGTTTTGCAGCCCCAAACAAATTCTACACAGCCATTAATAAATAGCACAAATAGAGTAGGGGCAAGGACACAGCCTTGCCTGACACCCTATGTCAACTGTTAATCGGTCAGTTGTTTCCTCATTGACACCCCATCTTATTTGTTCATAATTATCTGTATCAAGGTGCACAATAATATCCAGCAGGGGCGGCGATAGCCCAATATCTCTTGAGATGCTCCAGACTATAGCTCTTTGAACCATATCAAAGGCAGCCCATAAATCAACAAATTCTACATAAAGGCTGTCTTTGTTTATGTCCACCGCTTTCCATCTGAACAACTGGAATCTAAAGACCTGATCTATTGTGCTCGTTTTACAATGAATGAAACCCAGCCTGGAACTCTGACAGTATCTTATAGTCCTCCACCCAGGACATCAATTTGTCCAAAATTTGTTTGCAACTTGTCAATGGAACTTATTGGATGATGGTTGGCTGTGTCAGATCTTAAGCCCGTCTTGAAGACAGGAATGATCTCTGCTCCTCTCCAGCTTGCAGGGATTGGGGCACCGGCCATAATGGCATTGGCAATTCGATTTAGGTACGGTTCCCAAACATCTGGCTCTGATTTATATACATCCCAAGGAAGCTTATCAGGGCCTGGTGCCTTGCCTGCCTTTTGCACACAAATAGCTTTACGAGTTTGATCCAAGGAAAAGAATATCGGCCCTTGAATTTCCTCCAGGAAGGGCCCTATGTTCACTCCTGGGAAATCATTATCTGATTTAATGGTCAAAGCCTCTGTGTTGCTTTAAAGGCTATGTTGACAACATTTTCCTTGCTATGGAGTCATTGAAAACTGTCACCTCAGTCCTGGTGTAATCTATTAGATTCAGGTCTTTATGTTTTAGATTTGCCGCCATGACTGATCACATGCCAAAACGCTGCCTGATTTAGAGTCTGGACAGCATCCAGAATGTCCAGACTCTAAATCTCTGGGTGTTGTAGCCCAGGATATTTTTGCCTTTTCTTTAGCCTCCTTATAGTTTGCTCTAACAGCTTGTATTTCCTGTGACGTCTCATTTCTAATAGCATTAATCAACAGAGTTTTGGCTTCCCTTCAGTCCTTATTATACTATGAGGAATTGCCTGGATCTGAGATTCAATTCCTGTTAGCAGGTTTGGTAAAATAAAAAAAATCAGATCCTCAAAGCATTTAGTGTGGAGGTCCATAATGATATGTATTGGGAACCTGGGATTGTCGAATGCAGTTAGAGTTGGAATTAAGTGTTGATATAAATTGTTGTGGGCCACATCATTTTTTGCTACTAAATCCCATTTCACATTTCTCCTGTTGTTGGTGATAGCCAAATCACCATGGGACTGCCCTATGTGTCTGAGATTATTAAAGCCTGGACTTCCCTGAAGGAAAAGGGGATAAGGATCACTCTCACAGTGAGGAATTACTTCCGTATCAATAAGATCTGGCCATGAGTGCAACAAAATGTAATCAATATTACTCGAGTATGATTTTCTTCTGAAAGTGGGTTTCCGACTTAAATCCGATTCTGTGCAACCATTGTGTGCTCTCAGATGGAAGCTAAGTGAAAGATCTAATAGCTGAAGGGCAGCCCTAAATGTATGCATAATACAGGGGCCTTGTAACTGGGGGATACCCCACTGTTGGTCCTCATCGCAAGCTATGTCTCTTATGAAGGTTGAAGGATCAAAACAAACATTAAAGTCGCCACCCACACTAACAGCGGTAGTCTTATCGGCCATTGTAATACACTCTGTTAGCATTTATTTGGTCAGAGAATCAGCAGAAATTATAGTGCTTCTACTGTATACATTGTACATTAAAAGTTTTTTGCCATTCTATGAAGAAAATTCTATCCCTAATATGTCGGGCGAGTTAATATTTAATTGCTTTACCTAGCATCTGCTAGAGCTGTTAACCCAGACAGCAAGTCCCTCAGACAGTGTGCTGACCCATGATGCAAGTGCAGGAATAGAAACAATTCTGTATCCTTGCCTGTGGTGTGAATCTACATCCCGTTTCCTGGAACATTATGACATCAGCTTTGTCAATGAAGGCACACCAATCATCTTGATGCATTTTACTCCTTAGTCCCACTATATTCCATGTTACTACTATTAAGTTGTTGGCTTCAGTGGTAATATTGGTCAGGTCTCCCTGTGTAGATGTTATTGCAGGGGCCAAATCTAATGGAATAGTGTTAACCAGAACTCCCTGTACAGATGTGGTTGCAGGGGCTATTTGTAATGAGGCAGATAAAAGGGTTAAAAAGAGCGGAACAGTAGCTGAAATATCCTCTTGGCCCAAGTTTAGTGCTACACTAGTGTGCACTCTTGTTGTTAACATCTGTCATCACCACTCAATCATTCAAGGACATGGATGATGTAGCTTGAGCTCTTTGGGCAGTCTATAACAGTGGAGGTGTAGTTTTAAATTTAATTTTCTGAGTTTAGGGGAGGGGTTGTGTTAGATTTGGGGGTCTCTAGTTGGCACAGGTAGGTACTTGTGACAAATAGGGACCCTTGCCTCTAGTCAGGGTAAGGGGGTACACTCCTAAAATAACCCCTGCTCACCCGCTTGGTAGCTTGGCACGAGCAGACAGGCTTATCTCAGAGGCAGTGTGTAAAGCATTTGTGAACACATACAGTAATCAAGTGACAACTCTACAGATGGACACCACACAAGTTGTATTATAAAAATAAGTATCTTTTATATAGATTTAACACAAGACCATAAACGACAAAAATCCACAATACTGTACTTAAAATGGTAGGTTTAGCTTAGTTCTTTTCAGATCTTAAAATGCAACCCTTTGAGTCAATGTACCTTACGATTCGTCACGCTTCTACAACTAAAGTGTTGCAGAGATGGAGATGCGGCAAAGATCCGGTGCAAAGAAATAAAGACATCAAGTTCTTCCTGATGCGGCACGCTTCTCCGATGTTGCGAGAAGTCTCGACTCGATGCATCAGCTGCAGCGGCGACACCCTTGTTCCGTGATGCGATGACAGCGGCTTAGGCGGCGACACTCTTCTCCGACGTTGCGAGACGCTTCCGCTCGATGCGACAACTGCAGCGGCGACACCCTTGTTCCGTGATGCGACGGCAGCAGCTCCGACGGCGGCACGCTTCCCCGTGGAGGCGAGGCGCTTCTCTTGATGCGGTGCAATGCGACAGCTACAGCGGCGACATCCACGATGCGACGGCAGCGGCTGCAACGGCGACACGCTTCTTCGGGGTTGCGGGACGTTTCTTGAGATGCGGTGCAATGCGACAGCTACAGTGGCGTCATCTCCGTGATGCGACGGCAGTGGCTGCGACGGTGACACGCTTCTCCCTCTTGAGTCGCGCTTCCAGCTCCTTGCGATACGCAGTCCCTCAGAAGGCCCAAAACAGCAGCAGGCACTTCCAAAGAACTCTTGGGGAGCTGGGGGTTGAAGTCTGTTGTCCCTGAGACTTCAGCAGGAGGCAAGCTCTTCTCTCAAGCCCTTGGAGATCCTTACAAGTTGAATGAAGTACACAAAGTCCTTTCTCCTTTCTTTGGCAGTCAGGCAACCACTGCAGGCCAATCCCCCAGACAGCACTCAGCTTAGGGATAGTCTATCCTCAGTTTCTTCTGGTTCCTCTCCTCAGTAAAGGGTTCTTCTTGTTTCCCAAAGTGATCTAATTTCCTAGGGGTCTGGGTCCCCTTTTTATACACAGTTTTTCTTTGTTCTCTGAAGGCAGAGAGGCCTTTGCCTAGTCCAAAACCAGTTCTGGTCAGTCCTGGAGCACTTTGTGTACAGGACTCCTTCTTTCCTTTCAGAATGTGGGGCAGAGTGCTCAGCCGCCCGGCAGCAGGTGGAGCCAGCATTGTGGAAGGCAGGCACAGCCCTATTCAGACCCAGGTGCAACTCCTCCCTCCACTCTGGATGCAGATCTCTCTATTCAGCCTTGTGCTGACTCACCCTGTCTCCTGTAGCCACCCCCAGCCCCTGTCACTCAAATTCCAGACAAGGAATACACAACCTAGCAGAGGCAGGCTTGGAAGGTTTAGGCAAGAAAATACCTACTTTCTAAAAGGGTTCACTGACAGAATATCGAAAACAAAATATCGTGTGGACAGAATATCGTGTCCAAAATATCGAGGACAAGAATATCGAGTAGGTAAGTGCAAATAGATGGGTATTAATTTACTATTCTTAACTCCAGATCTACGTACCTTGAAGATATATATATCGTCAAAGTACATATATGTGGAGTTATATATAGTAAAACTTTACTTACCCATAGAAAATGACCTTCACGATATTCTTGTCCTCGATATTTTTGACACGATATTCTGTCCGACGATATTTCTGTTTTCGATATTTTGTCCACCCACCTTCTAAAAGTGGTATTTTCAAACACAGAATGTTAAAACCAACTTCACTAAAAGATGTATTTTATCATTCTGAGTTCAGGCATACTAAATTCGTTTTTCTACCATGTTCCCTGGGTCAGTTAGGATTATAAGGTGTAATGATCAAAACTGCCCATTCTGGCCTATGGAGAACAGGTAGCCTTGCAATAGTGAAAAACGAAAATGGCTGTAATTCACTATTAGGACATGCCACACACACCAGGGCATGTCCTACCTTATACTTACAATGCACCCTGCCCTTGGGCCTACCATAGGGGTGTCTGACATGAAGAAAAGGGAAGGTTTAGGGACTGGCAAGTGGGTGCACTTGCCCAGTCAGCATGGCAGTACCAGACTGCACACAGGCTCTGCAATGGCAGGCCTTAGACACACGTTTACAGGCTGCTTCTGTGGGTGGCACAACCAGTGCTGCAAGCCCACCAGCAGCATTGGATTTAAAAGCCCTGGGCACTCTCAGTGCACTGTACTAGGGACCGACAAGTAAACCAATCATCCAATCAGGGAGTCACTAATACATAACACAATTTATCATAGGGAGAGCATATGCACTTTAGCACTGATCAGCAGTGGTAAAGTGCCCAGAGTCATAAAACAGCCAACAACAGGGCAGAAAAAATATAGGAGGAAGGCAAAAAGTTTAGGGATGACCCTGCAAAAAGGGCCAAGTCCAACAGGTTGTACAAGCATCAAGTGCTAAGAAACCATTGGCTATGAAAAAAGATTTGAGGGTCAGCTTGGTAAAATCAAAATGACCCTAAACAGAATGAAGACAAGGCACTATGGCACTTTTGAACACCCCTTATCCAGTGAGTGACCATTTTAGTCAAGGAAACCTCGGTCTCTCTAAGGTGTTGAAAGAGCTTTGCAACCCCTGTCACGTACACTATTATGTTGTTTGGTGGGCTTAAACTGTATGTGCCTCCTTCTGGGTTACCTCCTGGGAATGAAACTGTAGGTTTAGTCAAAGTTGGGCAATTGAAAGGTTGTTCAAGTATTTGAGGGCTTAGAGTGCTTGACTCGCTGTTTAAGAATGATCTTGGGCAAAGAAGTGGGGCTTTTGTAAGATGGAATGGATTTGACATGCTTATTCATGCTTCCTGAGCACTGTCTAGGTACCTATCATAGTGATGCATCTTGTATGCTATAAAGTCAGATCCATGGCATGCCTGATGGTACTGAAAATGAATACCTCCCTAGCTGGATGGAAAGTATTACAATCTGCCCCTCTACTCTTGGTCTCCACTTCTTTGGGATATAAGCTCATGGACCTACCTGCCTGGGGATATCTCGATGGGTGCTCCCTCAACGAGCACACCTTAGCTCTTAGGTTAGTTATTTCAGCCTTTATGAGATTAATGATGTTCCATTAGCTCTGGGGATCCGTTTTACCACCTATGCTCTGGGTTCCTCTCTTACCATATACTTGGGACTTATAAGGGGGTAAAGTATTTGCCAATTTGGGATTACCAAGTCGAACATAACAGTTTCAGGAGAGAGCACAGGCACTGGGGTACGGGCAGCAGACTCTAGTGCACTATCAGAGTCATAACCGTCAGCATTTCGAGCAAAAAGTGGGGGGTGACCATATAAAAAGGGGCACGTTCCTATAGTCACACTACAGCTTCAGCTGTCTGACAGACCTCATGTTACCAATCCTTAAAAAAAAAATATATGTAAGAAGTAATACAGAGAGAGTGGGCTTTAGGTCACCCCACACCAGCCATTGGCTTTCATATTTTTTTAATGGTTTACCATTGTTTGGATATGCTGTTCATAAAGGCCATGGCATTTTAAAGGTTCATTGCATTGTCCCATTTGTGTTCCCATTGGCAAAGGTACTCATATATTATGTTTTTAGACTACAGAAGTCAGAGTCACTGTGTGTTTTTGATGTATCTACTTTACTGACGATGATATGTTACCTGCTGATTTATGGCTTTTTAGGTTTGGGCAACAGATAGCGTTAGATGTTTGAAAGTACCTCCTGTTGCCAATACACACCCCCATACAACACACAATATACAATATGTATTATGTAATAAACAGATAAACATGCTTTTGGTCAGTCCTCTTAACCCATTGGCTAGTTTGGGTCAGCCCCCGTAAAGCATTGGCTCAATGAGCTGCCTATCGCATTTGAGATTTTCAAGAATGATTTTATTATTTATCATTGCATTTTGCAATGGTGTTTAGGGCATCAAAGTAGTCCCTTCCTTGCTTCTGCTTTTTGGCGTTCATCTCAACAAGAGAGCACCTGGCTGCTTCCTTTTGCCAAATCATGCCTGGCTAGCTGGAAACTGTTGCACGTTTCACAGAGCCAGGCGGTTTCTCTGCTGCTCTGCTGGGCTACTGGTCATTTAATTTTTTTCATGGTCAGTGCTTTACTTTGCTTTGTAGTGAACTCAGGTTAAGAACCACGTAGACAGATTGACTATTTAATGTTCAGGCTTTGGATAAGAGGACTGCAATTGACATAGATATTAGCAACACGTCAGTGAGTTGTTGGAGTCTAGGGAAATAGATGTACTTGTCATGATCCTACCTGTCACCCATTTTCAATAATCAACTAAGTTGCACAGCAAGTGTTACTAATGCCCAATTGGATGCTACTGATTAGATCAGCGTTGGATGAATGAAATCATGAGATGGTCCTGCCAGACCTGGAACATACGAACTGCAGAATGTAGATAGCTCTCTGCAGGGTTTGCATACCTCATTTAGATGACCTTACTTGGATTTGCACTTGCGACCTAGAGGTTACAATACTGATCAGTGCAACTTGTGCATTAACCTGCTGCGCTCTCTTTCCTCGACAGTGACCTGAAACCATAGGACAAAGGTAGGCCACAGCTTGACAGGTGTCTTACAGCTGATAGAGGGCAGAGGCAGGCAAGTGGTGGGCAACATACAGAGGAGCACTTCAGTGATCACACATTTTCATCTCCTAGGTGATGTATTTAGAGTGGGAGCAGGGGGTGCTGCAGAAGATAGACCATGCATAGGAGGTTTGGAGCCCTGGCAGAGAAGTCTAGGTTGTGTTGACACGAATCCAAAGGGAAGGAAGGGGTAGTATTTACTTGCTGAATAGTAACCAATTATTTAAGAAGACAGTTTGTAGTTTGAGCTAGAGAGGGAAACATTTTGATTACATTCAAGTCTGCAACAAGAAGAGGCATATGAGAGGGTAGTCAGGGTGAAACCATTCAACTCTATTAACGGCAGGCAAAATAGTGTAATATACTGAGTCTCTGATGTCGGGTGTGCTCACAGCTTGTGATACAGAAGTTGCTGCAGGATTGACATTATGGGGTCGATTCCGATTCGGGCCGGAAAACGTACCGACCGACTCGGAGCCGGAATTCTTTCCGACCGACACGTACCTGTGCAGCCCGACCCGCAAAGTACAATGAGAAGCGTGCAAAACCCGACCGACTCGTACGGAACACAAGCCGAACGACCGAGCCGCGCGGAAAACAGCAATCCGGCCAGAAAAACACGCGAATCGAACCGACCGACACGCACCCGGAACAATCCCGAACGAAACGTACCCGCGAACTCCTACCCGCCAAGTACGATGCAACGCGTGGAAAACACGACCGAGTCGCATGGAGGATAAGCCGTACGACCGACACGCATACAGAACTTGCGAGCCGAAGCAACCCAAAACACAGTGACCGACGCGTACGCAGCATAGAAAACAGCACAAACACAGCGTGAACGACTCGGAGAAGCTCGTACGAGACAACTGCAGGGTCCGACTCGGTCACAAGAACGTCTCCTACATGTACAAAAAGTACAAAGGGAAAATACACAAAAAAAGGCCAAACAAGCAATTACAAAGCCAATAAATACTGGGGGGGGCAGGGAACAAAAACACACCCACAACTCCACCCATATAAAGGACACAAATCCCTACCATGATCCTTTGCAAATTCAAATTACCTGCCAGCACTCAACAGACAGCAACCACACACCCACAGCTCATCCATCACACAAGCCACACACCATCAGCACCTCAACAAATAGCACCCTCACATACACCCAGCAAAACACACACTCACACACCTTCACCTGCACACCAACACACACATCACTCACCATCACCACCCATCACCATGCCCCCAAAGAAGAATCATAAGTTCCTAGATAGTGAATTGGAAGTCCTGGTAGATGAGATCCTCAGGGTAGAGCCACAGCTGTTTGGTACACTGGTCCAACAGACACCCATGTCGCAGAAAACCAAGATGTGGGAGAGGATCGTCGACAGGGTGAACGCACAATCACCATGTTTGCGCACAAAGGTAGACATCCAGAACAGTGGTATGACGTGCGCAGGAGGGTCAGGGAGCTGTTGAAGAAGGACTACCTCTTGAGCCAACACACCGGCAGTGGCCCTCCTGCCAAACCAGTATACCTCAGGCCCTGGGAGGAGAAGGTGCGGGCCATCCTACCACCAGTGAGCGTATATGGACTAGAAAACATCCCAGAGCCTGGTGAGTACACAACAAATGTACACAATATTGTGCCACAATACACACACATCACTGTCAAGGGGAGAGTCAAACCATGCACCCTTAGCAAATACACACCAACCAGAACAGAATCATCCCAAAATGTGTATGTCAGTCAGATAAACACAACACATGCCATCTCATAGTGATATGTAACTGTGTCATCACATGTACAAACACAACTACAACTACAGCTAGGCAGTGGCACAAATATAACTAACAAACACATCCAGACATGTAGCCACCACTACAACACCACCTCACAGTGAAGCCCACTGAAAGGAAGGAATTCTGTGTATGCTGGGCAAGTCAGTGGAGCCAATAGCTTCATGGGAGTCGTAGTCACAGATATTGCCCACCCTCACAATGCGCACATCAACACCACCATGAACCATGCCCACATCACAGGGAGTGGAAAACAACTGACAAGATGGCTGACACTGGCTACTGCTGTGGGGAGCACAAGGCCCTGCCGGGAACTGTGCACCAACCAACAGCAGGACACCACTGACTGACATCCTGAAAGACAACTTGCACTCCCTGCAATAGAAGCACGTTCCATGGTGGGATATCTGGCTGGGTGGGAAGGAGGACTGACACCTCAGACCATATGAACAAGCAGCTTTTCACACACACCCCCTTAACACAAACTACACACAACTCACCTGGGAGAATGCATTGCCTCACACTCAAATCAAATATCCCACAAAGAACCACAACCCTGGGTCATGCTGAGTGAAGCACAAGGGCACACATGGGACTTTAGCAAAACTAACCCCAGGATAACACTGTCAGCCATCTTGTCAGCACAGGCACACAACCCCACAGGGAAGCAGAGTCAAAAGGAAGGAAGCATGGGCATGCTGGGAAGGGGGGTGGAGGCAAAAGCATGATGGGAGTGGTAGTCACAGCCCAACATCCCTCACCCACATGGCCCAGCAAGATCACACCCAAGCATGCACACCTCACAGGGAGTCGAAAGCCACATCAAAGATGTCTGACACTGGTGCAATGTTGTGGGGAGCACAAGGCCCTGCTGGGAACTGGGCACCAACCAACAGCAGGACACCACTGTCAGCCATCTTGCCATTGCTGTCACACTCACACACAGTGAAGTACACTCAAAAGGAAGGAAGTATGGGCATGCTGGGAAGGGGGGTGGAGGCAATAGCATGATGGGAGTGGTAGTCACAGATATTGCTCACCCTCACAACTGTCCCATCAACACCACCCTGAACCATGTGCACATCACAGGCAGTGGAAAAGAACTGACAAGATGGCTGACACTGGCTACTGCTGTGGGGAGCACAAGGCCCTGCTGGCAACTGTGCACCAACCAACAGCAGGACACCACTGACTGACATCCTGAAAGACAACTTGCACTCCCTGCAATGGAAGCACGTTCCATGGTGTGATATCTGTCTGGGTGGGAAGGAGGACTCACAGCCCTGACCATAGTTACCAGCAGCTCCACTCACACACCCCTAACACAAACTCCACACAACTCACCTGGGAGAATGCATTGCCTCACACTCCAATCAAATATCCCACAAAGAACCACAACCCTGGGTCATGCTGAGTGAAGCACAGGGACACACATGGGACTTGTAGCAAAACTAACCCCAGGATAACACTGTCAGCCATCTTGTCAGCACAGGCACACAACCCCACAGGGAAGCAGAGTAAAAAGGAAGGAAGCATGGGCATGCTGGGAAGGGGGGTGGAGGCAATAGCATGATGGGAGTGGTAGTCACAGCTCAACATCCCCCACCCACATGGCCCAGCAAGCTCACACTCAAGCATGCACACCTCACAGAGAGTGGAAAGCCCCATCAAAGATGTCTGACACTGGTGCTCTGTTGTGGGGAGCACAAGGCCATGCTGGGAACTGGCCACCAACCAACAGCAGGACACCACTGTCAGCCATCTTGCCATTGCTCTCACACTCACACACAGTGAAGTCCACCCAAAAGCAAGTAAGTATGGGCTTGCTGGGAAGTGGGGTGGAGGCAATAACATGATGGGAGTGGTAGTCACAGCTCAACATCCCCCACCCACATGGCCCAGCAAGCTCACACTCAAGCATGCACACCCCACAGAGAGTGGAAAGCCCCATCAAAGATGTCTGACACTGGTGCTCTGTTGTGGGGAGCACAATGCCATGCTGGGAACTGGCCACCAACCAACAGCAGGACACCACTGTCAGACATCTTGCCATTGCTCTCACACTCACACACAGTGAAGTCCACCCAAAAGCAAGTAAGTATGGGCATGCTGGGAAGTGGGGTGGAGGCAATAACATGATGGGAGTGGTAGTCACAGCTCAACATCCCCCACCCACATGGCCCAGCAAGCTCACACTCAAGCATGCACACCCCACAGAGAGTGGAAAGCCCCATCAAAGATGTCTGACACTGGTGCTCTGTTGTGGGGAGCACAAGGCCATGCTGGGAACTGGCCACCAACCAACAGCAGGACACCACTGTCAGCCATCTTGCCATTGCCCTCACACTCACACACAGTGAAGTCCACCCAAAAGCAAGTAAGTATGGGCATGCTGGGAAGTGGGGTGGAGGCAATAGCATGATGGGAGTGGTAGTCACAGCTCAACATCCCCCACCCACATGGCCCAGCAAGATCACACTCAAGCATGCACACCTCACAGGGAGTGAAAAGCCACTTCAAAGATGTCTGACAATGGTGCTCTGTTGTGGGGAGCACAAGGCCCTGCTGGGAACTGTGCACCAACCAACATCAGGACACCACTGACTGACATCCTGAAAGACAACTTGCACTCCCTGCAATGGAAGCACGTTCCATGGTGGAATATCTGGCTGGGTGGGAAGGAGGGCCGGATGTCAACCAAATACAACCAATGCAGACCATGTACACACCCAACATTCACATAGAAATGCCCAAATAATGCAGGACAATGTGCTACACCAATATCAACCTCTGACTGTGACAACTTAGGACAATGCAATGTACAGGCCCGCATCCAGAGGCACAGTCACAACTGTCAGGTGTGTCAACCATTGATGCCTGCAGAAACATAACATACAATGTGTGTGTCTCCCAAAAACAGGTGATGATGGGGACACAGCAGCAGACGCTGAGGATTCCCCGTCCCAGGCTCAAGAGGATACGGAGCTCACTGGTGTGGAACAGCCTCTGCCCTCCTCGGATGACGACCTACCTGGCACCTCCGGAGCAAGTCATCATGCAGCACCAGCAGGACCACCAGCTGCACCCCCTGCACCCACCCCTCCAACGACTGTCAACACACATACCACCCCTGCCGACATGGACAGACCAAGGAGCACCACCACCACCAGCACAGGGACCCTGGACCAACGTGGGGCCATGGACACCAACACCACCAACAACCCCCAAGGGGGCCCAGGGTCACCTGTGCGTGCCACCTCAGGTACTGCACGTGTCGCCAGGGGTGGTGGGAGGGGTGGGAGACATAGGTCGCTGATCGCAGAGGGGTCTGGACTGCATGATGACCCACAACAGGCACGCATAGCCGATGCGTACCAGTCCAGCACTGGAGAGCTCAGCCAGGTAGTGGGGCTCCTCAGGGACATTAAACAGCAGCAGGCTGCCCATCATGCCCGCTTGGACTCACACATGTCCCGCGTGGAGTCCAAGTGGGACACACTGCAAGAGATGATGGCGGTGCATAGGGACATATTACAATGCCTCCGCCAGATGAGCAGCAACCAGTCAACACCTCCCTGTGTGCCCACAACATCTGCTGCTGAAACAACTGCAACTGCCACAGGGAGGGAGGATGACTCTGGCGGAGAGTCCCCTGCACCGCAGCAGCCTGCACTTGAGGGTCCCCCCCCAAAGAAGAGGGGTTGTCCGAGGAGGGGCAACTGAGAGGCCGATGGCCATGTGCAACCCCCAGGAAGCCAAAACCTGTTCTGGATAATCACCTTTGTGAGCAAACTGTTCACCCTGTTGACTGCAACACAACTCCCCCACATGACATGGGGAGTACAAGTTGGACCAATGTCTCAGATGACTGTGGACTTGATACAGGACATTTCTGCTACCAGGACTTCCAATTCATCTAGGAACTTTGGATTGCAATCAAAATGTACAGCACTCACCATCCTGTGCACTATTCACACACATGTATGACAATAAACACACTAATACACCATACCTGCCTCTGTCGTGATTCCAACGTGGTTTCTGTCATGGAGATAATGACCAGCGAAATTACACTGTGCATGCTAACTGCTACAGCTAGTACAACACAGGCATGTGAGTCATGGCAACGTGACACATATGAGGGAGACACACCACCAGGGCTACACAACAAATACACACCTAGGCCATCTGACTCATTGCCTACACTGATGTTGCCAGGAAATACGGTGCAATGCACAGACACAACACCTATTCACAGTCTTTGTCAACTAGCCCACTGGTGCAGTAAGCAAATGTCAGTCAAATGTGTGACCACAGACAACGCACATCACAAAGTGAAGCACAGGTTTATTACACATTTGCAACATGTTGTAACGACTACAGATGCAAGGTAATCCCACCTGGCAGCGGGCACACAGTCAACAAGTGTAGAAGGAAGGAAGTCCATGGGTGTGGCACACATCACCTGTAGGGACACGACAGCTACCACCCTGGAAGTCGAATCACGGTGTCGGGGATCACAGTTGACCAAACGACTCTGAAAGTACCCTGTGAAGGACAGAAATGACACACAGTCAAAAGTACTGAAGAACAGGACAACTGCAATACTCATGCCCAATACATGTCACAAGATACCCACCCAGAACCAAGTTAGCATGTCAACACTGTTGGGGAGTACAGACTACCTGTAAGGACACATCGCTACACGCATACAGTCATGTAGCCCATGGACACACTCAAATAGCACCAGAGCACAACCAACACATATCATGCAAACTCACATCATTGACATGACATCTCTGGATACTCACATTCAGCTGAAGAAGTTGGTGATGAGCTGTGTGCGGACATCACCATCACCATCATCATCATCATCACTGGCATCGTGGTCCAGGCCAGGATCCTCCACAGGTGGCGGATGTTGGTCATCGTCATCCAGGATGAGAGGCAACTCCTTCCGCACTGCCAGGTTGTGTAGCATGCAGCAGACGATGACAATCTTGCACACCTTTGCTGGGGCATATGGGAGGGCCCCTCCTGTCTTGTCCAGGCAGCGGAAGCGGCTCTTCAGGAGACCAAATGTCCGCTCAATCACTCTCCTTGTCCGACCATGTGCCTCATTGTAGCGCATCTGGGCTGGTGTCACAGGGTTCCTGAGGGGCGTCAGCAACCACGGCATGTTGGGGTATCCGGAGTCACCTACATACAGACAATTGCACATTAGCTGAGTTGGAAAAGAGGGTGGAACACTACATTGCAGAACACACACAATGGTACAAAGTCAGTACACACCAACAAGCCAGGCACGCTGGTTTGGCATCTGTGACATCATCCTCGGGATGTGACTACTCCTCATCACGTAGGCATCGTGTGCAGAACTGGGGAAACGGGCACACACGTGTGAGATGCTCATATCTGCAAGACAGACCACCAGTGCATTGACCGAGTGGTAGTGTTTGCGGTTCCTGTATGCCTGCTCTTGGGCCTGTGGTGGTACCAAAGCCACATGTGTCCCATCAATGGAGCCAATGACATGCGGCATCCTCCCCAGGGCATAGAAGTCACTCTTCACGTCAGTGAGTTGTTGGAGTCTAGGGAAATAGATGTACTGGTTCAGGTATATCAACATAGCCTCCAAAACATCGCGGAGCACACGGCTGAACATGGTCTGTGACATCCCACCAGCAGTCGCCAGAGTGTGTTAAAAGGTACCGGTGGCAAAGAAGTGTAGGGCTGCCATCACCTTCACCTTGGGGGTCAGCGCTGTAGGGTACGGCCGGCCAGGTTGCAAATGTGGTGCCAAGCGCACTGCCAAATCCTCAATCAGCTGCCTGGTGAAGCGGTACCGTCGGATGCTGTCACGTTCCACCATCGTTGCCAGGTCAGGGAATGGTCTATGGACAGCTGGTGCCCTGCAGTGCATAGGTGAAGAGAGGAAGATTGTCCGTCACCCCACATATGTGGCATTGAGCACACTCAATATCACATGATACATCATTATGAGGCACAAGTACATGATGTGTGCAGTTCCGTAAGGACATGTATGGCACATACATGGCCAACATCTAACATCACAGTTCAACAAGTGGCATCAATAAGTCCCAGGTTGTGCCATTGGATATCATGAGGCCGTGTCACAGTTCCCATCTCCTGCTGCCACGTTACAAACACACCCCACAGTGACATGTGAGGACAGATGTGCCCCAGCCATCACAGCTCAACGACAGGTAGATTCCCAGGGACCCTGTATTGCCACATGGACACTGGCATGACATGGTGTATCATGTATACACCACAGCAAAACAACCATGACCCCCACAGGTAGTGGTCCCTGTTGCCTCGGCAGGACAGACATGGACGTCTGTGACACACACACGCACAACATCAAAGTCCATGCACAAACAACGTGGATGTGGAGACTGTCTCCCTTTGTGCACATGAAATCAGAGACATTGTAAACACAACATGCACACAGACTGTGGAAGACCATCACTATTGTGCCAATGGGTCACCCTGGGTTAAACATACCGTCCAACATGGGACTCAGGGGGTATGTGACATGACATACACATACACCACCGTGAAATGTGACCATGCCACATGCTCAGATATGAACAGTTGCACATCACAGTGGTCATGTACACGAAACACCAAGGATTCTGTCCCCATGAACACGTGCACAGCCTGGGGGTGGCTGCCCCCAAGTGACACCCACAGAACAACATGTTCACCCCCATACACGGAATAGGTAATGCAGCCTTACATGCCTTAGGATACAGTTTGGACAGGCTGTGGTGTTGTAGGTGTGCCCCTCACACCCTGGGAAGTATATGTGGCTGGCATATGTTCACCTGTGACAGGCATGGTGACATATGCCAGTGACTTGTACAGGGATGCATTGGACAGCAATGGACCGATCGGTGCGCACACATTGGCCATTGCATTCAATGTGTGCTGTTACGCGTTGTATTCGCAATACGCGTTGGACAGCAATGGACCGATCGGTGCGCACACATTGGCCATTGCATTCAACGTGTGCTGGTACGCGTTGTATTCGCAATACGCGTTGGACAGCAATGGACCGATCGGTGCGCACACATTGGCCATTGCATTCAATGTGTGCGGGTA